>MU400375.1:0-600000 GCA_022578955.1 Hypoxylon sp. FL1857 | reverse complement strand
TATGGTAGGGTACAGTGCTGGTTGCTTGAAAACGATATGTTGATTCGGGTCCTCGGCGGAATGATGCGACAGATAATAGAATCAAGAGTTGAATACTAGACTGTGGCTATGTCGGCGATTGAACGTGAGAGGGAAAGGCGGCGTGCGTGAACGAAGAGATATTGTGCGGGACGTCGAGTGATGGGTGAAGTGTTGTGGGTGAAAGAGAGTGGAAGGGCTACAGTTTTTTTCGCAGAAAGTGCGCCGACTAAAAGAAGGGCCACTAGGTGTAAACTGACAGGTTAAACTGGGAAAGAACAGACGGCGTTGTTGTGGTTGTTGTGGTTGTTGTGGTTGTGTGCACTGGTCGTCGTGGTCGTTGTTCACGTTCGCTGAATCGCGCCGTGATATTTTGCACGTTTACTAACGGTTGTAACGCGTCGAAATTCTGCACAACCCACCTTTTACTGAGGCAACTTCGTATGAAGCAGCAATTGATGTGTCGTCGCTTTGGCCACCTATTCGACTTTTCTACGTTGAGTTGTACACAGGGCAATATTAGAACATGCTTCTTCCCTCACTGAATTATATGTTACCTGGTTTAGAAGCCGCATGACGGTTATCTACAGGTAGGCAGGCAGGCACTCGATACTGTTCGCTAAGCAACAAGCTCAGATATATCAACATTTTAGACGATAGTTGTAAATAATTCATCGAATTACCCAAAAGTCTCGGCTTTCCTGTGTATTAATGTCTCCCTGATCCCAGCTTACCCAAATCGACACGATTGAGGATGTTCTCGTCATGATCTTCAGGCGTCTCTTCCGCCAGACTGTTAGCCTCAAGAGCCAAGACCTTCCCGCCAAGACCTTCCCGCCAAGACCTTCCCACCAATCCCACGACGCAAGGCCACAATTACTTGACGAACATATTGGAACCCACCTATGAGGTAGACATGGCTATGAGCTTAGATATCAGCAAGTAAAACACTTATACATGGGTTGAGTTCATCCGGAATATAAGTTACGCGCTTGGGGCATGCGCATAGAGCTTGCATGTTGGCGAGATCTCCGACCCCTAGCTCTTCAGGTGCGCTAGCCTAATAGACAACCTGTTCTAACGTCTTGCCTAATAGTTGTAGGAGGGCCCTCGCCGAGTTCAATAATGTGTCTTCAGCGCCGGTCTCCTAATCTCCGTTTCCCTTCGTTTGTTCCCACCTTAGACTTCTATACGGTCTTTATATGCTTAATTCCTGTACTGGCACTAACGGGAAGCTGCTTATGTCATCAAATAGGTATGCGAATACTGTGGGAAGAATGATTGCCGCGAGGACATCGAACTCGAAAGCGGCATTCGGGTTACACAGCATATCCTAAAGTGGAAGGTGGGGATACATCCCCGGCCGGCATCATCCGCCGTAGTAGGGGCCATCCTTGGATTTTGGTTTATTGTATACTTCCAGCTTTCTTCCGTCTCGACAGAATGTAGTCCGGGTTGTTGCTCAACAGTGACTACACTTTTCGAGATGCCTCCTAGTGAGTCCCTAGCATAGTGTCCTGCTCTATCAAGGCTCTCCTAGCTAACCTTCCTTCGGAGCAGACGCTAGAATATCATCATTACACGAGGAGTATCCTCAGAAAGCTGATCTGCGCAAGGAGCTCTGCCGTCCACTACCCACCATCTCTCCAGGGACGGTGAATCCAGCTGCAATGGGCAGCGGAGAAGTCAGCAAACAGGTGCTCGCGGCGCTATATGCCTTCAATAATGCTCTGGAAACAGACGATAACGAGAAGCTGGAGAAGTGCTTCTTCGCCGACCAGGCATTCTGGCGCGACATGCTGGCGTTGACATCTCACTTGCGCACTTTCACAACGCCCGGCGTGATTGCCGCCGCCCTCCTGAAGACTAAAGTGCTCAGGGGGCTTAAAGGGGGGTTGGGACTCGATTGCCCAGCTAAATTCATCCCAGCCACTCCAGTTCTTGTATGCAAATCGTCTTCCATGATTTTATTTTCTTCCTCACCCACCCCCCCAAGATTGTCCTGTTACGAGGTTTGGTGTGATGTCAGGCGCTAACATGGAGTCCTAGCAATACATCGATTGCAGGGTCACGTTCAGAACCAGCAATCCCGCTGCTACCTGTAGCGGGCGAATGATCCTTCTGCCTACCAAAGCCAAAGAAGATAGCAACAACGAGACCACTCAGTGGAAGATCTGGATCCTGACTACATGGATAGATAATTTAGACTTGCAAGCAGAGAATGAAAACTTTCTTCTATCACCTAGTAGAAATTTGAATGGCGTCAAAACATTCGACACCGACGTCCTCATCATCGGGGGAGGAAATGCGTAAGCCAAGAATGCACTAAACACTGTTACACCAGAAGCGTAGGGCGCATCTAACCTGTCTTGGTCTCAAAGGGCTATTACTCTTGCAGCTCGACTAAAAGCTTTAGGAGTTGAGAGCATTATGATTGAGAAGAACCCCGAAGTCGGCGATAATTGGGCTTTTCGTTATGATTGTCTCAAGTTCCATGTTCCGACAGCATCTTGTGAGATGCCCTATCTCCGTAAGTAGGCAACCTTACCCAATCAGTAGGTCACTACAGCTAATTCCAAACTCTTGGTTACTAGGCTATGACAGGGACCTTCAGACTCCGCATCTACTCAGCAAGGAAGAGCTAGCCCAGCACTTAAAACAATATGTGGAAGCCTTCAACTTAAATATCATCACCTCCGCAAGCATACAGTCTACCATATACGATGATATGAGTAAGCAGTGGGTCATTCAGTTCCAGACCCCCGACGGTGACAGGAAGGCCGTGTGCAAGCAGCTCGTCCAAGCCACGGGCTTTGGCTCGTCAAAGCCCTATATCCCGCCGATGTCAGATTCTCACTTATATAAGGGCATCAGTATTCACTCGGCACAGTATAAGAATGCTAAGCTGTTGAAGGAACAAGGCGCTAAGGTAGGTCTAGAAGCCCCGGTGGTTCGCGCCCGTTCTCTCTGATTCAGGTTTTAGTCAATTATCGTAGTCGGCTCCGCGAATACTGCGTTTGATATTATCGAGGACTGCTACGATGCTGGGCTGAAGACCACCATGAATGCTAGGTCGCCGACTTACGTTTTTCCGATCGCTTATTGTCACGACATTCGCGGGCTTGGTGCCTACGACCATATGCCAATAGATGTTGCAGACAAGATGCTGATGACCCTGCCTACGTGTGTTGACGCTCAGCTTACCCATAGTCTTTATTCTAACTTGTCATCCATGGAAACGTGAGCAACTTCGTATCTCTGATAATTCCTATGCACTAATAGCAACAACCATTACAAACATACCTATTAACTAGCTCTACCTCAACAGCGATCGCTATGAAGCCCTTGCCGCCGCAGGCTTTCCTGTAATTGATAGTCGCCACCCAGATGCAGTCTTACAGCATCATCTGCTTGAACGAGCAGGTGGACACTACGTTGATATGGGCATAGGGGTCAGCCTCATTTCGGAAGGGAACGTTGCTGTCAAAGGCGGTGTCGCACCCATCGCATACACAGCTACGGGGCTACACTTTTCGGACGACACCACGATAGATGCAGACGTTGTGGTGTGGTGCACAGGATTTTCGGATCATGATGCTCGCACTACTATTGCCGACATCTTAGGTAGCAATCGTAACGCCACCACTACTACATCGGAGGATAGGACAGCCGATAATGTGCTAAGTCCGCAAGACGTTGCCGATCGCCTGGATGCTACAATGGGTCTTGATGCCGAGGGCGAGGTCCGGGGTATGTGGAAGCGACATCTTCGTTTAGACAACTACTGGATTATGGGAGGCTATATCCAGCTTCAGCGCTGGTGGTCTCGTGTGCTGGCACAGCAGATTAAGTTAGCCCTCAAGGGAATGTTGCCGCCTGCATACCGAGAGACGCCCGAGCCCATAGATAAGGCTTGAGAGTGTCTAGATCATAGTTTCCACCGAGTCTTCTTGACCCTCGAAATCCAACATGGTGGGGTGGACTGTACTACTCGGACTGTGAAAGGCTCGGGTTCTTGGTCGGTATAGGCATCTAAGATACAAGGCTTTCCCAATTTGAAATGTCCTCCGATCTAACCTAACGTTCTGCCTTATGATTTAGCATCTCCGAGGTGATTTCTCTCGTCTCACCGAATAGGCGGTCTAGATCTTAGGTCTACGTCTGCAGAGCCTCATCGTATGTGTTAGATACCTCTATATCGAAAGAAACCTATTTACTAGGGCGATTCATATGTGGGTGCAATTTAATGAGTTTGATCCGGGATAGGTCAGGCCAACCAAAGGGGACTGATTGGTGATAACTTTGCATTAGCTTGAAACGAGACTATTTATCTCAGCTCGAGGAAGTAGGTAGGTTACATGCATGATGTCCTCCATGTGGCTTGTTTTCTGTAAATGAATATATTGCACAAGTCCTACAGCCTGCTTTCTTTCGTGCGTTGTAGTATCGGGTACCTAGGAAGATAACTAAGCTTCCACACATATGACGCATTCTTCGTGCCTAAACACAATACGCCATTGCCGCAGGTCACCGACGACCATAGTCGAAAGAGTAAAATGACGGGCTTAGAAGTTCTTGCTCGGAACCAAAATAGTGGTCCTACCAGTCGGGCGAATGAAACGAGCGTCAGAAATTTACCTTATCCTCTTTAGAAAAGGGGATGATGCTTTTAGCCGGTAAGGAGTTTATCTCGCATCTCAACAGAGCCTCATTGCATCATATGATAGTATGTAAGTTTGAATCAGATTTCTAAGCTTAGGCTGACCTGTAGCTTTCCATACCAGTTGCCTGCGAGTATGATTTGCGTACTCTTCTCCCGAATTGGAAATAGTTTCTCGGCTATCCCCTGCGCAGTGCTCATAGGCGTATCAGCAACGCTCTACATATTACATGTTACCGGAGTTGGCTTTTGGGCTGTCTTTGAGTGGGATTCCTGATCCAAGACGGGGAAGGAGATTGCGCCGAAACGAACCCACCAACACATATCTTCGATGGCTCGTTCTGTGATAGTGGCTGCTTGTCTAGATATCCTTGTGAGGAATGCAGATATCTATAGAGCGTAGCCTTACGTACATGCGGTGCTCTTGCTTACAGCATATATGAATGCAAAGCTGCATCATACCTACTGAAATCACGGCTCCGATATTGGCTGGTACTCAGACCGGTGTAGACTTTCTTTTTATGTTTCTGCCTTGCCGTTTTCGGCACCACCGAGCAACTGATATTCAACACACCATGATAGTCTATAGATATAATGAGTTGACAAATAGCTACTATGAATGAAGTCTTCTCAAGCCAGGGCCATGGGGTTTCCCGGGATAGTTAGACTAATATATTCCGAGAACGGGATTTCTTCACTGGTCACGGCAACATAGGGCTACAAAAAAATTATTATATAAACCCGGAGAAAGAAGGTCTTTCAAACCAGGGCAGACAAGCTATCCAAGTCACACAGTTGCACATCCACCAAAATGCCCCCCACAAAATGGGCAGTCTTAATCGGCATCGAATACTATGATGGCCACAGAGTTACCACTCCGCGCTTTAACAACAAGGGCAAGGAGATCAAATTCAAGTCATTAGACGGTTGCGTCAACGATATTCTGAAAGTTGAGGAGTACCTATTAAACGAGCTCCGAATTCCAGCACAAAACATCACAAAGCTCCTTGCTCCTGTTCCGGGTCGCGAGCACTGTGCTGAGTTATCCAAAGAGAGCTACCTTGAGCCCACATACAGAAACATTGTGAAGGAATTAAGCAAAGTACCCACGAAATCCAAGGAAGGGGATCTCGTCTACATCCACTTCTCGGGTCATGGGGCTCGGTCGACCACGATCTTTCCTGACCTAAAGGATGGCGGTCTCAAGGCGCTTGACGAATCTCTAGTGCCATGCGATATCACTCGCGGAGGGATATATCTTCGAGATCTCGAGCTCGGTGCCCTCCTCGAAGACATGGTCAGCGCTCGCTTGGTGGTGACATTGGTGCTGGACTGCTGCCATTCCGGCGGAGCTGTGCGTGGGAGTGATGGTACACGAGAGTGGAATATAAGGGCAGTCTCCGACGTATACAAGTCCGACGCGAACACTGACAAACCCATAAACATGGCAAAGATTGCGGCTCTGGGACGTCGGGATTCATGGTTAACTACTCCTCAAGGATTTGTGCTGCTCGCGGCCTGCCGAAATTGCCAAGAAGCCAGAGAGTCCCTTGAAGGATCCCACTGGTATGGAGCATTGACATACCATTTACTACATGGTCTCCGAGGCAGTCCCCTCAATATGCCTTCCCAACAAATCTTCGACCACGTTCTGGCCAGGGTTCACAGTGAACACAGTGACCAAACCCCACACATTGTTGGAGATTGGGACCGGTCCTTCTTTAGTCGCCAGAACAGGCTAGGGCCGCACACGCTGTCTGTACAGGAGAAATATATTGAACGACAGGATGTAAGAGATCGGTACGTTGTTCTGAACGGCAATGCTATCAACGGGATCGAATTGCTCTCTGAATACGTCATCCTTCCATTCGGTTTCGATATAGGCGAGGACTCACCAGTCCTTGCACACGTTCAAGTAAGAGAAAGAAGAAAATCAGGATCCAAAGCTTTCTTCCTACAACCAAACACTGCTCAATGGAAGAAGATTCAAGAGGGATGCCCTGCATTCCTGCACAGACTTCCCACCAAGAAGCAATTCAAAGTTTGCTTCATGGCACCTGACAAGAACGCGAAGGCTGAATTCAAAAAGGCATGGGGTATTCATGAAGACAAACAAGCTTGGCTCAAGTTAGACGATGGGAAAGAAGGGGCATTGCTCATCGTCTCTATTACTGGTAAGCACACTTATGAAATCGGACATGAGCCTGGAATCCTGGAAGCCACCGTGACTCACTGTCTAGAGTCGCTCTCAGCAACCGACACCAAGGCCAGCTTCCCTAAACTTATGCTACGTCTACAACACATAGCCAGGTTCAAGATGACGGAAAGTCTACGCAACCCGGATTCGAAGGGACGGCTCGTTGATGCCAAAATAGTGCCCTCTTCAAATTCTCCAGGCTCGGAGATAACGAAGAACAATGGGAGATGGCAAGTTAATAGCGTAGAGGGGTACGCTGTCACTGTCACCAACCATTCTCCCCTTGATTTGGGCATAGTTATCGTGAGCTGCGATGCTGAGCTTAGTGTCAGTCGGATTTGGCCCCGGGGTGACAAGTACGAGCTCATGAAATCCGGCTGTCGCTCAGTCCGAGGTCCATTTCGACCAGTAATCGATTCCAAAGCAGTCAATCTTAGTAAGGTTGCAAGAGATGGAACTCCTATACTGCAAGTCATCAAAGTCTTTGCCTTCGAGCTTGGCCACTGCGACGTGCCACCAGACCTTGACTCGCTTCATCTTCCAGGGCTGGAGGGTCTTGAGAAAGAACGACCATCACGCGGCGAGGCGGAAATAGAGCATTCTGACAACCTTAACAGTCTCCTCGAACATCTCGACAAGAGAAGGGGTACAGAATATGATGGGGAGAGCACCGGCTATTGGGACGTTGTGGACCTTCCACTACAAGTTACGATAGTGTAACCTTTTGCTACGTCGCGGAATCGTTTCCTTGATATCCACTCGCTCTAAACCTATGGCCCCTATATATTGAGGGTTCAAACCATGTCACTAGAGATCTGTCCTTCTTTAAGCTAGGTACATCCAGTTACGGCGTGCCCATCGCTTCATAGCTGTCATCTACTCGAAAGATCATCTCCTCATCTCCTAATATTAACTTTTCGTGTTGGCCTACTAAGTCTTCCGGCTCTAGAGACTGTGCTAACTCTGCTTCAACCACATCAACGTTTTCATCATCTTCGGCCTGGCTTGCTCTTGACTGGAGGAATGAATACCACCGATTGCCTTGTTCCAAGTACGCACTGTCCACTTTCTTCGCAGAAAATCGGGAGACCCGAACCCTGCGGTATTGTACCGTGAACACCTGTTCCCCAGCCGCGGTATATTTAACTTTTTCGTTGGAGTTGCTTTCCGTTGCTAAACTACCA
Organism: Hypoxylon sp. FL1857; assembly: GCA_022578955.1. Taxonomy (NCBI): domain Eukaryota; kingdom Fungi; phylum Ascomycota; class Sordariomycetes; order Xylariales; family Hypoxylaceae; genus Hypoxylon; species Hypoxylon sp. FL1857. Next base: position 591,941 of record MU400375.1, on the reverse strand, counting down.
CCGAGGTCGAGGTCCATGGTTGGAGCTAGAAGTGGCACACCCGCTGCTCCAGCGATCAGAGTGGCTGGAACATTCACAGATATGTCGAGTCCAGCTTCACGCTTGGATGCCTGTTCTATCTTTGCGTCCGCCAATGTCCTAAAACCACAAACCATATAGATATTGTTCCTATATCTTCTTGACTTTCTCTGTAGCCAGTCGCGAACGAGAGGCTGCTGACAAGCAGCGGCGAAGTATTCGCCCGTATTGCGAAGTTTTCGGACGATACAAGTGGTGGAACTGATTTTCGTGAAGTTCGTAGATGTGTTTTGTGGTGGTTTCGACGTCGCAAAAGAGAGAATATTAAGCAAGTTTAGTTCTAGACGCGTCCCCTGTGCGTGCTCAAGGATTTCGCTAACGTCTTGGAACTTCTGGGTAGCAATATCGGGGGTGAAAGATGTGTCATCTGGGTTGGAACTCTGTAAAGATGCAGTTTCCTTGGAGATCTCGTTGAAGGAAGGCTGTATGAAATCCTGGTCGGGGTATTTCGGGTCTGTGACAAGGCGTCCCAGCCCAATCGAGTCAACTGGAATAGGATAACTTAAAAGAAAACTGTTGATTGACATTATCTTGAATACGTATAAGTATTGTTAAGTATACCTGCTAAGCGGACGTGGCTTTTCAAATATTTTCACCAAAGAGCGGGCGACTGCCCAATTGGCTCAGCCACGATGTATTGGTAGTATTGGCGGATAGGGCATGCATCTCCTCGTCAGCTGATCAATTCCATGGCTATGAGAGGAATTGCTGCGTAATCTACAAGCCTCCGAGAGGCTATGCAGGCGGGAAGTAATAGAGCTCAGCATTCATCTAACGACGTCGTCCCCCAGAAATACTCCAGTTTGGTAGTCTTCCTCCGTGAAACGTCAACCCCTCGAGGCCGACATATTGACCAACCAGTTACCAGCTCACTCTTTAATTAAGAGCGATAACGATACATTCATCGGTATATGGCTCGTGTCTTTACATAAACAAGTTTGACGAGATCTCTAAAGCTAGAGCATTACAAAACCGCTCCGCCTTCAGAATCTATATCAGAGTCGAAGTCAACAGCAGGCCCCTCAAGAGGGTCGCGAATTGAACATGCGCTTTCTTCGGAAGACGATTCGCTTGACTCTTTGAGTACCTGCAACTGCAGTTCCACGTTAGAAGCGAATTGATGCAAGGCCGAGTCTAGTATCATTAGCCCCCAGCAACATCCTCGAGTATATAGGAGGTAGGTAGCGAGACGCACCAACATAGGGAACCGCCAACCTCTTTTCGAGAGAGCTTTCTCCTGGATGTCTTGCAGTTGAAGATAGCACCACTGCTCTCTCGGTAAACTCCGTCAGTGAATCAGCGTGCGTTTTAAGAGGGCCTGCTTTCTGTTTGATCTGTTCCAGAGCATCTTGCCTTATCCGCTCCAGCATCTTGTTCATCAAGTCTCGTTGGGGGATGTATCCCGGGTCCTGATCACCGTCCGGTAGATCAGGCAAGCCCCAGTTAAGGTATATCTTCTGATGTGACTCGGGCACCACGGGACTTGATGGATGATGTTGAAAATAAAGATGGCAGCAGTAGCAAGCCGGCTTGCTACACCCGACGTAACTGTCATTATCAATGAAACTGAGTTTATTCTTGCAGAAATGCTCCAGGACTTGGATCTCTGCATGGATGCGTGGCTGAAAATTGTCGTTCTCGTACGTATCACGGACTTTCTTTGCGATGTTGAACTTTTGATCCAGAGATGTCAAAGCCTCTTTATATTCGCCCAACTTCGGTTCGCGCGAAGGTACCATCCGTCCCAGGATACTATGGAGTTCCGTGTGAGAATCGGCCTTAGGACGTTCGTTACTAGGTCTCGGTTGAACGACACGAATCTTATACTCGTCGAATAAATGATCCAAGGCAATTGAGTCCTCAATCACTTCCTTCGGTCTGCGTACGTGAGCAGCCAAGCGACCTAGATAATGGTGTACATTGGAGAATCCATGGTTACCAAGACCCGCGCTTCCGTCATGCATTTTGATTTTGTCTTCCAGTAACCTCATTTGCGTCGTGTTGCGTTGATGATAAGCCTGAAAACATATGTCTGCTCGGGGTCTATCCTTTTTTGAGAACTGACTCAGCCATCCTGCGAGCTGGGTGTCTGGATTCATTAGCGACTGATTCTGTTTCTATTGTATCTGGGACAAACCTTGCTCTAGTTTCGTGCTATCAAGGTGCTTCTTGCATCTCCCGATCATCTTTGCTAGCAGGCCGATTTCCTTCTTCACCCTGGACCCGGCGAATGCGATACATTGTCTAATGAATTCTTCCTCGATGCGACCTCTTTCTTCTTCTTCTTTGAGCGTGATAGTACGACGAATTTGTGCAAATGAGGACTCTAGAAATGGCACTATCCTGTTGCCTGCCCGTGGGCGAGTTGCATTCGAAGCCACCCAAAAGACAAAACATTGGTCATTCTCTTCAAGACCGATAGATGAAGTAGTTTCGCCGCCTTTTTCATAATCGCAAAGATAGGCAAGATTTCTAAGTAACCTTCTTCGTTTGGACTGAGTCAAAGATGCATCTTGAGGCTTTGAAGTATGCGCTCCCCTTGTTTTGCCAAGAGCTTCCAACAGAATCAGGGGTTCATAGAATCGACACAGCAACTTCCCGTATTTGCCTTTCCTTGGGGGCATTTTTACGAATATTCCAAAATAGATTCCTGCTCGGAGCGTTCAGAAGAGTTCATGGCAAGGTTAAATGATGCGACCGAACGCCCTCCTATGATTCCCATCACATTGTAAACTAACAAAGAGGGAGAAGGGCGGGGGTAACAGCGACGCTTCACTTCAGGTTGATCCTCTGACAGGTCAAATTGCAGCTTACGCTGTGCGACTGTACAATACGCATAGGGGCATATGGTGTGGTAGTCGTGGCGCCAGCCAGGTACGTATAGTACCTAAGTCAACTATGTAAGTATTCCATTCCAGACGGTTGAAGTGATAATTGATCATGGTCAACTATAATGACCATAGGACTTTTGCCCGGTCCAAGCACGACGACGGGATACGCTCAGATTTTTGAATACATGATTAATACCCCGACTAGGAAGGAAGATGTGACCGGTGAGCGTGTTTCTTTCTATTCATTGGATTCTAGCCAATGAAGCTCGAAATATTTACACACTACCATAGCTTAGCCATCGAAGTGGCAGGCGACCTGCATAGTGGCGTGGTATGCCCGGGGTACATTTCCGTCCATATGGCTTACTTGGTACTTTACCATACAGAATGCCGTGGCTGCCTAGGAAGGTTCCTCAGGACAATAACTAGGTACCTACGGTTCCGATCGAGATCTATTGAGAGGCAGCCAACCAAAATCTAGCTTGTAAGTAATTTCATGTACGCGTCCGAATGAATGATCTGTCATTCAATAGGTAGTCACCACGGTAGCCACCCGACAAGGCTCTGCGCCCAATATGTGTAAGGTTAGGATCCAAACGGCAAAAGGAGTATGGCCGAAAGTACAGTGTGATCTTCCAACATGGAAACATTGGTGATTCAATTCATTGAAGACTGCAGCAATTGCTTCTCAAATGAAAATTCTTCTAGAAGAAAGCCGGTTTGGAACGGGGACCTCTGGGTGCTAAGGTAGGCTTAGGCTTACGACATGTAAGAGGACGTCGAAAATCTCGTACGGCAATTAATGACGCGACCGGACGAAAGAGGCTGACTACCTCCTAGGGAACATGGGCAGAGGTAGGGATGTTGGAATAAATAGGAGAGATCCCTACGCAGCATAACAGACAGAATACCTCATATTTCGAGTCTGCCCAAGAACATAGGAGCCGGTATCACATTCCAGGTTATCATAAGCTGGCTGGGTATTTTGATAGCGTTAGGAAATCGAACGTTAATGTAGTTCAAGAGACATTGAGAAGAGTGACTAAGATAAAATGTCGGTGAATTCAGCTGCCAAGACTCGGGGCAATTTCGATTGTCGCTTCGGGTATGCATCAAGCCGCATCGAGCCACTTCTCGTTGCTCACATATAGCAATATGACTATGCAGTTATATAGTACTCTGACGTTAGTGAGTAGTACCTAGTCGGAGACGGGCTTGAGATCGGCCGAGCATACGGTCAGATATCTCCGATCCAACTCGGACCATCGCTCATGTTCATGTTCATGCAGGAATTCAGATTGATTAGATTAGATCTGAAGGGAACGCGGCATTTGAATTCCTCTCTACCCTCCGCTGCACCGTCATAGATCCGTTATGGATGAAGCACAGAACCCCAAGGCTGACCGTCGCCGTCGCAGGCCGGCTCTCTCGTGTGTCAGCTGTAGGAGATCCAAGATCCGCTGTGACCGGAACCTACCATGCGGTGCTTGTGTTCGGTCTAAGCACAAGACATGTGTCTATGAACCACAGGGTCCGCCGCGACACTCGGATATATCTTCCGTCGCAGTCGGTCCACTTCAGCCGATCGATGGGGCGTCTAGCATCGACTCCGAGACAACCGTCTCCCCCGGCGCAAGTGGGCCAGCACACACACATCACGCTGATGGACCACACGAAGACCACTCGACTCATTCTCTGACTGGCTCAACACCCGTCGACTCGACGTCCTCTCAAATTCATGAGCCATCTTTCGATGTGAGGTCACTGCTAGACCGAATTAGGGAACTGGAGCGTCGCCTCGAGGAGCATACAGAGCGCCATCAAGGCCCTAGGAGCCTTCCACGAACATCCAATACCACCACAGAACCCATAGTAGCTACCTACCCTAGCTATCTCGCTGGAGACTTGCACACCATGAACAAGAGTGTCATGTCCAAGACGAGATACTTGGGTCAGAGCCACTGGATGAATCAAATCGGAAACGTATGCTTCTCACATCCGATTTTACACATATATACAAATCACTTACCCCTGCTTAGTTTAAATCCGTCTTAGAAATATTCGATCGTCATATTCGAGACAAGAAATCAGAACCGATAGTAATACTCATTAACAAGGCCAAGTCACTGGCTCGGACTATCAAGACTCAACGAACGCCCGAGCTGAGCCCCAAGTTTGGTACCAACATACCCCCGCGAGAAATTGCCGACAAACTCGTAGAGGGATACCTGCGGACCTTAGAGTCCGTCTTTAGAGTGTTACATGTCCCTACGTTCAGGAAGGAGTACGAGAATTTCTGGTCGTCAGCCGAATCCGTCGACCTTTCTTTCGTCATCCTCCTCCAGCTTGTCATGGCGATTGGTAGTGCAGTGCATGACGAGAGCTTTACCATGCGGGAGTCAGCTATTCAGTGGGTCTATGAGGCGCAATACTGGCTCATTTCCCCGGTTCCAAAGACACGGTTGAGCATCTCTGCCCTACAAGTCATGATACTTCTTTGCCTTGCACAGGAGGCTGCATCTGTCGCCCCAGACCTGGTATGGATCCCAGTCGGACAACTATTACGCACAGCCATATTCATTGGGCTCCATAGAGATCCAAAGAAGCTTCCTAAGATGAACCAGTTCCGCATAGAAATTCGGCGCCGGCTATGGAATACGGTCCTCGAGCTGGCCTTACAAACCAGCATAGACTGCGGGGGTCCGCCGCAAATTTCCTCCGAAGACTACGATACTTGTGCTCCATCCAATTATGACGATGATCAATTGACCGACGACGACGGCCAAACTAATTTCAATCCACCGGAGAAGTTTACAGACATGTCCATGGCCTTAGCTCTCCGTACGACCTTTCCGGCGCGGCTCGCCATCGCACGGGCGCTCAACAACGTCAACACCCAAAATACATTCGACGAGACCATTCGGCTCCACGGTCAGCTCAGTAACGCATATAAATCGCTCTCACAATGCCTCCAGAGATTTAGGTTTACCGATCGACAACCAACAGAGTTCCAACGGCGCTTTGTAGACTTTCTCGTCCGCCGATACTTCATGGCCTTACATCTTCCCTACTTTGGACCGGCAATGACTGAGCCAGCTTATGCTTTCTCGAGGAAGACTGTAGTCGAGACCGCAGCGAAGCTCTGGTCAACTGTTTTCCCATCCGCCGCTCTAAACCCTCGGCCTCGACGGCCTCTAACAAATGAAATGGGAACAGTGCATGCCAATGGGGATGACTTGGCACGTTTTACCCTATGCTCAGGGGGCCTCTTCCGTTCTATCCTCTCTCAAGCGTCAATGGTCGTTGGCCTCGAGCTACAGTTCCAGCTACAAGAAGACGACGGTCTAGGCCCGCCCACTCCGCGAATGGATTTGCTCAACATCCTGCGCGACTCAGCCGCCTGGATTTTTAATCGGATTGTCATTGGCGAAACCAACATTAAAGGCTACATGTTTACGGCGGGACTGTTGGCGCAGGCGCAGGCGTTGGTGAACGGCCTCAAAGGACCCGAGCTCGAGGAAGCGATCGTTAGGGACGGTTCCGAGGCGGTACGCGAATGTTTCGATGTGCTCAAGCAGCAACTCGAATCGAAAGTAGATGATGCTGCCACCGCAAGCGACGCACAGTTTAACTTCGACACTATGATGGCCATAGATGAAGACTGGCAATATGATAGTTCGGTTAGTTACGTGTGGAATGATTGCGGACGTAGGCTAATGTTTCTATACAGATGCAGAATGTTCTCTTCGATTTTACAAGTATCGAGTCCGTGTTAGGAGTCACGCCTGGCACTGGTGGTATGATGGCACCACCTGACTTTTCGCAATGGTAGTGAAGAACGCCATCGCCATCCATACTGCGAATTATCTCCCTAGGCCATGAGGGGGAACCCCCTGACAACACCAGTCTCTGCAGAAGGGGTGAGTTTACAATTGCAAACATCGGACACACTGACCGAGACTCGTTTTTTGTATACATGTTTAGCTAACTTTTCCTTGTAGGGTAATGTATAATACACAGTCGTGAAAAGAGTGCCTCTCGTAGTTATACCGCGGACACGACCTATTACTTTAGCCAATCCATCTTCCAATAACTTTTACGCCCTGCTTACTCGCCTACCCATTCATTACCCATAACCACAAGTCATCAATCATACATGAAAGAGTGTCGAGCAGCACTCGTTTTGTCATCAATAAAACTTGCGACACCGGTAACTTGGATCTGATGCTAGGTGGCGAGTTGGTACCTACGTGGTAATTGGATCACACACAACAACGTAACGCCATCCATGTTATGACATCGGGAGACCTGGAGGAATATCCCGGGGCCCTGTTGAGGGTGTAGAGGCGAAGACACAAGCATTGCCTCTAAACCCTTCTTCATATCAGTTGTCAAAGCGATTCCCCAATGCTGCCGACTGCCTAAATATCCATTCATGGGCCGTTAGACCCTCGCCCTCTTCCTCCTGGCTTTCTGGGATACCCTTTCCTTTCAGCGTCTTCATGAGGCACTTGTCTTCAGGTCTGACGAAGTAAACGATGCTGTAACGCGGCCATTGGCCCTGCGCGCCAGGGGACGGGATCACGCGGTGGCGGCCGGAGCAGACGACGCCGTTGGTGAACTTGACGGCCGCATCGCCCAGATTAATGATGGCGCATCCCTTCTTTGGCTTGACCCATAACCACTCACCCGGAACGTCCGGCTCGAGGCCACCTAGCTGCGCCTTTCGCGAAGATTCAGACCAGACTTGGAGCCCGCCCAGCCAATTCATGAGAATAGTTATTCTGCGCAGAACTCGCGTTAACACAATATGCACTACGAAGCCCCAATATATGGCTGGATGATAAAGTAAAATAGGCCACTTACGTCCCGAAGTCTGTGTGTGAAGGCGTCTGAATTTCTGGCATCTCCTCTTTTTCTCGTGGCGGGCCCCTTGTGATGCGGACGTGGTCTCCCGAGGACTCCTCGATCCTATGGCGGCTCCTGAATTCAGACGGATCGACGCCTAGCTTCTCTGCAATGATATCCAGGACTGTCATCCCGACCGAATGAGCACTCTTGACATAGGATGCAAAAAGCGGCTTCACGTTTAGAACTTCAATAGGCCATGGCCGACTCATGCGATCATCAGGCACAATCATATCGTTCTTGCTAACATTGAAGAACTCAGCCGTGTCCGGTGTGCCGGCCTTGTCGGTCCTAGTCGCCCCGGCGTGCTTGTATCCAAACAGCGACTTGGCCATCTTGTACTTGGACTTCTCCTCGAGCGGCAGTTTGAAGACACGCTCTCCAGTCAATGCGATCTGATCCGCGCCCCGCAGAATTGTCTCGCCGGTCTCGCTGCCAGCTAGATCCAGGTAGAAGAAGCCACGCCCAACGCAGGCTTCAAAGACGCGATCTTGCTCTGCCGCATTGCCGGCTAGGAGTTTTGAGAGCGAGATGGTTTGTAGATCAACGGTCGGCACGTTGTCTGGGAATGGAGGGTAGAGGTCTGGGGTGAATTCGGTGTATTCTTCTTCCTTATGAGGCATTGCTGGCGATGTAGGGTTCGATGTATTACTATGTTAGGGTGTATGATATGATTGAGGAGGAACGAAAAGATTGCGCTGGCGCATTGAAGCTAGATTAGATATATGAGCCATGTAATCTTCCCCGCGGTTGGGTTACTGGACCGGGAATTCCTTCGGGTGGGACTCAAAGGATATAAGGTTGTATCATGCGAACAGCGATCAGGGAAGGTCGCGTAGACCTGCAGCCAGTACCGCTTCGTCTTGACCCAGTCGCATTGCCGACGCAACCCCGGCTTCTCCGCAGATCTTGGCCGGCATCGACTCCGCTTCTTGGTAGACACTGCTTACGCGTTGCAAGTCAAAGGCGTTAGGGCTTAGAGCAAGGAATTAGGATTTTATGGCAGCCCCTCGATCGGAATTGTAAGAACGTTTAAACTATAGACTGGAAGGGATTTAGGGGTTTATGAAAGATCTCCGTTCAATCTAGTCATTACAGAACGGCTTCTTTGGTAATAGATGCATGGGTAGGCATCTACCTTCAAAAGTCTTCCAAGTGACCTCGTAAGAGTCATTACAATAGGGCGTTCATATACATCCCTATATCCGTCAGATGCTCGAGTAGTAGCGTCGAGACACTTAGAAGCCTAGAACGAAGTAACATTGCCTTTCTTAGACTATGTTATCCCCCCCTTTTCATAATTGTACTATACCTAGGTACCTTCAAACTTCCAGACGACTTCACTGACTTGGGTCAAGAGATCTTCTTTCCCACGGGGTTAGCCTTCCCTAAACTCATCCCGACTTCCACCGAGACCTGTATCTTCTGCCTGCTGAGGTCCAGAAGATCTTGGTCGAACTTGATCGCTCCCTTCTGAAATGCGACGATGATGGATGATCCACCAAACTGGAAGTACCCAATCTCGTCTCCCTTCTTGATTGGAGTGCCGGGCTTCTGGAACTTCTCGTGGATGCTGCTCGCCCTGAATTAGTTTCAAGATTTTACGCTACCAGATAGGATCTGGTGTAAGCCAGAATTAGATGCAACTTACCGCACAGTACCAACGTCAGTTGCGCCGATGGCCACGAACAGCACATCACCGAAATGCTCCGTCTCGATGACAAGATAGGACCGGGCGTTGGACGTGAGGATGTTGACGCCGCTTTGCAGAGCGATAGGATCGACTTGATAGTAATCACCAGGAATACTGCGGAACGCTTTGACAGTGCCCGTCACGGGCGAGTGGTATCGATGATAATCCTGCGGCGACAGACGGAAACTTGCGACCGCAGCATCGGCGAAATGCGCGCCCAGCTGCGTGTCCATGACCAGGTTGGTGATGGTGAAGTCGGTGCCCTTGATCCACAACTTCTTGGTCTCGTCCACGGAATCGTACGTCACCACACGCGAGTCGGCCACCACCACGGCTCCGGCGGGATCATCCGGGTCGTGAATCGGCCGGGAGCCGGCACGGTGAGCCCGGATGAAGAAGTCCTCGAAGGTCTTGTACTTTTCGATGTCAGAAGGCTCAAAGTCATTCATATTAATGCCGTACGTCTTGACGAAAGTCTTGATCTGGTTGTGCGAAGCTGGAGTACCCTCTTCCTCGCCTTTCCGGACGGATTTGTTGTGGATCCAGAGCCGCATCAGGTGTGTTGTGTCAATCCATTCTGTCAGGGGGTTGAAGAGCAGGATCAGCTTCAACTTCTTGGTGAGTGGCTGTTGTTCGCGCATAAGCCTCCCCGTCTAAGTATGGGACGGGTCGTTAGCACCGACGTCTTGATGAATTTCCACGAATTCGACGCCTACCTTGCGATCAAGTGACTTCCATCCGTATTCTCCATTTGCAGACTGTTCGTATTATGGGTCAGCACATGTTGCTTCAGAGCTAAGAAAGGGTAGGTTTAAACTTACTAAGTGACACCTTTGAAGAAGGTAATTTAAAAAGGAGTCGACGAAAAACAAGATTCTCTGGAAGAGCTCAGAGAGTCCCATGTTTGCTGGCGCTGCTTGGTTACTCGATATGGAATCCGTATCTTTTATCAATGATGATCTATTCTCTGTGTTTTACAGACCAATTATCATGTAAATATGCTTAATGTAACCATGACAATTCGATTCAATGTTAATTCCACTTCGAGAATCCATAAGGTAAATTATGAGACTTGACAATTTCTATCGTGAACATCTCGAGATGTCGGTGCGTCTCAAGTTCTGAGCCTCTGGTGACATCATCATGACTTCAAACCGCCCTATCCTCTTCAACTATCCACATGGCTAGGGAAGTCGACGGATAAAAACAAGCTTCTTGAACTTGGCCATTCTCGCTCTAGCTGCTTCTCAGGCTGTGATGAGCATACGAATACATATGCGTCAAGTTTTCAATTATCAATTTGAGATTGAAATTTTGAGAAGTTCGGGAGTCTGACAATTAATATGAGAACCGAGCGTATTACCACGTGGCTGGGGAGGAGACCGAGCGACTCGGCCTATGATGAAATTTGGGGGCGGGCTTTTATACTTCCGCTTATCGAGATCTGGGCACAGACCTGAAACTCTGATAGCCTAGCAGGTCGCCTGGCTGTTCCTGTTCCACTCATCATTTTTTGCAGTCCTGCTTGAATGACGAGCCGGACGAGATACCGACTTCGGTAGCACCCGAGTTGACACCCAGTGTAGCATGTCTCTCTCTTCAGTACCTGATTATAGAATCGCTTGTAACTTCGACTTTGCATACCCGTCATTTTCATTGTATGGGCGCGCAAATATGTATAGTCCTCGGGCTCTGCACAATCTCCTTCTACTACCAAGCCTTTGCAATTTAGCTGTCGCGTCCCCCCTTTTATATCGCTTTTCTGATCTCCGCGCTTTCAAGTCTGCTACCACCGAAGTGGTGCCTCCAAGAAGCTGCCTAGTCTCGAATCAGGCACTTGGCCCTTTCTCCGCGTCGCTCCAGATCCACAAGCGTGGAACATGTTGGGGGTCAAGTTGGAGAAATGAGGGACCACCTGGGCAGTCCCGCCTCTCGGTCACCTGTTTTCGGAATATCTGGACGGCATTTCGGACCTGCGGAGTGAGCTGACAAGTTTGTTTGGCTTTAGTAGCAGATAAGCAATTCAGCTTCGAAGAAACCATTCGTGTTTCTAGAAAACCCATCTTCCAAGTTGTTAGAGTTCAGCAGTGTTCACCGATTCAGCCGTGCCCACGATCGACATATTATAAAATTTTTTTAACTTTTTTTTCCAAGGCAATTGGGGTTAAATTTGGGGGACCCCGGATAGTGCTGTTTATGAAGAACGCGACCTCTTAGCTCATTGCACCGGGGAGGTGCCCGAGGCGAAGCCGTCGCTGTTGTAGCCGCGCTTATTTCTACATAGTCGCTTTTCTCGAATGGGTCATTCTCCCAAGTCTGGGAAGCCGTCATTAGCTGAAGAAGCCAAGGCATGACTTTGTGGGGAAGATCCCTAGAATGCACGCTTTCCCGGTCTCCTCGCTTGCTGACCCAGATTCACGAGTCTCTGGTTGGATCGTGAACAGAAATCCAGTGCGGTAATAGATCAATACTCGGTCTCATTACGACATCCTTTTGCTGCAGCCTTATCTTCAGCGTTCGTCATTCGTTTCAACCGCCAATTTAACCGGATTAGAGTTATCTACCTCGAAGGATTCCGGCGGGCTGACTTATACATGTTTTTCATTTGATACCGACCTTGCTAGCTTATTATACTTCCACTGACAGCGGCTTGTTTGCTCTTGTTCTTTCAGTGCCTAGAATGAAACCGCTAATGGCTTGGTCTATTCAAGAATGTCTAGCCGATATGCCCACCCGATAATCTAGATACCCAGGTACGTAAGAGAATCGTTATAGCTTGCAAGTCCGGTCCGCCCTTTAAGACGTTGGCTACGTTGGACCCATTTCTCCTCAGTTGCCCCCTGACATCCCCCATACCCCAAGTGCCAAGACACCGAGGAAGAGCCTCGTTTTCCCCCAATATCACGATTCCTTTTACGAACTTTCGCCCCGCATTACGGGGTTCCAATGGGTTAACGGAGATTGAGAGAGTGGCGAGTCAAACTCACTGACCCCTGTAGTTGGGCTCTAGTTAAGCTTCTAGTACTCACATGGCCGATGGTTCCATGTGAGTGGTGCTACGGTGGGTGTACTGCTTATGTACCGGAACGAATTCCCACGATGTTGGTCAGATAAAAACCTTGATACCACCCGACATGCATTTCCCCGATCAGTCGTCTTTTCCAGCGCTCTTCCGAGTTGTTCCTACGGTTCGGTGGATTAGGTAGTCCTCCTATCTAGGTTTCCGTCTCTATACTTCACATTTTTTTCCAATTGCTGGGACGAACATCTAGCAATTATGGCCGACGAGATAACCCAGGCCGGTCCTGCCCCTGGGTCTGCGGCAAAGCAGGACATCGAAACCCTGGAGCATACCACGACTCCTGAGCCTGTTAAGAAGACACTTGCTGCCAGTTCGATGCATCCCGAACACCGTGCGCGAGTAGAGAAGACCCTGAAGCGCAAGCTCGATGCGCGATGCTCTCTATTTGTTCTCATCTATATCCTCAATTATCTCGATCGCAATAACATTGCGGCCGCACGGTTAAAAGGGCTTCAGTCAGGTGAGCTCACCCCATTATACATTCAATGAATGAGAAAGAAAGCTAATGCAATTTGATATAGATTTAAGCCTCGATGATGTATGGCCTCCCTTCAGCACAATCAACGATTCTTTATATTCATCCAGGTACATTCCGGGTTCGCGTGCGTGCTAACCATTAATAGACTCAATATGCGACTTGTCTAAGCATCTTGTATGTCGGATACATTCTGATGCAGGTCCCGTCGAACATGTTCATCAATCGGATCCAACGGCCGTCGCTCTACATTTCGTGCGCCATGTTGCTCTGGGGTTTAATCTCTACGCTGACCGGAAACACGAATAACTTCACTGGCATGGTCCTAGTGCGATTCTTCTTGGGCTTCGTCGAAGCCGCTTTCCTGCCGGGAGCGCTTCTGATCCAATCGAAGTGGTACACGCGAAAGGAGCTGACGACGAGAAACGCTATCCTGTTCTGCGGTAACATCATATCCAACGCCTTCTCTGCGCTGGTGGGAGCTGGTGTGCTGTCCAACATGCAAGGCGTTTTGGGCCACGCTGCTTGGCGATGGCTATTCTGGATCGAGGGTGGGATCACCATGGCTGTCGCAATCAGCGCCGGTTTCATTCTTCCGGATCTGCCACATAACTCGCGCGGTTTCACCGCCGAGGAGCTCGAGGTTGCGCAACTTAGAATGATTGAGGATGTCGGTGAAGCTGATGTGGACGGAGCCAACCAGGGAGTGTTTGACGGTTTAATTATGGCCGTTAAGGACATCAAGATTTATCTCATGATGCTCACTTTCACGGCTTATGTTGTCGGCCTGTCCTTCAATGCCTTTTTCGTAAGGAATCACCTATCTGGATTCATTGAAATATGAGCTAACTCCGCAATGCAGCCAACTCTTACTGGCACACTCGGGTTCGACTACGTCCCGACATTGCTCATGAGCTCACCGCCTTGGGTCTTCTCGTGTATCGTCTCGCTATTCAACGCCTGGCACGCTGACCGAACCCAAGAGAAATTCTGGCATATTACCGGTCCTATCATCGGCGGAATTGTCGGCTTCATTATTAGCATGTCCACGCTGAATGTGGCCGCCCGATACGTCGCCCTTTTCCTCCAAGCCAGCGCCTATGCTGGATTCATCGTCTTCTACTCCTGGATCAGCTCGTCGTTCCCTCGGCCGCCGGCCAAGAGAGCTGTGGCGATTGCGCTCATCAATGCGTTCTCGCAACTGGGCAACGTGGCCGGTAGCTACGTGTGGAACCTGAAAGAGAACGGATACCGCAAGAGCTACGGTATTGTGACGGCCATGTTTGGAATTACTATCGTGGGATGCTGGGTGTTCCGACTCATTCTCGGCAACCTCAACAGGAAGCTCGAGGAGGGCGAGCAGGCATGGGATATACAACCCGATGTTACAGCACACACAGCCGAGCTGGAGCACATGGATAACCCTGACGAGGCGTTGCGGATGCAGAAGGGATTCCGGTACTTGCTATAAAAGCAAGTGGTATAGATATGTGTATATGGACGAATCACGCTACTCAGGATTCTAGATACCCGTACTTCACCTCCCTACATTTTAGACGGAGGTGATGTTGCAAAATATGAAATGAGATGAAATGAGATGAAATGAAGCCACGCCAATGTATACACGATGCTATATCATATAGGTCATCTAACGTGGATAGTGAAGTGATTTCTTTATGCTCCACGTACTTTAAGCAACGATTAACTGCCACACAACATAGAAAATCCCAAGATAATCCGCACGGCTACCTATTCATCCGAGCAAATGCATGTAAATGCTTCCTCACTACCTGTCAAGACCGAGTCGTCTCTTAGGAGTAAGCTAGATACCTAGAGTACCAAGATCCGGCGGTCACGTCATAATACCCGGATGGTCGGCCGAACCCTGAAAATTGGACGGATGCGGGTGTCCCACAGGGTACCCAGTACCTCCCTATACCTACCACATGTGCACCTATGTAAGTCAATCTTAATTCCAATGTTTGCCCCGTCCTTCTCCCGCCTCCCTGAACAGTATAATAGACAAACCGCCTATAGTCAGCTGCCGCTACCCTTACATCTCTACTGAACCGGAGCAGCAGGCAAAATTGCACGCAATGGGTCGCACAGAACCTTCGGTCGGGAAACCACCCGCCAGTTTCCGCCGCGATGTGCGTTCGAAGCGGGCCAAGGCCACCGCGAACAAGGCGATACCGGCGATGCTGGCGGCGCATCCGCGCGCTCGGCGGGGTGTCGAAGCTTCGGAGCTGATTGTCGATCCGCCGCCTCCTCAGCCTGGGACACAGAAGCAGCACAAAGCGGGTCGCGTCGATAGGAATGCAAACGGTAATATCGACGAGGGGAAGAAAGGGGACACCACCAGGGTCCCCCGCATCTCGCTGCGCGTCGCCGACACACTGGCAGCTGCGTATCCCTTACTCCTCGTCCCCGCGTCGTCGTCCCCGGAAGCGGGGGATCGGCGGGATCTCTCGAATACGACGGCCCGCGTCGGTGTGCTGAATATGGCGTCCCCGCTTTCTGCTGGAGGCGGGTTCCTTAACGGCGCCCAGGGGCAGGAGGAGGCCTCGCTGTGTGCGCGCACCACCTTGTTTCCCGCCCTGCGAGATGAGTTCTACCGGATACCCGAGCTGGGCGTCATTTTTACGCCGGATGTGCTTGTGTTCCGAGATGTCAACGGAAGTTCTCAGGGCAAGCGAGGAAGAAAAGTGAGAAAAGAGGGAGGAGATGGAGATGAAGAAGGGGAGAATGTAGAGGTACAGGAGGAAGGAGGAAGGGGAGCAGATGAAGAGGAAGGAGTTCTCCCCAAGCGCGATCGCTGGTTCGTCGATGTTGTATCTGCGGCTATGATAAGGCTGCCCGAGATCGAGGTCGATGCAGGATCTGGGTGGGCTACGTACGCCAACCCTCGGGATCGAGAGCTAGCTGTGCGCAAGATGCGTGCCGCTCTCCGTGTCTTTGCTGCTAAAGGCATGAAGAGGGTCGTACTCGGCGCATGGGGCTGCGGTGCATATGGCAACCCCGTTGGCGAGATAGCCAGGGCCTGGAAGAAGATCTTGCTCGGTGGAGGGAAAGAGGGCAATACCAATAGGGGGAAGAAAATCACAAAGGACTCGTGGGAAGGAATTGAGCACGTCGTCTTCGCTATCAAGGATGCAGGTATGGCGCGGGCGTTCGCAACGGCATTTGGTGAAGAGCTACTAGAAAAGTATGATGAAGACGAGGAAGATCCAAGTGAAGACGATATAGAAGATGTGGAGGTGAAAGAACTCCGCAGCAAGATACAGGAGCTAGAACTACGCGTTGAGCAGGCGCGCACGCCTCAGCTCAGGACAGGGTTAAATTCAGTGCTTGCCGGGCTGAGGAGCCAGTTACCCGAGTCGGGCACTACTCCTCCACTAGAGAAACCTATGAGCCAAGTAGGCGGCAGGGATAAAGCCAGTGAGGAAGATGATGATGACGAGCTGGCTGAAGATTTAGACGAACTAGAGGAAGACCGAAGCGGGCATGATAGTGAGAGTTAAAACTCAAACAGACACTTGAACCTGTAATTTCTTGGATGATAAAAAGGTGTTATCCGAACAGCTTCTAGCCCTTGAATATTCATAGCTTTAGGCAGGTATATCACTCTCGAATAAGCTGTAAGTAGACTCATCACCTTATGTTCATCGTGGGAATTTATTATTACAAATTCACATGGCATAATGCTACAAATGGAGTTCATCCCGTGTCTATAGACCAATCATGCCCTGACGCCCCTAGGTACGTAATTTTCCTTTTCATTTATAGCAGCAATTCCAGAGGGTTCTCCACAACCTTCTTGAACTCCTTGATCCATTCAGCACCAACAGCCCCATCGACTACCTTGTGGTCGAAACTACCCGTGACTGTGATCACGTCGTCCCATTCAACACCGGTACCGTCCTCGGAGGGGATGGCAACCTTCTTCGTTGTACCGACGGCCAGGATAGCAGCTTGGGGAGGGTTGATGACAGCGGTGAAGTTGTCGACGGCGGGGTTCATGCCCATGTTGGAGATGGAAATAGTGCCACCTTGGAATTCTTCGGGTTTGAGCTTGTTCTCACGGGCCTTCTTAGCGAGCTCCTTGACCTTGGCGGAGATGGATTCCAATCCGCGAGCCTCGACACCGGCGACAATAGGAGTGATCAGACCGTTAGGGGTGGCAACAGCAACGGAGACATCGACGGTGTTGTACTGGCGGATCGCGTCACCCGTCCACGAGGAGTTGGCAGCGGGAACCTTCTTGGAAGCAACAGCAATAGCCTTGATCAGGAAGTCGTTTACCGATAGCTTGTACTTGCCTTCGGAAGAGCCGTTGAGAGCTTGTCGGAGCTTTAGTAGCTTGGTAACGGAGATCTGGCTGCTGACGAAGAAGTGGGGGTTCTCCCTGACCGACTCCTGTAGGCGGCGGGCGATGGTCTTTCGCATGTTGGACAGAGGGGTATCTTCGTAAGAGGCAGTAGGAGAGGCAACTGGCCCGGCAGTAGTGGTGGCTTTCTTGACATCCTCCTCGGTAATCTTGCCGCCGGGGCCGGTACCCTTGAGGCTGGAGATGGGAATACCCTTCTCCTTAGCCAATCGCTTGGCTGCCGGGGTGATATTGGGTTCCCGGTCGAGGGCGGGCTCGAGCCTTCCTTCGTGTGTGTACTGCTCCGGTTCTGGGGCTGGTGTCGGAGCCGGAGCGGATGCGGCATCGGACTGCGCGTCAGACTTCTTCTCTTCCTTAGGTGCGGATGCTGCGGCGTCACCACCGGCATCAGCTAGAGTGAAGTTCTCGAAGGGAGCAATATCGGTGCCTTCTTCAACGAGGACAGCAATTGGCTATATCGAGTCAATGTCAGCATCACGGAGAATTGGATGGGGAAGCGCAGCGAGGGAAAAAGTCACGCACGTTGCCAACGGGGACATCCTTCTCGCCGGCCTCCTTCAGAATCTTGGCGATAACACCCTCCTCCTGGAACTCAAAGTCCATCTGGGCCTTGTCCGTCTCGATCTCGACCAAGACCTCACCGGGGGCGATGGTGTCTCCGGGCTTCTTCTGCCAAGCGCCAATATTGCCGGCCGTCATCGTGGGCGACAGGGCGGGCATCTTGACGACTGTGTGGGGAGGGAAGGAGGCATAGTATCTGGCGAGGGGCATGAAGCCCGACCGGAGGGCGGACGTTCGCAGAAGGCCTTGCCTTCTTAGCACGGCGCCGAACATTTTGTTGTGATGGTGGAAAATAGCTCTCCCCGGATAAAAAAAAATATTAAGCTGCTATAAAAAAGAGGAAGTCCGCCGGCCGAATTGGACAAGTCTGGAGGGAAGAAAAGAACGGACAGGTCCAAGTATCGCAGAGCAGACAAGTTGCCAGCACCTGGGATTGATTGACCGAGTCCAATTGAGTTGAGAGGGTAGGGGTTTGGAAGGGCAGACGGCGGCGCGACACGATGAAGTGAGGAAAGAAAAAAGATTGACCAAAGTTGAAGGTGCCCAGTGCCCAGTTGTTGATTGGTGGCGGGTTATTTTCGTGACCGGGGTGCCGGGGTTCTCTCACCAAAGTTGCGGAAGTACCGTCCTCGCAGTCCAGACGTCCCTCCTGCACCGCAAGCCTTGCCCCAAAATTTCTAGGGACGTTGGGAACAAGCTCCGAACCGCTAAACTGGCACCCCCCAAAAGCCACTATCGACGTTTGTACCTCCAGCTGCCACCGGAGTATACGACTCCGATATATGGGATGAGAGACCTATTACGAAGACATTCAGATACATGTCCTTATAGGTAATTAACTTCCAGAATCGAGGGTGAACCTTTATACCTATACCATAGTTGTACAAATATTCAATCTGCAGGCACATGGAGTTTCACGTTCTGAGTTCCCATCGCTTCGACTTACACACTCAAGTCCAAGCAAGTACAAGTACATCCATATCGGAATCCGTAGGAAGGATGGGTCTCCCCAATGATTTCCGTTGTGCGATTCATCTCTGATTGGCTCAATGTCGGCCTAGGCTAGTAGAGCTCTGGGTGCCCAAATACTCAATAAGTACCCTTTTATCAGCTGCAACTCGGTTCCTGACATCCCCTCCGAAAAGAGCTTCGTTACCAAACGTCTGGGTCAAAAAATATCTTAAATGGGCACTCAGTGGGATATGGACTAAATCATGCATGCACTTCTAAAGGCATGGTTTAGGAGCTGCATAGAATCCATCTCAATTGAGTTCCGACATGATTAGAAGGCTGAAATGATGGCAGGGTTCACTAAGGTAAAAAAAAAAAAAAAAAAAGGTTGAGACAGCTCTCGTCAGCTTGGAGCTGAAAGCTGGAGGGAGACAAAAACGAAAATCTAAGATTGGACTTACGGCAGTTGTGGCTAGTGACGAATATCGACATTACCTAATTACGATTCGGCAGGCTGATTGGTTGGTTCGGGTTGCTTGGCTGGACCTGTCTGATGGATGTGGCTCATATAAGGACTTAGTAAGTGGGATGCGCCGGCCCGGCTCTTATTTATCCGTCGTCCGTCATCCAGAGGAGGTGCCCTGTAAGGTGGAGGTAGGTCATTGCCTGTCCCGCCCCTGTCGCACCTGTAACAACGCTGCTAGGCCTAGCATGCTCAGCGGCCTTGTCATCAATTAAATCTACAGTGGAGCAACCCTTTTTCGGGGAACGTTGCCAGCTTGGCCATACCGAACTTCTAGAAAAATAAAGTCCCTTAACTTACTCACGCCGTCTCGATATTTCGTGCGCGCCCTCCCGTCCCCTGACAGTAGAGAGCGTCTCTCTGGCCTCTTTGTCTCGAGTCACCCACGGCGACGAGACATAACATCACTTCGACGTGTGCGATCGTTTGTTTCGTGTAGAAGGACAGGCTAGAAGAGCACCTAATTAATCCCTGGCTATCGTCATATCGCGAACTCGACTGCAACTCCTGTCCACGACACCACGTCCTCACGCCCTCACGCCCTCACGTCCTCACGTCCTCCCCGAATGGCACCTGTCCCTCTCCCCTAAGCTCGGCGAACCATGAGTTCTTTAGTCTTCTTGGTGTCCTCTCTTGAGGCCATCGCAGCATCCAAAGAAGCGCAGAGGAACAAACAGCTCGCCGAACTTACCGAAAAGGCCCTCAAGGCCATCAAGGAAGGAGGATCACAACTCCCCGACCCCCAAGTCGTCTTTGCACCCCTGCAACTAGCCACCAAGACCGGAAGTAGTCAATTGATCAATACTGCCCTCGACTGCATACAGAAGCTTATATCCTCATCATACTTCTCCGTGAACGTGACCACGGGTGCAACACAGGAAGATGGAACCGAGCAGGCTCCCATGATAGACCGTGCCATTGACACGATATGCGACTGCTTTCAAGGCGAGACTACACCTGTTGATGTCCAGCGCCACATTGTCCAGGCGCTGCTGGCTGCCGTGTTGAATGACAAGATCGTTGTGCACGGAGCTGGGTTGCTGAAGGCTGTGCGCCAGGTCTACAATGTCTTCCTGCTCTCGAGGAGCGCCGAAAACCAGCAGGCCGCCCAGGGAACCCTAACCCAGATGGTTGGCATGGTCTTTGAGCGGGTCAAGACGAGATTGCACATGAAGGAAGCCCGTATGAATTTGGGAAAACTGAAGCACAGCTCCAGTAATGTCACATTCGACCAAGCGGAATCCGTCGTCAACGGGAATGATGTCGCCGGTGAAGAAGATGAGACTGCCAATGAGGCGTCTTCCCAAAATCCACCAGAGATTGCGCGTACTGAGTCGACGAGTGATGGAGGCGCCAAGTTGACCCTGAAGGACTTAGAACACCGAAAGAGCTTCGATGATTCGAATTTAGGCGATGGTCCGACTATGGTTACACAGCTAAAACCACCCAAGAAAACGACGAGGAGAGTCTCGGAACAAACACAGAGCGATGGCGCGCCCGATGCAGAAGAAACCGCCGAGTCTCTTGACGCCGAGGATGAGGTCTATATCCGGGATGCTTATCTCGTCTTCCGATCGTTCTGCAACCTGTCAACCAAGGTCTTGCCTCCCGACCAACTATATGACTACCGAGGCCAACACATGCGCTCCAAACTCATTTCTCTCCACCTCATCCGCACCCTTTTAAATAACCATATGCTCGTTTTCACTTCACCCCTGTGTACCATTACCAACACAAAAAGCAACGAGTCTACGAGTTTCCTCCAGGCCATTAAGTTCTATCTTTGTCTTAGCATTACGAGAAATGGAGCTAGTTCGGTCGATAAAGTGTTTGAAGTGTGCTGCGAGATCTTTTGGTTGATGTTCAAATTCATGCGGGCGCCATTCAAGGTAGGTCGGGTTTCATTGTATAGAAGTGCGCATCATTCTAATATGATTACAGAAAGAGATAGAAGTTTTCCTCAACGAGGTATACTTGGCGCTCCTAGCTAGGAGGACGGCACCGCCTTCTCAGAAGCTTTACTTCATCAATATTCTCACCAGGTTTTGCGGCGACCCTCGCGGCTTAGTGGAGACATATCTAAACTATGACTGCGACTCTCATGTCGACAACATCTTCCAGACCATCATAGAGGATCTTTCAAAACTAGCAATCAATCCAGTATCCGTCACGGCAGCCCAGGAGCAACTATATGAAGAAAAGAACTCGAATACACAGAACGGCTCGGACTGGCAGCTAAAGGGAATGTTGCCGCCGCCATTGAATGTGAGAGATATCGTGCCGCCTAGTGAACCCGAGCCCGAGATACCCAGAGAGTACGTCATTAAGAGGACGGCTTTGGATTCGCTCGTTGAGGCTTTGCGGTCGCTTGTCAACTGGTCCGCCGTTGGACGTCCAGACGTCAATGGCGCGTCGCGAGATACTGATACGCGAGCTTCGGTAGACGATATCCGAGAGTCGATTGACCCTTCAGCCGCTGATAGTAGCTCTCGCCTCGAAACGCCTTTAGCCCCGTCTACTCCCGTTGTCGACGACGACCCCGATCAATTAGAGAAAGAGAAAGCTCGTAAAACGGCGTTGGCTAATGCCATTCGCCAGTTCAACTTCAAACCAAAGAAGGGAATCAAGCTCCTAATCCAAGAAGGGTTCATTCCAAGTGATAAGCCCGAGGATATAGCCAAGTTTTTGATCTCGGACGACAGACTGGACAAAGCACAAATTGGTGAATATCTCGGCGAAGGTGATGCAAAGAATATTGAAATCATGCATGCTTTCGTCGACACTATGGATTTCACTAAGAGGCGCTTTGTCGATGCCTTGCGACAATTTCTCCAGTCGTTCCGTCTTCCTGGTGAAGCCCAGAAAATTGATCGATTTATGCTGAAATTCGCCAATCGTTATGTAATGGGCAATCCAAATGCTTTTGCCAACGCAGACACAGCTTATGTTCTGGCGTATTCGGTCATTCTATTAAACACAGATCTGCACAGCAGCAAAATCGCTCGACGCATGACCAAGGAAGATTTCATCAAGAATAACAGAGGCATCAATGACAATGCTGATCTGCCGGATGAGTATCTCATCGGCATTTACGATGAGATTGCCAGCAATGAGATTGTCCTCAAAAGTGAACGGGAGGCCGCTGCTGCTGCGGGCAATTTGCCTGCACAGTCGTCAGGGTTTGCTGCTGGACTCGGCCAAGCTCTATCGAACGTCGGCAGGGATCTGCAGCGAGAGGCATACGTGCAACAGTCCGAGGAAATCTCGCTTCGCTCAGAGCAGCTCTTCAAGAATTTATTCAAGAATCAACGGAAAAATGCTGCAAAGGCTGGAATTAAATTTATTCCAGCAACGTCTTTCAAGCATGTCGGACCCATGTTTGATGTAACTTGGATGTCGTTCTTTTCCGCATTCTCGAGTCAGATGCAGAAGGCACAGAACCTAGAAGTCAACAAGCTGTGCCTGGAGGGGATGAAGCAAGCTATCAAGATTGCCTGTCTTTTTGATCTAGCAACTCCTCGAGAAGCATTTATGTCTGCCCTGAAGAACGCTACCAATCTAAACAACCCCCAGCAGATCCTCGCGAAGAACGTCGAAGCTCTTCGAGTCATTCTAGAGCTAGGGCAGACAGAGGGCAACTACTTGAAGGAATCTTGGAAAGATATCCTTATGTGCATAAGTCAGCTCGACCGTCTCCAGCTTATTACTGGGGGTGTCGATGAGGGCGCCATCCCTGACGTATCCAAAGCTCGCTTCATGCCTCCCGAAAGAACAAATACGAGCGAGTCGCGCAAATCAACTGCTTCTACGCGAAGACGGAATCGGTCGAACCCTGGTCCGAGAGGTTTCTCTATGGAAATAGCACTCGAGAGCCGATCCGATGAAGTCATCAAGAGCGTAGACCGAATCTTCAGCAACACGGCCCATCTCAATGGCGAAGCCATCGTGCACTTCGCCAAAGCCTTGACTGAAGTAAGCTGGGATGAAATTAAAGTGTCGGGCTCCAACGACTCGCCACGCACGTACAGCTTGCAGAAGATCGTCGAGATTAGTTACTATAACATGACGCGTGTCCGTTTCGAGTGGACCAATATCTGGGTCGTCCTTGGTGAGCACTTCAACAAAGTGGGATGCCACAACAATACGGCTATCGTATACTTCGCACTCGATTCGCTACGGCAATTGTCAATGCGGTTCATGGAGATCGAAGAGCTTCCCGGTTTCAAATTCCAGAAGGATTTCCTAAAGCCCTTCGAGCATGTCATGGCCAACTCGATCAACCTAACCGTCAAAGATATGGCTTTGCGGTGTCTGATTCAGATGATCCAGGCCCGTGGCGAAAATATTCGATCTGGTTGGAGGACAATGTTTGGTGTCTTCACTGTTGCGGCGCGGGATCCCAACGAGACCATCGTGAACTTGGCGTATGAAAACGTCACCCTTGTTTATAAGACACGCTTCGGCGTTGTTATTTCTCAAGGTGCATTTACGGATTTGATCGTCTGTCTCACTGAATTCTCAAAGAACATCAAATTTCAGAAAAAGAGCCTCCAGGCAATGGAGACGCTGAAATCGATCATACCAAGGATGCTCAAGACTCCGGAGTGCCCATTATCACAAAAGTCCAAACCAACGCCAGACGGCAATGCTATGAAATCGCCCGATACTCTGTCTAGGCAGCAGAGCGGTACTTCTATCGAAGAGGGTTTTTGGTTTCCTGTTTTATTCGCATTCCACGACGTCTTAATGACGGGAGAAGACTTGGAAGTTCGTTCAAATGCGTTGAACTATTTCTTCGAGGCCCTACTCAAGTATGGTGGTGACTTCCCATCAGATTTTTGGGACATCTTATGGAGACAGCAGCTGTATCCCATTTTCATGGTTCTGCGGTCGAGACCGGAGATGTCCAATGCCCTCAACCACGAGGAGTTGTCTGTGTGGCTGTCCACGACTATGATTCAAGCCCTTCGGAACATGATTATCCTCTTCACTCACTACTTCGATTCTCTCGAGTATATGTTGGATCGCTTCCTCGAACTGTTGGCTCTGTGTATATGCCAGGAGAACGACACAATCGCCAGGATCGGCAGCAATTGTCTGCAACAGCTGATCCTACAGAATGTCACTAAATTTACCGATAGCCATTGGGCGCAGATTGTCGGGGCGTTTTGCGAGTTATTCGAAAGGACAACAGCTTATCAGCTTTTCCAGGCTGCCACTATCAACGCCCCAGCTGCGTTATCACCACCACCTAACGGTTTAGGATTTGAGGTGCCTCTCACACCTACAAGTGAGGCACATGTGGACGAGAAATCACTAAAGATCAATGGCACCGACAAGGGCAGCATTGCTTCTGGAGCCGAATCTGCTACGGGCGCCGCTGCTCAGGCTCCTAGTGCAGAAGCAACAAATGGCGCAGCCTCAGCCCGCCTCGAGGATTATAAGCCCGCTTCTTCACTTCAACAGCAGCCTATAGTAGTAACGGCAGCTCGACGACGCTTCTTCAACCGCATCATCTCCCGCTGCGTCCTACAGCTTCTTATGATTGAGACGGTCAACGAGCTTTTCTCCAACGATGCTGTTTACGCTCAGATCCCGTCTACGGAACTGCTACGGCTAATGGCACTGCTCAAGAAGTCTTTCCTTTTCGCCAGACGGTTCAACGAGGATAAGGACCTCCGTATGCGCCTATGGCGAGAAGGCTTCATGAAGCAGCCGCCAAATCTCCTCAAGCAGGAGAGTGGCTCTGCGGCAACCTATATTCAGATTCTGTTCCGAATGTTCGCGGATACGTCGCCGTCTCGCGCGGAGAGTAGGCCCGAAGTCGAGAAGGCTCTGGTGCCTCTCTGCAAAGACGTCATCAGTGGTTACCTTGCGCTCGAGGAGGAATCGCAGCAACGTAACATCGTAGCCTGGCGACCGGTCGTCGTTGACGTCCTCGAGGGCTACTCTACGTGGCCGGATAAAGAGTTTAGCGAACACATTCATACCTTCTACCCCCTGGCGACCGAGCTGCTTGGTAAAGAACTCAGCTCCGATTTAAGAGGGGCCTTGCTAGCGGTCCTTAGGAAAGTTGGCGAGGTCGGGCTCGGGATCGAGAAGATCTCGGGCGATCGACGAGAGAGCGTCGCCAGTGTTGGCATAAGCGCGGAGACCCCGACCGCAGAGCTAGAAGTAGGCGAAGTCGGTATGGGTGGCATGAGAGCATGAGAAGGTGGATGAACCTGAACCTATTACGGACCTAAATGGCGGTCGCCACGTGGCACTGTGCAGGCCTACCTAAAACAAGACGGGAACGAAGCCGTCGCGAGTATTGATTTGTCATAAAGGGCATCGGAACAAAATGGACGCGATTAATAGACTCCGGTCACATTTGGTGTTTGGTGTGGGAGGGGATCCGTTACCAGCAAGCTACCTACCTGATTCTTTCATGATATTATAGTACACACCCGTCTCTTGGGTGTACAGCGCATGTATGTACCTAGCTACGTGCGCGTTTTAGAAGTGATGGGTGTATTGTACAATTCAAATGATTTCGCTTGCAAGAATGAAAAGGAGGCAGTGAGAGGTACTCGAAAGCCCTACACGGGATGCCATCCGAGTTGCTAAGTCCGGATTGTGCATGCGAGACTGCGGTCTCGCGGTGTTTCGCGCTTGATATCTATAGATATCTTGCTGGATTAGGCACCTACCAGGTACGTCGGTATGTATGGAAAGCCAAGATGGTGTCTTGGGTATCTATCTGCGGTGAGGGCTCCTTGGTTACACCAAGTGAAGCTGTTAAACAAGCTTTCGCCTGTTCTGCAGTTGGTCCGCCTTTGCCACGCTTCACCCGCAGTCCGCGTCTTGCACGTTCCATATCTACCGATTGGCTGGTTCTCCTCTCGGCTCGAGTCTATATTCTATATATATATATATACCTACCATTATATCTCGTACGTCTTTCGCGTGCACTTGCTTAGGATTGGCGTGGGGGGAACTCCCCCTAGCGAGCCTCCTTATTATGAACTACGCCAGGAAATCTATTGGTCGGAGGCTGCTTCGTCCGAACATGCTTGAACTACCTGCTCGATATGTATGCAATGGACTTCGTATCCACGGTTCGGGTTCCAGTCTAAACCTGGCTAGGATGCCGTTCTCTGCCTTTGCCGAGATTATCTCGGGCTACCCCTAGTGTACATAGTACTACTCCCAGGTAAGGTGCATGCCACGAGGGCCTCCGACGTTCTTTTCATAGAACACCGTCACATGAGGCGCGTCATAGCGTCATGTTTCGCAAGGTGTATTGTTTTGGGAAGGAGGTGAAGCGAGCCAAGAGGGCAAGAAAATGTGGCTACAAGGGTTGTTGAAGCGTTACACAAGGGTTTACAGGGTTACAGTTAGCTACTACTAAGTAAAGACTGGGGTTCTTCCGCGCGGTTAAGCTGAGATGAGATGACATGAGAAGCGAAAAGGAAAATGTGGGTGAGCGGGCGGTCTGCCTAATGTTTATCAAAGTATTACACAAGCACTTACAAAACATGTTCAATCTGCCTTGGCTATTGCTGATTTGATCGGTAGGCCTCCACATGCCTGACTGCGAGTGCTACTGCTAGTATCGCCGTCCCATCTAATCCTTAGTGAGACTGGATCGTCGGGTTGTAGGTGAAGTCCAGCATATGTGCCGACATGCTTACGTTAACCATTTGCCATTCGGAGTCATATTAACTTGCACAGGTGTAACCGTCCTTGCTTATACATCTCTCAGATACTCTCGCTCTTTCGGCACTTGCTTACTACTGCTCGCTTTCCGAGTCATGTTGTGTCTATTGAGAAAAAGGGGGGAAGGGTGAGGGAGTGAAAATTAGATGGAATGACTGCATGGGTTTGCAAGAGATTGCGATACACGCAAGCCATTAGGTACTCTGAACCTTGTGTCACAGAGCGTCAACGGAGAGGGGGAGAGATAGGTTCGAAAAGAGTCGTCGAGCAAGGGTAGCATATTATGTAAGTTGGGCATGTTGCTCAACCGCGTTGATAGAGTCTGTGGTAGGGGCTGGTTGCACAGCATATCTACCTCACGTTTTAATTTGGACTGGGCCAATAGGCGCTCGTCGTGTAGGGCTGAAGTCTGTACTCCTTCTAGAATTATGCACGGTTGTGGCGTTAGAGCTTAGTACGAGAACCCAGTACGAGAACCCGTACTCGCACCTATCTAAACACTCGGGGTTGCATGATCGGCCTTTGAACAATGGATGCCCGGTACAAGGCCCTGTGCGCACCGAGAAATCGGACTTGATCCTTCTGGTGAGGATGGTTGGGCAAACTAGGCCTATTAGGACTGTATGCCGGGGTGAGGTTGTCATTGGATAGGACCCCGTATCACCCCCCGGCCGACTCTTCTTGTGGCTTATCTACCCGTGCTATCTGCCTCCAGGCATGGCATCGGCCATGTGTTAAGGCCGTGCTGCGTGCGTCTGATATGTGGCACCGATGTACGCAATTGTCGTGAGACCAGTGGGGAGGATATGAGGCATCCCATTGGGCGGTATTCGGGTTCGCGGGCTTTTTAAGCGCGAATCGTGCATGTTGGCTGAAACGGCGGAGTGTTAAACTATTATTCTTACCGCTTGGTGTTGCGTTGTGCAAGTCAGATATGCTGTGTTACAATCCCGTAAGAGACTATTACCACTACACTTCCCTCGCACCGCGACAGGGTAGATGAGCAGTAGCCTATGGAGAAGATGTATCTGTATCTGTGTCTAATGCGCGGGTCGATATGCTCCCCCTTTTCCATTCCTCTTCAGCCCTAGGGATAGCTAGAAATAGCTGGGAATAGCTGAGAGTGTAAGGCGAGTGGCGTGGCTGTTTAAAACCGCGCTTGGCTTCCAGAAGGGGAAAGACAGCTAGCACGTAGGTGGGATGTTTTTAAGTCCTATTCATTATGCTATGTAGGCATGTAAGTGTGCAATGCACTTTGGCACGCTAAAGTACGGGCTCGATCCCGAATCCATGTGACACATGATGTCACAGCTATAGTCGTTCGTCCACGATGCCAGGTCATGCGGGTGGTACTAGTTCTCATGGGAAGAGCTAAAGTACAGAGGCCTGCGAGACGTATGATAGGTTCCTTGGGACAAATGAGTGAGTAGGGGTGCCGGTCGGGGTTGAAACCAGGTTCATCATCTGAGGTCGGATTGAGGGTATAATATATATATTTCCTATTCGGGAACCATGCTGCGTACGCCTCCTGATTGGCCAATTCCAACAATGTCGACATCCACTTCCCCTCTAAATCACCGGCAGTTTTGCAGTTCATTGCCCAGATAGGAAGCCATGGGCGAGTGGAGACGAGGGCATCGTCAGTATTCTAGAAGGGTTCGATTAGGGTCCGAACAAGGGGGTTAATAAAATAAGGTATGTTATGTATCTATTGCGCCTCGCGAGGGGTTGATAACTCACAATTCCTCACTGTTCAGGACGTGATTCCGAAAGCCACACTGCCAAAAATCCGGGTATGTCCGAGATTCTCGTTTCACAGCCCAAAGCTTGTTCCTCTGCCCCTGAGTTGAACCGGCGTCTTGGGACGAAAATCAGCCTTACCACGGCACAGTCGAAGCTTTCTGGCAACTTAGATGCTGCATACAATTCAAAGTGATTACGTGAGAGAGTGTGTGGGTTCCTAGAAACGTGTGCAGATCCCTTACCGGAAGGGCGCGGAACTCACTTAGCTAATGGCCAAGCCCTGCCTTTGAAGTTCCTCTTTCACAAGTCAGCTCCCCAGATAAGCGGCATAGGAAGGTACCCAAGTTTGGTTTATATTGCATTGCCCATCGCTCATCCCATTTCATATATGAGTCAGCCCTAGCTACCTCCTATCATGGCAACGGATGAAGCACAGAAAACTCGACAACCGTATCAGGGCCGCCATCCAGTCTTGAATTGATTGTTGGGATCAAAGACGCCTTAGCCACATGTTCGGAGGAGTCTTCACACCTCCCCGGCCAGCTGAATCCATCTAAGGTTAACTCGCACGTGGGGGCGAAGGAGTTTGGACCCTGGCCCTGACCGCTGTCTGGAGACACCGTTACAGAGCCCCAACCTTAATGGGCTGTACCTTGCTGCACGCCCCTGACGACAGGCCTCGTATCGTGGCTCATCAGGCGTGATAGTCCTAGGGTTCTGTCTGCTGGCCCACTTCCCAGGGGATATAGTCGGAATAGCTACGCGACGCGGCGTCCAATGCGACTCTCCCTCCAGGCGATCCAGATAACCCTCATATGATTAATAAACGACTGGCCTCACCGATCAGGACGTTTGATGTGACATCCAACTCCTCGAGTACGCCGTACCTGCAGCAAGCGTCAACGTGATCGAATAAGGGAAAAAGGGAGCACCGACCGGCTCTTTGTAATTGGTATATTATCAGCATAATCGCCGGCGACTAGCACTAGTCGTTCTCTGAACCATGGTCGGAATCCCAAAGAGTAACCGCTGCACATTCTGCAAACTGCGGAAGACCAAAGTAAGCAATTTTTGATTCCCATCCCCGCCTCCCCGCCATCTCCATTTTGACACTCTTCAATAGTGTGATGAGAACTGGCCGACATGCGGTGCATGTGCTCGGGCCGGCAAGGTCTGCTCCGGAGCTCGGAGCAGCTACAAGTTTGTGGTCAACGGATGCCACAACGAGGAGCGAACTCCCAAATCAAGTGACTCGGATGACGCCAGCATATCCTCTTGCGATGGCAGCAGTCAGATTCATGACCCCTTGTCCCGGCGGACGAGCCCCGGAGGCAGCATTATTATTGATATGAAAGAGTATACCGCCGCTATAGGCCCCGGCACATTCCACCGGATGCGCCTAGCACGTCCGCATCGGCCTAGAAGTGTGAAGTCTGGCAGGTCGACACCGACGCCTTCGCCGACGCCATCACCGGTTATGAGCCCTTCAGACCGGCTAGCAGCCCAATTTGTTTCTTGCATAAACGCGGCTTCAGGGACAGGCAACGATTTAATCATATGGGGCCCTTCGATAAAGATGATACCGCAGCGACTAGTAGTCGGGTCAGAAAGCCAGGTATTGCGGCACACGGTGGAGTTGGTCGTCGCATCTTGGTCCAACAGTCAGCGGGACATATTAACGCCAGAGACGTGGTTGGACTTGCGGCTGCATATGCAGGCCTTAGGGAGTTTACGAAAAGCGCTCGAAGAACCTGAGCAGGGCGTGGTGACGGACACAATCGCAGCACAATGGCTACTGCAGAAGCTTGAGGTGAGTTTAGTGCCACAGCTGGGCAGCACAGGTGGTGTGAATATTGAGGATGAGATTAGCTAACGGCTGCTGGCCACGAGCAGCTCACGTATGACTTCGTACGAGGGGCAAACCAAGAGAACCACGCAGCAGGGCTAACCGCCGTCATAAGCCGAGGGGGTCCCTGGCAGGGCTTCAACGATCTGGGGTTGTACGCTACATTTGACAGCTTTTTCCACATGGTAAGTTCGAGCTGCAGTTGATCTCTTGTATATGAGATCCCACATCCGCCTTGGGTTCCAGTAACTAATAATATCGGGATTAGCTGCAAGAAGACGTACGTCTGGCGAGAGACAGCGTGTTTATGCAAAATGAGTGGATAACGGCCCTGAGACAGGCCATAGACATCAGTACCCTACGGCCTGTCGTCAAATCTATGTACAGATTATGGATTGAGATGACCATCTGGCCAACCTTGGTCAGGCTTGTCCGCGTACTCTGCCAAGATCCTTCAGACACCATGACTGCGGCCGAGCTCGTCCTCAGAGCCACACCGGTCATCGAGTACTTGGAAAACGAGGACGAAACCTCATTGGCCTCGCTAATGGAGTCAGGCGATATAATCGAGGTAGACAACCCCCTAGACGCGGACTTGTTCCCGAAGTGTTACCAATTCCGTGACATCGACACCGCGAAATTCTTCTACACCCATGCAATGTATAGCATCATTATCTACAGAACCATGCAAGAGGCAAACGCAGTCCTGGAACACTATGCCCCGAGCGTGATGAAGAAGTGCAGGGAATATAGCCAACGTATTTGGAAGTCTTATCCCTGGATGAGGACGCAGAGGCCCCTCGCTATCGAGTACACGGCGGCACTAGCATTCTCTTACGAATCCGCAAACGAGGAAGAACGAGAATTCTGTGTGAGAAGTCTAGATGACATGGAATTCTTTAGAAGGCCGCCACCTATAGGCCGATGGATAGACGCAACCATCATGGCTAATGTGAAGGGATATACTGGTCGTATGCCGTTCATTAAAACCCAGGATGTCAGCATTGAGCTCTACGGCGTAGGTTGCCGCTGCTGATTGGGGCGTACAAGCACTTTGGATATATACATGAGCGGTTACCTAATCAGAGGAGTCAACCTCATTGTCCCGAAAAGGGCCGGGAAGTGTATATTAAGGGGCTAATATGGATGGCTAAGCACCGCAGTTTATTGCTCCTGGCGTATATAGTGCCGATTGTTAAAAGGGGTATTACGAAGTGGGAACTAGGAGTTATATTAGGCTTGGGTTTTCTCAATGCGGTCGTTAGAATATGCAAGCTCACGTGTCATACTCATCTCATAGAAATATACCCGGAACTCATTGGACCAATTATGTTATTATCGTCCTTGAAGGCCGAGAGCAGCAGGAGAGCTAGAGGCTGTCCATTTCTTTATTGAGAGTTCAAGATCTCTTGAATGAACCGACTCAGATCTTCAGCCTCTTCAGGTACCGTCCGCTCAGGTAAAGTGAGAATTGCTGCCTTCAAGACGTTGTCCTGAGCCGTAGCATCCTTCACCAGTTTGGTGAGGATATCCATCTTGTAAGTAGAGAATGGCGTGATCCGCTGAATGCTCAGAAGAGCTTCAAAGAAGTCGATGAGGTTGAGATGCACCAACATGTCCTCTTTGTCGATCATGGATAAAGCAGCAAAATGCAATAATCCACCATTGCCGGAAAAGTTGGCGTACCTCTGGTTTAAGTCGGTAAAGTCTGTCCAAGTAACGGCACGGAAGTTGAGAGCGGCTAAGCGTGGTAGGACACGAAGTAGACGACCCTGAGCAAGTGACTGTTGCTGGGGACTAAGAGTGTTGCCACGGCAAAGCGATAAAATCAGGTCGTATATGTCGCGGTCGTGGAAAATTCTTCGCCACACAAGCCCCTGACCGGGTGGCTTCCTAACAGCAATTTCCATCCCACTCAGAGATACGCCATCAGGAGGCCGAGTGTCACAGTCAACGTCTAGAAGATCGCCCAAGACTTTAGATCCTTTCTCGCCAACCTCGACCTGCGGTGCGCTCAGCCACTGGGTTAGAAAGTTGGTGATGACGTTGTTCATCATCGCCAGAATGGCGGCGTCGCTTGGTGATCTGGCAGCCTTTTCGAGAACAGTCATGGCAAGGATATTCGCTGATGGGGCAGGAGACCGTAGTGCTTGTATCAGAGCCTCTTCTGAAGCGAGAGATAGTATCTGGGTGAAGTTCAGTGGACTAAGGAGCTTGATTGCTAAGCTGCACAGAATCGCTGGATCCTGTTGGTATTGTTTGAGAATCTCGGTGATTTTGGGGAGAAGCTTTGGGATTAGAGGAGGGATGTTGGCGTCTATTAGGCCTTGGTTAGTGAATAGTATTGGAGGCGGTTAACGCAAAACCATAACTGTGAAAGACACACCTGTAAGCTGAAGTTCTACATGGTCAAATAACTTGTGAGTCGGTGGCAGGGTTGGATCTGCGAGCAGCTCGTCTAAATGCTTTTCTAATTCTTCAACCCCAGTAACGGGGATGGTGTCCGTATCCATCTTGACGGCAATCCGACTCATTCTAACTGATATCTAGCGGGACAAGAATGAAGAAGAGCGAAATAATTCTGAGAAACGTATGCTTGCGTATGCTTGTGTGTAAGTCCAGGCAGGCAAAGCGACGCGTAGTATATTTATTGGTAAGGCGTTTGGCGCTTGGTTGGAATTGGCCCCGACCCCAAGATCCAGAAAAAGCTGTGGTGGGACCTGGTGGGCTGGCGGGGCAGATAGCTGCGGGACCATCGTGGCTGGAGCTGTCAGGGCTTGCCAATCCATGCGGGGTAGATTGTGGCGCGACTCCAAAATCCCTACAGCCCCTACTAGCTCCCTTACTAGTCTGCTACATTACAGTAGTCTGCTTTTAGACTCCCCCACCGAGTCCCCGCCGAAATTTTGAAGAAAGCCCGTTTTCAATCCGACAACTTCTTCTGATTCCACACCATTTCCCCGTTTTCACTAACGACCTCCTCAGAAGAGGCGCGCTCCAAGGTTCAAAATGTCAGGTCGCGGTAGAGGAGGCAGAGGAGGCCGCGGCGGCCGCGGTGGCTTCGGGGCGGCCCGCAAAACTGGTCCCCAAGGAATGCCTGGCGCCGATGATCCAACTCTGCAGTTTGACGAGAAACCCCAGGACACATATCCGGTAAGCACCTACATCCCATACCGACGTACTGAACAGGCTTCTGACAGCATGTATTACCGTAGAAAACATACGTACCTCCCGTCGCCCCCCCTCTCGACACCTTCGAGGAGCGCTCCGTCGCAGCCTTCGTCACGTTCCGCAAAGCCTTCCACAACACTCCCTTATACACCCACCGACACCTGACAACCACCATCGACGAGGCCGCCGCGTCTAAGCCCACCGACCCCGTGCGCCGCACCTACGGCCAAGCCCAGCTCAACGCGCGCTTCGGCGTCAAGAGCCGCGCGACCGCCGACCCCTTCCGCGCCGTGCCCATGTACAGCAACAAGTTCGAGGACCAGACGCGCACGCTACCCGAGCTCAGGAAGCGCGCCGACAAGTACGTCAAGGCCTACTTTCCCGAGGAGCTGTGGGCCACGCTTTACGGCAGGGACACGGGTGGGCCGAAGGGCGGCTTCCTGAGTACCGGGAACGGGGCTGTGCACGAGAAGAGAGGCACCAAGCGCAAGGTCGTGGTGGTAGACGGCGATCCATTCGCCAGTGACGACGAGGCCGACCGGTTAACCTCACGTAGGCAGCGCGAGGGCGAGACGGAGGAGGAGCGCAAGGCAAGGATAGAGGCCGCGCTGAAAGATGGCGACAACGAAGACGCCGAAAATAAGGAAGAGGTTGAACTAGACGAAGAAGAAGAGGCGCTGTCCCAAGAAGATGATGACTACGCCGACGACGACGAGGGTGGCGATTACGACGCAGAGGCATACTTTGACGGCGGAGACGCTGATGACGTCGGGGATGATGAAGGGGTTGGTGAAAGTGCTATGGATTTCTAATAGGCGGTAAAAGAAAGGGTAACTGGCTGCATTGGGGACGGCGTTCTTGAAAGCGGGAAGCCTTGAAATTTTGCTTCATATCGAAACTATATGTTTCATAGGTGGTTTTAGACATCGTAGGTGTCCGTCCAATGAATACCGCTGTAAATTTTGCTATGCTCAGTTTATTTGCTCCCCCGTAAAGCCCATCTAGTATCCAGACTCGGAAACGAAAGCTGTGGTGAGCATGAACCAATGGCACTTCATCTTCATCTTCACCCTCACCCGTTGAATGCCGGTAGTATATATTACACGGGACGTTCCATTGTAGATGACTAAATCCGCCTATTAGGATATCGAAGGAGCTCCAGGATCAAAAGGGATATCTAGCCGATACATAGAGCCTAGGTAGCAAAGCCCTTCACAATTAATGATATGCGACGAGCATAATAGTGATTATAAAGGTAAATAATCTCTACACGATCCATTGCAAAGCGGTTTTGATGGTTTACGATAGACATCGTAAAAGGGGGCAACAGAATCACGGCTCGAGTCGAGCAACACAGGTAGGGAACCGCATCGCATTGGAATCCATCCGAATAGGCTTCTAGCTAATGAATAAGAAAAGCCCGACCTCACCCCTTTTTCTTTCTTACTATGCTTGTCAACCAGGAATGTCAACTGGATAAACACCGGAAATTTGGACTTTGCGAAAGCTACCAGGCGAGAGGAGATGACGGCGTCTTGCTGAGCTATGTTGTAAGCTCGCTTTGTTGCCCATAAGATAATGCACCGCACTCGTATACCAACGTCAAACGCCCCACCAACGCGTATAGGATAGAGTAAAAGACGAAGTATGCATTGTCATTGATTTGCCGTGTCCTATCCACACACCTGCCTCTTAACTTTTAGACTGACTTGCGATTAGGAGAACGTCTCCTTTTCACATCTAGCTTAGTATCCGTAAAACCCTTTGCTACCCGCCAACCGTCAAACCACGTCCAATACATCTCAGGCTGAAAGGAAAAATGGAGAAGAGTCAGGTCATGTAATAAGGGCCATTCAAACACACCCAGATCTATGAATCCTGCTCCTTTCTATAATGACCCCTTACATAGCAACCAGTCGAGATGGGATGTAATTTCCTTCTCTGTCTTGTTAGGTAGACCGTAAGACCGTAATAGCTACTGAAAAGGAGGTATCGGAGAAGCCACTTATTAAAAATAGCTACGCATGGCTTCCTGGTATCCGGTGCCACCCTTGAGATCCTGCTCAAAATTCTGCTGTACGTTGAGGACCTCACGAATGTGGCGCATGCTGAGCGGTTCGCCCTTATTGACCGCGAGAGCCTGCGCTGTACCGATCGTGTTCTTGATCTGGCGACCATTGAGGTTGTGCCTGGCTAGACTCGTATAATCTTCCTCATCGAATGGCGTCAAGTCAATTCCCGTCACAGCCCGCGCACGCTCGATAAAGATCTTGAAAATAGCCTTCTTGGCTTTCATGTCTAAATCGTCGTAGCGAAGTGCAATATGGATCCGAGATTGGAACGCGTCGTCGAATGTCTACCAAGACGAGGAGCTCTATGTTAGTTTATCTTACCTCAAAATGGAAGGGGGGAACGAGAAACAACATCAGGAAATGCGAGTATTCGTTATGGAATGAGACATACCTGTACGCGATTTGTGGTTAGAAATAAGATGCCTTGGAAGTACTCCAGCTGTCGCAGGAAAATGCTGACGAGGGCATTCCGGTGAATATCCTGCATGTTGCGCTTCTCAAGGAATACATCGGCTTCGTCAAGTAGTAGAATGGCACCCCAAGCATGGCAGATGTCTAGGATCTTTTGTAGTTCTGCTTCAAGATAGCGTGAATCCGTTCCCAGGTCACCTGCCGAGACCATATACAATGGACATTTTAGTAACTCGCTTATACCCTCTGCTGTCAGCGTCTTGCCAGTGCCAGGGGGTCCATGAAGGACGGCAACAAGACCCTTGCCCTTGCCCTGGATGACATCGTCGATGCTTTCGGCGGGATGATATTTGTGAGATTCAACAAGAGCCTTTAGGTAAAGTTAGCAGAAACTCAAAACTCAACAGTTGATAAGAGGAGCAGAATGAAGCCGCTGTCTGTTCAAATCCGGAAAGACATGGGGGAAATATTCATTACTTACCCTCACAATCTCCTTTGTGTTAGGTTGCAGAACCAACGAGTCATAAGCATGCTCGTTCCATGAAATTTCCTTGATGCCAGAGACAGTAAACTCAAGCCAAAGCTTCTCCGCAAAGGCAAAGCCCAAGACGACCGGTGACGCGATCAAGTACTCCTCATCGGTAAAGACGGGTGGACTGGCGTTCTTTTCATCGTCCCCGGAGCCATCCTCGCCATTCTTGGTCGTCTCACTTCTGTCTTCGTCGCCTTTGCTGGGAACCTGATCGAGCTTCTCCTTCTGAGCACCAGGATCGACGAAATCCTTTGGGATGCGTACGGTGCGTACAGTACCCTTGTTGTCCTTGTACACCTTTGTCACGTACTTAACCTTGCCACCATCCCCGTCATCTCCACCAGGAACCTGCTCGAGATCCATACCATCAGCACCTCCGTCGTCGTCTTCCGACCCACAGCAACAGCCCTCGCCCTCTTCATCGCTATCATCGTCATCACTAAGGACGTCATGGTCTTTTGGTCGCACGAGAGAGACGGGATAGTTGGGGTTTATACGACGATGAATAGCAGGGTCTACCATGATCCGGCCGTTGATGTTGACCTTGATAACGGACTTCTTTTTCTTATGGTAGGCCATGCCTTGGTGGCTCTTGTAATGCACGCCACCAAGGTTGACAAATTTCTTGCCACGCTCGATGAGATCTTTTCGCAACTGGGCTTCGTTCTTGTGGTACTTGAGTGGATAACATCCCAGGCTCGTGATCTTACGCGCTCCACGGAATTCAGGTATCTCCTCCGACATGCTGCCAAATCCAAATTGCTTGCCGTCATACTCAAAGTACTGTGATGGCCAGGTTAATAAGAAAGCATAAAAAACTCGAAGAAAATCCTGAAGAAGAACGTACCTTGCCCTCGATGTAGTAGAATTCACCCCTGACGATGCTATAGTGTTTCTCGGCTACCTCCACCTTGAAAACACGAGGCTCGTCCACGGATCCATACGTCGTAGTGTACGCAAGAGTGTTAGGCTTCCACAGAGCCCACAGGAGATCGAACGTGATGAGGCCATTCTCCAGCATAGGATATAGGCTATCCAACGCGTGAGTTCATTACTTTTACTAACTCGAAACTCGGGATTAGAGAAACTTACCTCTTCTTCGTCTCAGCATGATCTGTATCTAGATATTTAATCAGAATTCGTAGATGCCGTCGCTTCTCGTCGATCCACTTCTGAACTTTCTTTCGCTCTTTACGAGAATCTCCTTCCGGCTCGAGCTCCTTAAGGTTGTTCATGTATTCTCGCATGTCCTCGAGGTATCTGTCATAATAGTCAGAAACAAGTCGGCAGAAGACAGGTAAAAATAGACAAGATGAGTGGCTTACAGGAACAGCATCTTAGGGTCTAGCTTGGGGGTCTCTT
This sequence comes from Hypoxylon sp. FL1857, assembly GCA_022578955.1. Classification (NCBI taxonomy): domain Eukaryota; kingdom Fungi; phylum Ascomycota; class Sordariomycetes; order Xylariales; family Hypoxylaceae; genus Hypoxylon; species Hypoxylon sp. FL1857. The sequence goes on along the minus strand of MU400375.1, from coordinate 553,614 downwards.
CAACCAGACTTACTCCCTTGACGCTACCGATAACGTCTTGGAGAGCTTCCCGAAGCTGCTTACTTTTGATATCGACGATGGTGGTCTTGTACTTTCCTTCCCAATCGAATGTTCTCCTAACATGAAAGAGATACTCGTCGTATTGAGAGTTGCTAGCATTTTCAGCCGTGTCTTGAAGCTTGTAGTTATGGATCTGCGAATCCCAGACTTGATCCACTCTCTTGAACTCAAGACGTTGTACAGTAGGCTTGCCATTACGTCCGGCTCTAAGCTTGGCAGACCTATTCAGATGGCCACGGCCTATGCCGTCGTCCAATCCAAGGTCATCATGAGGAAGCCGGCGTCCACGCCCACCGGGAAGAGGCGCATTTCCACGACCACCGCGAGTAGCTTTTCCAAAAGCTGCCAGCTGGTCATTGAGTAAGTTATTGAGACCAGCGCCGTAATTTCCGCCCAAGCCTGCGTTAGCGAGACCAGCAGCATTCAGTCCCCCAAGATAGTTGTAGGATCCTCCCAAACCACCGGCACCGAGGGCCCCTTGAGCACCTTGGTTGAGGGGGGCGGCAGGATTGATTCCGGGAGAACCGCCAGCAAGGCTAAGGGAGGCGATCTGGCGCTGCATCTGTTGCACCTGTAGTCGCATCTGGGCTAGCTCTTGTTCCAAAGAGGCTTTACTTACATCCTCCTTGTCGTCTAGATCCGAATCGTCTTCGGCTTCAGCGTCCGAATCATCTGTAGTATTGGCCTCGGAAACTTTTGTCTGTGACTTGGTCTGCTTTGAGATTGCCTTGGATGACTTAGGCGACTTCTTCTTAGTTTTTCGGGAATCCTGGCGCTTCTTGTGTGATCGCTTCTTCTTCAAATTCTCCGCTGCCTCGGCCTCGGACTCGGTCTCAGTGTGTTCGTCTGAGGACGAGTTGGTAAAGTCATCCTCGCTATCTCCAGAAGAGCTCTCACTGCTAGCGGGAGATGTCTTCTTGGGCTTACTGGACTTTGTCTTTTTACCTTTCTTGCCGGGCTTACCACTGGCCTTCTTAGCGCTTTTCGGTCCCTTAACCTTCTTAGCTGTTTCGGGAGCTGTGGTTGACGGCCCATCCTCGACTGGCCGAGTCTTGGTCTCATCGCTGTTAGCAATGTTGCCTTCGCGGCGGTCCGCCGAAGGGCTGGTCTTGGCTTCCTGCGATTCCATTTTCAAATCGATGCTGGAGGCCATATTGGCTACACGGGAGGCGATTAATGCAGTTCTGCTACCAACCACGCAGCGCGTTTAGTATGGTGCTAGAGGTAGTGGGGGTGCTTGAGAGTTGCGCATAAGCAAACAAGAAGGCAGACGAAGTTTGGTTAACTGTATAAAATATTGGCCTGAAGATGAAAGGCGGGGAAATTCCTGTTCTTTCTGCTGTGGGCACAATCAAACACTTCGACCCTCGTGGATGCTCATGACTGGTCTGACGCTGTTACCTAAACACACCGTGTTAGCGAAGACAGATGAAAAAGAATTAAAATGGAAATTAAAGGGCGGGAAATCAGTCGTGTAATTGAGAGTGCCAAATGTCAACGTCTCTTTGGACCGTGCTTTTCCTGACATTGAGTCCAAATGCGGTCGCCACGCTGTACACGGCAGTACAAGTATCCGTACTTCATCCAATGAAGCTGGCACTAAGATGAGTGATTGAGAGAAATTGCGTACCTATCATGTAGTGGGATCCGGTCCCAGGTGAAGGAGAGGTGGAATAAGACGCTCCAATATAGATGGATAGAGGGGGGCGAGGGGGGCGAGGGGGGCGGGAATAAGTAGTCGAAGTAGGGAGGCAGGTAGATGTATGGGTTCTCGTGGCACTTTGAGGGTTTATGTATGTATAGAAAGTGTCTGTCAGGCTCCGGGAACAGCCGAAGAGAATATGGTAGAGAACGAATCACGGAAGCCGTGAATGAAAGATAGTAGGCGACCTCTCTGGATACTGGAGTCAGTACGAAAAGCGAAGGATTTGTGGGCGAGGCGGGCTAGGCAGAAGAGGCAGACGAGCCGGGGGGAGGGAGTTGCTGAACGGTAGTAGGAAAAAGATCTCACAGCTAACGATTTTGGAGGCCGCAAAAAGATGTAAGTGGGAGAAGTACTTCTCGAAAATCAAGATGCCCTGGAATAAACAGCGGTGTACAGCTGATTTGCGAGCGACTGGCACGTGCACAGAGACAAATCAGGACAAAGGCAGCGGCGACAACAGGTATCTCAGGTGTCTTAGGTATCGTATCAGCCGTGCTTGCCTGCTCTAGTCGAGACAGCTGGAGGACGATAGCTTGATTATTATACCGGCGTTCTGTGATGAGGCAGTGGCGCTGAGCAACCTTGGAAGCTAACCCATAAAAAAAGTTCAACCTTGGGTACATTGCGTGTACGTACATACGTGGGGAGGAAAGTGCAATAAGGCAGTCCCCAACGTGCAGGAAGCTACCTCACATGTACGTATATGTATCTACACATTAATGATGTTCAAATGTTGGTTGGACGCACAGCTGTAGCGTCGCTGCAGCCTATTCCATCTACACGTCCCTGGAGAAGAGCCAGCACCATGGGCATCCTATGAGATTATGGGATGTTGAAAGTATGTAAGATCAGTGGGAGTTAGTGTTGCTGTCGGCCGACAGGGGACCTCGCTTTAACCCACACAAGTACCCGATATGTAGTACATGTAGTTGGATGACTCAAGCGGCTTCGATGGGAATCGTAGGCTACATGCATGTACCTAAAGGAGCCAGAGCCACATATATGGATGTATATATGTATCTCTTCACACGTTCAAATGTCAGACAAAATCCAACCTTGGAAGTGACGTTGGAGCATCAAGCGGTTTGCGACTTACAAACATTTGAACATATCGATACGCTACTGTAGCAGAGGTAGTCTAGGCCCCCCATATCGACCCCACCATGCCCACTCCATCCATTGTATGCCCACTTATGTCCACTACGCGCACTATGTGTGCCCACTACGCACACTGTGCCCACATCGTAATTGCCTGCACCTGGGTACGTGGGAGCTAGGGCCACATACATCTCACGGCGCATAACCGCCGTCTTCCACACAACATTGTTGTAGTACATGCCCATGGTAAGGTTACATATGTATCGTCTGGTAGACGGCCAAATTGATACAATCGATGCACATAACAGCGGCCGTGGCTGCGTGGTTGCCTTATTCGCCTTTAGAATACTCCAGGAGAGCTGTTCGCCCTGCTATGCTGGTCGCTAATATGCATCCCAAGCGGCTCGTTCTATAGTGTAATGCTACCCTAGTCCCGCGGCCCTCTTCTGCCTGCAGCACTGCCACTTCACCGAGCTCACAAAGAAATCTTGCCATCTTCATATGCACAACATGCCAATAGAGGCTTGGGGAGCAATGCAGGTATGTGGCATGATCGACCGCTAGATAATTTACTTATAAAATCGTTTACTATGCAATGCAGAAATATTTCCGTCTGCCTCGCCGCTCGCAGCCTAGCAGATATATGATGACTGCTAACGGCACTAGTTGGTTGCGTGGCCGCGTTGATCGACTTGCTGGCTTGATGTTCCCTCCACTGGTCAGATCAGGAAAACGCCTCGTAGGCAACCAAGCCCGCCGGTGTCCATACTTGAAAATAAGGAGCAAATGCGAGGCTGAAGTTCTGTCTAGGCCCGAAGTAGAATTGACTGGTTGCACATAACTTACCTAGACGGGCCTACTCTAGGCCTGCAGCTACCGGTGTCTCCGGGAGTTGTAACTCCTGGGGAGCTCGCGGCCTATGTATAGCCTTTCGCGGGGGCCACCGTTGTAACTCGATGAAGCAGGCTTTGAGTAGAATACTACTCTCTATTCCGATACTTCTCTCACCGAGTCTGGTCATATTAGTTCTCCGTCGGGGGGATACATGAGGCCTTAAATGGCGGAAGAAATTCTTTCTTGCGATTCCACGTCTTGCATCAAGCTGGCAATCCCATGGCTATAAGTGATGCGCCTTCGGAAAACCAACGACCCTGATCAGATATCTGCAGCGCCCACACCGACATTATTGTCCAATCAATTAGCCGCTCTTGCGAAGCCTCACCTCAACAAAATCGACCCAAGCTGGTGGAAAGGTACACGTGCAAAAAATTCGCACTATGACTGCGGCGTGTTTGTAACCCTCCAGGTCATCGGAGAAGCACATTTCGGAATGTACGTTGTGTCTGAGGGATTTTTTTTTTTTTAATATTCCCCAGACTGGCGAAATACACAGCCGTTACACCGGGACTTTGCAGGACGAAAGGGACGCCATCGGATAAGGTTGGATGGAAGTTGAGATCAGATAGTGCGAACTCGTCACTCAACAGCCAAGTACATCGTCTCATCTCAAAGTCACACTCCGAATATGAATATCGAAGACTTGGTACGGGACAAAGTAGGTAAGGGTTCCATAGTCATAGAACCACAACGTATTATTGAAGTTCAATGTTCCGCGTGTATGTATAGCAATCTGTTCTGTACAGGGCGCGAGTCCATTGGGGAAGAGGTTTCCTTCATCCCTTACTTGCGGTGCCGACGCAAGCGACGTAAATGGATATACGAGCAAATCTCAATCAAGAGGCCAAGGAGAACTACGAGGGCGTGATTTGACTCTTGTAAGCATCCGTGATATTTGCTGGCTTCAAGGTTGCTTGCTTGAATTTATGACGAATCAGAACATCGGTCTTTCCTGACATGTCCGCCTTAGATATTTGGCCACGACACCTAAGATATTCCATATCAGCGGCCTCTCTCTGTATATTACTAGACCTGAGTTCGGAAGAATGCCGTATCACCGTTCCGTGTAACTCCAGAAGTCGGGCTGTGGTGACCTGAAGATGAAGGCCCATGTTCCTTGTCTACACCATTTTTAGGTACCGGGTTTCTGGTAGCCACCTTGGTACTTGCATAAGGCTCAAAGCTTAAATATAAGATTCATCTAAAGAGATATTCGAATCCATGCGGGACTCCCCCACTGTAAACGTCATGTCAACCCAGGAGAGCTTCGATTCTCCAACCAAAAAGCATCAGGAGCTAGAGCCCAGATAAAATCAAGAAATCCGGCATTGTTCAAGCGCCAATGTCTTGACTTGATTGTGCTCATCTTTTCATACTTGTGATGTGTTCCATTTGCGGAGTCAGAACAGATATTGCCAATGTTAGCTGCTGTATAATACAATTCCAGTTCCAGTTCCAGTTCCAGTTCCCGTCTCCAGTTCGTGTTAGCGCAACGTCTCTCTTCTTCTCCTTCCCTCTTTGTCGCACGCGCGATTCCTTCATTAAGCGCCGCGACCCTACAACTTCACCACAACCAACTCCGATACGCTTTTCCCTTTCCCCTCTCCCCGTAACTGGCGCATGTAGCTTCCCGAACGATACTCGACAATTCATCGCAATTTCTCACGTAACGAAGAATGGGAAGGTTCAATTGGAGGAGGCTTCTGGGCTGGGATCGTCATCCGTCACATAACCACCACGACTGGTCAGTTCACGAATCCCGCCGACGACGTAAGTAAACGGAGCCAATTCGCTACAAGCACCGCATTAGCATTTTGGTAGCATTTTAATAGCATTTTCTTAGCATTTCTTTGGACCTGCAAATCCTTGATCAAGCATGAGCTACTGGGCTAACAGACGTCGGACTATCCGCTATGAAGTTCTCCCTGTCCACCGAGACGACTCGTTTGAATCCGCCATTCCCGCGCCTGAGGTGACCAAGGTCGCTCTCCGTCTACGATACCTAATCGAACAATGCGTGCCATGCGAGCTCGAAGAGGAGCAGATCACCAGATCCCATAGTAGGATAATTACCCCCAAGGTCATTAAACTTGCAAAAGAAGCTGGTGGACCGGAAAATCGAGCATGCGTCGTTTTCTGCCTGCTAGTCGTCAAGCGGTGGTTCAAACACCAAGCTCTAGTCGAACTCTGGGACGCCTCGCTTCACCAGGTCCGTGCTACCGCCTGCGAGGTCATTGCGAAGCAGATTATCGAGAGCGAAGACGACATAGCCTACCTACTACAATCTGTTTTACTCAAGCGCTACTCTATCATTATCGACGGCGAGCCTACTCCTCCGGTCAACGTTATCGAGAAAGCCGTCGATCTGCATGCATTGCGCGTGATCGGTTCATCGGGCTACCAGAAATGTATCAATTACCTCTGGAGGGGCTGGCTGGTCCAGGATGAGAACGACCCTGCAAGCTTCGTCGACTACAAGGATCGCGACAACACGACTTTCTTCCCCCATCTAGATCCCGATCGCATGCGAGCTCCCATGTACCAGAATGCCTTCCAGCTTGTCATATCAATCATCTATCTAGCGCTCTACACCGGTGCTATCAACACCATTAACCCTGGTGGCGACCTTGACTTTGTCGAAGTTCTGCTCTACATCTTCACGCTGGGTTTCATCTTCGACGAACTAACAAAGTTCTACAAAGCCGGTTATCACATACTTAGTTTCTGGAACGCGTTCAACAACGTCCTGTACTCGTTATTGATGGTTTCGCTTGCTATGCGCCTAGTCGCCTTCAGCAAATCACCGCACGATGACGGCGATTCCCGCCAGAAGTTTAACCAACTATCGTACAACTTCCTCGCTTTTACAGCGCCCATGTTCTGGGTTCGATTACTACTCTACCTGGACTCTTTCCGCTTCTTTGGCGCAATGCTTGTCGTGCTGAAGGTCATGATGAAAGAGAGCATTATCTTTTTTGCCCTGTTAATCGTCGTCATCATCGGCTTCCTCCAAGCGTTCATAGGAATGGACTACGCAGACGATATGGCTGGAGAAGACACTATATTTATCCTCCAGGCGATGGCCAACGCTGTCATGCAGAGCCCAGATTTCAGTGGCTTCGAACGCTTTAGCCCGCCGTTTGGGATCATCCTTTATTATCTTTTCACTTTTGTTGTCATGGTCATTCTCCTAAACATACTCATTGCACTCTACAATAGCGCTTACGAAGACATCTACGACAACGCCGATGACGAGTTTCTCGCGCTGTTTTCTCAGAAGACCATGCAATTTGTCCGAGCTCCCGATGAAAACGTCTTCATTGCCCCCTTCAACTTGGTCGAGATCTTTCTCCTGATCATTCCTTTTGAATGGTGGATGCCCAAGAAGCAGTACGAGCGCCTCAACGATATCGTAATGGCAATTATCTACTCTCCACTACTCTTCTGCTCTGCCCTGTTCGAGGTCAGGATGGCTAGGGAGATTCGGCGCAACAGAAGAAGGGGCGAGGAAGATGACGACACCGAAGAAGAATGGGAGCAGATGGCGGGCGAGGTGGATTTCGAAGGCGAAGGATGGGCAAAAAAGGTCGCCGATAGCAAAGCCAATGTCGAGGACGACCCTGCTGTAATCGAGGTGAAGAAGTTAAGAGATGAAGTGCAGCAACTGAAGGGACTTGTTGAGAACCTCTCCAAGAGTCTCAATGAGAAGGCCGAAAGTGAGGATTTACTCTAATCTTGAACGGCTCTGGACATACCCCTGTTTTTATCTCCTTGAGTAATAGGATTAGTTCCCTTGCTCATTGAAGTTTTGTATCGATAAAAGAAGGGGCTTTGACTGCATTGAAGCTTTACCGGTCTGTGGAACAACCTATGAGTACCGAACCTGTAGTACCTACCTAATGTACATTCACGAGAATACGATATCAAACGACTAATGTCCTAAATCAACCTAACTTTCCATTCAAACTAGACAGTGCATGGTGAGAACGACTGTCTTGTAATATTCCAAGAAAGATGCCGGTCTGGGCCCGGACACTCGTAGTTTGGTATGCAAGGTAATCTACACCAAGGAAGTCTGAAAGGCGTTCAGAGCCCAAGACCACGACGATGGTTAGGTACCTTGGTAATTCTAGGACATATCACAACCTTGGAAGCATGTCTACGTTACATCTAAGAGTTAAAAAAAAAGCGAATTTATTCTTGCTATGCGTAGCCGGACTCGATTTGCCTGGGACTTGATACTAGTGAAGCGCCATACGTCCTCCAACTCCCATGCCGGGATGCGTCATCGAGACAAGAGCAACCACCTATCAACATGCCTTAGGTAGATTAAGTAGTCTACCTTTATGCCCTATTCCTTATCTCGCCACTTCCGCAAAATACAAGACGCCGTACGGGCATAGGTCTGTCCGGTAGTGATATCCCGCGATTTGGCATTCAATAATATCCTGTCTCTCGGCAATAGTCGGGGTCTGTCGTGAAGGTGTAAGCACCCGATTCGTACTCTTCGTTCTGGGCCATGACCTGCAGTTCATCGATGCCGGGGACGGTGTCAGGGAAGGCAGCATGGACTCGTGTAAGATCCCACCAAGCGGTGCTGTATTTGGCCGGAAGTCTATTCAGGTCTTCAGGGAGCACCTCAGAGGCAATTTGGAAGAGCCAGGTATTGCACGGTCCTCTCTCTTCTTCAGGAAACCTCGCCAAGACATGGGCGATGTCAAAGGATCGAATCATCACGTCTCCTCCAACGGGTCTCAACCACGTACATCCGGTAAAGTCGGTCGCACAGTAACGCGCTGGGCGGAAAGGGAGGTCGCGTAAGTCCAAGTCATCTTCGAGGTCATCGAAAGATGTTATCAGAGTGGGGAGATCACCCAGGATGCTGAGACTACGTAGTCCGAACTTGGATAGCCATCGTGTAACCAGCCACTCAGCTGCGTCGGCGAGCTGCTGGGTAAAGCCAGGGGGCAGATAAGCTGAATCTTTTGTTAGTGCCTATGCATAGGTACCTAAGGTGAGGTAGGTCAGTTGCACTCACCTTTGCGAATGGTGTCCCTCAAAAAGTCATCAATGTCCCAAGCGAGCTGATTTTCCCAGGGCGAGAAATAGTGCCAGAACATGTCCCAGAGTATCTCGACTATATCGCCATGAATAATGTCGAACGGCAGGAGTTCGCGAGAGATCTCCATAGCGTACAAGGTTAATTGGACTCTCTTGATCTCGGTAGCCGTGAAGGGACTTCTCTGTATATCATTTTGAGAAGCTTGGTCCATTGACCATTCTAGGTATGCCGACGTCCATTCCTCAATGATAGAGTGGAAGTTGATCATCTCCAGGGCCATGGAAAAGGTGAAGTCTGGGAGTCGGATCGCCGATGCTTCCTGGGTTCGGATAAGGTACTGTTCCCCAAATTGGAGAATATTGCCCTTCAACTCATCATAACCGGGAAGAGGCCACTGTGCCTTCCAATCGGCGCGGGAAGCAGCATAAACTGCAATGGCGAATGGCATGAGATCACCGAGAGCATTCTGTGTGATCCTGTGGGTAATAGTGGCGTGATGGCGTATTGAGATGCTGCGAAAGACTGGTGAAGTATTGGCGAGCGCGCGAAACGAGTGGATGTCGAGGTTGCTGAAGATCATTAACGTCAATTCTTGGGGGAGCGAATCAAGTCTTGTCCTGTGCGCCATCTTCACGGTGAGTAGATACACGCGATATGGGCGTGAAGGTAGTAGAAGTGTTCGTAATAAAGAGAAGTTGTGAAAGTTTTGCGTTGCGTCGGGGACGCGGGTGGATTATGGAAGGTGAAGAAGTTCCCGAAGTCACCCGTGGAACTAGATGTTTTGGGGACTCGGGAAGATGGTTGAAAGAACGCGAAGTTTTGAGAAAGGAGTCGCGTTGTAAAGGGGTTGATATATTTTGTGTTGTGGGCAGGAACGGTTATGTTCGGACCACCTGGTGCTTCGCGTCTGATACGTCGCGTCAGAGGCCATTCAGGGGCTCCTTCTTAGTTATGAAAGGGGAACAACCACACAGTGCCATGTAGAGTCCTCGCGTTCGTACCTAATTCGACAAACATGACAGTTGACAAGTTGGAAGTCACCTGCCTAAGGTACCCATTTGCAGGCAAGTACGGAGTTGAACGCGTATCGCGTATTTAGGAGCTTGAAGGGTTCAAGATAACTTGCCTAAGGGGTGATGGGAGCCCTCCCTCTATTTCTAGAGTACGCTCAAGGTAAGTGCGGCGCTCCTTGGTACTCACCAAAAGGGGTTTGGGGTTGGTTGCCCTGATAGGGAGGTGAGCGTGAAAAAATACGTACAGTGTAAACTTTGTGAATAGCTCCCCCAGATGGGTTGTTCGTTAGAACCTGTCTAGCTAGGTACCTACATATTCTGTATGGGCAACTACATAGGATACCGAAATCAACGGAAGAAGATAAAATCCAAGGGATCCTACCATAATTACCTGGTATCACGATTCAGCAGCAGATCAACGTATCCTCCCATATTCTCAGAACTAAAGAGCCAGTCTCTACGTTACAACATTGTGGTCGTACACTTTATAACTTCATATCGATTTCAGCTTGGCAGATTGTTTTATGGTCCAAATTACATATGTGTATCTAGGAGCAGATACACAGACTACCATGAATGTAGCGTATTGGTTCCGGTCTACCCATACTGAGTTTCGATCCGTAGCCAGGCGAGAGGAGACAAATAGGCTTCGGGTTGCTTTCTGTTCGACTGATCCTCGTGATGCTAAGTTTATATGATTTATATGATTGGCTCTGGACGTGGTCCCGGTCAGGTGTGTTGTACGTACCTGTTCATGCATTAGGAGCAGGTTTTTGTTAGTTGGCAATGATGTCATACCGAGTTAACCTCAGCTCTACCACCACGACCATGACCCGTTCTGTGTCATTCACGAATGATTCTCTGCAGGTAAAATAAAATAATCGATCTTTTCACCATAGATTGAGACCCTTATTATTGTTATTATTTCCCTCTATTGTCCCAACCGCGGCTTTAGTTGCGCAATTACTGTTATGGAAATAAACCTTCCTAGAATCATCGACGCCGCCATGCCAAACCGCGGGGATCGAAACATCGGGATCATCTCATCAAATCTCGGCCCCAATCACAATGATCCAGGTTTCTTGTCAAGCGACTTCCCTCAGTCACCCCCAAAGCTATACATCACCGCCGAGAGTGATGAATTTGATCTGGTGACGCTGAATGAATGGAGAGACGAGGGCTTCAATGTCGAGTACGTCCCTATGGGAAAAGGCGGCAACGAGTATCGCATGAAGATAGAATCGCTGAGCAGGACCAATCTGGGTCCCTGCGAGACTTATGGAATTATTGGTATGTGTCTATCCTGGACGAACAAAATACCGCCAGTTTTCAGGGCTTCCCCATGAAATTATGAGTTGTCCATCATATTCTGACCTTGGGCTCAGCATATGGTGATGCGGCAAGTTTCTGCTTGGAGCATTTTCATATACTTGACAACAACCCCGAGTTCAAGCTCTGCTGCCTCATCGCATACTATCCTACCCGCATCCCGGATCCGCGCACAAAATTCCCCGGCGGGATTCACGTTCTTGTCCACCTTGCTAGCGGCGAGGAGGTCGGTATAGTGAAGCAGACGCAGGTGGTAGGAATCCAGGGAAAGAAAAGAACCGTCCAAAGAAAGATCGATCGCGGCATGGGCGCTGGGGGGACATTGCAAATGGCATATCCAAGCTATACATATGAAGCCGTACCTGGATTTGCCGAGCACGATCTCGATGAGTTCGACAGGGTCAGTGCAGAGCTCAGTTGGAGCAGGAGCCTAGCCACGGCACGACGAGCATTCCGGAGAGATGTTGACCTAGAGAAAGTACTCGAACAGAATGTTGAAAGTAAGCCATCAAATCAGACTTCCTGTTTTTCAATGTCTACCTACATTATCCGATGAATAAAGATGAAGTGAAGGAGCGAGGCTGACTCCGTATCGCCAACGGTGTATAGGCAAGTTCTACACGCGCCATCTGCAAGAGATCATGTCCACTTATTCGGCTCATAAGAGCCCTCATGTAACCCATGTCCCCACGCTGACGGGAGGCATTGGTTCGGAGGAGCTTCAGAGATTCTATTCCGAGTTTTTCATCAACCGGAACCCACCGTCGATGAAGCTCACCCTGCTCTCCCGCACAGTCGGTGCTGACCGCGTCGTGGATGAGCTACACATCGCTTTCAAGCACACGCAAGAAATGCCCTGGATACTCCCAGGAGTGCCGCCTACGAACAAGAGGATCGAGATTCTAGTGGTGAGCATCGTAGCTCTACGAGGGGGGAGGCTGTATCACGAACATGTCTACTGGGATCAGGCCAGCGTGTTAGTACAAGCCGGTCTCCTGGACCCGAAAGTCGTACCAGAGAAGGCAAGTGAGAAGGGTGTCAAGCGGCTACCTGTTGTCGGAAAGCAGGCGGCTAGACGCGTGTTGAGAGGTTACGATGAAGGCGACGAGGGCGAGGCCACGAATGAATTGATAGACGAATGGGATGACGACGTTGATTACGACGCGAATGACGATGGGGATAAGAAGGGAGAGAGCAATCGAGAAGGGAAAATGAATGATCCAAAGGGCAAAGAACCCGAGCAGACGACGCCAAGTCAACCAGAAGTTGGAGACGAGAAAGCTGAAGCCAACGATCAGTGAGATTCCTTGGGCTATGAAACGGTATACATCTTTTCTGTGTTTAATGTTTAATTAACATTACCTTACATCACCTTTGTACGCTGGTTATCTGACTGGCCACTGGGATGATTTCCGGCCTCCCTACAGGTACCTGGCACGTAAGCTTCATCACATCCACCAGCCCCTGTGGCTTTTATCTGAGGTTTCGTGTCTGTACTACATGTGCTTGCCGCGCCATGTTCTGCAGTCTCCTACGTGCCTTATCCAGCAATATAATTAAGTGGCTTAAGTCGTGGTCGGTGAGTTGACTTCCCCGACGACCGACGGACCAATCTGACGGTGTTTAGGTACGTTGAGAAATAAGACGCCAAGCTTTAGAGAGGATTACTCGCGAACCTATTAAGTCCGAGTATTTGATATGTGACGATCAAGAGAAACAAGCTAATGTTGAGCTACTAATTAATAAGATGATGTGCATTGGTCTGAAACAAACAGCCGTCAAGTTTGGACTGAATCAATCATCCTTGACACCTAAGAGGTTATCGTATAGTGATAGAAATGGTTTCTGGATATCAGGCGAATTTTTGTGAGGAGAGTTTGAAATAAGGTAGGAGGCTGGAAAGGAAAAGTGTGATATCACGAAGTTTTGGCAAACAGAGGTTCCCTGAACGATATTCTGCCCCAGGGTACCTATTTAGCGTGGAGGGCTTGGGCTGGAAACGGGCAGGGGTTTGTGAGTGCAGGGCCGGCAGGTAACATGTACATAGTACTCGGATGCTATGCCTAATGCATGCAGGGAAGAATAGGCGAAACAAAAGCCAACAATGCCATGACCGGAGTTCATGTTTAGAGGGCCATCCCTGTATCTTGGTAGAAAGCATCAGAGAACAAGAAAATGGGGTAGTATCATCTATTGTAGGTGGTATTCATCAGCCTCATCGTGTTAGTGGGTGGGGACGATGAATGTTCCCTCGCTGTTCGGTGATTGGAACACATCTCCTTCGAGCTATTTCAGTACCATCAAGTCGACCACATGGTAAATGTTCCTTAGCTTTGCTCAAACGCAGCGAAGCCTCTGTTTTGAGCCGGCGGCTATGAAGAGCGAATTTGTAAGCAGGCGACTTACGGCAGACAAGCTGATGGCACAACATACAACGTCTTCAAACATTATCAGTCAGTCAGTGCCCTCTGATGTTGGGGTCGACGCAGTGAATCCCCATCGCGATTTCAAGAGTCCGATATGCCGAAGAGGGCGTTTGATCGAGCGAATACTCGTAGAAGCAAGGCCAATTGCCGCGATGCATCGGGCCAGATCGACAGGGGCTTGGCAGTTTTCGACCAAGGTGTGGAGAGGGATAATCGTTTTACAATCCTGGACACCCGCGGTGAAGTCCCGCCGCGCGCTTGAGACGACGTTCGAAGACGGAACACTCGAGATGAAGATCAATCGCGCTGACTCGCCAGTATCGTAGCATCATGGCCATGTTTCTCCATTTCCCACTGGCCCGTTTAAGGCAGTCGGTTTGACAGAACGAGCAAACATGTGGCTTGTTTCCCATCGTCCACAATGGGCGAACCAACACGGTGCCACGACTGGTTCTGCGACACCTTATGCCGTCGGACAAGCGTCCATCTGATGATCGACTGCTTGACACAGGGCCATCCAAGTCGATTTTTTCGCTGCGAACGCGCGATGGGCCATTACCAATCACTAAGTATCCTTGCGAGTCGATCCTCTGCAAGATCATCGAAATAAGTATTCCACTACGTCGACGGTTTGATATGTTTCTTCCTCTCTCGCCATCTCCTTTCTGACCTTCTCTTCAACAACCCAACTAGATACTGCCGGCAGTGTCTTTACAATTTCTTTAGCTCGCTTTCTTTCCTTTTCTGTATTTTTATAGAGACTCTTTTTTCTTCTTCTCTTTCTTTTTGGGTTTGCTCTTTTGAAATGGGTATCGGAGTATTGGAAGACAGGTACCTGGACAGGCCTCCAGGAACCTCGAAGCTCGGAGAGGAGCGGGGCTCATCCTTTGATACAGGTTAGTTATGAGCACGATGCCATATTGTCTTGCCTCACAGCTAAACGCCCACCTCCCTAGCGAGTACGAGTGAGTTAAAAAGAGACGGCAACATCATTCTCGTTCCACAGCCGAGCGACTCGCCGAACGATCCGCTCAACGTCAGTGTTCTTGGCGCGCAGTGCTGAGGAGCCCCCGGCTAATGTAAGGATACAGTGGTCAATAATACAGAAGAACTCGATCATTCTCATTCTCGCGTTCAGCTCCGGCGTCACAACCTCGTAAGTCGATCGATATAGCAGAGCTATTTAGAAGCTACACCAACGGCCTAACGCATATAGGCTGGGTCCTATGATCTCCCCGGGCTTGGTACTTATCAGCCAGCAGTTCAAAGTTGACCCTGATACTGTCTCTACTTTTATGGTTGGGTCCATACTCCTCTTTACAGGTGCAGTCACATTCTTCACGGCCTCGGGTGCAAATATTTGGGGGAAAAGACCGTTCTTCGTGATCTCTACGGTATTACTGTTAGTATCCAATGTCTGGGGCACTTTTGCGGACGTAAGTTGAGCCATGATACCTCTGCTCCTCGATTAGGCTAAGAGATGCGGCAGTCTTTCCCCTCATTGGCAGCGATGCGCATTTTCCAGGGTATAGCCTCCGCCCCCTTGGAGACGCTGGTCACGTCTACAGTGTCCGATTTATTCTTCGTTCACCAAAGAGGATTCCGTCTTTCGCTCTGGGGTGTCATGCTGGGGACCGGCGTTTTGCTCGGTCAAATTATATCCGGGTTCATCATCCAATCGCTCGGCATCTCGGGAACGTTCGCCATCAGCGCACTCATCTACTGCTTGATATTACCGTTTATGTACTTTGTCGTCGTCGAAACCACGTATTCTAAGCCTCGCGACGCTGGTATGGCCAATGACAGTCGCCCAGGTTCGCCTGCATCATCAGTGGACTTGAAGGACTCGAAGGGCAATGACCCGATCAAGGAGCCCAAAGAGAGCTACAAGAGCCAACTTCGCCTCTTTCGCGGCCGGTTATCTGATGAACCGTTCTGGAAGGGCGTGGTCAAGCCTTTCCCCCTGGTCTGCTTTCCTGCTGTTATTTTTTCGACCCTCGTTTACGCCTCCTTTTTCTGTTGGCTCTTAATGATAGGCGTCCTATCCGTCAATATCTTCTCGGCGCCTCCATACAACCTCAATCCAGCTCAGATTGGGCTTACGAACATCCCTTTGGCGATCGCCACGCTCATCTTTTCACCGATATCCGGGTGGATGGCCGACGCCGTGCCGGTTTGGATGGCAAAGCGCAATGGTGGCATTTTCGAGCCTGAGTTCCGTCTCGTGCTCATGGCTATTGCTATACCCCTTTCAACGGCAGGCTTCATCGGATTCGGAATGGCCTCCTCCAAGGGTTTGTCTCTAACCTGGTGCTTGGTGTGGATTACGATGCACTCGATAGCCGTACCGTTCGCCTCCCAGGCTTCTATTAGCTATGTCATCGACTGCCATACCAAAGATGCTAACCAAGCCTTTGTGACTATAAACTTCGTCAAAGCTCTCCTGAGTTTCATTGCGTCGACTGTTGGAAACGGATTGCTCGCTAAGGTCGGATCTAAGGACCTGTTCATGGGCATCGCATTCCTAAACCTAGGAATCAGCCTTCTCACCATCCCTAGCTATATTTACGGCAAGAGATTAAGGAGCTGGGTGGCAAGGAGTGATTGGGCGAAGAAGATCTAAATTCTTCAATAACATTGAACCGGGTATGTCGAGGTCAGTATAAGAAGTGCCCGGCAGCAAAGGACCCGACCCTGTATACGAAAGGTCATGAGAGGATCTATGGTCACCTGCCCTAGTCCAGTGTGCTTCATCTTGTATTATAGATGATGGATCTGCATGCACTGCCTATTCTAAAGTTAACCGGCTAGGATTTAACAGCTACTCCTATCAAATCGTTTGAAAGTGATCCTATCACCACCATCCAGGCTAGCCAAGCCAAAACAAGGTAAGCCACGGGCAACTGATCGTGCCCCCAAACAGATTGTTTCAACTTCGCAGGCCAACACACATATCTCATGATAACTATTAGGAACTTGAATTAGGCACGATGTTTATATGATACCTCGTCCATAGTACGTAAGACATATTCAGAAGACGCATAAATAATTTATGGCACGAACAAGGTAAACCGCCGTCCGCAAGGTCGGACAACGTACGCCTCTTATATTCCACTTCCATTCGAAAACAAATACCCCAAAGGTTTCGTATGAATCATTAACTAATATATCTCTCTCATATTTATACGTCCGTAGTATTACGTCTATTCACACGTCATACAGCCGGTGCCGCCGCGGGTTCGTCCTGTTTTGCTCACCACAGTCGCCACATAGAAGCGAGCCACCCTTACATTCTGGCTTACACTTGCAGGTGCATTTGCAACCGTTGTAGACCGAATCACTCATGCCTCAAAGTTCGACGCTGTGGGTTTCTTCGAACATGACTTGAGGTCGGGCTCTCATGCGAAGTTGCGGCAACGACAATGCGCGCAGGCACAGGGGCTCAACTGGGACGTCGTTATTAAAAATAGATAGATGCTTAATAAAGAGTAGCTAGATTATAAATTCGATAGTAACTCAATATTATACGAGGTCCGTACGAGTGGTGAATAACAGGTGAACAAGTGTCTTAATAGCAGACATGATTATATCGATACTCGGCAAGCGCCCTTTGAGATGAGATACCTTTATTTCTCATTGGTGTCAGTAAGTAACCTCATCATTCTTTCGAGTTTTCATCACTTAAATTAACAGCTTAATTTACGGTGGTCTTTGCCAATATAACTGTAAAGGAATAAAGTATGGTCAAAGCATTCTTCATATGAATCTCACTAAATATTTCAACAGTAGGGGCCATTGGCATCCATCCCTAAAACCGCCTAAGAATATAATAGACGTGCTAGGCTAGGATTCAAGATTGTGTCACCAGCGGGAGAGTTTGTAGGCTCCAATAATGCTTGGCCAACTTGGTTCAAGTCTGGTAGAAATCGTTGATTTGACTTACGAAATTGGTACAATTGTCTAGCTTGCTACACCGGGTGCTAAAGAGTTGCTATGGTCTGGGAGATTGAGGTAGATAATTGTTGCCATTACTGTGCAGAATAATTAAAACGACGTAATGGAAAAGGTCTAAGGATTGCTTATCTAACGTCACTGAGTCTCGGAACACTGCATGGGAGTCACGTATCCCTTAACTTATGTGCCGTTCAAATGAAAGTAATCGTTGTATCGGAAGATATCGGGCTGGCCTCACCGTAGGGATCTCGTCAGCCGAGATAGCTAGGTAGCGAGAACATTGCGAGGTAACCGGTATCCCTCGCTTAACGCCGACGGTGATAGGGCTAAGTGGTGATATTGCAGGAGATGTCACTACACCGCTCAACAAAAAGAACGTTGCACACTTTTCGGAGTATATCCAGAACGAGCGTGACCTAACTCAGCTACTATCAATCTCCACCTAGAGATTTTGAGTCAGCAAAGACTTGGCCGGCTCGATGATATTTGCTTGCAAGGCGGTCTGAGTTCTTGGTACGCGGAACGTGCATCTTAGGTAAATGAGGATGTGTAACCAGGTCAGTGTCTTACGTACCCCAAAAGGGACAAGATCATGATATACATGTGAAGTCAAAGGTGAATAGTGTGGTTTAGAGACCAATATTGCTTTCCATGCTACACTATCTTGTTGAATGACTTATGGGAAAGGTTTATGTTTGCTGCGTCCAAGGACTTGAAGACTTGTTGGCCATGGTGATTTCGATACTGCTGCTGTGACGGGTTAATTTTGGAAAGAATAGTCGGAAATACTCAAGAGGCTTTGACAGTGTAAATATAACTTGAATCTAATAACAGCCGGGATATATTAGTTAGGCATAAATGGAATAGTCTGTAAACTAAATTCTATACTTAATCGTTCAAGGTAAGTCCATCATACAACGTCGATATAATCACCCTGATTCCAATCCCGTTCTTATATGCCGTCTCGACTGACGAGCAGCTCCACTACCTAGGGGCCATATTCCAACCCAAGAAAGCCAAGAGGAACTAGGCACAAAATTTCTTCTGTGATGGCCTACCTAGCAGCTGCATACCTAGCCTGGTGAGCAGATCTTACCATCACCCCTGTGCCATCAACGGCCGAAAAAAAAGGCCCGTCGTATAACAAAGGATATCTCTGGCACTCGAAGCCAAGGAATCGGCAGTCATACAATCATGTCTAGTTACTCGTCGTCCAAGGCATCGTCGTCGCACCGATGACGAAAATAGGTAGTCACAAATCGCATATGCAACCCATTCTCACATTGTGTAAGATTTCGGGCTTTTAAAGTCTATATGTAGTACCTCAAGAAGCATACAAAGGGAGATTGGCTCCCGGATGATTAGTGGGCGAATGGACTGATGAAGATTTTTCATATTCAAGATCATTTGATCGATCATCATCATCAAGACGTAGCCAAGAGAAAGAAGGCCAGTCCGCAACCGCTACCCTAAGTCATCCGGTGGCCTGTGGTATCGAACGAGTTCCCCGCCCTTACATCCGCTCGCTCTACATAACTCGCGCGACTGTAGAATACTGGGAAATCAAAAACCTTTCAAAAAGGAGCAAAAGGACCAAGCTACCTCAGCACATGCGTCTCTGGGTACCTATATAATCGACAAGACGGCCCTGAGTGGCAGTCCGCGCCGTCTCAAAACCTATCTGAAGCAATGCTAATCTAATCCTAAGGAGAGTGTCTGGCTGTTCCTTTCTCCGCGTCGCCGTCTTCGCTGCCAGATGCCTCCCTCGCCGGGTGGTGCCCATGTTCTATCGCCTTAGCAACGATCTCTTGACCTGCTGCCTCGACAGCGTCTGCATCGTGACCGACATCCATATTCCTGTTAAGGTGTTCAGGCCCTAGCAGGGTTAAGATAATCACGTAGGCGTACACGCAGCCCATGAAAATGCAGATGACGATGCCGTAGTTGTATCGCTTCGTGGTTCCCTTTGGCGGGAGAGGGAAGCGCTCTCCAATGGTGGCTTCGATCGTGGAACTGGCGGACGAAACGAGGTTTCCGAGCTGGTAACTAGTACCGACGACGAAAGTTCGGAACGCACCGGGCGAAAGTTCCATCAGATGCACGGGAATAACACCCCAGGCGCCCTGAACGCAGAACTGCTGGAAGAATGCGGCGGCGATGATCCTTTCATTGGTGACGAATGTGTAAGGATACAGCAAGGCGCCACCAATGACGCACATGACGATGATGCTGAGACGGCGGCCGAAAATCTGCGAGCAGAAGCCCACGACAGCACCTCCAGCCATAGCACCCAGATTGGCAACGACTTGAGTGATGGTGACCTGGTTGGAATTGAAGTTGAACTGGTTCCTCAGCAGTGTTGGGTACAAGTCCTGAGAACCGTGCGACATGAAGTTGAACCCAGCCATGAGGAGGACCAAGTAGGTAAGAAGCAGCCAATGATGCTTGAGTGCAACCTTCCCCTCCTTAAGGAAAGTCTTTCCCACGCTTCCGTTAACACGTCGCATTTCCTGGTGCTGTTCGTACGTGTCGGTTTCGGGGAGGATGAGACGCCAGAGGATGAAGAGAACAGGCGGGCCTGCACCGAACCAGAACAGAGGACGCCAGCCATGCGACGTGCTGTCGACCAGGCCGCGAGCAAAGGCCGTAGCAAGGAGGTAACCAAATGCATAGCCCTGCTGAAGAATACCGCTCATCAAGCCTCGTGCTTCGTTAGGTAGATCCTCGAGAGCGGTAGCGGCGGCGTTTCCGTATAGACCGCCCATCGCGACACCGAAGAGGGCTCGGCAGGCCAGGAATTGGCTGTACGTTTGACAGAAACCGGTTCCCTAAGAGTCCACCAAGTCAGCGATCCATGCCTAACTTATCCACGTTCGGAGAATTTAAGGAATGCACAACATCGCGGAGAATAATCTGGCAGCTAATTGAAGCTCGCGAAGCTTTCGCCAACGCTGCGCCAAGCGCCGCCAAGATGTGGGATATTGATTGACGTCCCAAGCTTAGGCGGTGCCACGCGACGAGGTCGCTTCTGTGGGTGGACCTCCGATCGATGCGGGAAATGTGTGACGAGCAATGCAATCGACGATGCAACTTACCAATTCGAGGGCGATAAAGAGGAGATTGTTGACGATGAATGGCCACTTTCGGCCGTAGCGATCTGCTGCGATACCGAACAGGATGGACCCGACAGACCGGAACATGAGGACGAGCGTGATTCCCCAGGTGATGTCCGTGTTGGACCTGTTGAAGTCCTCGGCCAAGTCGTCAACGGTCAGTGAAACGGTGAAGAAATCGAAAGCATCCCACGTCTAACGTCGAACACAGTTAGCAACAACATTGAAGCTTTTTAAAAAGCCAGAGATTGTCAGATTGTCAAGGCGTACCCAAGCCCAAAATGCGACGCCAAAAAACGCCCATTGGTGACGGTTTAGCATTCGGACCAGGCGAATCGGATTGGGCGCTTTCGCCATTGGAGGCTTCAGCGTCGTGATACGCGTAGCCAGATACTCCCTGGCCGACATGCCGTAATGTGGAGGATGGATGTTGGAGTCATCCTCGATCGTAGGTCTATAGGCATTGTTGTGAGGCGCCGGTGCGCCTTCATCCTTAGCGGGTGTCGCCATTGCTTAACTGTGAGCAAGGACGCTATTGTCTGTATTGACGTTCGTTGACCCGAGGAGAACACACAAAAGACCAGAGTCGCGAGGGGGCCCGGTCGTATATAAACGAGTCCGGGGGTGGGCGGAATAAAACGCGGGAACGAAAACAAAAGGCGGCACAGCAGCAAACAGGTTATTATAATGCGGTGTCTACCTGGTAGGTAAGCAAGCAGGCAAGCTAATCGCAGTCTCCGTCGGTCACGACCCCAAACCTCGAGGCCTTCCAGGTCCAGTGTAGGCGGGCTAGGAGTATCTTCTGGGTTGTGCGGGGGAAGGGAATGGGATCCCTGAAGCTTGCTGGGGTCGAGTCTGCGAGGTGTGGCTACGATGATTGGATAGTTGTTTGAATAGATACTGACGTTATGGTGGCTAGCCTCTCACGAGAGTGAAAAAAAAGACTAGAAAAAAATACCCCGAATGCGGTGCCACGCAGCTTCTACTGGTCAGTCCCTAAAACTCTACCATGCTCTCGTGAACTTGTCCTGTGAGAGATGCGTGGCCAAGGACAAAGACTGAAGCCTCCTTTCAGCAATTTCTGGGCAAATCGACGATCGGACCCTTCTTTGGACATGCCCAGAAAAACCCCATGGGAACAAGTTCCATAGCAGGTCGGCCGAGAAAAGCTATGATATAAACGTTACGTTCGAAGAGGAGGATGCAAGGGAAGCTTTCGCAGGTAGCCTATTAAATTAAGATTCCCCGCGAGCTCATCCCAGCCACAATACGGGGAGAGCGAGGGGGATGTGTTTTCACTAACACACTTTATTCGTCTAATTTGTTACCCTGTGAGCTACTCCAAGTTCCCACACGGGCCTGTCTCGAGTAAGGACCTGTTAGCCCAGGGCGTCATTTTTCGAGCCTACCTAAGCTTGGTCCCTGGTCCTGGGCCGCACGTTATCTTGCAGTTACATCATTGAGACCCCGTCGCTAGCGAGAATAGCGAAAATAGCGAGGAACGCGTACCGAAAGAAGCCGAATGGTCAGCCGCAACAGCAAGTTTAGCGGGCCACCGGGACCAGGGATGACCTTGAGATGGGGAGTAAGTCAGCACGATTAGAATAGAACGGTGTCTCCTCGAACGCATGGCACGACATCCCCATCCCCTCCGGTCACATCCCCTCACTTCCCCACGCTGGGCGGACCACCCTATTCAGGGTAAGCTCACCCGATCACACATACTAGAGTAATTCCTCCTTCCTAGCTTGCAGTTCCGGAGACGATGGGATCAATTGAACCCTATAATCAAGGGCGGTATATGGGCGGTACCCCTATCAAACTGAAGAGCCTCATCGAGTTGAGCTCCGAGGACTCCCGATACCTTCAACATCATCACCACTGAGAAAAAGAGGAGTTCGCAGCCTCTCAGCATGCCAAGGCGCTTGCTACGAGCAAGCTTTTGCCAGTTGTTAGTAGCCGACGTTGCGCCGCTTGCCACGGACGCAGGGTATTTTAGGTCGCAAATAAGTCGGTACTCAAATGGGCCTTTGATCCCCGAAATAGAGAACATTCCGAAAGCACGGAGAGTACCGGCGAGTTTGCCCAACCTTGAGCGAACCGAGACGCGAAGCGAATAGAGCTGAGCACGTCGATCCATATGTCTCGGTTTGGGCTAGGCGTCGTTGTTCTGGTAGACGTCTATCTCGTGACGATTCCAAGACCAAGACCACGACCAAGACTTCTTGGCCAACAAGATTCGAGACCATTGTAGAGTTCCGGATCTGTCCATGCAATGAAACTGCGATACGACATAACGCCGTGCAACCCGCAAAGACCCATTCTCTTGACAGTTGGACTGGGCGCAATCTAAGATAAGTCGGATGTAACAGAGGACTAAAATCCGTGAGTACAAGCTGGAGCCTTTCGCTGTGAGGGCAATGGTCTGGAACCTGGATCCAAGACATGAGTGATTTCACACACGCACACACACGACTTGCCCTATTGTATACAATGTCGCTGATGCGCGTCTCCCATCAGCCAGTTCTTTATTGCATCTTGGAAGGCGAGATATTACCTCATGGCTGTGTTTATTGATGCCGAATAGGCGCATCAGAAACATGTCTTAGCTACGGTAGGTACCTACACCTACTCTAGATAGACACATGGCCCGAGTTGCACGGTGCTGTAATTCGCCAACACCCCAGCGAGACGCGAATCTTGCTTGTCGCCGACATGTTTGCATCGTGAAAAGCCGGAATGAGTCAACAGAGTCCCCAACCTACACGTACGCGAAGATTCTCGCCTGTATTTAGCGGAATATCTTCGGCGTTGGCCCGGATTCCATCCCGCACCACAGGTGCCTACGCCACTGATCAGCTGAGGTATTCATCATACAGGTATTGAAAACATACAAATCGCAAAGGCAATTGTTGCTTGAAATCATCGCATAATACCAAAGAATCGTTCATCCCCTAACTTTTGCCGCATACTACATCGGGGCTTTGGATTAATTGAAGCTTTTGCCAACCCAATACCAAGGGGAAACTAACAAGCCGCCTCGGACCGCAGCTACTAGACTATAGCTAACAGTGCCGGCGCTTAATTAGTCGGCCCTAAATAGGACTGTCGGTATCTACACCGAGAACTCATTGTATTTGAGCATTTTGTTGCTTAGACCACTAAGTACGATCCAGAGGAGTGGAGGTACTATCAAACTTGCAAAAGAGGCTTCGTGATTTATAATATCGTAGCTCAAAACGGTAGAAAGGTCGTAGTAATGGAAACATAATGTGATATTGGCTTTATTTTAAAGTCATCTTATACCTAATTCGTGAAGCTAATGCTTGGGGAGTGTGGTTGTATATACCTACCTGGTAGGTAGCCATTATCGTAGAATATGTGATTCCATCTGTCCCGACAGCTTGTTCTTGACCGCCAAGTGTCTGGTTAGGTATACCAATTCTCTTTAAACTCGGTTACCTTCAAGCCGAAAAGCCTTTCCGTAACGAAGAATGACTTCACCTTGGCGCATGAAAAAAACAGCTATCCTGTCGCAAATGGCTCTATCCAAGCTGATATACCTCCCCAATCCAGGTTAGTGGACATTACCAATCAAACCACTAATCAACTGCCCTCTTTAATCGTGTACGGTTATTGGAGGGCCAAGGAAACCGATCCTCTATACCGGGAAATGGAGAATACAACGCGCGGGGTCCCCGCGTGTACTACAAGGATCCTAGCCCCTGTCTGCCTCATTTGGAGGCTGGCTGCCAACGTTGCCCCCCATGGCATGGGGTTCCCTTTGTTATTTGCAGGTCACGCCGGCGGGATCCTCGTCTGGTTGGCTGGCTGCATACCTACCTAGGTACCTATACTCCTCGATGAAGTGGGAAGTGCTCGCAGATAGCTACCTAGGTGCCAGACAATAGAAAAGACAGCCCGGCCTATTTAATACACGGTATCCTCCCATTCATGATTCGGAGCCCCTGCACCCTCAGCTACCCTTCCCGTACCTATTCTAGGACTCGGAGCGTATCAGAAGACCGACAATGGCGGGAGGCGTCAAGAGGCCTGTCAACATCTTCAAGTTGAAGGACTTGGGAGAGCCCAAGAACGTCTTCAATTGGCGACTATGGTTCGCCGTCGTTTCTTTCGGCCTCCTCGGGGCTGCCCGCGGGGTCGATGAAGGTCTCATCTCTGGCGCGTTCAACTCCAAGGATTTCCAAAGGTACATCAACTACTCTTCATACAGCGACGTTGAGCGGACCAACATCAAGGCCAATGTGTCAGCTATGGTCCAGATTGGCTCCGTCGGAGGCGCGCTCTTCGCTTTCGTCATCTGTGATCGAATTGGCAGAATCTGGGCCACCCGCCAATTGTGCGTCCTGTGGATTCTAGGGATCGCTATCTTCATGGGAAACGGCGGCAGTCTGGGTGCAGTCTATGCAGGACGTTTCATCGCGGGACTTGGAGTCGGGCAGACACCCGTTGTCGGGCCTGTCTATGGTATGTGTGGATAACGCTTCTAGAATTCATGAATTTGCGCTAATTCATTTACAGTACGTTGTAATATATTTTCATTCATGTTCGAATTTTCTAGAACACTCACAGAGTAGGATCTCGGATGTTGCGCGGAGTGTTAACAGGTAACAGATCGCCGAGATTGCGCCAGCCTCTATCCGAGGCTTGTGCACCTGCATATTCACCGGCTTCGTTTACGTCGGCATCGTCCTTGCGTACTTCACCAATTACGGTGCCCAGGTTAACCTCGGTGATACTGCTCACGTCAGGTGGCTCGCGCCTACGAGTCTGCACATCATCTTTGCGGGGCTCATTTTCATCTTGACGTTCCTCCAATATGAGTCCCCGCGCTTCCTCGTGAAGCAGGGGAAGTACCAGAAAGCGACTGAGACCATGGCACACATCCGCCACCTCCCGGTTGACGACCCCTATGTCCTTTCAGAAATCAAGGCCATCAGAGACTCGCACGAGGAGGAGCTTGAAGCCACTATGGGCACCAGTTGGTACGGAGTTCTAAAGGAGATGTTCCTCATCCCTAGTAACCTGTACCGCCTGTACCTTAGCGCTATGGTACAATTCCTGTCCCAGTGGTCTGGCGCTGGATCCATCACCCTGTACGCGCCGGACCTTTTCCGGATCCTCGGCATTACGGGGCAGAACGAGTCCCTGCTAGTGACGGCGGTATTCGGCATCGTCAAGTTCGTTGCGGCCGTCATCTGTGCGCTCTTCCTCGTTGACGTCATCGGGCGCAAGCGTGCTCTGCTTCTAGGCATTACCCTCCAGGGCATTGCTATGATCTACGTGGCTGGCTTTCTGACAGCTGTGCCGGAGCTAGGAGTTGATGACACATACGTGTTGCCACAGGCTGAAGCAGGTGCCAGCCGCGGCGCCGTGGCCATGATTTACATCTCTGGATGTGGCTGGGCGTTGGGTTGGAATTCGATGCAGTATCTACTTACAGCTGAACTATTTCCCCTACGTATCCGTGCCTTGTCCACCTCGATCGTGATGACTCTGCACTTCGCGAACCAGTATGGTAATTCGCGAGCCGTTCCAAACATGCTGCTTCCTACGAGCCAGGGCGGCATCTCGCCATTAGGAACCTTCTGGTTCTTCGCAGCAGTCACTATTCTTGGTGGTATCTGGGTCTGGTTCTTCGTCCCCGAGACTGGGGGCCGCTCTCTCGAGAGTATGAACCGCCTGTTCGAGTTGCCGTGGTACAAGATCGGGCTGCACGGGAACGAGGATGCCGACCGAAGGGACGAGGCTTTCAACGAGAAAGAAACTATGGGAGTTCAATTCGATCATGTTGATGAGGTCAATGAGAAGAGGCAAGATGCAAGTACCCACGTTTGAAACTAAGTGGTGCGGATTTGGTAGGCGATATGGGAGTTGAGTTACGGATTAGGTACCTTCTTAACTCCTTGAGCACCTTGGTAGTATACTTGAATCATCAAGCCTTTCGGCCTCTTTCTCTTCACAGTAGTTTGTCGTGTGAACATCATTTTGATATAAAACTATACGAGACCAAGAATTAATATTGTTCGTCCCTAACCTCGAAGGCATTATTGGCTCTCCATGTTGCTTTCCCTTTTCATCCCTTTTCATCCCTTTTCAATACATATTTCGAATTGGTGATTCCAGAATCTATACCATACTCTGCCTAATGAATTAGGTAGTCATAAGTCGAGACCCCAGCTTCGGGTCCATACTCATAAGATCTAAATCTTCAATTCCCGTATTCCCCCTGAAATTCTTTCAACCACTGCCACTAAGCATGAATATCTCCCCGGAGGTGTCACTTGTCATATATAACCGCCCAGCCGCATCAAAATCTAGTCCGACAGGCCGTGCACAGGTCGTGGCCGAGCACTTCCCCTCGTTAGGGGGATAGAAGACGTCAACGTAGCCGTTTCTGCTGCTGGCCGGTGCCACCGGGACATAAGAGCCGTCCTGGACAACACGTGTGAACGGTACCGCAACTAACTTGTATCCCACAGGTGGGTTACGGTCCCAACTACCATGTAGAGTGACGAACAGGTTCTCGCACTTAGGGGCATCAAACTTGGCATCCAGCGGCGCTGTATGCGCTTGAAACCCAAGACGCGGCGGTATTGATACGTGAGCGCACGTGTTGTCATTAAAGGTCTCGTTGGGCGCCAGAACAAACTGCTGACCGACGTCGAGCTCATGTGCATCGGTGGTCGAGACGATGGACGCATCGGGGTCCCAAATCGTAAAACATGTTGGATAACCGTACCAGGCATCATTGGGGACCGTAACATCGCCGAGGAAGTTTAGCTCCTCCGCCGGATTATCGTTATGAATATCCGTTAAGGTGCCGTTGACATTGCGGGTGAGGTCGTCGGCGCTGTTCTCTACGCCCCAGAGCCTAGGTACTCATGGACTTAATGAGCTGTCTTTCCTTTGCCTCCTACTTAGGAAGATAAATGCGATATATGTGATATGTAAAGAAAGCATACAGGTCTGACGTACATATTGTTACCATCGAAGGCCAATCCTACCTCGTTTCTGAGGCCGTATCCTGCATTCCAGCCGTCTCGAGAGTAGTCGTAACCCCCGTTAGGCACTATGGAGATATTGAATACTTTGACAATAGCCCGTGCCGTGGTGGACTCGCTGCTCGCGTAGTCTATATTGCTGCCAGAGCCATGAGATACAACTAGCAATTCCGGACGATGCGGGGGAATTATAAGGGTTCTCGTGACATGGTCTTCGCTGGCCATGCCTGAGACCACGATGTCTGGGGGTCCGTTCGTGCTGCCGTTCTCTGGGTTGTAGGCCCATCTAAGCACAGTAGAAGGCGAACTTGCGTACAGCGTAAGACCGTCAATACCGAGGTATATTCCGTGATTCAACGAGGACATTGATACGAGCGTCCGTGAGGACGTGATGCACCCGTTGATATCGACTGTATGCTGGCTGATCCCCGAGCCTCTTTCAACGATCAGGAGACGGCCCCTGTTGTCAACAACCAAGCCGCGAGGCATGGTCAGACCATCTGCTACCTTGACGGCAGTCCATCCACTCGCGAGCTCAAACGGATAGCGGGCAGGCGGGACGTCAGGGCAAGAGGGTGGGATGGCATGCCCAACTAACAATACGTTGATTATGTTAGATACCTACAATAAGAGTACTTGAAATGAATAGATTAATTTCCCGATACTCACAAACGAAAAGGAGGGCTGTTATGACGAGAGCTGGCCACATTGTGATCGATTCAAACCACATGGTCGTGTGTCTTGCTCAAGACTTGGGGGCCCATGTCCAAGCACCTCTCCTACTAATGGTGAAGCATTCGTTCAGCAAAGGTTGTTGGCTCCGCATGTATGTAGCAACGGGAGCTGCGATGCTGTAAGGTTTTAACTACACGTATCGGGTACGTCGAACCTAAAGGTTTACCCCTGAAGGGGAGCATACGCAGGGAAGGAGGGTGACTAATAGTTAGAATAAGTCACCGGCTTTCAGCATCAGGAAATACACAGAAGACTCATCATGGAACTTGGTGAAACAAGCCATGTCAAACATCCTTCTGAAGTGATGTGATACATACTTTTTGATCATTTAGATTATCTGTAGCCATTAGCTATTTATTAGCTGTAGCTGTTTACGTACCCATCGTACAGACATCATCTACATGTAATAGGGCACGTGTGTCAATACCAGGTAGAGAAACAAGTCATTTACAGGGGAGTACCGTACCGCAACATTAACCTTCAGCGCTTGATGCTTACACAAAGCGCCCTTACAGCGCCCTCATAGCAAATACCCCGCTATATCTATATGTGTACCTCCTACATGTAGCTGTTGGCCCTAAATGATGGGTACCTGGTAGCCAATCAAAACTCATAGGCCACATTCCCTTCGTATTTTTTTTACTGTACAGTGATTTACAAACTGCCATACAAAGATTGAGATGTACCTTACCTAAGGTAGGTAGACATAATCCTCAATATACATACTGGGTGAATAAATTCACATATCCGCACGGTATATATAGGTAGATATATATTTCTGTTTGTATTATGGGCGTCCCAAAGCGGGTTTTCCAAGTTCGTAGGTGTCTTCAATGTTCAGCCGAAGAAACATTCAATGTGTACCTATTTTTTCTAGGTAGCCCACTGTATTATCTTGTGTACCTGAATGCACCTAAAGACTAGGTACATAAGCCGCTAATTCTCAGTAGACTCCCCTCTGGCAAGGACCTCTTCCAGTTGATGTACCTAGGTACTTTAGCGCCGCTACATAGGTACAGTGCTCCTATTCGTACCTTACATCCATTTTCTAGGTACCTACAGTACCTAAGGCACGCCTGCACCACACACCACACCACAATTAACGGGCTCCAAAAAAGGGGGCATTAATTCTAGCACAGTTTACGCAAGCCGCTAAGCCCTATGCTAGCGCTGATTGCCGCTGAATTCCGCTAGCGTGCGTCGAGGTCTCCCACTCTTCGCTTCAATTACTGAGCTCCCTACGATACCTCTCTCTGCCTCTCTCTCTCTCTCTCTCTCTTTTACGCAGTACGCACACTCATACAAATCCCCTCAATACATACCTCTCTAGCACGCCCACTGTCTTCAAAGAGCCCCTGTATCCTTCTGTGCACAAATCGGCGTAAATATTTCGCGCACATTCTACCCACCAATATCACAACAAGCACTCCTCTCATCGCATCGCCGACACAACCCCCAGCTCATCATGTCTTACTCGGACCAGGCCACCGAAGTCTTCAATCGACTCATCACCCAACATAGCTCTGGCACAATTGCATCGACAGCTACTTGCGACCATCGAGCTCATTTCGCGGAAGCAGAAGCAGATGTTCAGGAATATCTGCTCACGTGTGATCCCCAAGTCATAGCTGATGTGACCACCTTCATGTACCGTCTAGCCGCGCCAATGATCCCTGAATACCAACAGGCTCTCTTCCTCCACCTCATCGCCATCCTGTCGACTATAGACAAGATGGCCCGGCGCAACCCTGCCGAGCTGATGGTGTTCCAGCACACCTTGCAGGCAACTCAGAATTACATCAGGGACAATTGGTCTATGTACGCCAGCTACTTCGACATGACAATTGTATACACGATTAACTGGGCGATCGGTATGTGCCACTGGCGTGTCTAGGAGACTGCGGATGGCATGTCGGCGAACGAGTACACCAACAAGTGCTGCTATTTTGAAATCCAGGCCTACTGCCACCAGGCATTTGTGAGATCGAAACCAGTGGATGAAGCTGTGGATGAAGATATCGATGACAACAACAACAACAACAACGGCTATGACTCCAGCGAGGACAACGAGAACAGCGAGGATAGCGAGGACAGCGGGGACAACGGGGACAGCGAAGATAGTGAAGATAGCGAGGACTTCAAGGAACCTGGCAGCCGTGAAGTCGCCCATCTATCAGGCATGTTCACCCATCTATACGGTATCTGCTGTAGAGTCCTGTGGCAAGTTGTTGGCCGCGACCGATTCGCTGATCGTCTAGAGCGCGAAGAAGCAGCCGAGAAAGTCGCCAAGGAGATAGTCGTGCAACTAGTCGACCAAGCATCGAAGGGTCCGGATGAAGAAGCAGTCAATGGTCCCAGCAGTGAAGCAGTAAGTCATTCCGATAAGGA
Source organism: Hypoxylon sp. FL1857 (assembly GCA_022578955.1). Lineage (NCBI taxonomy): Eukaryota > Fungi > Ascomycota > Sordariomycetes > Xylariales > Hypoxylaceae > Hypoxylon > Hypoxylon sp. FL1857. The sequence goes on along the minus strand of MU400375.1, from coordinate 522,809 downwards.
GACAACTGAGGACCCTGAGGAAGCAGTCAGCAACCCGGGTGATAAAGATCTCATTAATCTCGATGACGAAGCGGCCAATGAGGTGGACGAGAAGGGAAAAGTTATCGCCAGCTTCTATAACAGACTGAAAGACTGTAAGTGCTTGGAGGCCGTGTTGGTGCAGGAGTTCGGGCTGCCCAAACATGAGAAGCTGCAGAAGTTGAAGAAGAAGGCAAACAAGCTCCAGGCTTGGCGTAGACGAAAGCAGGGAATCGCGACGGAAGACGACTTGTTGAAACCATCGCCTCTGCGTCTGCCCCCCATCACACCCGAGCCGGATACCAATTAGCAAATTCGCCAAGAGGACTAGAGAACATGATAAAGTTCAGGGGCTTGTGCATAGGGATTGGTTACTAGCCATTGGAACCCAAACGTTTCGTTTAGGGAAATCAAACCATAATTGGGCATTTGAGTATTCGGCATACGCAGGAAAGTTCGATAGGTTTTTGCTCCTGGCTCAGGAGAAATTTAATTGGCGATGTTGATAATGAAGAATTGGCGGCAATTAGAGCCGAGGTCTTAAAGACAGGACATGAAGATGAAGATGGAGATGCAGAATATTGGCCATAGGTAAAGAAGCAAAGAAGCTCTCCGCTTAAATATACTATTGCGCATTGCCATCAATTAACGAAACTTGTGAACATCAACAGCAGTCCCTTAAAGATTTGGAACAATGCTGGCTATCATAGACGGGTCCGCGGGTCCGGGCGAGTGCAAAGGGGGTTACCGCGGCCGATATGGACATGTGTGCCAGAAAAGAATTAAAGGTCGGACCTAGGTCCTGGAAACCGATTGATTGACTGACTGTCTATTTGACAGCCAGCCAGTCAGTAAGTCAGCCAATCGGTTAAGCTATCTACATATATCTCTAACTGGAACGTTGACATACGTACCTCCTGACTGTTAACACACCAGTCAATACACCAGTCAGTATATCAATCAGTATAAGGCTTGTAAGGACGTTTTAAAAGGTTCTCTCATGTATTCATCTATCACTTGGCCGATTCCTAAGTCTATGGCATGCTGCCTACATGTCAGGTAAAGTCTTTCGATTTTTTAGGCCGCCACAGGGGGAAAAGAGAAAGGGGGGGAAGGTTATTATCCACATACATCACTTACCGTCGACGGAATGCTTCAGCTAACAATCAACCCCGGATATTCTAACCGAAAGTCATGTGTTCGTCGAGTTGGGAAACCCCCAAGGCTAGCTCATCGTCAAGTATAATGACACTATACTGACGTCATGGACTGGGCATCTCAGGGGGCACTTGTAATACAAACGAGAGTCACATCCAGCAGAAGCCTAGTCCATATTAACTCATGATATAATTCTATAACGTACCTCATATATATTCGAAACATGAAAGAATACATAGCAGAAGAATGGCTGCCATCCAAATCAGGACTTGGCGAGAGCCCTCTGTACCGCCCAAGTGACGATACATTCTTCTTCGTCGACATCAGAAACAAGCTCGTCCACGCAGTGCCACTAACTCAGGGCTGGGGCGCAAAGCACACCATCGAACTCAGTGAGCCCATCACGAGACTTGATTTCGTGGAGGGCAGGTCAGATGTGCTAGCGGTGCAGACGAAACTAGGTTTTGCTTTGCTTGATCTAATTAGAGGCACACTGGACCGTATTGCTGCTGTCGACCACGTGGAGAATGCGAGCCTCAATGATAAGGTGCGGATGAATGATGGAGGAATAGATGCTCGAGGACGGTGGTGGGCCGGCACCATGGCTTTGGACGAGGAGGACAACATTGGCCGACTCTGGTGCTTGAGGGATGGCAAGGCAAATGATGTGTCCGCCGGATATCGATCAGCTGTGATCAACGGCCCTGTTTGGTCCCCTGATGACAAGATCATGTATGTTTGCGACACACCGCAAGGGGCCGTTTATCAGTATGACTACGACGTCGAGAGCGGAAAGGCTACCAATAGACAGGTCTTTGTGCAGCTCGAGGACGGCGGGATGCCTGATGGGTTGGCAGTCGATGTTGAGGGTCACGTCTGGGTAGCGGCCAACTCTCAAGGAAAGATAATCAGGTTCTCGCCTGAAGGCATGATGACGGCTACATGCGTGGTCCCAGGAGCGAAGATGTGCTCGTGTCCCGGCTTTGGCGGGAGAGATATGAAGACCATGTTTATCACATCGATTGCAGACGATGGGTCTACAGGTAACGTTTACCGCGCGAGAGTCGATGATGCAGGCATCCGGAGACACGCTTACCGAAGATAGCTGAGGTAGTTCTTAACGTGCCTTTGCAATACATCAGTCTGTTAACAGAGGCCTTATCCTGCATAACACCATAAGACATTGGTTATGTACCTACCTAGGTAGGTAGTCATGAAAAAGTGCTCGTTAACTTGTTGAGGACCCTACATTAGGTACCTAAGTACCCTTTCTGCCACCTCGCACTCCATTCCTTTCCTTCCGCTTTTCCTCTCGTTATCTAGCAGTCTTCGGTAATCACGCATGGGCGCGCGCGAAACGCGAAGGAGAAGTACCATCCGCCTCAGGGGCTGCTAACCAACCGGCTCTTCCTACACATGTCCAATACGCAACTCCGCGTTAACTTTTCGCCTTTTCACTCTTGCGCCATCAGAATCAGAAACTGCGTCCTTTAAAAACATCAATAAAGTAAGGTCTCGATAATAACTCAAAAGGCGCACCTGTCACATCCTCTACTACGACAATCCCGCAACACCCACAGATTACTGTACCCTTCTACATTGACGCCTGTAGAACGAAATTAATCAGCGTCTGTTTCAAACAAGATACCTGGTAACAATGGCAATGGAGAATCTAACAAGTTCTGTATGTGGCCTAACCTCTTCAGCGTAACGAATCTTTCGTAAGCTAACAATATTCAATAGCGCGATAAGGCCTTACCTCTTGATGTCTGGTGGCAGATTAGCCGTGTTATCACATCTAGACATGACTTATACCGCCTCTCCCGAGCCAACAAGACCTTGTGGAGCTTCTTTACCTATCGACGTGCAGTTCTAGAGACGCAACACTACCTAGACTCTGTCTTGGACCACCCTCACGAGCTTCGCGACCGCCATCCCGATCGATCCTGCGTTGAAAACGCAATCCGCAGCAACCAACCCCTAGAAGTCATCGAGGCGATGATACGAGGATGCTATCGCATATCTCTGTACTATCTTGAAGGCCCAGAGCGGGAACTGCGCAGCGTCCCCGCCATCTTTGTAGCAGCAGAGCATAATCGCCTCGATGTTATCAAGGAGCTCATGTCCCACGGTTACGACATTAATCTTCGCCATTCTAAATACGCTAGAGACTGTGAGGAGGAGCTAGGACATCTACGCTGCTCTCGCCCATCGTCCCAATGCAGAAATGCGCTATGCGTGGCTAGGGAGGCCCGAAGCACGGAGGCCGAGACCTTCCTACTGGAACAAGGAATCGAGGACAGATGTGACGACCGCTGCGCATGGAGACACAACGAACTCGATATAAGCATGCTTAACTTAACCTAAGTGGCTGATACATGGGCTCGACTCGTCTTAGACAAACAAAGAACTACGACATCTATACTATACGCTTCAGTAACGTCGAATGACGGTAGCATTTATTCTTTCCGTATCGAGCTCATTGGCGCACAAGGTTAAGCGTTCAAATGCTTAGGCATAGGGGGGTTTTCTTAAGGGCGATCAACATAGAGGATAACTCAAACGGATTGGTAAAGTTGTACAACCATGAAATATGTACATATTGCAGTTTGTCATCGACGATGATGGTCTGGAGAGCTCCGTCTCACGTCAATACATTGGTGTCGGCCATTTGCGACAAGTTGCTAGAGTGACAACGAGGACGTTGTCTTTTCTTGTATTAAGGGGGGGCAGATGTTAGGCATTGACGATGGATCCTTCCATAATGAAAGTAGTCAGTCTTAGAGGATCCCCAAGTTTGCTGGAATCTCTCTTAATATAACAACTATTCTACACCACCAATGTCTTACAATGTGACGACTCTTAAGTGTGTTTTAAATATAAGACGAAATACACCAGAAAAGATACATGCTTTCGTTATTGAGACTATACGTCTTGTGACTGAGAACAAGTAATCCTAATCAAATTCTCCTGAAATAACCGCCCCTATACGTCCTTGGATTCTCCCCTTTTAACCCTCTCGCAGAGGTCGAGAAGGACCTGGCCAGCCCACACAAAATCCTCAATATCCAGGTAAACTTGGGCACTTATCCTAGCCCAGAGGCGGTTATTATGCGTGAATAAGGGGATGAATGTCTTATAGTCAGACATCATCTTCTCCTGCATCCATTCTGCAGCATTGGGCGCTTCCTCAGGCTTCAAAGGTAAAGCTACGTTAGTAGTCGCACATCTAGTCATTGAGCCAGATTTATTATCCAGGACCTCCGTCCCAAGGACTTGTGCGGCCTTCTTGCCCCCTTCCCTAGCAAGTGTTTGGATGTACTCGAAAATCCTAGCTTCGCCACCAAGGACCTGTTCGCGCCATGTGATGGCATCTTTCACGCAGAGATAGGGACTGGTATCCAAGGTACCGACGAATTGAAAATTGTTTACGAAGACAGACTTATGCTGCTTGGGTAACGGGTTGAACCTTTCGCGCGACTTCGAGATGTATCCGTGAGAAGTGGGCAGCGATGATGCCATCAGCGCCTGATTTCGCAGCGGGACGTAGAGGACAGCAGAACTTCTTGGTACGTGGAGCCATTTGTGGCAATTGGAAACGAAGAAGTCAGGGTCAAGAGCCTTCAGATCGATGTCAATCATCCCAAGGCCTTGGGCACCGTCTACTAGGCTCAAGATCCCCTCTTCCTTGCAGACTTTGGCAATCTCCTCGAAAGGCATACGGACAGCCGGAAGGCTTGAAACCGTATCGAAGACGCAAATTCTGGCTCGCTTTCCGTCTCTCGCAGAATCGGCTAACGCACCTTTGAAGGCAGCTATGATCTCTTCGTCTTCACTGGGATAGGTTATGAGGATTTCCCGCGACGAAACACGGCCAAGACCCGAGTCCACGATGTAATCGATCGTCTTCCCGCATGCTCCGTAGATCGTGTTAAAGGAGAGAATCTCGTCCTTGCGGTCATCGTTCCACGTAATGTTTCGCAAGACCGTATTTACTCCAGTAGTGGCATTTGAGACGAATACGACCGTATCCGTTGGCGCGTTGAGTAACTTCGCCACGGCTTCACGGGACTCGTTTAGGATATCAGGGGTTTCGTACCGAATGAACTGGTCGGGCTTGGCTTCAGCAAGATCCTGGTACTGGCGCAGTTTATTTCTGACTTCGCGTGGGCTCGCTCCAAAAGAGCCTATTAGGTATGGTTAGATATATGTATATCCCACCTAGCAGGTAGCTGTAGAAAAGGGATATCCAACCATGATTCAAATTGCGATAGCCCGGGTCGAACTCGAAATGCTGAAGCACTCTCTGTCCGAAAGGAATCAATCTCCCATTGTGCATTGGTGAGACACCGTTGGCTCCGGTAAATGAATCAGGGCGTTGGTTATGAGCGCTCATCCTAAGATCGTTCCAGGATCGTAAGTCTATTGGTTATTGTAGTGATCTGCCACTTTTGATCTCTTCCGGGCTGATTGCTAGTGCTGTTGATATATCCTAGAAAACCACGGAATTTAACTTATATAGACCTCTCTTTGCTTGTTGGAAGCTTGACTCATAACCCACCCTATGCGACGGTGCCAGTTAGCCCGCGTCGAAGATGTACGGTCCCCACACTCTCCAAGCGTGGTAGGGCGCGAGATGTACATTTGTGTCATTTCCAACTCCGATATCGAATACTACGCCGGTCGCGGATAGGCACCGTCGGGTATCATAGGTTTAACATCATGTGTCACTGGGCAGTGCGATGATTCGTAGATGATATATCTGAATTAGATGAAGCGCAATGAAACCAAACCCTACCTAAGCTAATATACCAAGTAATTAAAAACACCCTGATGTGAGTAGGCGCACAGCCAAGCCAAGAAAAAAAGAAACACATCTAGAATACGATGTACATTAGGTAGGTAGCTATCTTAGAGACTTGCACTCCTATCCTCGCAAGTTTAGTCGTCTCTTCCACGCTATCGTATCCTATCATTACCGGTTCTCAGCCGTGTCTATCATGATAGCGCCCTACTTATCCTGCGGCTCTTTGTCCTATCCTCCCTCCTCTGCTTACTCTCCTTCTCCTTTCTTCACTTCTTGCCATTCCTCCTCCTCCTCCTTCTCCTTCTCCTCCTCTTCAAGGATCTTTAACTGCTCTTCGGCCTCGCCCTGATATTTGTGAAGGATTCGTATTTTTTCCAAGCCATAATCACATTCAGAGTCTCCCATACCATCAGTAAAATCGGAAATGTTCACTTCGATATCCTCGATGTGCCTCTCGAGGTCGTATCTATCCATATTTAAAAGGTTCTGGTGGTTATCCTCGATATCGTTGAAGTCCGAAACAGCGTTCGAAAGCTCTTGTGGATAGGTATCTGCCATTGTTGCGTTTATACTCGCTCACTCAAAAGCCGGTATGTCTTGAAGATAACAAATTGTAATATTAGTTCGGCACGGAGTCGGACAACCTAAGGAGGTATTTATATAGAATGCACTGAAGAAATAATATTGATATGTCCACTACTAAGCACACATGTTTGAGTCATATTTGAATGCATGGAAGTAAGATTTGGCGTCAACAGTGACTCCATGGCTTAAACACGACCTCAAGATATAGGATTCTGGTGGCTTTCTGGAGTGTTGTTCCTTTTGGCCTAGGCGGCCGTGAGGATTTTCGTTTTCTAGTCCTTTAGATAGGACTGAGTCACGCCTCGCGCATATCCAGGTGGAACAGTAGACGGAATCGGCTGTTGTTTGAGCAATAATGCTCCAGCTTGGATTGGGATTGTTACATGACCACAGAAGAAACTACAGCGTCATACATATTTCGGGCCACGGAAGAATATCAGGCAATCCTCCAAGCTATGAACAATACTCTACTAATAGGTCAGATGAAATAGCCATGAAGCACGAAACGTCCTGCACAGCAGAGTATCAAGCCTGAAATAAAAGCCTACTAAAAATGTATCTCATTGCCGAACTTGATAGACACTTAACATCTATAGACTTGTGTTGCCTTCCGATTTCTACATTTCTGCCCTTCCTATGTCGTGGAATTTTCGGCGACACACGCATTGACTGTTAGATTTTCTACAAGCACATCCAGGGAGTTCGATATCTCTCAAATACATAGTTGAAAACCGAAGCCCCTGAACGATTCAACTTATATTCAACATTCGTAGCTAGCTCGACGCAGGCCCTTGAGGGAGCCTCTCCCTCGTCGCTTGCTATTATCACGTTGCGGAATATCATACTATTATCATCGGTATAACTGTTTATGTGATCATTACTTGCGCTGTTAGGGATTCTTCCCCACTCGGCTACTTTTCCTGGTAATGCAACTCGGCTTCTATATAGTCTGCGATAGTGTGACGCGGGGAGAAAATAATGCCGATTTTGGGGGTAGTTCACGCCCAGGGACATTAGCCAAATACTACCCCAGTTACCCATCCTAAATCTATCGCGAAAAGTGCCCAGTCGTTGTTTGGAACCCACCCTTCTACTTTATTCATCTTGAATCATCGCAGGCCGAAGGTATTACGCCCGACCATGGAGGAGCATGGCACGCCCCGTATAATCCTCGGCCTCATGGTCATCGGCCCAGAGGGAAGTCCAGGGGCGCGCATGACGAGCCTGGACGATTTCAAGCAAGCCCTGGACATCTTTCAAGAGCACGGTTATAAAGAGCTCGACACGGCGCGATTGTACATCGGGGGCCAACAGGAATCTTTTACGAAACAGGCTGGATGGAAGGAGAGAGGCCTGTCTATAGGCACGAAATTGTGGCCACAGCCACCAGGATCCCATGCACCGGGGCCACTGACAAGCACGTTCGAAACTTGTCTGAGGGAGCTGGGGACGGATTCTGTAGATGTGCGTTACCTATATAGGACGACGTGACCGGTATGGCCTAAAGTGGGATTAGTGGCAAGACTGACACGAGCATAGATCCTCTATCTTCATGCTCCCGTAACGAAGCCCTCTTGTTATAAATACTCAACCGCACCTAAGGTATCAAAAAACAATTTCATTCACTGACGAAGAAATACCTGCGTAGGACCGCTCCGTTCCATTCGCAACCACGCTCGAAGCAGTGGATAAGCTACACAAAGCGGGCAAGTTCAAGCGATTCGGCCTGAGCAATTATGCCTCTTTCGAAGTGGCCGAAATCGTCATGACGTGCCAGCACAACGGCTGGGTACGCCCAATCGTGTACCAGGCCATTTACAACTGCCTGTTCCGGACGATCGAGGACGAGCTGATCCCGACTTGCCGCCGGTACGGCATCGCAGTCGACGTCTACAGCCCGACGGGCGGCGGGTTCCTGCTAGGCAAGATCACATCCAAGGACGACGACCCGAAGGAAGGGCGGTATGCGGCCGGGCCGTTCCAGCACCTGACGCGGGGGCGGTACTTCCGAGACGGTATCATCGAGGGCGCACGCCTGATCCGCGAGGCTGCCGAGGCGCGTGGCCTGAATCCGCTCGAGGTAGCCATGCGCTGGCTAGTGCACCATTCGAAACTGCAGGTTACTAACGGGAAAGACGGGATTGTGGTCGGATTCTCCAATTTGCAACAGCTAAGGGACAATCTCAGCTACCTCGAAAAGGGGCCGCTGGATGCCGAGCTTCTTGATGTTCTGGAGCAGGCGTGGCGGGCGTCCAAGGGTGACATGGACACGTATTGGCAGTTGCCCATGGTTTACACCTACGACACAAGGGAAGTGCTCTTTGGAAAGGAAAGCAAATGAGAGGAGTAGCAGACGGGATAATGCATTGGGAATTAGCTGCACTGTGGTTGCAAGGGTTTGGTTCTTCATCCTGAGTTGGCCTGTCTCATTGGTATCCAGCGGCATATATTCTTCATATCCACGAGTCAAATCTCATTCTGGTTCTTCCACCGGGTGTTGGGGGGAGAGCGAAAGAGAAAAGGGGGGATGGAATAAGTTTGTGTTGATCATGACTACCTAGGTTAGAAGCGCCTATGCGAAGTAAATATCGGGCGTCGTCTTCAAAATTTTAATGGCTTCATAAGCGAATTAATGTTTATGGATGATCTAGAATGTCCATGCTTCAATGTGGACAAGAACCCTTGAGAAGTCACATTAAAGATGAGCTCGCGCACATTAATTGTGACGAGGAATCATGGCCCGTCGCAGTCGAGAAAATAATGAAATTGGCGAGTTTAAGTGTTAAAAAGACAGGAACCCGGCGGGCCTGAAGGGTAGGAGATCTCGAAGTTTCCGTCCCCAAAAGTCTCGTTCGAGAAGGCAACGAACTTAGAAATCAAAGCAATTTTTATGTTACAGGTTCACCCAGCTATTATGCTGTTGGTGGCATGGACCTAGACCCAGTGGGATGTCCTCGTCTGTACCGTACGCCAAGCACTACCGAAACTCCCGTGGCCGAATTGATCCCCGTGTCTATCCCAATCAATGCGATGCATATCCCTTGACGTCGTGATACATGCCTGTCCTAGGCGAGACCTTAGTTCTCACCACCTTGCTTCTGTCTCTTCAACACATGGTCTGGGTCAGCCGGATCTGTAGTTGGCACACTCGGGAATTGGCCAGCCTTTGCCTCGGCCTCGGCGGTCTGCTCCTCGGTGGTCTTCTCGTCGGCTGAGGTTTCAGAGCTCGGGGGAAAGTGGCGGCTGTTATGGGAGAATGTCAATTAGTATAATTCAGCACCTAGAGAGGGAAAGGGGTGGTAAGCCAGGGAAGAGAACACTTACGGAAGAAGTTCATTATAGGCGCGCACGTCCTTCTCTTCAAAGGTAACGAAGATGACCTTTTCAAGCTTCTGCCCATCGCTGCCATCCATGAACTTTCTGACGGTATCACATGCGACATGGGCTGCGTCCTTGCTCGGATAGCCATAGACACCGGTGCTAATCGCGCTGAAAGCAATCGTCTTCAGATCGTTCTGCACAGCAAGCTCCAAGCTGGATCGATAGCAGCCTCGGAGAGCAGCCTCGCTCTCGGCAGGCTGGACGTCGTTGTAGACAGGACCGACGGCATGTATTACCTTCTTGCACGGAAGGTTGTAGGCGCCAGTGATCTTGGCTGAGCCAGTAGAGCAGCCGTGTAAGGTGCGGCATTCGGCAAGGAGACCCTTCCCAGCGGCACGGTGGATGGCACCGTCGACACCGCCGCCGCCGAGCAGAGAGGTGTTGGCGGCGTTCACAATAGCATCGACGGCGAGGGTGGTAATATCACCACGGAAGAGGCCGATGCGGTCATTGTGGGCGGGCGACGCACCTTTGAGGGGACCAAGTCTCGAGCCGTCCAACTTGTGGAGCTTGTAGAGAAGGGTGAGGGAGGGAACGTCGGATGCTGAGATGGGAGCCATCCTAACGGCGGTGCGAAACATTCGACGATTCCGGGTACCCTAGAGGCTGTTGTAATGGATGTATGAACGTGCCGAGGTAATGTGAGAGGGATGGATGAGTAGGGGATATCGTGTGAAGAAGGGCTCGAGGTTGCGAGTTGCGAAGCTTTGGTCAATCGCTACTTTTGAAGTAGCTGGACGTACATGTGTAAAGGAAAGAATGGACAATTACCTAGTGATGTTGTTTCAGGGTCCAAACATGCAACATGGTACAGATGTACATGTGCATGAAGTGTATGTGTGTAGGTACATCAATCCTAAGGTCCGTCAAGCGGGGCAAGCTGGCGGACGGAATGCAGGTGAAGGCCAGTGACGTCGCCCCTCTGGCCCAGCCCAGCACATTGGTACATTAGGTACCTATGTACATACACTAGAGGTAGCTTTATCGATAGAGGCAAGGTGGGGCTACCAGAAGCCCCACCCACCCGCTATGAGTGGGCACTTGCTACAAGGTACACATAACACCATGGAGACGACGGCAGGTACGCCAAAAGGAAAGTGTGAGGCACCTAGTAGAGGATACCTAATCTAATCCGACTTGTTTCAGTGACTCCTACATGTAGACTACCTAGGTACCTAATAAAACCTTCCTAATACAACATCATTAGATCTACTTCTCCCCAATGGCACTCAGTCAAGGTGAAAGAGAACCTGCAGAAAACACCATCTTTACACACAAGAAACCTATCACCGCCATAATGCAACAATCTATAGGTACCATTCGATAGCAACGGGCCTATATTTCCGCCTGCGGAAAGGCATACGCCAGCCACGCCTTGTAGGCAACCTGTTAACTAAGACCGAAGACATGACTCTGCAAAGTGCGCTTGTGTACCTCATACACCACCCCTAGCTTTTGCAAACCCTTCTTGGAACTCGGAGGCGGTGGCAACATAGCCCATGTGGTTGAGCACCTTTCCTGTCATGATCTCATGCATACCCTCAGTCGGGTCCGCACAGGCGTCAGAGATGACTGTCACGACGTATTCGGCGTCGGTGGCCGAAACAGCTGTTCTCATAACGCATCCAGAAGTGCTAAGACCGGTAAGGATGAGAGATTTTATCCCATTCTGCTGCAAGAAATCTACCAGTCCGGGAGATTTGAGGGCAGAAATATACCCCGGCCTCCTAGTGAATGTGATATCGTCGCCTCCTTCGAACAACTCGGCGGGCTCTTCGGCCCCGTCGGATTTCATAGTCGCGACAATCCCTAGGAGCATATCGGCGCCCTTGCAGGTTGGGAATGGCGTGGCGTTGACGTCGATTAAACCATGAATTACCTGGATGCCGTGCGACTTTGCCCAAATCCTCATCGATGCCGCAACGCCAAGGGCCGCAGAAGCTGCCTTTCCGCCGAGTTTGTAGACAAGCGTGGAGTGGAAATCCAGGAGAAGGAGGGCTGTCTGAGATGGCCCATAGTGACCAGGTGCTGTTTTGTCTGTCGCGTCGAACATGGCTGTCTGCATGGTTACGCTTGATAGGCAGGTAAACAGGCACTTAATGTTGTTGTCTCGGCGGAGCTCCCAATGAGGCGGTCTTTATCTGGTTCAAATATGATGATGGGCAACACTATTTAGCTATTTGACGAAGATGAGTATACCCGATCGAGGGTAGGTACTGTAACGAAGGAGATGTATTACGGCTAAGAATGTTGTTCTTCCTAAGTGAAAGAGACATTCGACTAGTGAGAGAAATTCAGGTGATAAGTGTGGTGCACGGGCCACGCTTTCCAGTACCTAAACTACGCATCTTCATACTATTACTTCAATATTACGAGACTATCACACCCCGGTCCATTTTCACCTTCGAGTCGTTAGCCGCTCCCGGCTCCGGAATCACCAAACCCGAACCCGTCCCCGAACCCGCGATCCACTTAAAGATCCGAAGCCTAAGCCCGAATTACAAAAGGGTATTGATATAAAAACAAAAATATAGAGGAGCCAGCATTAGGTGGTGTGGCAAATTCATTGGAGTATAGCACAGGGAACAATTATCAGTTCGATGCTGACAACCTCTTCAGATGGACATCACGTACTTAGACTCTTGCTCGACAACATCTACCGCGTCAAAACCAGCACGTCTACAGGTGCCGACAACATGTTCGTTGGAGACTGGATGCTAGCGCGAGGAGAAGTGCGGGACGTTCCAATCCACATGGCCAGCCTTGGATATCTAAAGACTACCGTTGGCTCCAGCTTGGTTCTCTAGTACGTATGAGGAAAGCTGCGAAGTAGCATCGTGACAGGAGTGGCAAGGATGCAAGACAACGGCGAAGAGTCCCTGTTAGGGATGAAAATGCCCACTCCCCCGGATTCTGCATCCTTGCGCGCTGGTCTGGACCCACTCCTAACATGACTATCACATATCCTGGTGCTTCTGGACTTACAACTCAACTTAATGCAATATCCGATTTAGTTTTGGTCTTTCTTGACCCATCCAGGTTGTTGTGACTGGGTGATTACATGGTTCTTGCATGTATGAGAACGAGTATATCATTGTATGGTCCATGCAGAGGCAGCGCGTACCCGTATATACTAGGTTAAAGTATACAGTGACTACGTCTTTGGTTATTATACATACCTAAGGAAGCACCTGATCATACAAGTGATTTTATCACTTCCATTAGTTAGAAGTTCCCAATAGAACGAAGGAGATCAGCATTATAGACAGGATTATAGAGCTTTCGTAGAGTCTTTTCCTATTATACATACCTAGGTACGGGAAGGACATAGCCTATGCTACAACTTCTATACTGATTCTTCACGAAAAATTCTCATCTGACTAACATTTTCAACGGTTTGAGAATCCATGCGATGAATACTTCGTCCGACGTAGGCAACACCCTCAACTTCGTTGAGGGTAGTCTCTAGCTGCGCGTCGCCTTCAGTCGCAAGGAGCCTCCCTTTAGTAGCTAGGAGCTTAAATGACAGATAGTCAAGCACTTGGTGTTATTTCCTGCCCATAAATCCTATGATTATGGCTTATCTTTGTTGTCATGCTCCTACAATCGCCGCAGCTCTCTATCAATACCGGGCGACAAGCCGGCTGCTCTACGGGACGATCGATCGCCAAAGCGAGGAAAATATTTCTATTTGAGACATCTTTTGAACAATGATTTTCACAGCCATTGTAGGACTGTGCTGGCTACATCGATCATCTTTAGTCGAGAAGCAGAGATTAGCTGGGTATCTCAAAATGCCGCCCTGTTAATATTGAACCCAATATTTGAATCTGTGGCCATTTGGGAAGCTTGTATGGAATAATCAGAGGAATATGGAATATACGAGATTAGCTTAAGAGGGGGGCAAAAAGCCCCGGGCCATCTTAGGAGACGTGAAATCCCCAATCAACTAAAGCGCAACGGCACCCCGGTTCAATGCTACGGCACATTATACGAGACTTGGTTGGTTCATTCCTCGCTATACAGTCCGTCTACATTAACTATAATACGGATAGTATACCAACCAATTCACATCTAAGATTCAATGAGTTTATTCCAGACGGGGAGGTTCTCCGTATAACCATAAATACTCATCGGTATCGGCCCCTCTCATCCGTCGTGGCAAGCATTGGTGCTAACTCCAAAATGAGGTTGCAGCAGATTAGCCGGCAATACTACATTAGCTATGGGTATAGTAGGAGTGTGGGGTACAGGAGGGTAATCGGGCCTGGGGAGGTCTGGTGGACAATAGAACAACAGGGGGGGATTTGACTACAAGGTCGCTTATTAACACTTGTGGCTACGTGTGCTGGAGCATGCGCGCTCACAACGGCATATACAAGCCAAGGATCAACAAAATGCGCGTTCCCTGTACCGGTGAGCAGGCCCGTCATCGTGCATAGCAAATGGGCGGTTGCTTCTTAAACCAAGGTGTGTAGCACCGACGCGAGCAGAAAATTCTCCAGACACATTCCAACTTCTACCCCGTCACTTAGAAGCATTCACACAGGCACGATCGAGATGTCGACAGATCAAGAAAAGACATGGGGGATGAGAGACCACTGGAAGGCAATGCTTGCCATGACTCTGGTATCTCTGAGTTCCTTCCAATACGGCGTTGATTTCGGTATCATTGGGGGTCTTCAGGCTATGATTCCCTTCCTACAGGTATCGAGCTATTCCCAAAAGAACATGCAGAGTTTCGCTCACATAACCTCCTCCTGAAGGTCTTCGGACAGAAAGATCCATCAACTCCCCTAGGTTATAATATTTCGTCCGACCGACAGCAGCTGATCGCGTCGTTGATGGTTCTTGGTGCTTTTGTGTCCTCTTCGTCTGCCGGATTTACGGCTAAGTGGATTGGTCGCAAGCTCTCTCTGTGGATAGCATGCGTTGGTGTATTTGTGTCAACCGCCCTCATGCAGGCTACTACGAGCATCGGAGGTCTATACGCCGGGAGACTGATAATCGGCCTAGCCAATGGCGTATTGATGACGCATTCTCAGCTTTATGGTAGGTGTTAGGATCCCCCTAATTTCGTCCGAGTCTTATCTTGGTCTTTCCATACACGTGCTAACTGGATAATAGTAAGTAACGCATTCTAAACATACCTACCTACCTTATATCCAACAAGCACCTGGTTTCAGTCGGACGGAAGGGCAAAAACGTAAAGTGAGATCAATCAAGCAGATAAATACTAGAATGGTTTGAAGAGCACAGATCCAGAAACCATAACTCCAACCCCTTACAAGAGGCTGACATGTACTAGATTCAGGTACGCAGATACGTGCAGAGCTAATTCCCACCGCTAGTAACTTATTTGCTGGTACAGGAAAGTGTGCCTGGCCGTTATAGAGGATTAGGCATTTCTTTCCTCTCGTACTGGATCTCATTCGGTAAGATCCAACCCGGTCATCTGGAATATGAATGCCCCCTTCTGACTACCTAACTCCTAGGATCCCTGGTTGGGACCATAGTCGATAACTTTGCAGCAAAGATTGCTGGTAAAAACGCCTACATTATCCCTCTGGGGATCGTTCACATCGTGCCCGGTATCTTGTTCATCGGACTGTTTTTTATTCCTGAATCTCCCCGTTGGCTTGCAGCGAAGGGTAATTTTGAAAAGGCTGAGCGGGCCTTACAGCGGCTAAGACCTCGGGGATGGGCCGTCGCTCAAGAACTAGAAGAAATGAGGACTACTCTCGAAGCCGAAGCCCGACTACAGAAAGGTGTGGGATATTTAGATCTTTTTAGGAACTCTATTGATCGTCGCCGGAGCACAATTGCTGTGCTTGCTCTAACAAGCCAGGCAGCGTCTGGTTCTATGTTTGTCATATGTTCGTATGCCCCGTTCCTGAAGAAACTTTTCTTTCCACTAACGTATGTAAGCGTATGGGACGTACTTCTTCGAGATGGCTAACGTAGGGAATGCTTTCGAAAACTCTTGCATCCTCACTGGTGTCGGCGTCGTTGCGCTGCTCACTACTACTTTTCTTATTACGAAATTCGGACGTCGACGACTTATGATGATTACAGGTTTCGTTTTATGCGGACTCTCTCAGTTAATCATAGCCATTATCTATACGGTTCATCCTAACACTGAGAGTTCGGGCAAGGCTCTTGTGTGAGTAGCACCGAGGAGTTATGGCTCTCAAGATATGCCCAAAACTCCTATACCACCTTACTGTAAAAGCGACTGCTGACTCCCGACGTCGTAGTGGCATGAGTGTCATCTATATAATCGCCTATAACGCTATGGTGGCGCCTTATGCGTGGCTATCTGGAGGGGAACTCTCTTCTCAGCGTCTGCGTTCGCACACATTTGGCCTTGCCACCGGGGTGGGATTCTTTTTTGCTGTAAGTCCATCAAAGTGGTCATCTTGAGCTCGGAGCTAATTACCTGCAGTGGCTTACCAGTATGTTCTACGTTTCGTGATGCATCGTATGGTTTAAATATTAACACCAACTTAACCTAGCTTTCACTGCTCCTTATTTCATCAACCCCGACTCGCTGAATTGGGGGCCCAAGTACGGGTATATATGGACTGGTTCATGTGCAATTGCAGCTATATGGATATTTGTCTTTTTACCAGAAGTCAAGGATCGCACCTTGGAAGAGATTGACGAAATGGTAAGATTTCAAATCGCCACGGAGAATCAAAAACACTGACCTTCGCAAAATAGTTCGAGGCTAAGGTTCCAGCTCGGAAGTTCCGTAAATATCGTTGCACGGGGACGCACGTGGTGCTAAATGAAAAGACCGAGACAGTATATATCGAGGAGAGAGCCGGAAATGGTAAAGAGGTAGACGCGAAGGTGTGAGAATAACGAAAGATGTTGGCGGCGGAGGGTCTAACCAGTTAGCCCCTATCTGCCTGGTCTTGGTAACAAAACTGGAAGCAGGACAGATTTGGCGGAGGCATCATCCCAGAGACTGATATGCTTTTGCATCTAAGATTCTTCAACGGTCTCTTACAAGCATAGAAAGTTGCTAGCTATTAAATATTGACGTATATGTGACTACCTAAACGCAAATCACTCTATGAGAACGCATTTCTCTAGTCCGCCAACTCACAGCCTATGCAGCAGCAAGAAGTTCTTTAACAACATCGTCATATGTCTCCTCGGCATCCTTCTCAGCGTCGAACTCGAAGATCCAATCTTGCCTCGGGAATTGAATGATTTCCGGGTTCTTCTTGACCTTTTCCCAGTCTGTTTTATGCCACATGTCTCGCGTGCTTTCGCCTGTCTTCTGAGTTGCGCGCACGCGATCGTATCTGATCTTCTCGTGTGCTCTAACAGAAATGGGGACGTTTTCTTTGCCGCCGCGGCGAAGGCATACCGCGATTACCACGCCATCCTCAAGTGCTTGGGTCGCTCCTTGGGCACTAGTAGGTAGGAAAGGGTGCGCCGAATCCCCAAGTAGAACGATCCGCCCAGAAGGGCTGACCCATGTGGGCAATGGGTCCCTATACACCAGTTTCCAGTCGACAAGCATCTCCTCGGGTGTCTTGGAAATGATTCGAGTGCACATCGGATCCCACTCTTTCAGTGCTTCTTTGACTTCCGAGAGCTTACCTGGGAAACTCCAGGACTCGTCAATGTCGTGTTCGTCTGGGTGAGTCAGAACCCAGCAGCAGTCGGAACCGTTCTTAATAGTACTAAACAGAAAGTGCATATCCGGGCCGATCCAGCCGTTGAATGTATCACCATTGTTGCAGAATTGAGCGGTTTCCGGGTCGGCAAGCATGTCCTTGTTTGGAAACCTGTATTGTTTTAGTTATCTTCACGACGCACTAAACAAAGGGGTTGCCATACCAAGCTCTCCATACCGCGTATCCGCTACTCTTCGGTTTGTCCTCGTAACCTAGAACGGCCTTTCGCGCCTTCGATCGTACTCCGTCTGACGCGATAACCACATCGGCCGCGATCTTCTTACGCCATTAGTGGGTAGAAAAATAATAAAGTCGAGCTGGCAAACCTTTTCACCACTCTCGAGGACGATACCGGCCTCTTTGTCGTCCTCGAAGTATGTTTGGATCTTGTTTCCTAGGTGAATCGGTATACCCAGGTCGTCTTTGGCATAGTTAAAGACTACTTCGTGTAGCTCGCCTCTGTGGCCATTGAAGTTTGGCGCATCCTCGGCATATTCAGGCGTCTTCTGGTTGATGACAATCTCACCAGTGTCGTATTTGTGGATGTTGAAGCCGTACTTTCTCAGGTCGATACTCAGGGGCCGCATGCGCCGGACAACCTCGCCGTTCGACCAACGGTGAAATATCCTTCCCGCATTTGGTCCAAACGAGATGATATCACCGAGGGTTTTGAGTTCGGGGAACGCCTCGTATATTTCGACATCGTGCCCTTGACGATGGCATTCTATTGCTGCTCCCAAGCCGCCGAATCCTAAGGAGCGAGAAAAAATCGTTTAACATAGTGCTCGCTCCAAGAGCACTGCATAATGCGGATGGCGCACTTACCAGCCCCAACCACTATAACTTTTACACCGGTCTTAGGCCTCTCCGTTGCGCCATTGGTGCGGCCGTTCACCGTCATCTTGATGGTCAGCTTGCAGAAGAATCTACCGAGGCGTGCGAAGATAAGTTGGAGAGTCCCCTGGTTACAGAGAGCTTAGAATACCAGAGTTGCGACTGGATGATCCAGCTACTTTAGGTGTGTGCTGACGGCCAATAGGGTCTTGATACCATCAACGTTTAAATATGCCGGTTGCATCCAAGACCAGACGACCCCATCCTCCCATCACACGATGCGGGGGCGGGGACGCTCGCATGGGGGATTCTCCAAAGCCAGTGGAGAGGCGACCCTTTCCAGCTATATTCCCGAGGGCCGGGACAGGGGGATCGCCTCGATAAGGCATTGGTGATCATTGCGACGTAGGTGCAGCGTTGGATAGTTTGTCCGGGCACCGCAACTGGCTACTGGGTAGAGGCCTTGCTAGCCTCCCACGGGGTATCTGCAACAATAAGCCACATCTCGACCTTAGGCTATACTTGGCCACTGGCCCTCGGCCCAGAAGGACCCATCACACAAGCTATAAGTCGTGCCGAAATGCTCAACGACCCGAAGCCGCGACAGTCCAAGGTAACGGGATTCGAACTCGGTTAGTGAGTAGCAACAAATCATAGCAGTACGCCTTAGTGGCTTGATCTAAGTTGCAGGCTTCATAGGACAAACTGTAGCCATTGTATCACTCGTGTTCACTCACTTTATGGTGTAAACGCCTGAGGCACCGACGATGACTTCAAATTCGGAATGGGGAGAGAAGACGTCCGGGCTGGAGGTTGCCAGTGCCTACGCGCAGTACATTGAAGGCAGAAACAGTGAGTAGTCATCCCCGTCGGGCTTACCTTTGGAATCTGACGATGTTATATAGTCTTAATTACGGGCGTTGCACCAGAAGGTGTTGGCGAGGGGACAGCCTTTGCCTTCGCGTCTCAGAAACCAGCGATTCTAATTCTTGCGTCAAGGACGAAACAAAAGCTCGATACGGTGGCGGAGTCTATTCGTGCAAAATACCCAGGTATTGATGTGCGAGTTGTCACGGTAGACTTAGCTTCTCATGCCTCGGTTCGCAACGCTGCCTCCGAGGTTAGCGGGATGATCTCGAAGTTGGACATCCTAGTGAATAATGCTGGGGCGACGTATAATTCGCGTCGTTGGACGGCCGAGGGAATTGAGATGCAATTCGGCGCGAACCACATTGGCCCATTCCTATTTACGAAGCTGCTATTCCCCCTCTTGGATGAAGCGGCCAAACAGTCAACAGCTGGGGCAACTCGAATCATCAACCTATCTAGCCATGGCCATCGATTATCCACAATACGCTTCCATGACTACAATATCGAGAACAAGGAAGTGCCTCCGGAGGAACAGCCGTTCTCTCCTTTACCCCCTACGTTCGCAAGGGTTCAGAAAGATGGTTATATGCCTACCATTGCATACGCGCAAAGCAAGACGGCCAACATCCTGTTCACGCTTTACCTTCAAGAGCATCTACAGGAGAAGGGCATTACGTCATACGCAGTACACCCAGGAGGTTAGCTCATCATCGTCATCGATACTTGACGAAACTCACCCTAACTTGAGGCATGCACAGGCGTGAGCAGTAATCTCGGTCGAGATCATGACGAGGAGATGGCCGATGCCATTGCAAAGACGTCCAAGTTTTGGAAGAACGTCGACCAGGGAGCGTCAACAACCCTTGTGGCTGCACTGGATCCAGCGCTGAATGGCAAGCTCCTCCACCCACCACTTGATAATTCTCTCTAATACGTACAATTAGCTCCTGGTGGCCTGTACTTGGCCGACTGCCAATTCTTTCCCAGCGCGGATCACGCCAAGGACAGGAGTATAGCTGAGCGTCTCTGGCGCTTGAGTGAAGATCTGATTGGAGAGAAGTTTACTCTTGGGTGAATGCATTTCTCGTTCCCGGGCAAACATCGCATTCTTCAGATTATGAAGTGGACAGTTTGACACAAGGGACGCCTTCGCCATGTGTGTAAGAAGGTGTAAGTGTCAACATGGACACCTCATAAACGTCATTGATGCTGGGTTTCTTGATTCTTACATGTTCCAGGCTTCTAGGCGGGCATGTTTTTGGATCAGATCTCCCGAAATAATCAAGTACTCATGTTAGTTCCGTGCCACGCTTCTATTTTAAGCCTGGATACCAAGCAGTATATATTAATCCCCTAAGTATGACGCGAGAAAATATGCTCCATGAGCCTAAATTGGTATAAAAATCTCCGGCCGTTCGCCGAATTCGCAAAAACGTGTAACTTCCACCAGCCCGGCTAAACCGGCTGTATATGATAGCAAAATCGCCACTAGGCGCGATTCTCGATCACCAACGGAATTATGTTGATAAACAGACAATTTAACTAAGTATCCTCTTAGGATGCTCGGGGGGTTCATCTTATCTTCGTTATAGGTACCTGCTGATTACAGCCCCTGTTCTCTAGCTAGAGGATCGTTTTGAACCTTCCCTTCGAGCGATCTTCAGATCCCGGCGAAGCTCAATATGAGGGTAGTTATCCTAGGTGCTCTGCTTGCAGCATGGACGGGCTACGCGGCCGTAGAACCATTGGTAACCCGTGAGGTTCTCAGTAACCTACCATCGGGGTGGAAGTTCGAGAAGCCAGCAAAGGCGGAAGAGCCTATAAGCCTGTCAATTGTACTCAAACAGCCAAGGATCAATGAACTGAAGGCTAGGCTGAATCGTATCAGCGATCCGCTGCACGCTGAATACGGACACCATCTCACGAAGGATGAAGCGAAACAATACCAAGTGCCCGACAGGATGGCACTGGAACAGGTTCATTCATGGCTCAGGTCCAATAGGATCACGAATGTAACCACAGAGGGATATATGGTGAAGGTTACCTCGACAGTTGCAGAAGTCAACAGGATTCTTCACACAACGCTGGGCCACTATTCTTTTCAGGGGTATTCTTCAGTCTTGCGGGCTCAGGCATACTCGTTGCCCCGTTTGCTTGGCGGGAATATCGAGTTCATATACCCGATCTCTAACTTCATGCTGCCATCGCAATCTAAGCTGAAATCCCGCCCGTCCCGGAAAGCGTCTACCATGTTGGCTGGTGCTGATGATCAGCCGTGTCTCTCCGGAGTCACTCCAGCGTGTCTTAAGAAACTCTACAATGTCACGTACGCGAACACTACGACGCCCGTCAAGTCTCCTGTTAGATTTGGGATTGCTGGCTTCCTTGAGCAGTGGATCAAATACGACGATGTTTCCGAGTTCCTCGGCAGGTACTCGCCAGAACTTGGACAGTTGAACTACACATTTTCCGTAGCCATGCTAAATAACGGCACAAATCCTCAACCTAACACACCAGGCTCGCTAGCAGGGTTAGAGGCTAGTTTGGATGTCGAATACGCCATGGCTCTTGGCTATCCGACAAATGTTATATACTACTCAACCGGAGGACGGGGTGAGAAAGTAGACAACAAGGGCGACTTGCTTCCTTCCAATCGGAGCGACAACGAGCCATATCTGGAATTCATACAACATCTTCTCGATCTCGGTGACGAAGAGATACCTCACATAGTGAGCATCTCGTATGCCGACGACGAACAGAGTGTTCCAGCTCCATATGCCGCTGTTGTTTGCGACCTTTTCGCCATTCTAGCGGCTCGGGGAGTGTCAGTATTCTCGGGGTCCGGTGATGGCGGCGCCGGTGGGATTGGGCAGAATCAATGCTATAGCAACGACGGCAAGAGGCGAAGAATGTTCCTCCCCACGTTCCCAGCTAGTTGCCCGTACGTCACGGCTGTGGGCGCGACGGGCAACACCTTGCCTCTCGAGGGAGCCGACTTCAGCACTGGCGGGTTCAGCAACTACTTCTCAAGGCCAGATTGGCAGAAAGGTGTCGTGGACGAGTACATGTCTACCCTCAACGGGTCGCACAAAGGACTATACAACGAGACTGGGCGGGCGTTCCCGGACATCAGCGCCACCGGCACGAACTACGTCATCCAAGTGGGAGGCTACCAGACGGACGTGCTTGGTACGAGTGCGAGCACACCAGTTGTGGCCGCTCTCATAGCACTGGTCAACGACTCAAGGCTGAAGTCCGGGAAGAACAGCACCGGTTGGCTCAATCCAGTGCTGTATTCGACGCCTGTGAGGGAGGCGCTGCAAGACATTGCTACGGGGGTAAGCCAGAACTGCGTGTTCGGTGATGAGAAAGTGCCCGGGTGGGAAAGCGTAAAAGGCTATGATTGCGTGACGGGCCTCGGCTCTGTCGGCGATTTTAACAAGTTGCTGAGCGTGTTAGGATAACGAATGGCGTCTGCTCTGGAGTCGTATGAAAATCGAGGTGTAGGATTGCTGGGAGATCGAAGATAACATAACGCGGCAGAGTTGCGAAGATGTACATACATAATGCATATAAGATCAAGATGTATGGAAAGGGACAGGACCAGGACGTACAAGATAGATGGAGGAACATTAGGTAAAATAATGCAAGGTATAGGCATACCTAAGGTATATGTTAGGTACGCACCTACCTGTATACCTATATGTTGTTGCTTCAATTTCAGTAATCTGAATCTAAATCGCAGCGGCAGCGGCAGCTTAAACTTGCATCTAAATGAAAGTTTTTGCGGTTGCCGTATGGTACCTCCCGCATATATCAGCAGGTTATGTGTACTGCGAACGTATACGCGCCATATAGCTATGCCTGCGACGATACATACATGGTACAAATACAATTAGGCAGTGGGCAGTGGGCGGTGGGTAGGTACCTACCATACACTATAGTGGGGTCGGGGTATCCAAGTCTGGCACGCGTCCACTAGCTGCCCATAACCCATGGATCTCGGCCAGCTTCGTCACCCGCACAGCTGCTGCAGTGTTTACCAGCTCCACACTAGCTAAAGGTTGATTCGCGCCTCTTTTACCTAATATCTGAGGCGGTAGGGTAATTGCTACCACTTCGTTCCGTACCTACATTCGACTACATCAGCGCTTTTGTTTTTTTCTTTCTTCTCCTTTCCCGCTCTTCACGCCCCCATCGTTATTTCATACCACTGTTTCTCGTCGCGCTTGTTTCTCGACTAGCGACCAATCATCTTGCTAGTCTGCCGTGTCTTCGGATGCATCTAATACGTCCAATGGCCACTCACCTCTAGCTCCCCTTCTACGCAATCAATAATCTTCCCGGCCGATCACATATAGGAATTCTCGAGTCGCGCGACCGGGCCAAACTATTGACACCACATTGGCGCCTGCTGGACTTGCAAAGGTCAAGAATAGGTGTGACCGAGTCCGGAATTGACGCGTACCAACGCGTCTTTGTTCTCGATCTTCCTCCGCTCTCCGCTCATGCGCCCGCCTTAAAGCCCCAATCGAGCTTGGATCACGCATCCCGGCATTGCAGAGGTCAGCGGAGGAGTGGTGGCGACGAGCGGGTACGGCTAGCCGGCCTTCATCTTGCCTGCGCCTAAATAGTCGGCCGTCATAACGCGATGACGGCGACCCGCGCTCCTTGAATAGCAGCTCCCTATAACCCTAGCTTGAATTTCGCCGTTTAAGATGCCTATACTTGAAGTCAAACCTACATCTTCGGAGCTCCTCCAGCACGTAGCCGACTCGCTTGGGAAAGCAAGGAAGGTCGTCATTATTACCGGTGCTGGAATCAGCACTAATTCTGGTATTCCAGTACGGTCTTGCCCCCGTCGTTTTCAGGCATACTTTGAGGCGTTAACCATTCGAATAGGATTTTCGCTCCGAAAATGGGCTCTACTCCCTTATCCAGGCGCAATTTGAACGAGCGGAAGCCGGGCATGTCAAAGATATCGAAGCACAAACCACCGACTTCGCTATGAGCGGACGGCCTACAAAGAGAAGAAGAATATCTCACACAGCCGAGAATCCAATAGAACGAGACGGGCCTACGGAAACAACGCGTGTGTCGAATGGCTACAAGATTAAAGATGGGATGAGTATGTTAATTGACGATGCTAGTACGGATATAGAGAATTTAGCTGTACGTGCTGGAGGTGGCGTTCTCGTAAAGCCAGAAGCAGAGGCAGCGGCTTCTCCCGAACCCTCACTACAGCGACTCACCCGATCACAGTCGGGATTACGCCCGTCGCTTCCTCGCCATATCACACAGTCGTCTACGCAATCCTCCACAAGCCAAGAATCGTTCTCTACCGCCAAACTTTCAAGCGCCTCATCCCAGACCGAGGACTCGACTCTCTGCGGATCAAAAGAGTCCCGTGGCATTCGGACGAGAGCCAACACCCCGAGGGCTCTTGTTGGCGAAACGTACAGCTCTTCTCCTCTCTCCTCACCGCCACCTATCCTATTTGATCCTTACGATAATGCGAATTCGTTGACAGATAGTAGTTCGCAAGAAAGCACCGAAAGTTCCGACGCATCTGACTCGGAGGACACACAAAACTCCTTGGACCTACTTTCTTCCCATACGTCCAATTCAAGTCTGCGTAATATGAAAGGCCGTGATCTCTTCGATTGTAATATATGGGCGGACCCGCTTAAAACATCTGTTTTCTACCGCTTTGCTACGACGCTAAGGCAGAAGGTGAAAGAAGTTGAACCAACCGCAACTCATCGCTTTATCGCGCAGTTGCGCGACGTTGGGAAGCTCGCGAGAGTATATACGCAAAACATCGATGAAATTGAGAAGAAGATTG
This sequence comes from Hypoxylon sp. FL1857, assembly GCA_022578955.1. Classification (NCBI taxonomy): domain Eukaryota; kingdom Fungi; phylum Ascomycota; class Sordariomycetes; order Xylariales; family Hypoxylaceae; genus Hypoxylon; species Hypoxylon sp. FL1857. The sequence goes on along the minus strand of MU400375.1, from coordinate 497,617 downwards.
GTCTTTCTACAGACCTTAAAAGCGGTGCAGGTAACCGAAGGAGAAAGACTACCAAACAACAAACAATAGATCCCGAGAAGGACCCCAAAGAAAACTTGGAAGCAGTCAAGGGCGAAGATGATTCTAGTGGTGTGGACACTGGGCAAGCCTCGCGAAGCTCTGAGGCTTCCGGAAGAAGCAATAATCGGTCAGTCTTAGCTCCCGATAGGGGCGTCGAGTGTGTGTTTCTCCATGGCTCTTTGCACGCTCTCCGCTGCTTCGTATGCGGAAAGCTCTGTGACTGGGACGAAGAAGGTCGGGAAACTCGTACCATGTTAGGTGAACAGCCTGAATGTCCTCATTGCGCGGGAGCCACCGCTGCGCGCCAAGAAAAGGGCAAACGAGCTTTGGGCGTTGGCAAGCTCCGGCCGGACATTGTCCTCTATGGAGAGGAGCATCCTCAGTCGGATCTTATATCTCCCATAGTCCAACATGACCTTTCTGCCGGTCCAGATCTCCTCCTCATACTAGGAACGAGCCTCAAGGTACACGGGCTCAAAGTGATGGTCAAGGAGTTTGCCAAATCCGTGCACAGCAAGGGAGGAAAGGTCGTCTTCATCAACTTTACGAAGCCTTCGGATAGCGTTTGGGGAGACATTATAGACTACTGGATCGAATGGGACTGCGATGCCTGGGTTGATGATCTAAAGGATAGAAAACCCCATTTATGGCTGTCGCCCGATGAGATATTAGAGTCTGAAAAGCAAAGGCGCGAGGCCTTGGCTGGGAAAAGAAGGGATATTTTGACCAAGAAGCGCGAGAGCCTAGGAGAGAAAAGACGCCATACAATTGAGCTGGACAAGCCTCGGCTACCACCTAAGAATCCCTCTTCTATGAGAAACGATTACCAATGCGGCGCCTACGTAGTCTGGGAAATATTTCAGACTCTAGCTAGGATCAGCAACCGTCCTTTCGATAATCTTGGATATGCACCTCCTCGACAGCCCCCACCGGCCGCTCCACCTCCTGCCTCGAGTCCTCCAGCTCCAGCGCCTCAATCTCGTCCGGCTATTAAGACGAAGAAAGCGAGGAAATCTGCACCGGCAGCTCTCGCTGCCTCCTCCCCGGGCCTGGATATGAAGACCAAGCCCGCCATCAAAGCTAAATTCTTAGCCAATTGCAACAGCCGGAGTCAATACGCAAAGGCTGCACAGGAACTAGCACGCTCTGGTAAATCACCGACGCCGGTTCGGATCGCGGAGTTGAACCGAACAACAATGACACCTAGGAAGAGCTTAACACCTCCGTATAATCCACCTAGTTCCATTACCGCTGCTGTTAAAATCCACCCTCGCCAACGGAAACGGAAGATGATCGATGGTATCCCGGTTGCCGGCACAGTCTCGCGTGTCGAGAAGCCTGCATTCACGCTGTCCGGATCTCGCCATATCAGCGACGCGGAGGCTAAAGCTCAAAGAGGATTGGCTCCTACAACGGCTTGCAGTGCCCTTCCTCCGAAAGGCCCCGTTTTGCCCCCTTTGCACCCTGGATGGGAACGATCACCTCCGGCAAAGATTACGCCTCTAGAGCCTAGTTTGAACGTATCACCACTTAGTCCACTAGCCGATCTACCGCCGATTGTACGACCGCAGGTTCTCACCATACGTCAAGCTACTCATCCAATGATATTCAGCGATCCGCTTATCAAGCTACGCTATGAGACAACGAATTACAGGAGGCCACCTAAGGGCGCGAACGCAGCCATATATGACAAGACCCCCAGCCCGTCGGACCAACTCCGATGGGAATTAGCTCAGCAGGAAGCGCTGGAGGGGGCACAGGCACTCGAAGGTCTAAAGCATTCAAGATAATGTGTAAATATGGCTCTTAAGAAGAAGAGTATACTTGTGGCAGAATACCCTAAATACCAAGCCTTCTTTAGGCCCCTCCAATCCCGTCATTAACCCGTGATTACCCCCTTACTTTTTGCATATTACTCTCTTGAGTTTTTCTGAGCACTTGGTGGATTTTGGAACAATTATTCGGTAAGCCTTCAAGGTCTATCTTGATTCTGATCGCCAATCAGTGACGATGTGCCAGATGGATGCCATGGGAGCCTGTTGGGTGATATACTTGTCTTCATTGAGATTTACAATATCAGCAATACGTCTCGAAAATGAGCCTTTTCATGAAGCACCCGGATGTGCAAAGTTCAAGAACGATTTATTGATAATACAGACTACCTTATGTTACATTATGACTACCAGGTACCTAAGGCACCCAGGCAAAATAGGGATATATCAGCCCGCCTAGCATATCCCTTAAGAAAGGGAATCCTAGAAAGACTCTGCGCAATTCCGGTTGCATGGCTTGTCTCTACTCATTGCCGCACGGCTCAACTCCCAAAATTTGCATTTGCATCGCTACTTTTACATGGCCACGTCTCCGTCTCCGTCCTCGTTGTAGATCTCCATCGGATCCTCCCTAACGCCCATTGATCTCAACGGTCGTGGTTCCACGGGGCCCACGGGGCCGAGATCGCCAGCCTGGAAGTACGTACCGAAGGGATTGGCGGTGGCGACGGTCCTGGTTCTCCTCGCCACGACCCGTTTGGAGGAGGGATTGCTGTAGTACAGACTAGGGTCTATAGGACCAGGCTGGTCATCAAGCTGGTCAGGGAAGGGAAACCTCTCTTGCTCAGCCTGATCGTTATCACTGTCATCGTCATACCGCGCCTGCTCGCGCCAAGGCCTTGCGGCATTGTACGGTTGCCCTTGCTGGGCTGCTTGTGCATTGGCGAGCTCTTGCAGTTGCATTGCCGCCTCGTAAGCAGCGGCATCCGACGTCAACGTGTTTGAATCTGCGTATGGATTCGGGAATAGGCGCTGTGCTGCAAAGTTGCCAACTGGTCCGATGGTGTTACCGGCCAGGAGGTGAGGCAGAACATTTGGATCCGGCGCCGCGAATGGCGGCGAGTATCCCGGGAGCATTGAAGATCCCGAGAGCGCCTGAATGCCAGGGGCTCCTACGCCAATGGCATGGAAGCTATTTGCTTGGTTATTTTCCCACCCCGAAAACCCCATATTCCCGTCGGGGTGGCGGGCCGGCGGTTGTGCTCCCAGCAGCTGCGCCTGGCTTAACTGGCTTGGCTGACCGAAGACATGAGTCTGGCCGTGATGTTGGCCGTGATGTTGGCCATGGTGATGGCCGTGCTGGGGGCTGTCATGTTGGCTATGGTCCTGATGAGCGGGGGCGTAGTCATGACTTTGGAACTTGACTGAACTCTCCTGCCAGACTTTATCGAGTGGCTGCTCCGGCTGGCGCCATTCAAATTGGTTTCTCTCAACAATGGCAGGCGGTGGCTTGCCCAGCGAGAGTGGGAACCCCTCTATCGCCTCCGTCGAGCCTGGTTTGGCGAGGAGCGGGATAAGATCCCGGGCCACCGTGTTCAGATAATTATTAATGATACGCATACACTCGTCTACTACGTCGCGCACGCGCGGGTCTGTTCGAATATACTCTCTCTGGGCTAGGACCTGGATGCGGTCAAAGCGGTCCTTCCAGCTCGAGGACGGCACGGTGGCGAAGCGCTTCTTCCAACTGTGGTCGTTCCGGTCAAACTGCTGCGACTCCCCCAGCATCGCGAGGAGATCACCAACCTTCTCGCCGCACGCGGCAATGCGGGTCTGCCACTCGCGCCATTTATCCGAAATCGTTGCCACGGACGGTGAGTTGGCGATACCCCCCGCAGTGTTGGAAAAAAAGTGTGCCCAGACGCGGAGGTAGACCAAGCGATCGTAGGCCATGGAGATGGGGCCCTCGCCGGCCGAGCCGCTTCCGTCGTAGATGGAGAACCGGTCGGCAGGACTGAGATTGAAGAGGTCAAAGACCATGCGCTCCAAATAAGCGATGTCCGTCATCATATACCTGTAGTATTCGGCCATGATCCGCATGATCGAGCCTCCCTCTTTGTAGAAATCGACCCATTGCTGGTTTAGGAGGGCACTCCATTGCTGCATATCCAGCATGGGGCCGTTCGTTGGTTCGCCCTTCCTAGCGTGGTCCTGGTACTCATGTATGTACCTCAAGTAGGCAGCATTCTTGTCCACTTCGCCGGCGTTTACCATCGCGGTGAAGTCAACGCCTCTACGGAGTTCATCCTCTAGCCTAGGTACAACAGCATAGATGGGTGATTGTCCTGGGAAAGACCATTGCCCGGCTTCCTCTTCCCAACGATCCAGGAAGGTCGATTTCCCCAGCGCCATGAACGTCGCCCGCTTTATATATTCTGACAGTGTTTGGTCGTGGTTAGCCTTGAGGAATTGGCCCGTCCACCTCAAGAAGTGGTAATTATCCTTGCCGAACGCCATGTCGCCGCGAGCGGGCACTATCCAGTGGGGGGTCATGGCAGTCTTAAGAACGCGGTCTTTTGGGAGCATCTTGAGGGCCTCGACCCCGTACTTCTCGACATCTTCGTCCCAGAATTTCTGGGTGAAAAACTTTGCTATGTGATCGATAGGAATCGGCATGTGGTAATCCTCCGCCGGGAACACGGCGTCGGCTACCCACGCCTGTCTCCAGGGGCCGCCTTGGCCCATCGGCCATGGAGTGAAATCCAGAATTATCGGCCAAGGGCTTACATACCGCGAATAAACCAGAGAATCGCAGCCCAACAAGTTGATTGGTGGGGCACCCCAGAGCTCGTTCTCGACAACGAAACCGAACTCGGTGTCTCCATCGAACTTCCAGAAGTGTTCTGAGGAGCAATGCTCGTCGTCCCATAGCAAGAAATCTAGTTTGAGAATTTCTTTGCTAAGCTGGGTCCCCCTGTAGCTAACATCGTGGTACTCTTCATACTCAGTAAAAATGGATTGGCATTGACTGATTGCATGCTATAGGTATACAAACAAGATGCGTGGTTTGTTAGTCAACTTGATCCTCGACGGTAGGGGGTTGGGGTGGAGGGTTGGAACAAGGCTGCGAGAGTATATCTTACCCCTAACTCATGCAATAGGGTCGAGGCGATGGCAAAGGAGGCCGTCAACATCTCGCTCTGGCTGTAGCCGGGCATCATCAGCGGCCAAATCAACTCGGCTGCTATAGAGACGACTACCGTTTGCCCACCACCCGATCCGACCGTTCTCGTCGTTCCATATATGACTTCTATAGACTCCTTTGCTTGACCTGTCTCTGGGTTGACGTCGCTCTGGATAAAACAACTACCGATGTCAAACCGAAGGTGGTTGTCAATCATTCTCCAAGTCGCTTCGGTCCAGTCAAATCCTATGGCATCTATTGTGCGCAACCCCTCGTACGTTTTGGTCATGTCGATCTCGTCATACGGGACACACCTCGTGAGTTGCGGCGGGTTGGCTCTCGCCTCGCCCTTCCTTACCCGCTTGTCATGCTCTTCGGGGATTGGTTGTCGAGTTCTCAGGTCCATCAAAGCCATGAAAACAGGGTGATCCATGTCAAGAACCCGTGTCACGAGCTGCAATGCAGGTTGCAGTGCATTCCATAGGGCGTCGTTCGTCGTCTATGAATCATGTCAGTCTTGCTCCCTTCGCACGGCCTCTCTCAGCAACTACCCAGCTAGGTTACTTCGGTTGCAGACGAGACAGTACTCACAATATCCCACTCCTCTCTCCTTCCCTCGATATTGTACAAATATCGGGGTTGATAATCCCAGTACCCCTTAAGAAGACTAGAATACCAGCGGTCCCTCCCCAGAATACTAGCAAGAGAAGTGATGGTTAGCGGCCACTGGGCGAACAGGGACGAATAGAGCATTCCAATCGCCAACAAGGAAAACCTACGTGTGAATTGGTCCGGCCAAGTCATACGAAACGTCCTCCGCCATGGTAAATATGTTTTCAGCCACGAGTTCGTCACTAGTCATGTCGCGGAACACGATTCGCTGGTACTCCTGGTCCCTCAAGGCGTTCTGTAGGAAAGTCTGGTGCGCTTTGAATATATTCGGGTCTCGTTTCTTAAGCTCATCCACCAACTCGTCGAGATTATGCACCTTCTTTTCGTCAATGAGCTTTTGCATGCTCTCTTTTAGCTCCGCGCTCGACATCAGCCCGTGCTGTGACAGCATGTATTCTATTACCTCGGGACTGATGTAGTTGGGTTCGTTCTCGGGGAGTGGCGTGCCCGATAATTCTGACGCTTTTCGAGTAAATTCCCTGGCCGTCTGTGCCTCCTCGTCGGAGAGCATCGAAAGTTGGTTCGCAAAGTCCTCGTACTCGGGTCGAGTAGGGGCGAGCGTGGGACTGAGCCGGCTTCGACCGTGTCTACCGCCTACTTCGTCCGGATGGATGCCGAAGCGTTTCGCCCAGGGCGTTGGATTCCTAACAGCGTCTGAAGCCAGCAACGCTGGACGCAGAGCGGAGATTGGATCTTTGCCGGCTATGTTCGCCACTACCCCGGTATAGCTCCTTATTATCTTGGGGTCAAACTCGGGGTGAGTAAACTCGGGAATATACCACACATGGTCCCACGCTCCGAGACTGGGGACTTTTGGTACCGTTGCGGGTTGAAAGTTCTGGTTATTGCCATTTCGGTCGTCTGGCCTCTTGCCAAGCTCCCAGGTGTCATCTTGGAAGGCTATTGGAATGGTCGCGAGATAGCCCTGGCCAGAAAGTATAACATTCCTCTCGATAGCCGACTTGATGAGAGGTCTAAAGTCCCATGTTGTGTTTTGCGGCATACCACCATTGGAATACCGGATCCAGTTGTCCGCAAGCGCCTCGATCCGCTCCGAATACGACAGGCCCGTGACATCCACATTCATTTTGTCTCTGTCTTCTAGTCATGAGAATATTATATTTGAGTGTCGTAGTTACCGTCTCTTTCTTTTGCTTTTTTCTGCTTCCACTATCACAAATTCTCGAACCGGGCTCTAGATGGCAGATTTTCCCAAGTAGATATCAAGGACCCTCGAGTAAGGTGGTTTCGAATACCCCGTCACGCATATCGGAATCCTTTGTTGCCATTCCATTGGAATCGCCGTTCTCGGAAGTTCACCTCGGCGCACAAGCAATTAAAAGGCCTTCTCACAAAGGAGCCCATTGATGACCCCGGCACTCTGGCCCGGATCCGATAATTCTGAATAACCAGAACATCCGCCCGTGCAACAAACAGCGGACAAAGCTGAATTCGAAGCAGACGTGATCCTCGAGCAGGATGCAATTATACGAGGCACGTCTCTTTCAACCGCGTCTTTAGCTGAGCATAACCGACCCGCGTGTCAGCGAGAATTTCCGTGGCCGTAGGAGTCAGCCGGGACCTGCAGCTTCATCAAGAATATGGTTTGTACATAGAGAGCTATTCAATATTCCGCATCAATCATCGGCTGGCGTGATAGTGTTCTTGTTTAAGCCTTGGTCTTATACACACGTCTACGTCTGCTAGTATTTGACTACGATTCTTCGAAGAGGGCACGCGGCCCAAGACCACTGGCAACGCGTTAGGTAGGTTAGGTTCTCTGTTCGTTGCCAGATCAGAGCGAAGTTTACGAAGCCGAGACCAGTACGTCCAGGCTTTCATGCTTTCCGCTTCGGAAGATCAGGTTTGAGGCTTGAAGCCCATTCTTCATCCGTGGAAAAAGCTGTAAGTGCCGGCGAAGCATATCCGGCGTCAATCAATGCAGGTATGGAGAGTATCACGCCTACATCAGCTGACATGCCTACATTCGAGCCTACAGTTCAAAGGGTCATTATATATCAAGTCTATTCATCGACCTGCCTATCTATGGTATCGTCACAGTTCCCGCATGCCGAGGATTCGAAGGGGCAGCCGCCGGGTCTCCAGCCCAGAGGCATCATGCCTTTCCCTGCTTATCCTGCTCGGCCATCGCGAAGAAGTGCCGTCGCCGGTTGCAATAAGTCTTGGTAACCTATGGCACTCAAAACGTGGAGAAATGCCCAAACATGCGAGTTCAAGCCTTTTCTGTTCGTACCAAACAAAGGGAATGATGTAATCGCGTTCGTGAACCAGTATTAATTCGTAAGGATACGTAGCAGTGAGTATGTTAGCGATTCATCTAATCATCCTCGTCGGAGAAGACCTCTTCTCCACGCTTTCGGCGGGCCATACGCTCTGCGATCATGTTAGATACTGGGACAAACTCAGTGTGCATAGTGTTTATGAACTCACCCTTCTTCTTCTTCCTTGCTTCGGAACTAGTCAACTTAGCCTTCTTCTTCGTCGTCACGATCTTATTACCCATGGCGTCGAACTTCTCCTCCTCGTCGTCATCGCCCTGCTTTAGCCTGGGACCAGAGCCCTGGCCTTGGACCCAGTTGTGCCCCGAGGGCGTCATCTTACCGTCCATGACGGCCCAAACTTCCTCAGTCAGGTCCTTGGTGAACTCGGCACTGTGGGTGATGATGATGACACCACCCTCGAACTTCTTGAGGGCTTTGGACAATGCACCAAGAGAGTCGCGGTCGAGGTAGTTGGTGGGCTCGTCCAGGACAATCAAGTGAGGCCGCTGCCACGAACAAGCAGCAAGGACGACCTTGACACGCTGGCCACCCGACAGACCGCGCATGCGCGAGTGGGAAACTAGCTCGGCGTCGAGGCCGAAGTTGGCGCAGTGAGCCTCAATCTCCTTTCGGACCAGGGGACGGAATTGACCAGAAGCAAGAGCTTCCCTCATATCAACTTCGGCCACCATCTTCTGGTGGGAAGCGAGAAGCTCGTTCCGCGGAAGCCAGGCATTATCAGCCGTCATCATGGGGACCCAACGCTCGTTCTTCATGCCGACGTTCTCTCCAAGGGCGAAGGAGCACTCGTACTCGTAACTGTTCTTGAACTTTCTACGGCTGTGGATGCCGATGATACGTCGTTGGGAGCCTTCAATCTTGAAGATCTTGTCCATGGCCTTCTCATCTTCCTCGGTGATGACCTTGTTTGCACGGTCCATGGTCTCACGATCCTCACCAGTTTGAAATCGCCATTGAATGTACTCCGAGGGGGTCTTGTCGAGATGGTTATCAATATGGGCGAAAGCATGCTGCTTGATGTAGGCAATACGGATGTTCTCGTGCTGGTAGATTTCACCGCCAGTTGGGATAAGCTCGCCAGTGAGGACGTTGATGAGAGTAGACTTGCCAGCACCGTTGGGACCAATGACAGCAATACGAGAACCAAGGGAACATTGGAAGGTGATGTCGGTGAGTTGAGGCTTCGGGGTACCTGGGTATTGGAAGCTCATCTTGCTAGCACGCAAAATGGCTTTGGCCTTGGTCTTGACACCCTCGAGGAAACCAGGTTCAGGGAACGTGAATTCCATCTCGGATTCTCCGAGTTCGTAGTACGACTTGGCATGTGGGTTCTTGCGAACGAACTCCTTCAGGTTACCCTTGTACTTCTTCAACTTGAATCGCTCGTAGTGGATAATGTACTGAGTAACATTGTCAAGGAAGCTACTGTCGTGGGAAACGATGATAGAAGTGCACGGTGAGTTGATCAAGTAGTCCTCAAGCCATTTGACGTTCTTCACATCCAGATGGTTGGTGGGCTCATCAAGCAGGAGGATATCGGGCGCCTCGAACACGGCACGGCACAGAGCCAGCTTCATCTTCCAACCACCAGACAAGGAGGTGATGGGACCAGACGTCATTGCCGGAGTAAAACCGAACTCCTCAAGACGCTTCTCGACGTCGGCCTGGCTCGTGGTGACACCAGCCTCGGCGAGCTTCTTCATGGTCCAATCGATGGTAGTCATCTCGGTGTCAGCGGAATCCAAGTCGTGCTCGACGAAGACAGTCTTGACCTCGCTCTGCTTGGGGAAACCCTCAACTTGCTCGTTGTTGATGGCGCGCATGAGAGTAGATTTGCCGGATCCGTTGGGACCGCAGAGACCGTAGCGACGACCACGCTTAAGGCGGAGATGGGTCTGGTTGAGTAAAATCTTAGCACCGTAAGCGAGGGAGAATGTGCAGTTGCAGAGATCCTCGCCCTCGTCATCTTCGGCTTCTTCCTCGGCTTCGTCCTCAACACCGGGGGAAGCGCGTTTGCGAAGACCGTCAACCACCTTCTCGGCGTCAACGTCGCCAACGACCACTGTGACGAAAGGCTTCACAGCCGTAGCCCAAGTGGATGGCTCAGTTTCTTTCTCGTCAACAAGCTGTCCACCGATGGCAGCGATGTACTCCAAAACAGGGCCTAGCCTCTCAACGGCCTTGGCATGCTTGCTAGGGATGGTGGCCTTAAGGTGGGCGAGGACGGTGTCAACATCACCGTCGTGGCGAACCTCGGGGATCTTGCCGTCCTTGACAGCGCCGACGCGGATGAGAGTGTCAAGAGCCTGCTTGGTCTTCTCACGAGCTTCGGGATCAGCCAAGTTGTCGTAGTTCTTTTGGAGACCGGGCATCATCTTAGGCAAGAAAGGAGCAACGATGTTGGGGTCGTCGACGAGCTTGCACATATTGTCGACAATAACAGCGGCCTTTCGCTTGATAGCGGTATCTCGCTCGGCAAGACCACGATCTAGTAGAGGAACCATCAAGGCGAGGGTTGGCTCTTGGACTTCGGTGACGAAGGTCGTGGCACCCAGTAGGTGGACGGTCTCGGGGACATTTTCCGGCTTGGCGATACACTTGATAAGCTCAGGAATGAACCGCTCGATATCTCGGTTGACGATCAACTCGCAAATCTTCTCCATAGTCTTGTAAGCACGCTCCTTGACTTCCTTCTTAGTGTCCCACATAGACTCAGAGACGACGGGGATAAGCTCAGGAACACGAAATGCGAGTTGGGCGGGGGCAGTTCGGACAAGGATCTCGATGCATTCTAGAGCGGTGATCTTCTCGGGCCACTTCTGGGCCTCCAAGATAGACTTGACGAGGGCGGGCAAAACAGCTTTTACCGCGTTGGGGTTGATGGCCTCAACGATGGCGGTGGTAGCGGCAATAGCAGCATTCTTGACAGCGGTGATCTTGTCGCCAATGGCAGCCAAGGTCAGAGGCAACAATTGAACCAGGTAGGGTTCCACGTTGGGTGCAATCTCGGAATGCTGGGCAATCGCCTGGATGGCATTGGCGGCCTTTTCACGGGCCGAAGCATCTTTCTTGTTGGTGATCTGCTTCTTCAGAGCCTCGACGGTTCTGTAAGGGTAATTCCACCATTAGCTCATGTGTTCTGAAGTAGGCGCAATAAATGCAAGTGGCGTGGTGTTGCAACTAAAAAAAAACATGTCCATCCAGTCCGCCCGTGTGTTCCCACCAACCAGGGCCACGGGTTATGTTGAGGTGCTAATAATAGCGCCATAATAACTAGCCTTGGAGGGAGAGAAGACCAATGGCAACTGGGATGTGCGAGCACGTGTATTTGGTGGGGGTACGGGGTTATCGGATAAGAACACAAACGCAGATCAAGAGCAAGGAAAATGGATGGTTCGCAAATTTTCTTACCTGGTGGGGGCTTCCTGGTCCTCGATGCGACCGTTAATGAAGGAAGCGAGAGAATGAGAGGCGTCCTTAGTGGCTGCAGCGTCTTTGGCGATGGTGAGCTTCTGCATCAGCTCATCCAAGACCTTGACGGACTCGGCGTTCTCCTGGGCGGTCGACATGATGATTGATGTGATCGTGACTTCGTTGTATCTCTCGACTTTGAGAATGGGTAATTAGGATGACGCCGTTCGAGTGGTTGTCGAGTCGGTGTATCTGGAAGTAATGATTCTGAAACTTGGGTATTCGGTCGCGGAAATCAAAGGGAAATCTAGAAGGATGTTGAGATCTAGAAAGTGTCCTTTTCTTTTTGGCCCGGAGCCCGCAGATTTGCTGACGAAATAGTTCAGAAATCTACTCTATGATGGCTCGTCTTGTCTATTTTCAGTCTAAGCCAAACCGTGGCAAAGAACCAGTTCTCTTTTTGTTGCAAGAGGGGGAAAACCTGAGTTGGAGGGGCTCAGATAGTCACTCTTTGCAAAAGAGAGAAGAAAATGAAAGAAGGTAGAGGTGGATGAAGGAAGTGAAAAAAAGGAGAATTTGAGAAAAGGTGGAAATAGGTGTAGAAGAAGGCTGGTGGTCGAGGTTTTATTTCACCTTATGGAAGAATTGCCAAATCCTGGAGGGGGGGAAAAAAAAATTAAAAAATTTGGCGGCCAAAAATATTTTTTTTCTGCCCGCCGAGGGGCAACATTGATAGGGTGGGCTGCCGAGTGGGGCGGGATAAGATTTACAGGGTTCACCAGCTGTAATCGATTAGCGGTGGGGCTGGGGCGCTCATATGGTTATTCGAAACCGCCACTGCCACTCTCCTACATAGTACATGTATGTACAGTACGAGATATGAGGTATCTAGGTAGGTACCTAGAGGTAGCTATTGGCTGTGGTCCAGGCAGGTCGGTCTGGTCGGTGCATTTTAGCATGCTTTATCATCACGTCCCTCAGACAAGGTTGCCTATCATTTCTTGCATTCTTACTGGTTGGCGACGCTGATGAGGGTCAGCACGATTCATGCGATTCATGCTTATCATGTTTCTCTATCGTGCTCTATCCGTGTTAGGAAGCTACGCTAATCCATATCTGGAAATACAAAAGAAAGGCGTACACGTGTGGATGGGGACAGTACCTTAGGTACATAAGGTACTACTGAGGCAAGGAAGGTGCTCAAAGTGTGCTTACTTTGTAGACTGTGTGCTTAAAGGGACCTTCCGGGGGCGAGGGGCAAGAAGGCGGTGAAGGCCAGTTCCTTTTCTCCCCACCAAAATCTTTTTTTTTTTTTCTACACCAACATCATACAAACATCCTCTGTATGTAAATTCTCGTGCACGTCCGCGACAGTAGAATACCTAACACTGCAGTATTCCCTTCCACAACGAACCCTTGATGGTTGACGATAAGTGGCATTCATATCATAACTACCCACCCTACCTATCATATCAGGATGAGAAGCTCAGTCCGTCACCACGACCGCATCCAGGCAACCAGGTCGACCAAGGCAACCTGGACGCCCCAAAGTGATGCTTATGTATTTCAAGGCTGATTGTCTGGGGAAGCTGGTCCGGATCTCCTCCTTTTTGTTCCCCTGTCGACGCCATGTCTTCTTTTCCCCCTTCGCTAGGAGGTATGCAAATGGAACCCTCTATTTTTATTCATCCTGGCTCCACACGCTGTAACCCAGACCCTGAGATTTGCCCCCCAGCCAGTAGGTTAGTATGACAACGGCCTTCCCGAATTGGACATTTGTACCTCTCCACAGGTAGGTAAACCTCCAACCTCATATCCCTGCTCATCACATATGAAATCGCCAACGCCTGATACGCCCTCGACAATGCCCATTTTCCCAACCTCCGTTCCTTATACAGGATATCCTTGGCCGTCTATCCGGCAGCGGTAGACCTAATGCCGGTTTGCGTTAGGCGAGTACACATAGCCGTCCCGGACCGTGGTTCCATTCGAGCCGACGTCAAATGGGGTCTGCTGGGACGGATTCTAGCTCGGGATTATTGAGCATAACCTGGTGTCGACTAGTCGTCACCTCGACTCGTTCTGATTCACCAAATCGTTTTATTCTCAATTGTAGAGGAAGAGAAGTCTCACGAAGATTGATAAAGAAGAAAGCTACTCCGTCGAGACTTGCAAGAGTAGAGGCTGAGTCACATCCGCCTACACCTCTTGAGACCGGGCAGTTCTAAATACTTGTCTGCTCGACTAGCAATAGATCGTGCCCCTATTTGCAATCGATTGATATTTCGTTGTTGGTTGCTGACATCATAACCCGAGGCCTGCAACGGTTCTTACCCAACAGTATGCCACGGTGAATACATGCAAATATTTAGACTCGTCAGGAGTGTAAAACTACCTAGGCGCAGCCACCACCTGGGCGCCGTGTACGGGAAGCTGTCATCGAACTCGGAAACTATCAGGGAGGTATAAAATGTTGTTAGTCGTCCGTCATTACATATATGGCCTCCGAACCCAGCACGTAATGCAAGTGGCTCAGGGCAATTGGTGACCCCGGAAGAAGTCCATAATACGGGAACTGGCGTTGAAAGCTGCTAGCCTCTCTCCGTCGTTGTCCTCGTTCCTCGCCGTAGACGGCCAGTCATGGCCAATGTTATCACCATCGTAAACTAGCGTGACCAGGCCATTCCCATAGCTCATAACCACGCCGTTGTCCGACTTAGGGATCGTTGAATTGGCGGGCGTTCCGTTTAACTTGTCCCTCGCCGCCCACTGCTGAGCCCAGGAGCTGACGTCGGGCAAACAAGCATTCGACCTGAACGCGCCATGATATTCAATCGTGTGGTCAGCGCCACCGTGAAAAGCCATGATGGGGACATCAGTGCGAGCGGCACTGCAAGGCACTTGGACGGTTTCTGGATGACAGTCGGATTCCTTGTCGATCTCTTTGATGTAATATGCCCCGGAGACAGGGGCGAAGGCCGCGATTCGGCTTGAGAGACCAGAATCGCAGGCGAGACGGCCGACGAAGCCTCCACCTTGGGACTTCCCCGTTGCATAGATGCGCTTCTCATCCACGCACAGGTCCCCGGCTACCGCATCAAGCACATCGCTTGTGAATTTGATGTCATTTGAGTTACAATTTGGGGCACCCTCCCATTTTGTGTGGCTAGACCCGTCGGGCTTCTAAGTGTCAGCAATGAAGCTTGATCAACGGAAACGGTACGCAGCACTGACCGCTAAACCCTGCAGGTACACCACAATGTGGTCTTTGTTGAATCGCGGATGGGTTAGTTGGTCTAGGTCGATTTGGTGCGATATGTCTCGATTGGCGCCATGGTAACTCAGGATCAGAGGAGTCGGTTTGCCAGAGTCGTAACTTGCCGGCAACCAGACCCGGTACTGGCGGCCTTCCGAGGTAGTCAAGTTTTTAAACCCGCCGGGTGTAATGGCTGGGGATTTACCGCAGCCGCCGGCTCGCGTAAAGGGTTGGGACAGCCCGAGCGAGCTGGTGAGCGAGATGAGCGCAAAGGAAGCGAGCGAGAACGAGAGCGAGAACATCGTGTACCTAAGGTCCCTATGTAATACCGACGAAGGCAGAATTTGAAGACTTGCCCCAACCTGCTTTATATAGCCAATGTTTACGAACTACAACAGGGGCCGGTCTGCCAGTGTCTCTAATAATGACGATGCTGACTCATGCGTGGGAAATTGCTAGAGACTTTTGTCATCGGTAGGTGTCCTCCCCCAACTGTCTCACCACGAGCTGACGGAGACCGCGACGGGTATCAATGTCTCGGCACACCTAATACCAATTGAGCCAAAACGGAGAGGAAGCTTACACGGACAAGTAATTTTCTATTTTAGTCCGGTAGGTGACATGGCGATCACTGTATATAATCCTTGTGCGTTTCCACAAATGTGCCTGGTAGCCGGGTCTCATAGCCACCTAATCCTAAGCTAAGGCACTTATTGCTGACGATTCGTTAAGAGAGGGCTCGGCCTCATGTGCCGCCCAGAACTACCGGTCAACATCTTAAGAACTTCGTCGGCATGGACGATTGATAGTCGGGGGTGCTTCATATGAAGAAGTGATGTACGTAGTAAGGCTTACGCCTCATAAGAAAATGCCTACCTCTGAGATACCTAAGGTAGTTAGCAAAATGAAGCACCACGTCATGTATTCGATGCCAAAGGTTATAGGCTATCATTACGGAAATATCTTAATTCCGCCCTGCCTTGCAAACCCCGGAATATCTGGTACTCGCTACCTACCTACGGTGTAGGTATTTTATGGCCGTGGGGCTGATTATGCGCCTTATGGTCGGCATATCTTGGAGATAGGTTGATCTAGGAGTCCGTCCATCTTGGGAGTATTGAGCTTTCCCACCTAATGAGGTAGGTTGAAGTTGACTGCCGCGGACTGATTATATTGGTGTACTGGGGGAAAGGATACGGTGTCGGGCGTATTACTGGTAGCCAGCGCATATTGCCAATCGTTCTTCAACCACTAGTAGATAGCCTTAGATTATAACGGCGCTCCAGTTTCCTACCGCTGATCGAAATTGTTCAACCTATATGGACCTATATGGAACCGGTCCACCTGTTCTAGGTGTTCGGTGGTAATATTTACTATCCGCGCGAGTCCTACTAGGTTAGATCCGAGAGACCCTTTGAGATACTGTGGTTCGCGCAAGTATTTTGGTAATATAAGCTCAGGCCGTAGTGTTCCCTCGGCCATATAGCTATTAGCCAGGCCTGTCACCTCATTCGCTGCGAGAGCGAGGCCCTTGTGCCGCGGATACCGTCGTATGTCGTGGTGTACGGCGAGCTCGAGACATGATGGCAGGGATCGATTGGGACGCGGATTGGTAGCCCTACTGGATTCGTAAGTCGATCACTTCTAGTGAGTAAAACATTACTTGAGCTATTCGAGCTACATACCTCTTATACCTAAGGTTGCCTTAGGAAGTACCTAGTAAGGTTAAGTCCACTTTCTTTGGCTCCGAGCCTAGAAAGGTCGTGCTGACTTCCTGGGCATGTTCTTTCATGAACATCATTACAATGCGAACTGATTACCCGTAACCTCCCTAGACGCGAAGGTTGAAATAAAATAAAATAAAATAAAAAGGGCATGCTATAACATACTTCTTTCTAATAGCCGCAGAAAATGAATCGCCGTAGCGAATGTAGTACCTTATAAGCGAGACAGCAGGAGGGTAAACTTGAAGTTAATAAAGACGGATGATCTGCGAAGGATTGAGGTACATAGATCAACTCCGTGGAAAATGGTGAGGGGCATTGCAGTTCCATTCAGCCACTAGGTTAGATTCCGAAGGCACCAGGAGACGATCCTCCGTGGCAGTGCAGCGTTCCGAAGTGGCTACCTACCTCCTAGGTATCAATCCTACCACGGTTGAGTATGATACCATATTTCACCGTATTTGGGTACACACCTCTAGATAATCTCCTTAGACAACTAGCAAATAGCCCATATGCGTAGAATAGGAATAAGAAATTGCAGCATATCCCAAAGTAGTTGGTATTAACATGTGGGCTGCTTATGTAGTTCCGCATTTCTCCTGAAGAGATAGTCATGTCCCAGGTACCTATCCTAGGCTACTGAATGCCCGAATGCATACATCTCCGTCGATACCTGGAGCCGAATATGTCAGGTACATAAACCGTCTGATTCAAATCAATCACCCAACATCTGGGTATGAAAAAGCACTTAAATGACTCAAATGAGAATATGGAAGCTGTCACGTATTTATTATCAAGCCATAGG
This sequence comes from Hypoxylon sp. FL1857, assembly GCA_022578955.1. NCBI lineage: Eukaryota > Fungi > Ascomycota > Sordariomycetes > Xylariales > Hypoxylaceae > Hypoxylon > Hypoxylon sp. FL1857. Next base: position 480,430 of record MU400375.1, on the reverse strand, counting down.
GTACCTTGAGTATTTGCTTGGGTATGTAATAGGTAGGTATTCGATTATACTGGATTGGGGGATGAGTAAAACACAATAAAGCATGAACCTCGCAATGAGTCCTCACACAAGGCCTCAACGCCAAGACATTGCTTCCAACTAACTGCTCCAAAGTCAAGCCAACAGCCCGCATCTGCTCGACCGACTGATATAAACCTAGAACGCCACATGACCCTAAGGTCGGGTATTTTCATTTGGATAAAGTAGTTAGTACGTTCACACAATCATGGTCACGTTTCCTTCGCGTGGCGTCCGCAGACTCGTAGTCACCAGCTTCTCGATACCAGCCTTCGAGAAGCGTGAGAGTCTCGTAGTAGTTCTTGCCAGGAGGCCAGGCTCGTCTCTGGAGGTCTGCTGCTAGTTGCAGGTACTCTCTCGCTAGTTTGTGGTCGATGCTAGTTGTAGGGTCCTCCTCGGCCGACCGTACCTTGCTGTGTTGGGCCGTAGAATACAAACAGACGAACTCGAGATAGTCGGAGGGCTTAGGAGACGACCGGTTTTGCTCGAGCACTTTCAACGCGACCTTAGAGATTCTGTCGTCCCGCCAGTTGCTCTGGTTGCCGAAAATAAGGAGAAGATCAGCTCGCAGGTTTGAAGGATCTTCATACACGTCTAAGCTCGGTATGGTCACCGTGGGTATCGATTCGACTTCCCAATGGTTTAGACAAAGATAGTATCGGTGGTACGAGTCTCCTACGGGGACGAGATCCCACGGCCTGAGCATGGTGTAGTCAAATGCCTTGCCATCGAAGGAGCTATTGAATCTACCCGACGCCCACTGCAAGGCCCAGTCTAAGACGTCGATGTTGTATTCCAAAGCGTGCTGCTGCGAAAAACTGGAGAAAGCTGTTAATACCCGGTGCAACGGTTGGTTCACCCCGTCGATCGCGGCGGCGTATCGCGAGAGATAGCTCCAAAGTTCCTTGATGATTTCCGCGTTGGGATACCGGCGGATGGCCATCATCATTTCGAAGAAGGAAAGAAAGGCAGATGTCTCGAGGACATGATGCAGAAGAGCAAAAGCGCCCCGACAAAAATCGCCACCTTCCTGGTTACGGCCAGTGGAGAAGAGCCAACAGCCGTGCGTCAGCAGCTGCACAGAATGAAGCGCCTTGCTAGCGTGGTGGGAGTCTAGTCTCTTCAGATAGCCGGTCTCTATCGGGCGAGGCTTGACGAACTTCTGGGACGTCCATTGGAAGAATCTCTCTTTGAGACGAAGGTCGTCAGGAGGATCTAGTGGTTTGGGCACTGAAGGCGGAGTCCGGCATCTCACAGTCGGTGGTAAATCACCAGAGTCGGCAACCTCGACAAGATCGAAGGCGCTGATCCCTCTTCTCCTCATGTACGCCTCCACATCGATCGGCTTGCCATTCCTGCGAAAGGTACTCTCTTTGCCGATAGCCAGCCGGTGACGCTGTAAGTAAAGCAGATTTGCTACGTCAGCTTGGCGATTGTTCTTGAAGAATTTCCATTGCGTGAGCTTCGTCTTATACATCTTTTGGCTTTAAACGTTGGCTTAGTTAACGGGCGGAAGAACACCGAAGGGAAAAACTACTGAGCTTACGATGCGCGAAACCCCCATTGGCTTTCCATAATCTCCATTACGTCCTTGAGCCGTTTATTCTCATCTAGATAGAGGCGGGCGATTTCCGCCTTGTGCGCTTCCCAGACATCGGGACTATGCGTCCTCTTACGATGGCTGCGCTTAGAGCCAGTCGGTGTCTGCACCGAGCTGTCAGGCGAATCGACATCGTCCGGAGTTTGCACAAGCTGTTCGCTAGTCCATGATATTGAGCAGTCCTGGGCGGCCTCAGACGGCACCGGAGACGTTTCTTGTATATATTCGATGGGACTCAATACGGAGTCCACGGAAGCAGGCGACAATTGAGGATTCCGAATCAAATGGACGAGATCGCGGCCCATCGCGTCCGACTTCCCTACTCGCGCCTCGTGCAGGCCCATGGGTTTCCGGTCAGTATCCCAACCTTCACCGTATGCCGATATACACGCGGTCGGACAGCAAGGAGCCCATGATCCCGAGTCAGGGAGCTGGGCTCAGCGAATTTAGCTCCTAGCCTGTGAGTTGCACCGCAGCGGAGACGGGTTGATGGCTGCGGCAATGGTGGGCGCGGGATGGTTGAGTATGTAGGTAGGCAAAAGAGGTATGTAAGTCTGAGGAAAAAAGAGGAGTGGAGTGGTCTGATTGATGAGAACTCGCGTAGGGTGGGGAGGAAGGGGACTTTTGAGTGGGTTGGCGCGCTTAATTTCGTCTTGCTAAGCCTTCCAGGGTCGAGCTGTCAGTCAGGGGGGGCTAGGGGTGGGAAGGGGGGGGGTTCCAGGGGTCCTGGGGGATCAGCTAAGAATGGAATACATGTATCTGACAGCGCCGTCCAATTCCGTCCTTCATTTTGGCACAGCTTTGAAAGCTATGTCCAGAACTACAAAGATAAGTTGGCCTCACACGGCAACATCCGAACGCCTCGGAAAGTCGGAAGACCATTCCCCAGCTTCGTCTTTGTGTGTATAGCTCCCTAGCCTCGCGGCAACAAGGAAAAGTCCTGACATGCCCTCTTTGCGGTTTAGCTAGGTGATGTCAATAATGCAACGTATACCAAGAAGCCCAGGACAGAGTCAGCCACGAGAGCTGCGAGCCAATCATAGGGCTCAAGAGACTATAATCTCCGGCTGTTCCATTAAGTCCGACGAGAACTTCGGCTCGCGTCGATGCCATTCTCACTCACAAAATCCCTACAAATGTAGTGTACGTACATACTCCCCGAGCTACCTACATGTAGGCAAAGAAGTACTCATGTGTGTAGAGGATGCCTTCTTTAAGTACCTGCTCCATGGTGGCCGTCTCGGTGTTTCTACTGCCCGGGGACTCTGCACCTTACCTAAAGCCATGCCGAATCGAGTTCGCCTACCTCTCGCTCTGGCAAAATGGCGCATCTATTGAAAAGGTACTGTATTATAAAGAAATACTCCCTTGTTTTGGGAAGCTCGTCTATTGGCCACCCCCAATGAACGGCGACTACTACTTCGGTGTTCCCAAGCCTAGTTCATCATTGGCAAAACCCGCGCCAAGCAGGAGGCTCGGCTCGGGCCATATCGCCAATCGACCTCTATTGTTGTGCTAGTTGAAGACTTGGGTTGATCCCCGGCCTCTTTTATTGAGAATGATGTAGGCATATACATGGGCGAATATTGACGTGCTTGGATTCAGCCCATCGCCCAATAACAGATGTACCGAGACATCGAACCGCAATAAGAAGCGCCATTGAAGGATCGCTTGCAGCTGTAGCCTCCAGTATCTTAGCCTATTTCTTGTAGTTGGCGCCGCCACAGCCTGAGCATACCGATTTTTTTGTATTTGGAACGATCAGCCAACAATGTCGCCAACTCTCACTTCCATGTGATTACCTAACCTACCTCTCGAAGTATACCTCTTTTGAATAACCCAGCGATTTTTTTTTTTTTTTTTTTTTTTTTTTTTGGCCTAAGACAGCCTCAAGAACGGTTCAAGTGACACCGAGATACCATATCATGTCAGCTCCAATAATCAACTCCAGCTAAAGTGTCCTTTCGGACTATTGGAAGGCCATATTGATAACACTTACCTTACATCGTACAGCTCTAAATTTATACCGACTTGGCTTTAAGCTTGGGTGGTGTCTGCCACCGGAATATTCGATCTACATCAATCCGAAGGTCGAGAAGTTTTATATTCCGGAAATGGCGTCGGTTGGCAAAATGCAAGCAACCAACAAGACACCCAAGTGTGACAACACGGCAATTACCGGTAGCGATATTCATAGTCCAACTATAAGACCGCTTGCGGGGTTTTCAGTTTTCACGCCTACTTCAGGTTCTCATCTAATATGCTAGGAGGTGGTAAGTAATATCTTGTTACAATTATCTACTGGAGATGTTAGTAAGAAAGCAGCAAATCGATGACAAAGATTCAACCATCATAACGAAGTAGTTTATGTCCTTGATGGGCATGAAGGACCAACTTCCATTATGTGTTCCAAGGAAGAACGCCAAGCTACGAAATGCCTATGCGAGGTGTATCTATGCTTCCCTAAACGAAGTAAAAAACCAGGTCTTTTCACAGCGGTGGTGGAGATTAACTAGGTGCCGATATAGCCCTTTTCAGGAGAATACGCTTCAATACCTATGAATACAGTCACACTTGAGGACAAATATGGAAGCATATAAATCTTAAAATGTATCTTGTGCCATTTGAAACCTACCTACTCGGTTTAATATATCTGAATCTTATTTGCCGTGTAATATTGCATCTTGTTTGTCAAGGCGCTTGTCATTATCTACCAGCAGCAGATTTCCTTGTCATACCTTTCCCACAAGGCGTTTGTCTTACTCAAGTCACCAGAAAATACAAGGAATCAAAAACGTAATCGCAGCTCGTACTTCCTCATCACTTAACTAGCTTAGGAGCAGCTCCTTGTGTACTTATCTACCTAAAGTACCTTAACCTCTTAGGGAATAGTTATTTTCTATTGCTCACACTCTGTGAGCAATTAGAGAGATACCTATCACCAAGTCGTCAGGGGCAAAGAGACTGTAAGCATATGATAGATCCCATAGCCTCAATAGGGGAGGCGCCAGCCTTAGAGTAAATTGACACCTGGAAACTCCTTAACATTGAAATAATATAACCTAGCTAAGTCTGGCTCATGTTCACGACTCAATTACCTCCATTCCTAACGAAATTCGAGGTTACCTACATAAACTTATTTCAAGTTGCCCGTGCTTTGGCCAGCCTCTCCTTCGTTCTCGCCGCAATCTTCTCTTCATCATATATCCCCAGCACGCTAGGGTGCTTGGAGACAGCTTGTCCCCACCGGTAGAAGTTAGGAGCCTTAGCGGACAGATCACTAAGGATGTGCTCGGGCAAGATGCCGTGCTTTGGTAGGGTGAAAAGACGTACAACAAAGGAGCCCGTCAGAACCTGAGCGATTTTAGCTAATTGTGCCTAGGAGGTAGGTACGTAATAAATAAGAGATCCAGCAAAATAAATAAAATGGGTATCTACCTCGGCCTGTGTGAGCTTGTCGCTACCATTGAAGAAAGGCGCAGCAGTGCTGAGGAGCGGCTCAAGTTCCCGTACAACGGTATCGACGTATTCCTTAATGAAGCTTTCGACCTCCTCGTCCGTCTTGGCAGACTGTGCCTTGAAAAAATTACCGTTCACCTTGGAGAAGAAGGTGTCTACAAAAAAGGCGACTCGGGCACGAAGCAGCGCTCCACCGGGTGCGTTTGATACGGGAAGCAGATGAGACGGAAATGCGTCGGCCAAGAAATTGGAGATTATGGCCGACTCGGTGAGGATCTCGCCGTCAATCTCCAGGGAGGGAACAAGGCCTCGAGGATTAACGCTCAAGTACTCTGGGGTACGAGGTACGGACAAGTCGATAATCTCTTCCTCGAATGGGAGCTGGAGCTCTGCCAGAGAGATGTGCGCTCGGTGGGCCCCTGGTAAGAGATATTAGCTCTCCCCGTGGGAAATTCAGCTGGGGCTGGCGCACAAGGACAACCATGATTCGTGTAGAGCTTGATCTTGGGTGCCGCCATTTTTTACCGGTGAGCTGGGTATGTTCAGATAGAGTTAGGCCTGCAAATGGTTGAACGGCGCTTGGAAGCAAGGACGGCTTAGCTCAATAAAGCAGTCGGGTAAGAAACCTGCCTCTTAATATATCCGTGGACGCCCATCCAGTAAGGAGCCTGGTTGCGAGGTTGCTTACCAATACGCGGGGTCGGGCCATCCTGGAGTGCGAGATCAATGGCCAGTACTAAGCACGCAAGGGATTGCGCAATTCGGCACTATCAGAGTATCCATGTTGATGTATGATTCACCAGGTAGATTAGCTACCTAGGTTACTAGAGGTAGGCAGGTAGATACCGATACCTAAGCATCACATTGAAAGTCCACAGCAGGCTAATATTTAGATGACAATGCGACAAGAGGCAATTCGAATTGGTGGTACCTTGCTAATAGCACACCTTAAACGGCTCCGACTGATACTAGGATATCTTCGACTCTGAGGCTATTCCGGTCCATGTCTAAGGTAGATCCCCTCGGTATTGCGGAGGTTAGCCCCCGCTGCTAGATACATGTAATATGACCGTATGTATAGGTAGATACCTACCTGCATATACCGATGACAAACACGACCCGATCCATCTGATCACTCTGTCCGGTGGAGCAAAAGAAAAGAAAAGCAGATCAAAAGTTACCTAATCAGTTTTCTTTCTCACATTGCTCTTCCTTTCTTGTCAAATTAAGAATCCGAAAATTGGGTCCTTGGATCGATGACGTCGTCACTAATCCCATCGAGCATGCCTCGCCTCGTACGAAGGGGGAGAAGGGGAAGACCGTGGATGGAGCCGAATTCCCTCCGGAGAGCTCCTTCGCGGTTGCATTGGTTACATTGGCCAAGGCCTGCGAACAGCCTCATGTTCATCATGACGTACTACGACGTACTACCTGGGGTCTGGATCAGGCACTGGGGCTTTCGAATCGAGACCGGTGGTGACGTCAGAGACCCGTCCATCGTCAATTCAAATACCCAAGCCGCCGGTCGTCTTGACACAACTACCTAAGCATCAGGCGAAGACCAAACAGCAATCGCAGCTCATAGAAAAGGAAACTAAATACGTCGCATAATTACATCCAATCTAAGATGCCTCGAGACGGAAGCGGCCGAGCACACAACGCTCAAGACCTCTCACCCGAGACCGATCACAACATCATCCACGGTGCAGGCAATGAGCCCAAGGTGAGCTTATCTCTCCCCATGCCGTCATCTAGCTCTACAAAAGCATCAGATACCTGGGGCAACTGTGCTGAACAACTCCTATTGCAGGACTCTCACGTCGCACGAGCGGACAAGACGGCAGAGCTCCCCGAGCACGAACATGGTGCAGGTATTCAAGGAATGAACGCCAGTGGTGGCCAAAGCCAAGGGCTAGCACATGGTCCAGAGAGCGGGCAGGGCGGGCGCGGGAGCACTAATTGAAGCTGAATTGTACTACTTAATTGGAGTGCGAAGAGAGAAAAAAATATAGGGGTTAACTTGTAGTGGTGGTGGAAGGATATAGTCACCATAGTGACCTTACACACACAAATTCATACCTAATTCCCGTCATGCATTACATCAGCAGTGTGTTCTTGCTGGCTCCGTCAGGTAGCTTTGATCGCAGTATCAGCCCCGGGTACATTCGTCCATCTACTCCATTGTTCCAGTCGGGCTGGTACGGCAGCTGATTAATTGTCACGTAGAGATATCCATCCCACCCAACGTTGGCACTGTCCGGCCATACCATTCGAGGATCTCGGATGTACGGGACTGTCGACTGGGTCGAGTAACTGGGAATTGTTAGTACTAACGTCGTCTAAGGAACCGCAAACGGCAAGCTGTTTAAACATGTTGGGCATCTCACAAGGCATCTACGGTACGTACTTGTATATGTATATGGCGTTATGTTCTGGCATTAGCATGTATACGTTGCCAAGACTATCCCCCGTAAACCCGTTGGCGTTCCCGCCCCGTTGACCTAAGTTCTTGACATTGTCAAAAGCGTTTTTGTTCGCCATCGGGTTGCTGTTCGGGTTAACCCGGAGATACCGAGTCTCTATCGAGTATAGGTAATCCGTTGTCAGTGCCGAGTAGTACATGACCTAGACGCAACGCATAAGTGACCAGTCGACACCGCTCTAGTTCCTTTACTATACCTCGCCGTATTGATCCAGCTCGGCGCCGTCAAGGCCTTCCTCCTGAAACCCCAGCGGGTGCCCCTCCTGTCGTAGATAAAACGGCAACCCCTGGTAGCTGGGCACGTCTTCGGATACGGCCAGAGTGCTGGGATGCTGGCTCAGCTGCCTCCAGCTCTCTCCCGTTGCTAGGTCGATCATGATGAAACCCGTCCTTCCTTCGTTACTGCTGTCGACAATGTACGCGATGCCACCGCCCGACTCAGTCACGTTGGACCGTAGGTCAAATCGCAAGTCATTCATGTACGAGTCTGGATAGTGGACAGTGGGCGGCAGGGTATACGTCCTGGTGATGCTGTTCGTGGTCAGGTTTATAGCAACGAGTTTTGGGCCACCCGGCGCGGCGTATGGCATGCTGATCCTCTCCGACTGGTTAATGGTTGGACGTCCAGTGTCGAGCGCCCAGAGCGTATCGTCGGGTGTGACGTATAGGGCTTGCACGCTGACAAAGTGCGTGGCGTCAGTGCTTCCAAACGTGACGCCGTTGCTCACGTTGAAAAGCCCCTGGGGAGGCGTATTTAATCCCAAGCTAGGGTATGCTACTTCGGCCGTCTCGTTGATCACCTCGCCTAGGGTGTACGAGTACGTTCCTCGCGTATAACAGGTGAAGACTCGCCCAGTCTTCGATATGGCAAGCCCAATAGGCCACTGATCGTAAAAGAAGTGATACTCCTCGACCGGCGGGCCGTATGTGCCCGTGTCGATGCGAACGTTGCGCCGTCCGGTGGTACTGAATGTGCTATTGAGCACGACTGGGAAGTTGTCTTGCGCCATTGCGAGGCCAAGGGAGCCAATCACGGCGAAAATGTTTGACTTCATTTCTATACCTACGTAACAGCGCGCAATGGAGACCTTGAATGGGTTCAAAAAGATTGTAGTCTTAAGTACCAGAAGATGTAAGAAGAGGAGCCCAAGAACTGATGTTTCCTTCCAAGCCTTAAGGTAACAAACAACAGGCCAAATGCCGGCTCCCCATAGGACAACTCAAAGCTCAGGACCAATGATTTCATTTGGGCACGTATCACATAGTAACGACGTAGACATGTGTATCCATATCTCACCAATATAATGTATGATCCTCCGATCTATTGAGTTAGGATGCGATGCAATGCGGGGAAGTTATACCTTATTCCCTGACAAATCCCATAGCCATCTGTCTGGTGGAGTATATGGAGATCTCAAATTCGGATCGCTTAACCTAATGCTTCTCAACGGTGATAATATTCAAGTAGCATGGGTATCGTCGGCTGGACAGTCCTGGCCGTCTCGATTCCCTTGGCGTGGCTGAATAACGAGGCGCTGCTATGTCGCATTTCGACCTCCAGAGGTCAAGCAGTGCTTAGACGAGGGACGGACAATCAAAACATCCGTACCCTTTCACGACACTCATCTCCTTGACGTTTTCCGGCTTCGTTTTGAATGTCCATCCGGCTCCAGCATTTGCCAGTATTTCCGGTTTCTGCTGGTGCTGTTCCTTTCGCCGCCAGAGGCATGTCCCTAGAACACCTAATTCTGAGACGACTGGTCCTCTATAAGTATCTATATGCGATACTAGTACCCCGTGTGCCAGCGGAGAATGTATCCTCTCCATCAGGACGTATTTACACCGTTTTTGCTTTGGGACGGTTTGGAGAAAAGCCGGGATCTCTTGCCCGTAGACATTGTGGCCACCTCCTTCAAGCGAAGGTTTTAGGATGTAGTTCTCGGAAGCCTGCTCGTCCAACGCTATCTTTTGAGCTTGCATCCCCATTTTGGATTCATCAATCGGATATTGAGACATAAATGTCTGCCGCACCTTGGTAGCCATGTCAGGGGGTAGGAATCGCTCCAGCACTTCAGGGCTGCTGAGCTCCTGTTGAACCTTTTTAAAGCCGGCTATGTGGGATAATATGGTTGGGCACTTTATTGCCCGCGACCTCTCAAGCATGAACCTGGTGTCGATTCCTTGCTGGTCGTATTCGTGTGGATCGTATCCGGCCCGCTGGTATACAACCGAAATCTCGACGGCTTTGCTCTCAGCACTCGGCTGGAAGAGTAATTCGCGATGCGGACCTAGACTGCACTTTCGTCTTACCTCGTCGCTAAACTCAACCCGATATAATACAATGGGCGGTTCGCACTCTGATAGCGCGTACTCAATAGGCCGTTCGTCGCAGACATTGATGTTGTTCGGTTGTACCGTCATGAGTATGGCAGTCTGCCCGGCCTGTTCTGCCGGTAGGCCGTATGCTCTGTGTGCAGCTTTGAGGGCTTCTACAATCGAATTGATTGCGTTGTTCGCCGGTAAGTAGGCTGCTCTGTGAATGTGTTTGCCTGCGAGGTATCGATGCATATTCGCCACGATGTCGGCATGCGTCCCTCCAGCACAGGAATAGGTGTTAAACTCGACTTGTTTGAGCTCTGAATTTATCAGTTGTTGATCTCCCTCGTTATCCGACGCAGGTTTCCCGCTTCGTATGTTCTCATGGTTGTAATGAAGCATATAATCGCTCCTAAAGATTCCACCCCTTAAATGCTGCACCTCCCCTTCGTCTCTCACACGCTCCCATATCGACCACAATTTTGCAGCAAACTCATCCACTTCGCCTAGCTTCCTGATAATAGGCTGAAGCCAGACATCATCTTCAGCGACATTGATATAAAGCTCGTTGAATAGCGCCTGGATATCCAAGGCCTGCTGAAAATGGAGGCGGGAAAATGTGGTCGGAATAACACTAATGCCAATCGGACGCGCAATGGCTACTGGTGACTCGAAATCAGTCAGGTTGCGGGGGATCTTGAGAAGGGATCCGTGGGAGATTTGGTAATCTTCCAGTTCGGATAGAATCTCCTCTAGATGCTCCTCACCAAGGTCTAGTACTTGCATCTTAATGACCTTGAGAGTGAGTAGCCGACACCAACTAGTAAGATAGAGTGAAGACAGAACTGTGAAAATGAGCTGGGTTATGAGATCTCGGAATATACGCCGCTAGCTGTGCGCCCCGCTTCTCATGCACATAAGACCTGTAAGAAGATCAGCGATGGATTGGGATACGTAGGGCAGACTGGTCAGAGCATGGCCGGTCTTAAGCGAGATATCGATTTTGTATACCTGGTAAGCAAGTTACTAAAGCCAGACGTGGACCAAGGCATGGCACGGCTATAAGTCAATAAGAACTTCATCATCTAGCGGGGAGGCCCTAGTATAAGGTACATATAGAGGTACTTGATCCATGGACAAGTCCTAGCTCAGCACTATCTAGTACAATACCTGCATCCATTGGTTGGCCCGTGTAATGTTTATATCGGCAGTATCATATTTGTATATCGTCAGGTATTGTGATTTTACGATACGGATTCCACCCCACATCGTAGGAATGGATGTATATCACGCACTTCCGTCGACAAACACAAGGTCTAGTGTAGCAAATGTTTCGTTCTGCTGTGAGACAAACAGTAATGACTTGGAGCAGCTTCGCGTTCCAGCAGATAATCAGCCTAGGTTAGACTTCTAGTTTTATCAATTCAACACAAATTCTAGCATATTGGTAAATAGTGGTAGATGTAGATACAAGCAAATGCACCATACTCGGTCTTTATAAACGGTACCTAGAGGTGAGCAGGTAATGTCTCGGTATCGTGAAACGAGAGGTAGTATGGTTACATCTTCCGCTCTATGTAAGGGTATCAACAAATCCATCTATAAACAACCTGCCATAGCCAAATCATTCCGTCACTGCAGATCAAACATTATGTGAAATTTCATTTCCGCCTGTCCTTACTTTTTCAGCAGGAGTCTCCCCGCCGCTCTCTGCCGATGATTCAACTCGGCCGGAGTAGTGGCCCGGTTGGTTGCTCCCATCCGGGACGTGAAACCGCTTATCGACCCGGGTAGGAGTCAAAATACACAATATTATTATTTCGAGAGTGAAATTGAAGACATAGAACGGCGCCTTGCCGTGATACCAGGCAGGATTGCTGACCGGTCGTGGAGGCGACCAAGCCGTTCCCACCCTAAAGCCAGCATTCATTATACACAGGCAGGCAGCCACCAGAACAATTATAGCCTTGGTCCTCATGCGACCCTCCCCAAATTTCTCTTCGGCCGGAGATCGAGGTAACAGATAAGCAGCGGCTATCACGAAGACGGGTAGAGTAGTGAAGACGAGTAGATAGGTTCCGGAGGTGAGTTGAACATCTCGACAGGCCCGTAGGGTGTAAGAGTTCAAGCTGTAGACAGACAGCACCAATGCGGTGATAACCATGATGAGGGCGCAAGCGATTCCGACGTAGAGCACAGTGAAGATGATACGGAGTGACCTGCGCCAGCCGAGGGTGGGTTGCTTTGCTCGAAGGATGCGCTGCGCGAAGATGAGGTTGATGATATAGACAATGAGAATTCCAGCGTTGACAAATATGTTGGCAGCGATGGCCAAGCTAACGTTTGTACGTCGAGTAGCCCACACTATTCGCAACACGAGGGTCAAGACACGCGCCATACAGAAACCGAACAGGGCGATGGACGGGATGAACTTGTGCCCTCGCCGGCTGTTGATCTGAAATATCAGCATGTTGGCTGCGGCGAAAGCCACGTACAGGGCGACGAAGACGGCTGATATAGGTACGTCAGGTATGACTGAAGGAACACCGCCGACACTCGCCGTCGTGGGGGCATACGGCGGTCCCGGCCGGTGTTGTTGCTGTTGTTGCGTTTGCGACATGTTATTAATATTAATACCGCCGAGTTCTGGGCGCGTAGGTAGATGGATGTATGTAGGATTGCCAGTGAGTAACGAAGATCATCCACAATATTGGGCTAAAGAGAGTCAGTGTAGAGACGGGAGGCAAAGTAGCAAAATAGGAAAGTAGGAAAGCAGAGAAACAGACAGAGTTACTTCATTCACATAGCTCAAGATGGAAACGTCAGAGCGGAAAGCTTGGCGGCTGGCACGAAGCTTATTATATTACAAGACTTATGTCGTCCGATGCCCCGCGCGCATCTCGTTGTCCGAGAGCTCGAAACCGGGGCGAGAAGAGAGACGGTCATGTCACGATCAAGAACAAACGTGCCATTTCGGATTCCATGTACATGGCAGCATGGGTACCTAGTCCAGCTGGGCTGTTTGACCGTTGTGTCGACCCCCTCATCCTTGCAACGGAGCCCGGTATGGCGTATTCGTGCGCGAGAAGGCCGGCTCCTCGGAGCTATCTTTGGAGGCAGATTTCCTAAAACGAAAATCATGTCGAGCTCAACCAATAGCATGATGTCCTCTTCAGCGCCAAAAACAGCGAGAATGACAACAAGAAGATGAAGAGGACCCGCAGCACGGCAGCTCGTAGCGCCGACCTCCGACATCCCAAAGCTTGCCCAGGCCGCCAAGGCCAGGCCATGACATAATTCGGTCACTACATTCAGTGGCTGCTGCAACCAAGGCGAATCGTCCAAAGTCAGGTACCACCCATCATCCCCCGCATACGGACACAGTAAGGGTCGAACCGAGATGGCGGTAGCACAGCCGCAAGTGGGCACTACTTTATTTAAAGCGCCACGGGAACGTATCACAGGAGCATCAATGTGTCACCCATAAACTCAATAATCTCCAAAGCATGCCTTGAACCTTTAGGTTAGGGCTCTCTTTTTTACCCACACTTGCTTGCCCAACGCGTAATGGCCCAAACCCATGTCCCTGCAGCGTCCAGATCCATGGTAACAACCCCATGAGTACCTGTAGAGGTACCTATCAAAGACAAAACACCCACCATTAGGTTATTCTGTTTATACATGTAATCACCTAGCGACAGCCACGTCCGATATGTTTGCTCGGGGTGGTTTATTGACTCGAACCCGAATGAGGTGGGAGATGATTCACTCTAGCAATCATAAACCCGACAGAAAGAACAGTGACAGATTACAGTTCAGCATAGGATGATTTACCTCCTGTTTCCCTACCGCATTTAACTTCATACGAGTTATTTGCAAATACTGCTTCGAGGAGACTTCAGAAACAAATCAATGAGCATCTCCCTATCATGCCAGTTATCATCTACTCTAATAAGCCTCGATTACTCGCGTGAGCAAGTCACAGAGACCAACCACAGCCTCTCGCAGTCAGATCCTTCTTCCTTCGAAAATATCTAGTCCGCAGGTTGGACGGCCAAATCCGTACAAAATTTTCAAACTCTTTCCCGACGCCTGCTTCGACGCGGACTACCACACAAACTAGGTGCTGAGAGCACCAGCAGTGGTGTTCGTTGTCTTTGTCGGGAATGGAATTACATTTTAGGCAGAGGGCCTCCAGCATCGACCGATCAAGCTGCGAACAGCACTTCGGTAGCACGACGCCGCTGTCGTACTTCTTTCCCTTCAGAGCTCTGCGAGACTCGGGACAGAAAGTCTGCCATTCATATTCCCGGAAGGTCTTGGCACCGCAGCCTTTGCCTCGCTTGGGACAGTATTTGTACTCACTGGCCTTCGACGTGATACAGCCACAAGGAAACCTCGCGCCACTAAAATTACACATACCGGCGGGAGTAGAGGTACAATGCTCGTTTCACAGTCAAGTGGTGTTGATTCAAGGTTATGAGGGGTGACATGGCCTATGCTCTCTGACGGCTTCACCGAAGCGGAGCATGGGAGTATAAAATAATCCCTGACGGCATCCACCCTTTTGTTGGTTTGCTTGTTGCATTTCATACCAATTACAAGGCGACTCTTTGTTATAGAACTTGATTCTAAAAACAAACAGAAGCATATCCACCGAGTAAGCATCTTGGATAGCTATCGCTTGCTAATAAAACTGCCTTTATCCTAGATCAATTCACCGGATCTTGGGGGCTACCGCAATTCGCCTGAGCGTAGATCGTTCTAGCATAGCGCTCCATGTCGTGCTCATGCCGAAATTTTGTGTCTAGTCCTCCCGTAATGACTGGTGAGTTCCATTTTCTCTCCTTATCGTCACCAAAAAGGAAGGCTATGTCGAGACCATTGGCGCCTTAGATTTTCAACAAAGTTGCTATCTAGAGCTTCTGATGTTCCGATAGTGTTAATAAGTAACAGTAAGAGCGCGTAAGCTCCCTAATGACTAGGCGCTAGCTTTGCGTTGATTATGAAGTGTCACGTCGGTACTATTAGACAAAGCATTCCTGTTGGTCAATCATATGAGACTCGGGAAGCTACATGGTAACCTAGTGCGCGAGTATATCAGGTCATAAGTGCATACAAATGTAAGCAATAAAGCGCAATTCTAACCATATAATTCGCTAACGGGCATATAGCGTTTCTTAGGCTGTAATATCGACTGTAAGTAGCGGTAAGAGGGCTGGTTCGCACGACAAAGAAGCAGGCCCGCACAGGTCGGGAGCTCATACCTCTCGTATATAACGGGCCAATGATGTATCTTGCTTCCGTACAAAACGGAAATATGAAAAGAATTCGACATATTTTCCCCTAAAGCCATATAAGCCATATATTTGCAAGTGGACTCGTTGTAGATGCTTTTATATAAGTTTCCGATATTCGACACCTTTAAGAAACTATTAGCGAAAGTCAGTTGATCCGGCTTGGAAGAGACTCGTGGAAAAGCAAAGCGGCACCCCACGCTGTTTTATAGCATTCCATTTCGTATTTATCTAGCCAGTCAGGGTCGATATCCATCCAGTGAGAACTAGCCACAAGTATGGAACGTTGCGTGGCTCGCAGGGGTCGATGGACTAGCCATTTCGGCCATGTTAAATGCCAGTAATTACTATGCTGATGCCTTATCCAGTCTTCCCTGATACTTCTTTTTTTTTCCCTCGTGGGAGCGTATAATCCATGTTTGCTCCCAGAAAATGCTATTCCCATTGGCTTACTCTCCCAATGCACTGCCACGTTGCCGAGCGTCCCTTGCCTAGTATAATAGTCGGCTCCACCGAAATAGTCGATGAACTCCGGACGAACCTCATCGAGGATAGTTCGGGCCGGACGCAGCGGATAGTCTAGCGCAGTCCACAGAAGGATCTACCGAGGCCCCCTAGACGACTATATAAGACATCGAAGACGCAGGTAGGTGGCACCGGGCAGGCTTGCATAAGGACCTGCAATGGCATTCCTGTTCTACCATCGGCAATTGTTTCGCTAGAGCCCTGCTTCGACAGCCGCTTCCAGCTTTCTCTATTAAACCATGTACGAAAGCGAGGGTGTGGCCGCTCTCAGGAGCTTGCAGGGAAAGCTGCTCCAGATTCCGGATCTGAGACCGATCTACGCAAATTGGACGTCTGGGCTCAATCCCCACTGTGAGGAGCTGAGGGCGTTCGTGGACGAGAATATTGACAAATATGTCAAGAACGAGAAGGTCCGGCTGAAGACGAAGGCAATTGATCTCGGTTGGTTTGCATCGTTGTAAGTCACGGCGTCGGATGCTGCCCAGCCTAGTAGAAGGTACCCATCTGTTAAACAGCGCGAGTCCCAGGTGCTATCCCAGTGCAGAAATAGAACAGTTAAAGACAATGGCTCTGATATCTATGGTCTTCTTTATCTTCGACGACACGATTGACAAGGAGATCGACCACGAGACACCGGACTTCGCCTCCGACTTTGATGCTGCCACGAAACTCAGGAAAGACTCAATTGCCTACGTACGATCTCAACTCCTTCAGGACCATGCCTCGGCAACCTCGGGCAAACAGCCGCCGCGTGTGCCACAGGAATTTGCGAGTTTTGAAGCCTTTGCGCCGAGGGTGACGGCTGCTGCCCCGGGCCAAGTCGATCTGGTCAAACTTGCAGGCGACGTTCAGGAATTCATCGAGGCTAACGCTTTAGAGCAAACGTATCGGCTTTCTGGAAGCCTGCCAAGTACCGAGGAATATTGGACTTACCGCCATGGCGTCGGCGCCGTGCTCCCATTTTGCACTTTACACCAGTATGTGAACGACATATGCCTACCCGATGCTCTTGCCTGGTGCGAAGAGGTCAACATTATGCGAATAGAAGCTAGTTTCCAACCTCTCATGTAAGTGGCATGCTCTTGTTCCTCGTGTGTTTTGTAATCTTCTGAATAACGCGACTAGTTGTAACGACTTGTACTCGTTAAAGAAAGAGATGGTACGTGCATCCGCCCCCCCTAAGTCGGAAACCAGCATCCTGCTGAAGCTGCTCATAGAAAGACGACACCCCAACCAACCTGATACCCATCATGATTGCAGAATCGGGAATATCGCTGGAATCGATTGTGTATGAGCTGGTGGAGCAGATGTACTCTTCGGCCAGGAAATTCGACGCCGCGGCCGCGTCTCTTCGTGCCAAGGGACGCGAGTATAATGATAGCGTCCAGGAGCAGATTGACATGTTCATCACGGCCTTTGAAACATTTCAAACTGGATGCTTCAAGTTCTTTATGCACTCAAGGAGGTTTGGGGTGAAAGATTACGAGCAAGAAGATGGGAGCTATTTCATACCGTTGTAGCTGAAATGGGAAACTGCTTGGATGTGTGCCAGTTGAAGTGAATGGAAGGGGCCTGCCATCTGGTCCCTGGCCTCTTGCCGCGCCTATTTAATATACACATGTACCTAGGTACACACGTATGTTAATGAAGCAGCGCTCAGTAGAAACGCCACGATGAGCAGTCGCGGCCTGGGTCATGATCGGAGCAAACGGAGGCGGCAACCCTCCAAAAGGCTGACTTCAACTCTTCAGACATTCGATACATCCATTGTATCTAATACACGTACATGTATCCTCTACCCTGCACGCATGTGTCTGGACACCTACTATTGTCGTATTAACGCCCTCTTCACCATCACAGTAGCATCTAAAGCTGCCACCATTGTGCATATATTTCGCATCATCTGGCAGTACTCTAGTGATAACACTTATTAATTCTTTCGCTTTTCTCATGGCTTCCGAGACGGCCTTGACCTTTGGCGTGGAGGTCGAGTTCATGCTTACTATCAACGAGAACCATGGAAGCAGCAAAATATACGAGGCCGTTGCGGACGTCTTCCGAAGAAACCTGGCGGACCCCTTGCCTTGCGCCTGCATCAACAGGAAATGGAGCAAGTATAGAGGCGAGGCTTATCGGTACCCCGATGGACAGCCCCTTGCACAGAAAGACTGGAAAAGTTATTACTGCTTCTCTGGAGATAGCTCTGTTGTAGCGAACCCCAAGCAAAGGGCCCAGCTAGAAGCCGAGGAGAAAATCGCGGTTGGCTTGGAAGTTTCTACCCGTGCCCTCGATTTCGACAAGCAAGGCTGCCCCGAGTTCAAAGCCGCTGTCACCGCAATCAGGGACGGCGGGTCGCCTCTAGACGTGAATATTGCCGACGAATTGAGGCCAACGCCTACCCAAACAGCGGCGCTCCACGTACACATCGGCCTCAGGAGCCGGCTTGACCTAGACACCGCCAAGAAGGCAGCCGTCCTCGGATGGCTCCTAGAACCAAATCTCTTCTCCCTTTGCGGCCCGGACCGGGGTATGGCATCACATGCACCAATACGAAAGGAATCGGTCCTCGCCAAAACCAAGTTTGACATCGCAGAATCCAACCCTCCGGATGACGACTCCGAGGACTCCGTCGGAGATGAGAAGGAAGCTACCATATTAGAATCCTGCCACCCAATTAACATTCCCAAGAAATTTTCAGCTATTGAGAAGAAATGGATCTCAACCATTCTAGGAGCAAGGGACATGGACGAACTTGCAAAACTTTTGTCCAGTGCTCATACGAATTTGAACGCGCGGTTAGCCTTGGCTATTTACAACCGAGAGGACGACCATAGCACTATCGAGTTTCGCCATTTTCAAAGTACGATGGACTATGACCTAGCCTGGAGCTGGATTCGGATTACAGCAGCCATAGTTCAATTGGCGTCAAAGCCGGCATCCGAGTACAATGAGAAACTTGATCTCATTGCAGGTGAGTACCGGGCCATGAGAACCAGGTGGATCGAACACTTGCGAGATCGACTTTTTGGAAGAGAAACGACAGATCCTTGGCTAAAGAGTTGGCAACCAATGCTCGTAATGTTGGACCTCGAGGACGATTTGCCCTTTTGGCACAACTATATCGCACAGCTACCGGAGAGAAACCGAACGACTTAGGGGGACATGCCACTGTGAAGATCTCCTGGGGAACCTGAATTCGCATGCTTACCTGGTTTTCAACGGAGCCATGAGGGATTCTCTCCATCAGGGCTGGTTAATTCGAGCGCGGAACAGCGGTAGCGTATTGATCTCTTATCCTTAAGTAACATTCTAGCATGTAGTTAAAAAGCGAGGCACATAAATATTAGCGTCGGGGTTTCAGGTCAGTTGTCGCTCGGCTACATCGAGTATCAGATCAGGATAGAGGCTAAGAGATAGACCGAGCGTCAAGCTACCGCACACCTATTTGTACTTCATTTCTTCAGTCGAATTCGAGATATATCCCAGTATTCAAGTAACCCTTCCCAGCTGTCCAATTGGTGTGCCTCGGGAGGCTCGATATGCGCACGAGAAAGAGAAGCTAGAATAAAAGACAAGACAATGGAATGCTTCTATTGTTATAAGGGGAATGACAAGGGATTGTTCAATTCCACAAGAGTTGACAAAGGGATCCGCCGTTCTACCATTGAAGGTCCGTCCATGCCTAACAATCCTAATGAACAAGGCAAGACTCAACGATAAAACAGAGCTAGCTCCTCAAGGGCTTAACGCAATGCCAGAGTCCCACTAAGTTCTCTTGTGTCGAATACAAAAAGCCGTGGTTAGTTCATATCAACTGAAGGAATCCCAACTTGGAAGCGGGCCATATATACCTAGTCTACGCATCTTCGTGATATAGTCTATGGAGCAAGCAGGCTTGCTAAACACAATGTCAAGTATGCTAATGCCAAATTCGTGTCATCCAGAGGGACCTTTCATGGCAGGTTCCCGGCGTCAGGCGAGACGTTTAATGGGAGGTTCCTGGCGTCCTAGGGCAGACGTTTCAAAGCCAAAGATCACCGGGGCTGCATGCCAAACCATTGTGTGCTATCATAGTTGCGGATGCAAGTCTACCAAAAACTCGGTGCACTTCTGCGGCGCCAGGGTTTGCAATCACACAACTACGACTTTGGTTGTAGCGGGTCTGCCGTTCGCCTGCGCTTCGCAAAACCCGCGATCTGAAGCCTGCGGGATTGAAGACATTGCTAAGACGGAATTCATTAGAGAAGTAGATACAGCTGACAGGCTCGACAACTTCATTACCCTCCCGGATTGCACCAAGGAGGACATTAACGCATTGATTCCAGCATTTGCGGGGTCTAACTGGGCTGAAGAGATTTATAACCACTATCAGCGAAGAAAGACTCCGAAAAGCACTGAAATTCCTTCGCAAGAGGACACACTGGCTTCCCAGGCAGTCGATATAAAGGGTGTAGACCCCGTACAGGACAATGGAGAGCTTCAAGGTCAATCTGAAGTCCAGAGCGAGGAACTTAAGGATGGGGATAAGAAAGAAGAGGAAATAGCAAGAGCAGAGAAGCAAGATGAGCAACTGAAAAGTGTAGAGATAGACGAAGAGCTACAAGCCGAGATTGGTCTTTTCAAGGTAGGCGAAGATGAGGATGGCGATGAGAGCGGCGCCGGCGACTCGGACAGTGCCACAGATGACGGTGAGCAAAATGTTAGCATCGTTTCTGATATCAAGCAAGACGTCGAGACTATTATTAAGAGCGATACCGAAAACGACGCCGAGGATGATGCTAAGAAACACACCAAGGAACGTGCCGCGGGAACCAGCGAAAGCGCTGTTGAGAGTCTAGGAGTAAGTGACGTCTTGGCCGACGGTAAGAACAATAAAAAGGACGATATCAAAAGCGACAAGGATAACAATCTTGGAAACGACGTCGGGAAAGACGTTGAGGAATACACCAACGTCCCTCTAGCCAGTCCAGAGGTATACGATATCGACTTTGACAGTGAAGACGTTGTCGGCGAGCCAGGAGACCCGGATAACCACAAGGGTACCATCCCCCCATGCGCACCAACTGTTGGCACTACCAGTTACACGCCTAACCCTACGATGAGTACGTCTCCTGAGACCAACGACGCAACAGATGACTTCATTGACTTCCTTCTCACCGCCCAAGAAATTGAACCGACGGAAAAGAAGTCAATATGGTCATGTTTCCGATTCTTCTAAGCATTGGGCCATTTTATTATACGTAGTAATAGTCGGCAGTAATCGGTTTGAATTAAAGTCCAGAGTATATTATGGACGCATGCCGTAGAGTTGACGTGAACAATCATAGACCTAGTAGGTTAGATTATTATTACCAGCCCTCTGCGTTACTTCTTCGCCGAAACTTTTATGAATGATGTTGCAAAATTACTTGCCCCCAGGGAGTGGAATACTACGGGCCAGATTGTCACATTAGGCGTTCATGTAACCTCCAAGGCACCTTGCCATGAATCCCTCCATTCTCCACAGCATCTACCCAGCTCTCGACTACCTCGTACGCAAACTCATTGTCACAGTTCTGGACCGCCGCTTCGTAGTCCCTCAGGTCTTTCCGGCCGTTAAAGATATGAACCCATTCGGGGCATCGATCCATCATCTCATCCATGAACAGCTTGCGCAGCAAAGTTAATTCGTGTTGCCTCGAGTCCCTTTCAAATCCCGAAATATCCTTGCTATCCGGTTGCTTCTGGGTAACTCTATGGGGAGTCAGCGGTTCAACAGGTCGGTCTCTCGCCTGCTGCAAAAAGGCGGGGAATTGGCAAGCTTCGTAAAGGGGGAGGCAGGAGACGCAAGCCCAATCAATAACTCCACAGAGAACGCCGTTCTCGTCGACGAGTATGTTATCAAGGGAGATGGCATCATGCCAAAGCATAGTCGGTTCTCTTGGTTTCTTCCCTTTATCAACAGTGTCCTGATCCGCATCCGCATCTGTCGAGCGATCGCCCTCACGAACTACTTTTCGGTCAGAGTCAAACTCGGGAGTTGGGAAGAACCTACTCCCCAGTTCTAGCAAGCGGCTGGCGAGGTTTATCATTCTAGTAGCAATCGCACGATGGCCTTCATTAGTTATTTCCTGTAATTTCAAACGAAGCTCGGCTAGAACAAGGCAGAGACGATGTTTACTCCACTTAAATGCACTGCTGAAAGATGTCTTATGATGATGTATCCTGGCGCGCCCATACTAGAAGAGCGCCATCGAAACCATCTCGCTCACACGTGGCTGAAAATCAGTTGCATGCGATGCTTGGGGATATATATTACCGACGCCTTCGAATTGTCTCTTGAAGGCAGCAGCAGCGTACTCAACAATCTGCTTCACGATGCGTTCTTTGGCGTCCCGTGTGACAGCTTGCCAGCATTGAGAAAGGGGCACGCCGTCAATCCGACCCATTAATATCCATTCGAAGCCCACAGGGCTATTGCGTGAAGAATCGTAACAAATGACGTTTGGGACGGGGAGCCTGGTGTTCTTACAGATCCACTCCAGTGTTGCGACCTCGCTCTCCGTCTTGAGTCTGGGGCAGACAGGCAGAGACACACGCATGACATAGCGCTTATCTTCGTACGCGACAGAATATACCCTGTTGTACGCTCCGTCCCATAGCTGCCGGACACTATACTGCCCACTCTGATCGATGAATGCCTTGAGCGTCAGGATAATGGAATCAATTGTAGGTCCGATAGTCCACTTAGGTCTAGGTGAAAAGGGGTTTCCGTTGCTGATCCACTGAAGACCATGCGCCGGGTCGTCAGGCAGAGGAATTGCTATTGTTGTTGTAGAGGTAGTTGCGGAATCTCTAAGCAGACAATCTGCATCATCATCAGCAAGAAGCTGAGCTTGCTTTTCGGACTCTAAGGTAGCATCCTGAGACTCGATATTCCCATGTGATGGCCCATCAACATTAAGTGCCATCTCGAAGCTGAACGGGGCTTTAAAAGCCAATCAATAACCACTGGGAGTGCCACTGTATCCGTTATCTTTGCGGTAGACAGTGTAACACCTACCTAAGTAGAGCTCTCGCCGTGTATCTTTACCAGTGTGTCCGGAGAGTATGAGCGCCACCGGGTGGTTTTGGTGGTTCAGGGGTCACACTAGTTAATTACCAACTTTTCCGCTCACTTTTGGGGGGTGCAAGGGAAGCGTTAAACATGTGGATAGGATAACAACTTTCGAGACCTTTCTATTGTGCTGATCTGTGTCAACAAACCTCAGGCGGGGAGATATTGGGAACCTATGAAGGTGCAATTTAAACATGTCAATCCGGTGAAAGGACCTTGTTGATACCATTAGGCGTAGACATATGAAATGAAAGTTTGTGAAAAATTGAGCTTTGCTGCTTTCACTCGAGACTACATGTAGTAGGAGGAGGAGACGGCGAAAACTGGGAGATCATGATACAAGAGAAAGATGTAGTGTGCAGGTCGCGTGCAGGTGCAGGTGCAGGTCTGGTGTGGTAGATGCGAACGAGAATATTCGGTTATGCAGATGGCGAAGACCGAGCTTTCACCGACAAGTAGGTACATGTAACCATAGTTGTTTCCAGCATCAATATTGAAAGTGAGGTAGGTACCTCCTCATAATCATGAGGTACATGGACCCGTTAGCGTATGGTAGCGTTTGGTGCTAGGACAGGTTGAGGCAATAACTGAGGTTGTGCACTCGTGCCACCTTATCCCGGCTAACCCACTACCCACTAACCATATGCAGACTTTTAGTAAGGTACATGCAGCGCTGTAACCCCGGCATTGCCCGGTCCCTGTTTTCAACTTATTGAATGTTGTTTCCCCAAGAACCGATCGGTCCATCGGCGGAAAAATAATCAATTGTTCGCATCCTTTCCGAAGAGGCCTTTTTTGACTTTTCAGCGTCGCCAACAAATTTCAACTCGTCTTTTCCTCTCGATCCATCGGTTCGACATCTTTTCATTATTTCCTCTCGACGTCGCGTGCCTTGGCCCCTGTAGCCTCCCTCTTCTTCTCGTTCCCTTCTCTATTACGTATCACCACCCAGTCTATACTTTAGAGAATAAATAGATTAAAAATGGTTCCCGCACGAGCTGTTTTCGGTGCCGTCCAGCGCCGAGCGTTCTCGGCATCGGCGCGAAACGTGAGAAAGCCCTGTCTTGTCCCAATTGCCTGCCTCAGACCTCATTGAGGTCGCGATGGCCTGCTCCAGGTTGAATTCGACCTCAATTGCTAACTCGGTCACTCCCTATAGCTCTCCAAGGTCACCGTCCTTGGCGCTGCCGGCGGTATCGGCCAGCCTTTGTCTCTCCTTCTGAAGCTGAACCCCAGAGTAACCGAGCTTGCTCTGTACGATATCCGCGGCGGTCCCGGTATGTCCACATCTCCAATTGGTATAAGGCAATGACTGCGGAACTCAAGATCCCAAGTCCTCTCGCCTTGCTCTGTTGAGGCCATAGACATAGCCAACTGACCTGTAATTCACGCATAGGTGTTGCTGCCGATATCTCTCACATCAACACCAAGAGCACAGTCAAGGGCTTCGACCCCACGCCCACCGGCCTTGCCAACAGCTTGAAGGGTAGCGACATCGTCCTCATCCCCGCTGGCGTTCCCCGAAAACCCGGCATGACCCGTGACGATCTCTTCAACACCAACGCCTCCATTGTTCGCGACCTCGCCAAGGCCGCCGCCGAGTCCTGCCCGGAAGCCAACCTCCTCATCATCTCCAACCCCGTTAACTCCACCGTGCCCATCGTTGCCGAGGTTTTCAAGGCTCGTGGTGTCTACAACCCCAAGCGCCTCTTCGGTGTCACCACCCTCGACGTTGTCCGTGCCAGCCGATTCGTCAGCGAGCTCAAGGGTACTGACCCCAAGGATGAGAACATCACCGTCGTTGGTGGTCACTCCGGTGTCACCATCGTCCCCCTCTTCAGCCAGAGCCGTCACCCCGACTTATCCTCCAACACCGAGCTTGTGAAGCGTGTCCAGTTTGGTGGTGACGAGGTCGTCAAGGCCAAGGATGGTGCCGGTTCCGCTACTCTATCCATGGCTATGGCTGGTGCCCGTATGGCCGAGTCGCTTCTCCGCGCCTCGCAGGGCGAGAAGGGCGTCATCGAGCCCACCTTCGTCGACAGCCCGCTCTACAAGGACCAGGGCATCGACTTCTTCGCTTCCAAGGTTGAGCTGGGCCCCAACGGTGTTGAGAAGATTCTCCCCGTCGGCGAGATCGACAGCCACGAGGAGAAGCTTCTGGAGGCATGCTTAGGTGACCTGAAGAAGAACATCGAGAAGGGTGTTGCCTTCGTCGCCGCGAACCCCCCCAAATAGACATCCCGAATTTAGAACCCCGTGACAAGAAGGTGCGCGTGGATAATCATGAAGAAGAGAGATAGTCAAATTTCTACGTCGGTCGACGTAGGCTACGTTTCGTCATTGGCACGCCAGCTTGACTTTTTCCCTGCTCGTTTCGTGGGCAAACGCGATAGACCTAGTACCATGAGAATTGTATGATATTAAATTAAAAAGAAATGATGTTATGACGTCCCGAATATATTCTCCAAATCTGGCTGTTATAAGTTCGTCGGAAGTCTCTTTTGCCTATACGGAAATTCTACGTCACAGGCGCAATCCTCTACTGATTCTAACTCCCTATAACTATACCGTCTCTAAGCAGCTTCACTGCCCGCTAGTATTTCTGCGGCTTCTCAGCATTTCCGGCTTGCCAATCACCGCCTCCAGGGCCCTCCCCAAGCCTGCCTCGTCGTATCTCATCATGCCCTCTACTCTCCGCCCGTAGGCCCTAATGCAGTCTATGCCCAGCGCCGCCAGTTCATCCTTGTTCACCTTGGGCGCCCCCTCGTCCTCGAGGTAGATCAGGTGCGTCACGTACCTCCTCACCTCCCCCTTGCGCTTCTCGTCCACGGCAAAGTCGCCCTGGCTCTCGGCTGCCGCCCGCGCAATAGCCTTGACGAAATCCGTCGCCGTCAGGGGCGCCCAGCTCGGCCCCGTCTCCCGGTCGATTGTCGAGTTCAGAATGAGGACTTTGTATCGCACGCCCGAGTTGGCGAGCGCGGCGCCCACCCCGCGCAGCACCAGGCTCGGCACAATCGACGTATACAGGCTGCCGATGCTGTAGATGACAGCGCCGGCGTGCCGGATCGCCTCGAGGACTTTGGGGTTTGCTAGGGGCCAGATCTCGTGCCCGTAAGGGTTGATGTACCAGATGCGCTCGATGCGCGCTGGGAGGTCCTCCTCGTCCGCTTTGCTGAAGTCGATATACTGCTTGCGCAGGGTTGGGAGGGAACCGGGAAGGGTCGCGTCCTCGATGCGGTCGTGCTCTTCCATTTCCCGTAGCGCGTTGCTGCGGCCGTTGCCGAGCAGGTCGTCGTCTGTTAGCGATGTGGGTGCCGATGGGTGAGAGATGGAGTTCTGTCCTGTGATCTGGGTGCCGTCCGCTAGGCCCGCCGAGATGTGATGCGTGAAGTTGGTGTTGATGGCCGGGAGCGCTGCAACGGTCGGTGGGATACAGCAGATGGTGGAGAGTAAGTAGATGGCTGACTCGAGGGAGCCTGTGAAAACCCGTGCTCTGCGAAAGGGAAGAATAGGTAGAGTGATTAGCAGTGTGCCCCATGTGATAAATTTCTTATTTGTACTATAACTCAAGTTTTGACGTATCGTCGTACATATCGACTCAGTGCTCTCTCGTGGATGGGGAAAGAGGGAGAAAGAGGGAGATAGGGAGAGGGAGAGGGAGAGGAAGAGAGAGAAGAGGAGGGGAGTTAAAGGGGGTGATGTCAATATAAACGAACAATCATTAAAGAGCATACCCGGTCAAGAATAAGTTCCCAATACTTGCCTTGGCAAAATTGAAGACGGAACTAGGCCTCGCCCTCTTCACTATCTCCAGGTTGACATGATTGAAGACGGACCGAATCAGCTCGCGCTTCTCGCTCGAGATGTTGGTCCAGAGCTCATCTCGGCCCTCGACAATGTCCAGCCATTGCAGCCGCGCTTGTAGCGGATCAGACGATAGCCTGTGGTTGAATAGCCCCTTGATCGATGCTCGTTCTGCATCCGTCTCCGAGCCGGGGATCAAACGCACCAAGCGGCCTACAACGGAACGTAGCTATCAGCAAGGCATCCCTACTGAAGCGGATCTCTGGACTTACTGCGCACGTCACCGATGCCTATTCAACGCCAGTCAGTCTTGCCAACACAGCCAAAGGGGGGTAAGAGGGCAAGGGAGCAAGAGGGCAAGAGGAAGTAGGCACTTACCAGGACCGCCAAACACACGAATCAGCTCCGATGAGCTCCCGCCGTTGTCACTGATAGGTATGACGTAGCTAAGCGAACAGTTTCGGCTCTCCCTGATGCTCTCGAACACATCTACCAAGCTATTGGTTGCCGTCCCGCCCCCGAAGACGACGATGCCTCTGGGTCGGGGAGTGGGAGTATCCATGGCGCATGCGTAGCGGATGATACAAGTCTTGATAGGAAAACAACGCAGCAGATCATCTCAGATCGCAACCGGTCAAATTCAATTCAAGCCAGAAATATAATATCAAAGGGGAGCAAAAGGAACATGGCCTCATCAGCTCGTCTGTTGCCAGTCGGAGTGACCTGATCGGGCTAGAGCGATAGGTATCAGTGCTGATGGTGACAGATGTGTACGGCTGACAGCTTCGAAATTCCATGGATGAATGAATGCCGGTAAGGTTGACAAGTGGAGGTTCTCTTCCCGAAGTTTGTCCGGCCACGTACACAGCAACCGTAACATATGTAGGTACCTAGGCATGTAGTCACAAGAGCATTTGGCCGTGATGCCCCTGAACAAAGACCGGCTGGCTAAGTGCCTAACCTAGGTACGTCTATGACATTCGACTCTCTAGATCTACAATGCTAGGTCTATGTATGCATCGACAATCCCGCTCCACGCCTATGCGGAAATCATATATCTCTCTCATGAAGCAGTGAGAATAGCACGACGATTACCTCGTCGGCTGAGCGCCGCCTTCTGTTTGGGCACGAGCGCCTTGGCTCCATTCCCGAAGTTTCTGTCTGCGTTCCTCCAGCTTGCGCTCAAACTCTTCCACCTTCTCCAGCCGCTTCTTCTCCTCCTCGGCCTCTTTCACTGCCTTCTCAGCCTCCTTCCTTACTCTCTCGCGCTCATTCTGCTCTGGCCGCCGTACTGCGATGTCACGGGGACGGAAATCACTGAAGAGTCGCTTGAGCACCACCTCAATAACCCAGCACCCGACGTAGTCGACGATCATGACCGTAGTCATGGTGGTCCTGAACTCGCTCGTGAACTTGACAAGCTTCATCTGTTCGTTGAGCTCTGGGATGGTTTCCGTCGAGCAGGAAAAGGCAATGGCAGTGACGCCGATGATGCCCCAAAACATGCCTCGGTTCTCAGACAGAGACTCTCTGAACGGCCTACCCTGATAATTGACTGCAAAGGTGGAGATTTGCTGTATGAGCTGTAAGAGGTACACGGCACTGTTCAGCAGCGACGGCTTGAACTCGGCCTCAAGATCGACAATTTCGGACCTTCTATAACGCTATTAGTAACCCATCTCTTGACGATTACCAGCACATGCAATACTTACGGCTCCAGTCTATCACAGAATCGGGCGATGTAGATCAATGTGACAATATGGACGGCAAACTGGCCAAGAATCGAGCCAATGATATAGAAGTTGAAGATATTGGGCTGTGGTCTCTCCTTTGACAAGCCTTCGACCGACTTAGCGCGGGATATAGAGAGGAAGCAAACGCTCATAAGCATTCCACTAATGGTAATCTGCCCGTCGCCAAACTTGATCCCTTCAAGGTAGAGGACGCTAAGACTGTAAGCACTGATGAGACAGTTGAGAGCCAGAATCTTGTACATCTGGATTGTGGCAACCAGAGTGCAACGACCTTGTCGAATGATGTTAGGCACAGCCATGACATTTCGAAGCTTGCTGGTAAAAGGTGCAGCAACCGAGGCGTCACCAAGCTTAAGAGTCGGTGGCTCGTCGTCACCCAACTCCTGTTCCATCATTGCAGTCGTCATCTTGTCAGCAAAGCCGGCGGCCTTGTTAGCTGCATCCCGCTGCTTAGCAGTTCTAGGATCGTGGTTCATCAGTTGCTGCGCTGCTGGGCTGGTCACCGTCTCAATGTTGGTGCCGTTCAGCTTCGCAAGCTCTGCAGCAGTGATACCTCTCTTCTGTGCCTCTCGTTCCAACGCCTTCTCGTAGTGAGGGTTAGAAGGGCCGGGGGGGTAAAGATGAGCAATCATGGCGGGAACGGGCGGGGCGGGCTGGTTGAATCTCTTCATAAGATCAACTTGCTTTTGGTAAAGCTCCTTCATCTTGGTGTTGCGAGAATGCTCTGCAATTCTTGTCAAGTCTTCCTGGGTGCCATTAAGAAGGGCAATGCCTATGTGCGCCTGTTTCAAAGCCCCAACATCGTTTGTACCGTCTCCAGCCATCAGTGTAAAATATCCCATGTCCTTCAGACCCAGAAGGATTTCTTCCTTCTGCTTTGGAGAGACACGAGCATATACCCAAGTATGGCGCAGCAGTGACCGCCAGGCAGAGACGTTATCCTTGAACTTAGCCAACGCATATCCCGTTACGCAGATATCGTTTGACTTGATAATTTCAGCATCAATTGGTTTTGACACATCAACCTCGATGTTAGTCCTGTCGTCAACGCTGCGCCAGACCAACCTTTCCCCTCCGTCATTTCGTTCCGGCGCGTCGAGGATGAGCACATCACGATCAACAATCTCAACTTCTCTAGCGACGTGCACAGCCGTAAGCGGATTGTCTCCCGTAATCATGACGACGCGGTGGCTACTCTCGTTCAACATCCGCACTGCTTGCTTTGCATCCTCTTTCAGGGGACATTGGAGAACCAGGAAGCCAGCAAAGGTAAGATCAGCCTCAACTTGCTCGCGTTTCAGGTCGTTGATTTTGCCAGAGCCAAGCTCATGATCATAGGCCAATTGTTTGTACGCGAGAGCAAGCACTCGAGAGCCACGCCGCGTGAAATACTTGAAAGTCTCTTCATAATCCTTGGGTACGGTAACAAGCATCTTCATGATGGTTTCCGGTGCACCCTTTACACCGACGAAGGTGCCACGAATCTTGTTGGCCGTTTTCGGGTCAACAGCATGGACACTAGCGACAGAGCTCTGACGTTTCAGGGCAGACGAAAACTGGAAGCGGCGCTTGATTTGAACGGTACCAGCGGTACCCCCAGCAGCCGTAACAGAGGGCTTCGCCGTAAGGGTGTCATTCTTCCCCAAAGCCCATCCGAGAGAAGCGAGGGTAGCCTTTTCCATAGGGTCGCCGACAATTTCACCATCTTCGAGCTTGACAAGGGCATGTGCGGTAGCCAGCACGAGAGTCGTCTCCATTCCAGCCTCCTTGACAGATGTCAAATGACTATGAGCACCATCAGACTCGCGAGGAGTATCCGTGCCCGTATGCCCAAGTCCAAGACCCGCAATGCCTTCAACAACCAGATCCTCACCTGTAAGTGTACCGGTCTTGTCGAAGCAGGCCACATCGATACGGCCGGCGAACGGGATACGGAAAGGCTCGGTGCAGAAGATGGCAAATTTGGCCAAGGCTGCAAGACTAGTATTAACCGCCAGACTGAGCTCCATAGGAAGCTCGGGGGGGACGACACTGGTAACGATCAAAATGCAGTCAAGAAGCAACTTCGATCTCTTGCGGTCCTTCTTGACGCCCTCATCCCAGACATACCAGGATGCGGCCAATGCAAAGATAAGCAGGAAGAGAATGAAGAGGAGGGCCTCAACATTATTCGCCGAAACGCGCTCCGTCGAATAGATCATAGTGCGAACTAAGCTGCCCTGCGACGTCTCAAAGCCGGTCTTCATGACAATAGCCATGGCGCCGTTGTCGGGAGGCGCGGGGACACCGGAAGCAAGCGCGGGCTTCTCTTCGTCAGGATTGCCATGCGTAATCTGCAAAACCTTGGTGCCACCCCAGAGGAAAGCATTCTTGTCAAGGCCCTCAGTGTCGATGGGAGCATCAGCGGGTCTCAACTGGATCGAATCCTTCAGCAGCGGCGTGCTTTCACCCGAAAGCATAGCTTCGTTGACGATGGCAGTACCCTCAACCAGAAGCATGTCACACGCGACACCACTATCCTCTTTGGTCCGCCCGACGGAAACGAGGTCACCCGGCAAGAGCTTGTCGCTTTGAATCTCTGTCCACTTGCCCAAGCGGTATACCCACATATCATACGGCTTGATGCTCATTCCTCGAAACTCGTTTAGGGTCCGTTGACGCTGCCAGACCACAGTGCTCTCAAATGCGACGAGCATGAAAAGGGTGAACAAGGAGTAGTACCAATACTCGTCCAGCATCCAGAGACCAACGCAGAAGACTTGGAATACGAAGAAGGGAGCAACGGCATGTTCTCGAAACAGTTCGGTGAAGGTGGGAACGGGGATATCGAAGGTGTTGGTGCCATAGTATTGCTCAAGTCTCGTAAGCTCGGCTTGAGATGTGATACCTTTCGATTTCTGAAACTTTCCAATCTTTGGCTTCGGCTCGGCGTCGATTTCATACGTCAACGGGCTAAAGGACTGCTTCGCCGGGTCGTAGAGAAAGCGGCGTTTCTGGAACAAAAAGGACAGGTTTGTCTTGTCGCCAATCTGGAATAGGCAGAACAGTTAGCACAAAACAAGCGAGGCGTGATATTATTTGACGCGACAGATAGG
This sequence comes from Hypoxylon sp. FL1857, assembly GCA_022578955.1. Classification (NCBI taxonomy): domain Eukaryota; kingdom Fungi; phylum Ascomycota; class Sordariomycetes; order Xylariales; family Hypoxylaceae; genus Hypoxylon; species Hypoxylon sp. FL1857. Next base: position 448,945 of record MU400375.1, on the reverse strand, counting down.
CAACTAGTACAGTACCACGAGGGAGGGAGGGCAGTGAAAGAGGAGGGGAAAATTGAACATACTCTCTCGCGATCAAGCTTGCAGATATCAGCGGAGCCGGCGTTGGCGACAGGGATGACCTTAATCAACTGAGCATCCTCAATCTTCTTCGCTTTTGTCGCAGTGAAGAGTGCTTTGAGATTGACACTCCAATTTGTGCTGAGCCAGACCAGACTCTGCAGGGTGATGATGGTGCCGCACCAGACAAAGGTCCACTCAGACGAGCCAATGTGTTTCTCATACAGCTCGGGGGTATAGAAATATCGGGCGAAGACGGGCCATATTATGGCAAAGGGCCAGACGTATGTGTGAAGGTAGGTGGGAAGCGGAGAGAGCAGCTCAGCGCTCTTGATCTGAGGATTATCGACGAGAGCCATTATAACCCTAAGCCCTTCGGTAGGGGAGCCTAAGGATTAATGTGAACCACGCTCTTCTCCCCTTTATCAGTTATAACCGGGCGATCGGGGTCTAGGGGACTGGACAGACGCATCGAGTGCTGGTGTGCAGGGAACGGGAGAGGATGGTTTCCAAGAGCTGGCGTTGATGGAAATGAAATAAGTTCTGTCTCGAAATTCGCTAGGTGACGTGTGGCAATTGTAATTGGCAATACGTGTAGGTAGCAGGGATAGATTTTTGTGTCGGCCGGCTGGCAGCTGAAATTGGCTGCTGCCACTCCTTCAAACTAGTTCGACCTTAGCTTATCCGGCCTCGGTATCGATAGCGTTACCTAAGAGATACATGTATGTACACAGTGCAAGTATGCATACTATGGTTGTAGGCATAAGTTTTCTGACCCTGTCAGGTACCTTACAAGCCTGGCATAGGCCATCGATTTTAGAAGATCTTTCTAACAGGGCTCGTTAAGTATTATCTTAGCGTATATTGCTTTGTAAAGTATCCATCTTTTTCTTCCCCTGTTTTGCCCATGTCACGCCTAATCCCAATTTAGCGATACCTGACAGGGTCAGAAAATCTACCCATAACACCATAGTACATGTAGTGTAGGTACATACTAACTCCTACATGCATAAACAGACCATCTACATAATTCAAGCTCCTCCTTACCACTCGTGTGGTTCCAAACCCGCCAACAACATCTCTTCGTTGCTTTTCATGATGATGTCCGAAGGTTTAGCATCGATTCTCGGCTACGCATAAATTCATTATTGAGACCATCCCATTCATCGTACTTCCTTTATCTTGCAGATACATACCACATCACATACCTTTGCTAGTTCTCCTGCTGGCAACCCGCTCCCTGCACAGTTCCAGCCCGCACATAAATGAACCATTTCTTGTCCACTAGCTCTTCAATGCCACTCCAGGTTTCCTATTTGCCAATAGGTACATGCCCTTGAACATGATAGCCTCTAAATCTTTTTCTACGCTGGAAACTTTGAAACGGCTCTATGACAATCTTCAAATAACTTCAACGTAGTGTCAAAGTCTCTAGTCTCGCGGCTTCATCATCCGAACCTCCTCTTAAGCTTACATAATTCTTCCCAGTAGCTAATGCGACCGTAGTTGTAACATTAACGTATTTTCCTTTACTCGGGAGTAAAGTCAGGCTTGCCCGCGGCACCTGATTAACCTCAACGCTCAGCCCTACCGTCGTATTCCCGGCATTGGAGTAGCTTAGTGTCAGGGTAGTCTGACCACCGCTAGACACAATACCAGAGAAAGCCACGTTACTATCCGACCTCAAGCCTCCGACAACAGCTCCATTGGTCGTAGCAGTCGAGGCATTGTCAAATACAACGCTTGTCTCTTGCCCAGTCAGGTAAGCATCAACTGCGTAATAGGTCGGGCCATGAATAGGTGGCGTCCAAACTTCGAGTTCGCAGACGCCAACCCAGAGCTGAGATGATTTTCGATACATGTTGATGGCTAGAAACTGGGTCTCGACTTCGTCGAAGCCCACTTCGTTGCGGTCATTGGGCAATAGGCTGGAGGAGTCGTTGACAGTGGCTAATAAGCCGCTGGACCCGTATACTTCTATACGAGCTGGAATATCTACTCCCCCTCCCCTCGTTACGTCCGAGAACAGGGCGAGTGTCACGGAAGACACATTTCTCGGTCGAGCAAACCTGATCGTCAACGTATCGTTCAGATTGGGAGATCCGTAATTGGTCCATCTGTTATCGGGGATCGAATCATAAAATAAAACGCCATCGATAGCTTTAAACTGAAAATCTCCAGAGTTGGTGTACGTTGCCTCGGCTGTGGGATATTGACCAGGCCCAGTAGGATTCGCTTCGGCGAGTGTGGTATTAGCAAGCGCCCTATTTGTAACATTTTTATTGAATCCAAATTGGGATCAATGTCAACAGGAAGGAGGGGATCGGATTTGAATTCAACCCGCGAAAAGATACGCGAAGTAGCTTAAAGAAGGGGAAGAGGGGGTTGAGGTTGTATGATAGAACCGATAATACTAACCTGCAATATTGATTAACGGATCGGCTGGTAATATTGGCGGGGGTATTCGTATGTAAGCACTCCGTTTTTTAGGACTATTGAACACCTTCTTGCCGTCAACGAAGACGGTCAGTCCCCGTCCGGCTTTATATCTTGATCCGTGCTTATCGTAGAGTACGGTTACTAAGTGGCCATGATACGACAGATTCTCAAGGGCAAAGTAAGTCCAGTTCCTTGGAACGATGGGGGATATCTTCAATGCATCCTCCTCCTGTGGTATAATCCCGAATAGACCGGTTATGACGTCGTCATTATTAGTCGAGTGATCGTAATGCTCTGAATGGTTCCAGCCATCCGCACTCCATCCATCTATGAAAGGGTAGTGCGATTCTGCAACATAGGGCTGGCCATTCTTTTGTTGTGTCCTCGCATACGTTTGAAGATATTGGTGGTACTGTTCCGCGGTGACATTGGTGGTCCCAGACCGATATATCGCTGCAAGAGACTTAAGGGTATGGCCCGTTGAATATGGCCACGACATGCCGTTCCAGTAACAACCTAGAAAAGTGGTTAGTAAAATAATAAATCGGAACGTTTTATAAGGGATTTCGTTACAGTAATCATCTGGCCTGACAGCCATAAACCAAGGGTCTCGTATCTCCAACGTTGTCGGGCCATAGGGAGCCAAAAAGCCTTCCGTATCGAACATGGAATCAACTGCTGGCTGGGCATACGACTTGTTTAACCCAATACCAAATCGATATGGGAATAGCCCAACTTGTTCTCGGCCGGTAAGCCGCGTTAAATTTGGATTGTTCGGTCGAATGATATCCATGAAGAATCTCTGTTCGGGAGCCCACATTCGCTCATACATTGCCGCTTCGAGTTCGTCTGCCAGTTTAGAAAACAGAAACTCGGTAAACCCATCACGAGCTAATTTAGCAGCCCTAGAAATGGCTCTAGCATTTGCTACCATATAAGCGTTGTGGCTAGGCCTGAAGGTGTCCGGGCCATCCTTTCTTAGAGTCCAATCAGTACCATTCGGATCGGCAACGAAACCAGGCAGGGATAGTTCTTGCGCGTCCCACACCGGCTGATAGTAATACAAGCCAGCTGCATCGTCATAGACTTGATCCCACTCATGCCACAGACGGACCATGTCGTCGAGCTGGGAGGCGAGAAATTGGGAGTCCCCGGTGACCATGGCCCTACGACTCGCCGCGTCGAGGATCCATTGTGTGTATTGCAGCGCATCTGCTGGTCCGCGGGTATATAGATGGATATAGTCGTCACCATAGAACGTGTCTCTTAGCCATCTTGACTCGTCGATCTGGTGTCCTGCAGCAGCATCGATGGATCCAAAGGCCTTGGCGTAGCCGACCGGCTGGACAAACTCGGTGCACATATAACCGGTTCCGGCTCTGATGTACCGGAGATTTCGCTGAATAGAGGTCCACCTGTAATAGTAAACATCCTGGATGAGCGAGTCGGGAATGTCAATGAAAGGAATATTATGTCTCAGAAATGTCTTCCCCGCAAATGAGCTGATAGGCTTTTCATGATCCAAAAACGAAGTACCCGTAATGTCATCGCTCTCGGGGTAAGGGGACTCTCGCTGTACAATAATAGTGTACACAAGCACCCACAAAACACCGATGGCCGAGATGCAAGCGACCACTTTGAGCAGGAGATAGTCGGCATTGGAAGGCTGGCCATCTTGTTGTCCCCTCGCAGGATCCCCTTTACTCGAATGTTGAGGTAACAAGTCATCTCTGCCCTGGGATTTGAATTTGCCCATCTTGGGCGAAGCAAATGAAGCAAACGAAGCAAAAGTGTTATACGAAGGTCGGGCCATTTCAATACAAAGGTACACGAATGTATACCTTCGGTAACGGTACCCGAGTAGGTAGGGCTACCTCCTGTGTGACCTACCAGGCCTGCATGGACTGGTGGAAGCCGATGGGCACGATCTGGAACAGACCAGTGTTAATCTGCGATTAATCTAGATAATGTAGGGACCAGTATAAGGTTGCAGGTGGTATAGAGTAGAGTTGGTAAGGCGGCACTAGGCGACGGCGGGCGACGTCACTAAATTCAGGGGCACTCACTGCCCCACATCAGATGGGATTGCGGGGTACGGAGAATGAGGGAATGCAGGGCAGAGGGCAGCCGGCAGCAACCTTACCTGCTGGTACCTATTGGTAGGTATTTTTGGAGCGAGAGGCATGTACATGTATGCCACACATGCCCATAGGTACCTAAATTCAAAGATGAGATACCGACGCCTCATCATTACATGTTAGTCGCGTGCTCTGCCTCGAGTCGTTGAAAGCCAGATAGAAACACAAACCTCTTTACATTAGCAGTGATCTGCGCAAAGGTTCAGCCGTGTTTGAGCAAATATAGAAGGATCTGCGTTGGCTGGCCAATCTCGTATCAACCTTGCATCAATCCCTAGATGACGACACAAGATCTGTCTCCAAAGAAGCATCAACGCCATCTTTATGTAGCCTTCCAGATTTTGTCGACATGTGTATGTCGCCGGCGGGGAATTTGCATGTGGCCGAGGATACTATAGTCATGCGTGTAATGCCACGGGAATGACCCCTCCGCATGTCTGGGGAAAGACGACTAGCTTGGAGTTGAAGCAGCTTGTGACAATTAATGGATTGGTCTCACCTTCGAATTCTTGCTTACTCCTACTCCAAGTCGCCAATGCAGGACTTCCGTGACAGCGCTCACCAGAGGTATGACGAGCTAGATGCTGCGATGTTGTTGGTGATGCCTTCATCTTCCCTTCTTCAATCGAGATGAGACTCGAACTCATTTGGCCCCCCGAGAACCACCCGGTGACGTCATCACCAGCGCAAGGGAAGTCTGGAGCATTCTCCAGCGGGTACGTGATCAAAAGGAGGTTACATTGCTTCAACTGATCGTGGCCGGATACCTTAGGTACACGGGAATGAACGGTGTAAGTCGGACAATGGAAGGGCTCCTGGCTTGGTTTTTGAATTCGATGTTGCGATACCTAAGAAGAAAACAAGGCTCAAGCGTTTAGCCTCCAGCTTCCCTTAAATACATCATAGATGTATCTACATACATGTCGCACGCAGCTTCCGCGACTCCTTTGGCTGTGGTTGGCGCCGGCTACCAATTTTTTGGCAGGTGCTGACAGGTGTCCTAACAGACTGCCAGCTGCACTGGATGTCTATATACATGTACTAGATACATACATACATACATGTATCTGAGTCATCTCCGTTTTCACGGAAAACACCACATCTAACTTCATACATCTCCCTTACTATACCTAAGAGCCTACAGAAGCCAAGGAAGAGGAGATTCTCCCTCTCCTATCAACCCATTATTCTAACCTCACGCCAGTTAACGATGTCTGTGTCGCAGCTTTCTAGACTACTGCCTCTGCCTGATGACGAGCTAAGACAAGTTTTGGAGTACGCAGCCACACTGTCCAAGTCAGAGGCTGCTGATCACTTTCGCAACCTGCTAGGAGAGTCACCCGAAGCTGTTGACTTCATAGCCAGCTTCAATTCAAAAAGGCAAGACCCCAAAGCTTCGGCGGCAACATCTAGCAGGCCCTCGTCAAATATTGAACCGGTGCCGAAACCTGTGAGGGCGCCCAAGAGGCAGAAGGCTCCACTGCACACGCCTGCACCGCGCCAAGTTACAAATATAGGTCCTGCGCCCGGGAAGGTATACAATAAAGATGCAGAAGGTGACTATATTGCCCGGCGTCCTAGTCCAGCTGCAACACCAGGTGGATCGGGAGCGCAGAAAAAGCTGCCATCTCAAAATTCTACAACTCCTCCACCACCGAAACTCCCCCCTTCTGCCGCAGGTCACCTGATATCCGATTCCCGAAAGCCCAAGCCGAAATCCAATCCTACTTCGCGCTCTTCAACCCCAGCTCCGAAAGCTAAGGTCCATATCTCCGGCGGTACTGCCATGCATGGTGCATCCACCGCCCTGGCAGACCTGGATGATGCCATTCGTGTCCTCGAAATGACTACCAACCCCACTCAAGGAACCGACAATGCTGCTAGACGATGTAACTGCGTAGCTGCCAGGCATCCCCTTCTAGCTGCTGCACCCAACTGCCTGAATTGCGGCAAGGTCATATGCGTCAAGGAAGGACTCGGCCCTTGCACTTTTTGTGGGACTCCCCTATTAAGTTCAGCTGAGATACAGTCAATGATCCGCGAACTGCGCGAAGAGCGCGGCAGGGAACGGATGGCTGCTGACCGGGAAGCTCACAAAAAAGCTGAAGTATCAAGGACGCCCGCCCCTTTTTCCAAGCCTAAGGATGTCTCTAGTGAGACTAGCGAGGCACAGGCGAAGGCCCTGGAGCATAGGGATCGTCTTCTAGGTTTTCAGGCCCAGAATGCGCGGCGGACGACTGTCAGGGATGAAGCTGCCGACTTCGACGTCAGTGGTGCAATGACAGGGGCTGGTAGTAATATCTGGGCCACTCCAGAAGAAAGAGCGCGGGAACTGAAGCGTCAGCAAAAGATTCTAAGGGAGATGGAATGGAATGCTCGACCAGATTACGAGAAACGTCGACAGGTCGTCAGTATTGACCTGGTCGGTGGTAAGGTAGTTAGAAAGATGGCCGCCGTCGAGCGACCAGGGAGCCCCGAAGAAGACAATTCTCAAGTCGGCACGGTTCTAGAGGAGACAAGTGGCAATCGAAGCGGCAGCGCCGGTGGGGCTTTTAGCAAGAATCCCTTATTGGGCTCGTTGATCAAACCTGTCTTTGATGCCAAAGGCAAGGGGGCTCAACTGGAAGGCCGCGATCCTAGAGCAACACGATGGAGGAGAGTGCAGGACGACTTGGACAATAATGAGGCCGTAATCCTAGACGGCGGAGCATATGGCGGTAGGTCTAATCAGGAAGCCACCAACTCTACTGTAGACGAGCCTGCTTGTGGTTGATACAATTAGAATAAAAACATCATATCTTTATTGCCTTGATGGTCACATGCAAGCATATTGAAGCACACTCAATTTAAGGGAAAGAAAAACGAACGTTGATATCATCATTGCCATGCCATCACCTCAGCCTATCATCATTATACGGACCTCCTACTTAGCGAATAAAAATGGTCCAAACACAATGCCTGACCATATCTCCATTGGTATTCCCCGTCCTCGTCAATTCATCCTTGTCTGCATGAACTTCACCTCTTCAGAGGTTTACCAAATGGCAAGTACAAAGGCCAAGTATGTGCCGTGTTATTCGTAGCTGAGGTCGGCGTGCTTGAGCCTGGCCTTCAAACCAGTAGCCCCTTTGTTTCTATAGAACGATTGGCATAACGTTACATAACATTCTGACTAGTATTAACATTAGAATTCGTTCGTCATAACGGGCATTATCAACGGTGCCGTCTGCGTCTCAGTCATTCGACAACCATGCAAGCATAGTGTCAGCGAGTAATCGTCGAGACTAAGCAGCTACTTCCTCCGTCCCGTTGGTCTCCGCAGAGCCGTTCGTCTGCGGTGCTGAAGCCTCTGCCTTCAACTGTTTGACTTCCTTCTCAAGGGCTTCTGCTTTCTCGGCAGCCTCCTTGTTCTCCGCCTCTAAGCGACTTAAGGCAGCTTGAGTTTCTTCTAGTTTGGCGTTCAGGTCAGTATGAGTCTTCTGGTCCTGTTGCTTCTCGGACTCCAGCTCGCTGAGTTTCGCTTCAAGAGCTGTCTTCTCCTAGGGTCATAGTCAGTGTGAGTTCAGTTAAATGAGAGGAAGTATATTCAGGATTCACTTACAGTCTGCGCCGCCTTCAGGTCGTCCTCGGCCTTTGCTGCCTTGGCCTTGGCCTCTTCCGCCTGACTCTGGAGGGCAGAAATCTGAGTTGCTTGTTCATCGTGCTGCTTCTGTAGCTTGTCCTGCTCGTCTTGGGTGGACTTCAACTTTTCCTGGAGCTCAGTTGCCTCCTGCTTCGCCTTCTCAAGCTCAGCAGCCTGTTCCTCGTGTAGCTTCTGTAACTTCTCTTGTTCACCCTGAGCAGACTTGAGTTTCTCCTGCAACTCGGATGTTTCAGCCTTGGCCTTCTCCAGCTCAGCCGCTTGCGCCTCATGCTGCTTTTGGAGCTCCTCTTGCTCATCTTGAGTAGATTTCAACTTATCTTGCAGTTGTGCGGCTTCTTGCTTGGCACTCTCAAGCTCGGCTGCATGGTCGGCCTTGAGCTTTTCCTGGCCATCTTCCAGGGAGGATATGTTCTGCTGCAGCTTCTCCACGTCGGCGCGGAACTTCTCTAGCTCAGCTTCGTGCTCTTGCTCAAGCGTCTTTATCTTGGCTTCACGAACGGTGACATCTTCCCTCGCAGCAGCTAATTCCTTGGTGATGCTGTCGAGATCACCTTGCAATGATTCGTGCTTCTGTTTCCACTCAGCCGCATCTTTCTCCGCGGCAGCGATCTTCTCTTCCGACTCCGCTACCAGGCGATCATGTGCTTGTTGCAAATCATCGTGCTTCTGTTGCGCCTCCGTCAGGTCCTTCTTCGCTAAAGACAGTTCCTCCTCATGGGCCTTCTTCAGCTGGTCATGAGCTTGCTCGAGAGCCTTGTACTCGTTCTGCGATTTAGCAAGGGTGTCATCTTGTTCGCCTTGACGCGACTTCACAGAAGCAAGTTCCTCTACCAATTTGCTATGGTCACTTTGAAGTGCGTCATGCTTCTGGTTTGAGGCGTGCAGTTCCTCCTTCACTGATGCCAATTCCTCCTTCAACGAAGCCTCTAAGGAATTCCGCTGCTCGATAGCATCAGCCAGTTCTCTCTTGGTATCAGATAGCTCTTCGCTCAGCGAATTCTTAGTCTGCTGCAGAGCATTGAGCTTCTCCTCCAGCTCAGCCAACTGGCCGCGTGCTTGCTCGAGCTCCTGTGCACGTGCGGAGGCGGTTTCCTCGAGGGCCCGGTGCTGCTGGGTAGAATCGTCGGCTTTCTCCTTCAGTTCGTTCTCGAGCTTGGTGATCTTCTCTTGGCTCTCCTCCTTTATCGTGGTGGATTGCGCTTCCAATTCCTCGACCTTCTTTCGCAGGGCGTCCACTTCTTCGGAGGTCTTGCTCAGCTCTTTCTTGGCGTCGGAGAGCTCCTCTTCCTTGGTAGCAAGGTCCTTCTCAAGAGTGGTGATGTTGTCATCTCGTTCAGCAATCTTCTTCTCTATGGCCTCCCTCTCTTCTTTTGCGAGAGCAGCGGCACTAGAGAAGGCGGAGAGTACGTTACCCATGTTGTTGCGATGAATCACGAGACGGAGAAATGTGGTGTTTGCAAGTCGGATTGGCCGATGGTGGTGGTATGGAACGAGGTGACGCCGAAATGCAACCTTCTTTTCTATTGAATGATGCTTGCTCGGACGGGGTATCGCAATCAATCAAATAACAGAATTGAAAGCAGAGGTATCAATTAATCAATTCACTCAATGCGTTCGTCCACGCATGCATGACATGAAAAGTGGAAGGAGAGGGAAAAAAGATACGATAGGTTCGGCGGTTGGCAGGTGAAAGAAGAGTTACTGGGTAGGAAACCTTCGGCTTCCAATAGAAAATATTTTTCTAGTTTACAGGGGGGGTGGGGAGGGGCAGCACAGAGCGGTCAGGGACTTGGAGGGGGTGGTTGGGTCACCCTGGTCGCCGTACAGTAGTGATTCAAATTGCGACTAGCTTGTAGCTGCCAACTCATGGACCGTGCACGTACCAGTCATTAACATTATACCGAGTGTTTTAATATGAATTAAACCACCGTTACATAAATATATTTACAATAAGTAGAAAAATAAACGTTTAACACGTATTTTTACATTAAAATTAATTAATTTTATAACGTAATAATTTATAATATTTATATAAAATTAATATATATAATAATATTTTATTATTATTATTATTTAATAAATTTTTATTTTTATTATTTTAAATTATTTTTTTAATAAAATAATTTAAAATTAAATATAATATATTATAAAAATAATAAAATTTATATAAAAATTGTTTAATAGAAAATTTACATTATATATTTTTCATTTTTTAATTTATATATAAAATTATTATAATATTATAATGTAAAATATTAAAATTTAAAAAATATATTTTTATTATATATTAATATATTTTATTTAATTTTAATTTCAATAAATTAAATAAAAAATATATTATAAATTAATAATTTATATAATTTATTTTATTTTTAATTAAATTTTAATTATTAATTTAACGAAATTATATATATTTAAAATAATAAATATATAATGTAAATTTTCGATTAAATATTTAATTTTTTTTATTTATTATAATTTAAGTTATTGATTTTTAAATAAAATTATAAAATTTAAATAATTATAATTAATTAATTATTAAAATATAAAATTATATTTTAATTTTTTTTAAAAAAAAGTTTATTATATTTTAAATAATATATTTATAAAAAAAATTAATATTACATTAATGAATAAGTTATTTAAATAATATAAAACGTGGTTAATATATCTTTAATTTATTTTTCTTATTTAAATAAAAATTATTTAAATTATATAACATAATTTAAATAATAATAATAATAATATAATTAATATTAATGAATTAATATATATATATTAAAATTATTTATAAATAATTTTATCGTTTTAATAATTAAATAATTTTAAAATAAAATTAAACGAAAAAAAAAGGTAAAATTTATTTAAAAGAAAAATTAAAAAAATGTAAAATATTAAAATATTAAATATTATAAAGTTATAACGTGATATAATATATAAATTATTTAACCATAAATTAAATGAAACGTAAGTTATAAAATGTATAATTAAAGTTAAATAAATAAACCACGTTAATTAATTAATTATATTTGGATATTTAAAAAATTTATAACGAAAAAAACGAAACTTTTTTTTTAAAAAATAATTACATTTTTTAATGTAAAAGATTTAATATTATATAATAATTATATAACATTAAATATTTATATATATAAACGATATTTTTTTAAAAAAAAAACTTTAATTTTAATAAATTTATTAATTATACGTTATTATTTAACTTTTATTTTTTTTATAAAAAATTGAAAAAAAAACCCAAAAAAATTCAATATTAAAAAAATATAAAAAATATATATATTTAAATAAAAAGTTTACATTATTTTTAAAACTTTTAAAGTTAATTTTAATTATTAACTTTAATTAATTTTACATTAATTAAAACGAAAAAAAAAATAAAAAAACTTAAAGAATAATATTTTTTTATATTAATTAATATTTTTTTAATAAGTAAATAAGTTTTTAAATAACGTTAATTAATTTGAATTATTCATTATTAAACCGTTTATTTTTATTATTTTTATTTAATTAAATATTAATTTTTAAATTTAAAAAGTTTTTTTCGAAAAATTAAACGATAATTATTTTATAAAAAAGTTAAATCTTTAATATTTTTTAAAGTTTTTACATTTTATAACTTTAATAATTTAAAAGTTTTTTAAAATAATTATAATTTATGATTTTTCTTTTTAAAAAAAATAATTTAAGTTATAATTATTTTATTATAATATAATTAAAAATATTATTATTAAAATAATAATAAATATTTTATTATTAATTATAAATTATTTTATTAACTTTAATTTTATTTTTTAATAATTTTTAATATATATATTATAATTAATTTAAATTTATATTTTTTATGATAAATTAATATAAATGATAAATTTAAAAGTTATATTATATAAAATAAATTTATATATAATAATTATATCGGAAAATTAACATAATTATGAATTAAGTTAAATTAAAGTTTAATTAATAATAACGGTCGTAAATAAAATAATATTATTCCTTTTTTTAAAATGATTAACGTTTTCGTTAATCTTTTTATTAAATTAATAATTTTTATATTATATTTCCATTATTTATTTATTAATTTAACGGAAATTAATTAAATTAACTTTATTATTATTATTAACTTAAATAAAAATAATTAAACATTAAAAGGTTTTACATTTATTAATTTTATATTAACATATATATAAATTATTAAAGTTAATATATTTATGATTAATTAAATAATAAGTTTATTTATATGTTTTAAAGTTAAATTAATTAAGTAAATTAAATAAATTAATTAATATTTCTTTAATTTTATATGGTATTTATAAATGTTATAATTTTATTTTTAAATATATTTTAAACATTTTAATAATTCTTCTTTAATTCTTTGATTAAAGCTTTAATTAAAATTTCCAAATCTATATTTTTTCTTTTTACTTTTTTTATTAATTTTATTAACTTTTTATTTTTCTTTTTCGCTTCTTTTAATAAATTTATTAAATCTTTAACCTTTTTCTATAATTTCATTAATATTTTATTACTTTTTTTTAAACTTTTAATTACTTTATTAATTATCTTAAATTTACCATTAATTAGTTTCGTTAAATTATTAATTATATTATTATATATTTTCATTAATGTTTCGTTTAATTTCTCTTTTATAATTTTAAAACTATTTTTATAATTATCCTTAATTTTTTTCTTTAAACTTATTATTTAATTATTTACTTATTTTTTCATTTCACTTTTAATTAACTTTTTCATGAAAAAGGAAAAGTTATATCTTTAATTTCCTTTAAATAATAAAAACGGGAATTTATTATTTATTAATTTATTTTTAATTAATTTAATTGATTTCGTTAACTTAATTAATTTTATAAAATTAATTATTGTTATTTTTAATTATTTAATTAATATTAAAGTTTCGATAAGTTTTATAAAGTTTTTAACATCGAAAATATTTATAACATTTATTTTAATTATCATTTTTTCTTCTTTTATTTAAGAATATAATATAAATAATATAATTTATTAAAACTTTAATATTTATTATTTATTCTTTTTTTATATTAATTAAATTAATCTTAACTTATAAAAAATTAACGTTAAACTTTATGATATATATTTTAATCCTTAACTTATATCTTTAATAATTCATAAAGCTTTAAATTATTTTAATATTAATAATTTAATTAATGCTTTTTTCACTTTAATTAAATCCCATTCGATATTATTCTTATATACCACGATATTTTCGAACTTTTTCTTCAATTCTTTATATATATAATATATTAAAATGTCGTCGTTTAAGTTATATTTCGTTAATATTTTAATAATTATATTTTATTTAAATTAAGGACGTAACGAAATAATGTCGATAATTATTTTCTAGAAAATCATTTTTTTTATTTTTATTTTATTTAAATTTATCATTAAAACGTCATTATTATAATTAAGTTAATTTTAACTATATTTATGTTTTTCTTTAATTTTATATTTCCTTATTTAATTAATTTTATTAATTTTATTAATTTTCTTTAAAATGGATTTTACCGTTTTGATTTTTTCTTATCTTACGATTTTTTTAAGATATAATATTTACATTTAAATCTTTTTATATAATATCTTTAAAAAGATTACTTTCTTTTTATTTTAGTTTATTCACTTTTTTACTTTAATAAATTTAATAAGTTAATTATTTAATTATTCCTTTAATTAATTAATTTTATTATTAATCATTTTATCGTTTTAATTTATTTTAATTAATAAAATTAAGTTATTTAATGTTATATCTATGATAATTTAACCTTTATCATTATTTTCTTTTTTAATATTTTTATAATGGAATCTTTTACATTTTTAAATATAAAATCTTAATATTATTATATCTCGAAATTATTTAATATAATATCGTTAAACTTTATTTACGATATTTAATTTCCTATAAGTTTGAAAGAATAAAATAATATTAACTTTTTTATTAACTTTTTTAAAAAAAATAATATATAAGTGGAAAATCTAATTAAAATAATTAATAAATTAAGCAATAAATAAACCTAAATTTATCATTAAATAATTATAACCGAAAATTAAAGTATAAATATTAATATAATTAAAATAATTAATAAGTTTTAAAAATGAATATTTTAATACGTTAAAATTAAAACATAAACGTTTAAAATATAAATTATAAAGATTCCATTTAATTAAATAAATTAAATAAGTTAAAATGGTTCAAAAAAAGAATAAAAAAGTTAAAATAATTAAATTAAATTAAGAAAGGAAAATAAAAAAAATTAATATTTTAAGTAATTAATTAAGTTTTTAAATCGCTCTTTTTTTTAAATACGATTATATATAACATTTACATTAAAAATAATAAGTATAATAAATACTTATTTATCGTTCGGTGATTTTTTAAATAAAATAACTTTAATATTATTTTTTAAAATATAATTAACTATTTTACTTTTTAATAAGTTTTCTTTTTTTTCGATAATAAATTATTCATTAATAATTCGGTAAATCTCATTAATTTTCGATTTCAATTCTTCCAATAAAAAAGGGAAACGTTTATTAAAATTATCAACTAATTAAGTAACATTTTATATAAATAAAAGTCTTATATATCATTAATTATATATGTATGAATAATTTTTCCATTTCATAAAATATTTAAATATAAATTAACTTCTTTATTTATTAATATATTTTTTTATTAATCAAAATATTTTATATAAAAGCCATTTATCATTATTACTTTATATAATTATTTAATTAACTTAAAGTATTTTTTATTATAAAAATCTTCACTTTAAAGAATTTTATATAATTATATAATTAAAATAACTTTATATATACGTTAATGAAATGATACATTAATTTTATATATAAATTATCCGATTTTTTTAACGATAAATAATGGTTTAACTTATTATATTAATTATTTCCTCGGAAGTTTTCTTAAAAAAGTATATCTTTTATATAATTTAAAATATATTATTTTTTAATCTTAAATAAAATTAATTAATGTTTAATATTATATTATACTTTTACATTTACCGTTATAAAATTTATAATTATTTTTACTTTTTTTTAATATAAGTTTCGAAAAATTAAATAATTAACGCTATTAATTAAAACTGTAAATATTAAAATAATTAATTTTAATTAAAATCCTCCGATTATTTTATTGAATGATTTCTTAAATATAAAAGATTTTACATTATTTATATTATGTTATAAAGTTAATATAATATTTAATTATAAATATTTTAACATAAAATAATAATATTAAATAACCGTTTTAATATTTTAATTCTTCCTTTTTATTTATTTATCCATTTATAAATGATAACTTATCGATATTATTAATGAGATTCTTAATTTAATAAATATAATTTATTAAAACTTTATAATAAACTTTAAATTTCGATTAAAATATAACCTTAAATAAAATTCCTTGATTATAAAATATGATTAATCTTAATGTCATTAATATTTAATGATAAGCTTTATATTTAATATTTCTTAAAATTAATATAATTTTCTTATTAAATTTATAAATAATAACCATTATAATATTATATTAAGTAAAACCTTTAATTATTTATAAAATATTCTTAAATTAAATGAAAAGTAATTTAACGATAAAATCCCTTCTTATAATATAATAAGGAATAATTATTAAATTAATTAATAATAATTCGTTATATAATTTTAATTAATTATTATAATTTTCTTAACATTAAAAATATTAATATATATATTCGCCGATTTTTCTCGATAAATTTTAAATTAAAATATTATTAAGTTTTTACCTCATTTTATTTACGTTAAAATGATATTTATTATCATATATTATTTTCAACAAGTTTTAAATATATAATAACGAGATTATTAACCATTATTATTTTATATTTATAATATAATATATAAGGTTATTCGTTAATTTATATTTATATCATTTCGTTATATTTTTTTTTCATTTTCTACTTTTTAAAGGATTTTTCTTATTCTTTTTAATCTTTTATTAAAATTATAACTTTTAATGATTTTTTCCCGGAATGTATTATTGATAAATACTTTTATAATAATATATTTATTACTTTTATAATAATTAAAGTCATTTATCACGTTTTTTAAAGTTAATTTTTCGACATTTTATCACTTTTTTATATCATTTTTCGAGTTAAATATTAATAAATAAAATAAAATATTAAAGACTAAATTCATTTTTTTAAAAATATAATACATATTTAAGTTAAATTAAAATAAATAAAAGGACGTTATTATTAACCTTTCATTCATTTTATTAACGTCGGTTATTTTTAAAGATATTTAAATAATTAAGCTTTTCGTTATTTTATAATTTATAAATATCATAATTAATTTAATATAAAACTTTAATTATATTCGATTTTAATAAATAATTTATATTAAATATATCATTTTAAATTCCGTAACTTTATATTAAATTTTCTCGTTTTTAATTAATATTTTTAATTAAAATATCATTAACTTAATTAAGGTAATAAATATTAACTTATCGTTTTATAATAAGTTAAAATGAAAGATTATAACTTTAAAGTTTCTTTTCTTTAAAACGTTTATTTTAATAAACGTTTAATCGTTATAATTTTAATAAATAAGAATTAATAAGTTAGAAAATTCATTTTATAATATTTTAAATAATTCTTTTTCCATATTTATTAATTCGAAATAAGTTTTTAATATATACCTTTATTTACTTATGGTAATTATTAGAATCTCTTTTTTTTTCCGTTTTAATATAAGTAAAATAATCTTTTAATCTTATAATAATTAAATTTTTTATTAATATTAAAGTATATATTTACGTAAAAAATTTATTATATTAATATAAATCTTAAAATCGGTTAAACTTTATAACATTTTTATTTTATATATCGTTTTAATTTAACTTTTAAATATTATAATACCTTTTCCATTTATAATAAACTTAAATAATTTAATTAAATCGTAACTTAAAAATAACTTTTTTAATAATAATATGAATTTAACCTCATTATATATATGGAAAACTTGATTTAAATAACGTTGATATTTTTTATAATATCATTATAAATGATAATATTATTTATATAAGTTTTCGTAAAATCGTTAAATAATTAAAAGCATTGGTTTATAAAACATTAATTATAAATAGGTAAATTTTTAAATCTTATTAACGTAACGTTAAATATTTTTAATCTTTAAGATAAAATAATTATCATTCGATTTTTATATTTATCCGTAATAAATAATTAATAAAAAAAAGTTAAGCTATTAATAACATTAAAATATTTCTTCCCTTTTATTTTAAATATAATCTTTTCTTATTAAAAAAGTAAATAAATGTTTATTAATATATATTTATTAAATAATTATAAATTAATAATCATTTATTTTTTACGTTTATCATTAACGGTTCTTTAAATAATAAAATAAAGATATTTAAATGATATAAACTTTTTCATCCATTTTAATTTATTAACGTTTTATATAATATTAAAAGTTTTATTAAAGAATTTCCTATTTTAAATATTGAAAAAGTATATTTAATTTAACTTATATTTATTTTATTAATTATTGATAAAATCTATTATCATTTTTTTTTATTCCGGTAATTCGATAATTTTTTACTCTTTTTAAATATCTCATTTCTTTATTAAATCTTTTAATTTTTTACTAAAGTTAAAATTAATATTATAATAATATATATTATCCTTACATAATATTTTAAAGGCTCCATTTAATCTCACCGTTTTAAATAATAAAGCTTTTATTTCTTTAAAATCTTTACCTTGGAATATTTTCTATATATTTTTTAAAATTTTCTTATTTAAATTTAAAGCATCTTTAATATCGCCATTTATATTAAACTTAACATTAAGAAAATCATCCATCGATAATTTTTATTTTAATAAATTAACCATTTAAATTATTAACTTTCTTTTATAATAAAAAAAAAGCCATTATTAATAATATCTTTAATAAAATTTAATTTTATCTTTTTATAAATGATTATTTCATTACTTAATTAATTTAAATAAATTATTACCTTTGAAATTAATATATTATAAACATTATATAATATTCTTAAAAAGGTAAAATTAAATTGAAAATTATTACCTTTAAGTAAGTTAATATATTCGATTAAAATTATTATTATAATATATGTTAAAATAATAAATTAACATATCATTATAATTCTTTAATATATTATTTTATATATTTTAAAGAATATAATAAATATAATAACGCTTAAATAAAATGTTATAATTATTATTATCTTAAAATAATTAATCATTATTTTATATTATTCGTAAAAGTTATTATTAAATAATAAATAAAGTTTAAACATTCTTTTATAAACTTATATTTTAACCGGAAAATGAATAATTATTTTTTTTTTATATTTTATAATAATTAATATTTTAAATGAAAATCTTGCCTTTTTTATTATTTTCGAGTTTTTTATAATACCTTTAATAATTAATAGCTTAAATATATTATTATTATTATTATTATTATTTATATATCGGTTATTTTATTTATTTTCTTTAAAAAGAGTTAAGTATATAAATTTATTACTTAATAAAAGTTTAAGTAAAAATTATATCCCGAAGAAAACTTATATCGTTTTAGTTATGAATTTATTTCGTTATGTAATTATATTATTTATTTCTTTTTATTTATAAGAGTTTATTTTCTTAATAAAAATAATTATAAAGAAAAGAAAATAAAGCGATTATATTTATAAGTTTAAGTTTTAAGTTTTTAAAGATTTTAAAACTTTTAAGTTTATTTTATTATTGTGATATAAGTTATTTTTGGTGCGATAATATAATAATTATCATTTGGGAATATTTTTATTTTTGAATTATTTCCTTTTTCCTTTTTTTTAATTAAAGCGTTTATTAATTTAAATTAAAAGTATATCGTTTTAAGGGTTAATTATACCTTTATTATTTAATTTTTTATATAAAGTTTATTATATTTATGATTTATTATAAATTAATTATAAATAATTTCTTTTTTATAATTTTTTCGATCTTAAATTATCATTTTAATATTATTAATATAATATATTTAGGTTTTTTATAAGATAAGTTTTGCTTTATTAATCTTTTTTATATGTTTTATATTCGTTATACCTTTAAAGAATATTATCTTAATTTTAATAATATTATTACCTTTAAGTATATTTTTTACGGTTTTTTTATTATTATTTATAACGTTTATAAAGGTTATAATAATAAATATTATTATATAAATTATTTAACTTTAAATCGGTAATAATTTAATTAATTAACTTCTTCTTTTTTTAAGCCGTTGTTAATATATATAATAATATTATTATCTTTTATACCTTTTTTAATTAAGTTACTTCCTTTTTTACTTTAACTTTTATTTTTAACGATAATATTATTTTAGATAATTTAGATTATTTATATTAATTCCGTTATGATTTTTAAATTAATATTATTTAAATTTATTTCCGTTTACTTTTTAATTTTTATATAATTAAAAAGATTTATCACTTATCTTTTTATTTATATATTATAGATAAAGTTAAATCTTTTTTATTTTATTTTATTTAAATATAACGGTAATATTTTTACTTATAATCCTGGCATTTTATAAATAATTATCTTAATATAAATATTTTTATTTTTCTTTATATATTCTTTATTAATTAATTATTCCTTAAATAAAAATTAATTAACGTTATTATTTTAAAGCTTTAATATATTAATTATTATTTAATAATAAAAGTTATTAACATTAAGAACATATTAAATTTATATTCTTAATAAAAATAAAATAGGTTATATTTAATGAGTTTAAGATATAAAAAGGTTACATTTTCCTTAATAATTATTTTTTATTTCTTAATAAAGATCTTTAATTTTATCATTTATATTATTAACTTTTAATAATGTTATGAATATTTTAAATATTATTTAATTAATTTATTTATAATACCTTTTATAACTTTATTATTATGATTATAAATTTATTAAATTTAATTTTCCGTTATTAATATATAATTATGTCGGTTTTATCCCGCTTTTAATATTATATTATCTCCTTTAATATTATAATTAAAGCTACCTTAAATATTATTAATAACCTTTTCTTTAAGAATTATTATATAATAATCTTAACTTCTTTTTAATTTAATAATATTTTATAATAATTTTATTTTATTATTAATAATTTATATAATATAAATCTTTCGGTAATAAATCGGTTATATTCCATAATAATATAATATATTATCTCTTTATCATTATATTTATAACATAATATTATAAATCTTAATATTCTTCTTTTAAATAAGAAGGTTTTTAATCCGATTTTCTTTATATATATTTATATTAAGGTTAAAACCTTATATTTTTATAATCCATAATATTAATCTTTAATTTTTATTCCTTTTAATAACATATTAACAATGGGAATATTTTAACTTTTACTTATATTTATTTATTATTTCTTTTATAAATTAATTATTATTTCCATTAAATTATTCTTTTTAATTTATCCCTTAAGCTATATTATTTTTAATCCAGCTTTTTACGGATACTTTTTTAATGGTTTTCTATTATTTTCCCATTTAAACCTTTTTAATTTTTTTACTTTAAGTTTATTTTTTTTAATATACTTTTTAACTAATTAATTATTTTCTTTCTTACATTAATTATTATTTTATTAAAGTTTAAAATCTTTATTTTATTTTCAAATTCCATTACCTTTATATTTAAATATAAATTAAATAATAGGTATTTTATTTCATTTTTTAATTAAATTATAAAGATAACCTTAAATATTCCAATTATTTCTTAAAAATAACTTAATTATATAAATTTAAGTTTTTTTATAATCTTTTTTACTTTATTCTTATAATTAATAATATATTAAATAATTACTTTATATATTATTATATTTTATATTACTTTTATATAAATCTCTTTTACTTTAAAAATGTTATATCTTTAAATAAATATTATTAATTTAAATAAGGTATATTTTTATCTTTTTATTTTAATTTTTATAACTTTTAAATATTTTTTTTACCTTAATTTCTTATTAAATATTATATTTAAAAATCGGTTATTCTTTATTAACTTTATTACCATTCCCTTTAATATTATTAACAAACTTTTTAAATTATATATTTTTATAAAATATATTAACTTATTTTTTACCGATATAAATATCATTTTATACCGATCTATTTACGATTTATAAATAATAAATATATATTCTAATTTTTTATAATTTTTTATAATATTTATAATTATTATAAAGAAGTTTATATCATTTATAAATCTTATAATTAAAATGCCTTTATTCTTTAATTTTTCATAAAATATTACGATATATAAAATAAATAAAATAAAGAATAAAAGAAACCTTTATAATATATTAACGGTAAAATATTAACTTTTAAATTCTTTCTTATTAAAAATTAGTTTTACTTTTTTATCTTTTATAAAATTTTTCATCTATTAAATTATTTATATTAAATACCTTTTTATATATAAAATATATATTATTTTTTTTAGGAATAATATTATTAAATACCTTAATTATATTTAATTATAAAAGTAACATTATTATATTATATTTTTATATTAAATAAATATTTTTTATAATTATTTTAATTATGACTTTAATTAATTAATATATTTTATTTCCCATTTATCCTTTTAAAAATAATAAGTTTACTTTCGTAATAATAATAATTTAATAAGAAACTATTTTTTCAATAAATTTACTTATTTTATTAAAGAATATTATTAAGTAATATATATTTAAGAAGTTTTTTTCCTCCATCATTTTTCTTAATTTAAATAATATAATAGTTATTATTTTCTTAAAGGTTTTTAAATAATATCTTAATATAAAACTTTATATAACTATCATAAAAAAAGTTTAAAATAATGGCTTATTATAAACTTTTAAAAACTTAATAAAGAATATATTTTCTTTAAATGTTTTTTATACTTTTATATCTTTTATTATATCTTTTATTTCTTCTTATTTAATTTTCTTTAATATTATAAAGTTATGATTTTATAATTCCTTATAATTTATATTAATTAAGATATTTTTTATATTTATTTTTAAGTTAAAGAAAAATCGGCTTAATAATAACTTATTTTTATTTCGATAACTTTCTACTTATAATTTTTCTTAAAAATTCTTACGGAAAATAAATAATTAAGAATTTTATAAAAATTATTAACTTTTTAACTTTACTTATCTTTTTAAATTTCATAATAATTTATTATTTATTAAAGTTTTTATTATTATTTTCTTAAAATAATTTTTTTTTATTTTTATAATTTCTTTTTTAAAGCTTTTATTAACTTATTTTAATACGTTTTAATACTTTTCCATTTTTTCTATATTTTACCTTTGTTTTTATTTTAGAACTTTTGTTTTATAATATTTATCTTTTTCTTTTACCATTTTACCGTTTTATTTAAATAATCTTTCTATTATAATATTATTATTTTTATAATTTCTTAAAGTTTAACGGTAAGATATTAAATATATTTATTTATTTTTAAGTTATTATTAAAATTATTTAAGACTTTTATTTTCCAGGTTTTAATAATAATTAAATCTTTATTTAACTTTTTTTATGCCTTCATTTTAAATTAAGGCTTTTTTGATATTAAGCCGTTACCGGGATATATTATAATCTTAAATGTTTTATGGTTTAATTTTATTTAATTTAATTATTTAAAGGTAATATATTAGAGTTTTTTATTTATTTATATTAAGTTTATTATAAAGTTTTTATTCCTTTATTTTTATTTTATAATATTTCTTTTTTTTATAATAAAAGTAAGGTATTATAAAATCGATAAAGTTAAAATTTTGTTTAAATTTCTTTAAATTTTTTCTTTTTTATTTTAAAGTAGGTGATATATGTTAAAATCTTTAATTATTATATTTTTATCTTTTATTCTTTTAAGTTTTAAATATGATATAAAGTTTTTCTTTATATTTCTTTATAATTTAATGTATAAGTTTTATATTAATACTTTTTTATTCCTGATTTATAAGTATATTATTACTTAATTATAATTTATTTTTCTTTATTAAATATTTTTATTTTAATTTTTATTTATATATATTATTACTTTGTTAAAACCTTCTTAAATTATATGGTAATTCTTAATATTAAGGTAAAATGGTTTATTTTATATAAATTATAATTTTTAAATCGTTATAATATTAACGTTATATTAATTTTATAACATTTAAGATATAATTTCCTTTTCCTTTCTTATATTTTAATACGTTATTTTAATTTTATTTATTATATATTTTTTTATATTTAATTATTTTATTATGTTATAAAGCTTTACGTTAAAAGTTTTAAACTTATTTTATATTAAGTAAAAATTATAATCGGGAAGGAGTTAAAATATTCTTATATTATTTTTAAATTTTTATTTATGTATATTTTAGATTTAAATTTCCTTTTATTAAGTATATATTAATTTAAGTTTAGGTTTTAATCGATAATTTATATATTAAGGTTTATTTATTATAATATCGTTTTATTACCTTTCTATTTCCTTTTCTTTTTAATAACGTTTATTATTCTTTAAAATATATATTATATATTTAAATTAATTTATAACTTATATTTTAAGTTTATTATATTTTATTCCTTAAATTATTTAAATTTATAAATATATATTTCTTTAATTTTATCTTTAACTTTTTAAATATATTTATATCTCTTTTCTTAAACTATATATTTCTTATTATAATTCCGGTATTAAGTTGGTTTTTTATAAGTTTTATTATTATTTTTATATATTAAGTTAATATAATGGTTATATTTAATTTACTTTTTGTAATATTTAATTATATATCCGAATTTAAAATATTTATAATATTATTTAGCTTTAACTTTTTTAAAAAAAGGTTTATATTAAAAAAGTTCGGTTTTTTATATTAAATCATATTAATATAAGTTTTATATCGCTTTAAAGTTAAATACCTTTATAATTATTATTATATATTTAGTTTTTATATCTTTTTTATATATTAGTTTAATTTATTTGATTTCTTTGGAATTTTATTATTAAAATTCTTTTAATAAATTCGGCGGTAATGTATCCGCTTTAAAGCTTTTTATTATTATTATAAAAGCTTTATTTATCTTTATTATTTTTATATTAAAACCGTTTTTTACTTATTTCTTATTTTCTTTATATAATATTGCTTTAAGTTAAAATATAATCATTATATTACCGTTTTATAAACGTTTTGTTACGATTATTTTAGGTTTATTAATTATTATATTTATTATTTTTATTGTTTTTTTTATATTTTTTATAATTATTTCTTATAATATATTTCCTTTTTTTTATTATAAATTTTCTTAATTTCTTAAATAAAATTATTAATATGGGTATTTAATTTTATATAATATTTCTAATTACGATTTTAATTTAATTATTACCCGTTTATTATTTAAGGTTATTTCGGTTTAAATTTATTATAAATAATTTATTTCAGATAATTTTTATAATATTGGTTTTAAATAATATTAATACCTTTATTATATTTATTATCGATTTTTTATTAACTTAATATTTTTTCGTTATCGGTTTGATATAATTTAAGTTTGTTTAAATTTATTATATAATTTCTTATTATTTTTTTTATTTCCTTTTTTATTTCTTCCTTAATTATTCTTATTAATTTATTAAAAAATATTTTAATTATATCGATTTTATCTTTATATATTTATTTTCTTTTATTTTTATTATAATTATTACTTTTATTACTTTAAATAATTAAAGATAAATCGATAATATTCTATATATTTTTTATAAACGTTATTATGCTAATATTTTATATTTATATCGCAATTTATATTTTATAATATTTTAAGTTAATTAAATATTATATATTAAATTTTATTAATATTTTATATTATTATTCTTTTATTTATTATTAATTTAATTTATTTATTATTTAATGTTATTACGATGGTTTTTTAAACTTTAAAGCTTTATTAAAAAAGTTTTAAATATAAAATAAGTAAGTTTCTTAAATATAAAACGAGTAAGTTTTTTAAATATAAGATAAGTAAGTTTTTTAACACTTATCTTACCTTTAAGAAACACTTAATCGATATTTTTAAGTGATTAATTTAATATCTTTCTTAACCATTAATTTTTTAATGTCGATATGGTAAAGATTTAAAAAGGTTTTTAAGTTAAATAATTATATGATCGATATATTATATAATTTAAATATAAAATAAGTAAGTTTCTTCTTATTTTAAATCTTAATTTTCCATTTTAACATCATTAATTATTATTTAATAATCTTTAAATATATTAAATATCTCGAAATTTTATATAAATTTTATTAATTAGTTTCGATTAATTAACTTATTCAATATTTTTAAATTAACATAAATTATATTTTCATTCCTTTTATTATTAAGAACTTTAATTTAAAAATATAAATGTCGCTTTAATTTATTTCTTTATTTAAGTTTAAACTTAATATCGATTATATCTTTATTAATAATTTAATTTTCTTTAAAACTTTCCGGTTAATTATTTCTATCATTTTTAATATTCGGAATGGTAAAGTTAAATTCCTTATTTCCTTATTATTTATTTATAAAATATTTATTTATCTTTTCTTCGATAATTAATAAATAATATTTTAACTTTTTAATTTATTAAATTTTAAACTTAATAAATCCTTTAATAAATAATGATAATTATTAAGTTTTAAGCTTAACGTTTTTAATTCGATATATTTATATATATATATCTAAAATAATTAAACTTAATATCGAAAAGTTTATTATATTTATGACATATTTTCTTTTCTTTATTTACTTTATTATTTAAAATTAATTATTCACGTTTATCATTATCATTAAAGTTTATTAAATAATTATATTTATTATTTAATTTATTATTCCATTTTAAGAATTAATCGGTTAAAAAATAATTATTTTTTAAAAGTTTTTACTTTATTTTTTTATCGTTATTTTAATCTTTAATATATATTTCGTTAATTATATAATTATTATTATTACGTTAACTTGATTTACCTTATTAACGTTATAAATATTTATAACGGTTATAATTTCCATTTTATTTTCTTTAATAATAATTTCTTTAATTATGATTATAAAGGAATTTACGTTAACCATAAACATTTTAATTATTATTTTAACGATAATAATTATATTTATAATTATCATTATAATAATTATTATCATAATTATCATTATCATAATTATTATAATTATAGTTATAATGATTATAATCTTTTTAACCATTATAATTATTACGATAATTATCATAATAATTAATTTATCGACCGTTTTATTAATTATATTATTAATAATTATTATATTACTTATTATAATATTTATTATCGCTTTAATAATTATCGTTTTCATCATTATATTTACTTTAATAATCATTTTAACCGGTAACGTTATTATCTTAATTAAATGAATTAATTAATAATTTAAACATATTAAAAATATTTACGTTTAAAGGAATATTATAAATTCAACGTTTATTAATACCTATTTAAATAAGTTATTTAATTTAATTTTACCTTATATTATAATAATTAAAAACGTTATTAACGTTATTATTTATTAAGATATTAAAGATATTTATTATAAAAAATTCCTTTAATAAAAAGTGAGATTAATATTTATAAATTAACGTTAAGAAAATTAAAGACTTAATTTATATATTAAATAAGTTTATTCATTTATACCGATTAACAATAATAAATAATTTAAATAACTTAATCTTTTAAAGAAATATTTTTTAAGTAATTATCTTTATTATATTATACTTTTTTTAATATTTTTAAAACGTTAATAACATTAACTTTAAATCATTTAAAAAGATACTTTTAATAATACTTATTATTAACTTAATATTTCCTTTTTTTATCATTATTTAAAGATTAATATTAAAATAATACCATTTTATAATAAAGTTCATATATATAATTCTTAATTTTTTCCTTATAAATTTTATTCATTATTATATTATTCATTATATTAATAAAAATATAAATATTAATTAATATTATTTTATCGGTTAAAAAGTTATTACTTAACATGAAATATTTAATATTTAATAAAAACTATTTTTTAAAGTTTATTTTATATTTAACTTAATTAAAATAATATCATTATAAATTACGATAATTAAAAATTACTTCATTTAATTATATTTCCTTAAATATTATCGCCATTATATCATTAATTTAATATACACGTTAATAAACGTCATTATTATTAAATAAATATCCATTATATCCATTTTTTTATCCATTTTTTTATCCGCGTTTATATTTACTTTTATATCCGCGGTTATTTTTATATCCGTTTCTTTAACCATTATAATTATTATCGCCATTATTTTAATCATTATTATTATCATTATTTAAGTTTTTAAAGTTAAACTTAAATATTAATTTAAAACCTTAATTATTTTATTTATTAAAACGTTAATGATTTTTATTATAACGTTAAAACGTTTTATAATAAATTTAACTTTTATCACGATAATTATTATATTAATCGTTATTATAATAATTATTACCATTATTATTTTAAAGGAAGTTAATACGTTATCCGATATATTAATATATTAAATCTTTTTAACGTTTATTTTTATTAAAACGTTATTTAAAGTTTAAATTATTTACATTATTTTTATCTTTTCCTCGAAATAATTAATTAAGATCTTTAATTTTATAATAATTTTATTTATAACTTAAATTATTAAAACTTTTCGGATTACTTATATTATTCGGTTTTATTCACGTTTAAAATTTAAATAATTATTTAATATAAAAATTAAGATTATTTAAATTACTATTTAAAAATAAAGGTAATCATAAATATAAACGTTAATAAATAAATTTAATATTATTACTTAAGTCTTTAAAAATAACTATTTATTTAAAGGATTAAATAAATACCATAATATTTTAATATTCGACAATTTAAATTAAATTTTATACTTTTAATAATAAATCATTATATTTAATTAACGATTAAAGTAATAAAATAATTAAGGTTATATTAATTATAACATTTCTTTCTTATTTAATTAAATAATTAACTTAATTAAAATATTTTTTTAATAAGTTAAATAATAATTTAACTTATATATTAACTATTCGATTTAATTAAATAAATACCAAATAATCGAAAAGAAAAAAAGAAATATCCCTTTATAAAAAATGTTAACTTTAACATTTAATTCCTTTTATTAAGTTTATAAAAGGTTTTTTAATTTTTAAGTCTTTTAATAAAACCATAAATCTTAATTTAACATTTTTATATTAAACTTTAAAACCTTTTTAAATTAATTTTAACCATATTTTATTAAGGTTAACTTTAATATTATTTATTATAACCTATTTCATTAAAGCTTAAAAAGTTATCTCTTTTTAAAAACGAAAAAATTAAGTAACTTCGTTAATTAAATTTCCAATATAATTAATTAAAAGGAATAATCTTTACTCCGGTTAATTAATCTTATTTATTAATTACTTAATTTCGCTTCTCAATTAATTAACTTAAATTAAAGGTTAAAAATATTAAATAAAATCAATAAAATTAAATATAAATATAATGTTTAAATGAAAAATATATTAATTAATTACTTATATTAAATTATAAAAAAAGGAAGCTTTTAATAAATTTCATATAACTTAGGAAGAAATTTATAAAGATTCTTACGCTTAATAATTATAAGTTTTAATTATTTCCATATATATTTTAATATAAATATAATTATTATTATTACATTTTTAAACATGTTTAAAATAAAAATATTCCCTTAAAAAATAAACTAATTAAATATAAAGTTTATTTTATATTAATATTAATAAAATATAAAAAAGATATAATAAAATTAATATTTTAAATTAAAGGTTATATAATAAATTCAAGAAATAAATACCGATATAAAGTTTTCTTATATTAAACTTAAATAAGATATAATATATAAGGTTAAACTTAAAATTAAATATAAACGCTTCCCATTTATAAAATTAAAAAACATTCCCATAAATTTCTCATAAACTAAAATAAAATTAAAATTAATAAAGATTAAATAAAAATAAGTAATTATATTAATTAAAAGGTAATAAATATATTAAAATCATACTAAAATTAATCTTAAAATATAAAATATAAGTTAAAAAAGTTAAGATCTTATTAATAAAATATCATATAAAGAAAAGTAAGAATAAAATTCAATCATAAATTAAGAATATATTAATAAAGATTTTAATAAAATATCAACTATCCGACGATTTAATAAATTAAAGATTAAAAAGTAATAAATATTATTAATTAAAAAGATAAATAAATATTATATTAACCATTCGAAAATATAAGAATAAAGTTATTAAATATAATAAGTTAATATAAATAATAAATTTAAAAATTATATTATATAAAATAAATCTATATATAATAATTATATTAGAAAATTAACATAATTATAAGTTAAGTTAAATTAAGGCTTAATTAATGATAACGGTTATAAGTAAAATAACATTTTTAAAGGTTTCAATTAAAGTAATTTTAATTATATAAATTATATTATCAAAATCGTTTTAATTTAAAGTTTTAAAAAATATAAATTTTAATTAATTATAATATTATTAAAACGATAAAGTTATTTATAAATAATTTCGATATATATATATTAATTCATTAATATTAATTATGTTATATTATTATTAATTAAATTACGTTATATAATTTAAATAATTTTTATTTGAATAAAAAAAGTAAGTTAAAAATATATTAACCACGTTTTATATTATTTAAATAACCCACTTTTTAATGTAATAATATATATATTAAAAATTATAAAGAAATATTTAAAAAGATATAACGTAAAAATATATTTAATAATAAATCGTTTATTATTTTTTATTTTCGGTAATATAAAATATTATTAAAATAATAATATTTATAAAGTAACGTTATATATATTATATAATATTCGAAAGTTTGTTATATTATATAGTTATCGCTTTATCGCTTTTTTTTTATTAAAACGAATCATTTTAATTTAATTAATAATAATTTTACGAATATTTAAATATATTTTATATAATTAATATTATTTAAAAGGTATTTTAATTATGTATATTTTAATTTAAGTTATATATTAATACGATATATATAACTTAAATTATTAAAGGTTAAAGTAAAAAAGTATTTTATATAGTAATTTTTTAACTTTAAAGCTTTTTTAAAGTTGTTTTAAAGCTGTTTTAAAGCTTTTTTAAGATTATTTTAAAGCTTTTTTAAGGCTTACGATTATATGCCTTATAAGATCTTTTTTATGGCGGTTTTAATCTTTATAAGATTGATTTTTATAACAATTTTAAGCTTTAAAAAAAGCTTTTAAAAAAGCTTTAAAGTTAGAAAGTTATTATATAAGATATCTTTTTACTTTAATCTTTAATAATTCAGGTTATATATATCGTATTAAAGTGTAATTTAAATTAAAATATGCGTAATTAAAATATCTTTTAAATGATATTAATTATATAAGGTATATTTAAATATTCGCAAAGTTATTTATATTTAAAAGTAAAGCTTTATTTTTCGAATTCTACCGGTAATATTTATATAATATAAGTAAAATATAAATATTATATAATATATATAACGTTACTTTATTTATAATTATAATTATTAAATAAGTTTTTACGATATTTTTTATTATAAATTTATTATATAATTTAACATTTATTTCGTAAAGTTATTATTAAATAAAAGAAATAAAAAATAAAAAATAATTTAAACTTTTATTATTTTCTAAAAAAATTATAAAAGCTTTTTTTTAAAATTTAAATAAATTTATAAATATAGTAATTACGATTATATATTTACAATTATTAAATATAAAATTATGTTATTTATTTAATGATATTAATTTTATTTTAATATAATTATTTTTCGTAAAGTTATAAATATTTTTTTACGTTTTTATTATTTTTTTATTTTTATCAATATTTTTTAAATTTTTTATTTTTATTTTATATAAAATTTAAATTTACGTTTTTATAATATTTAAATTATAATTATAAGGTTATAAATTTAACCATTATATCATTATATTTTATGTAAAATTTTTAAGTTTAAATAACTTTAAAAAAAAGAATTTTTCTGAAATTTTATTTTTAACTTT
The DNA here is from genome assembly GCA_022578955.1 of Hypoxylon sp. FL1857. Lineage (NCBI taxonomy): Eukaryota > Fungi > Ascomycota > Sordariomycetes > Xylariales > Hypoxylaceae > Hypoxylon > Hypoxylon sp. FL1857. Next base: position 417,374 of record MU400375.1, on the reverse strand, counting down.
TATTATTTTATTTTATTTAATGATAATATTGAAATTTAAAATTTTTAAGCCTTTTTTTTGCAAAAAAAAAACTTAAAAATTTTTACGTAACATATATTATTATTAATTAAAGATATTTAAATATATAATAAAAAAAGCAATAAAAAAGGCAATATCCCGTCCGGATGATAAATATTAAAGGTAAAAGTTAATGTTTTTTTAAATAATTTTTATTATATTTCTTTTTAAAAAAACCCCTTTAAAAATTAATTCTTTCCTTTAATAATTATAATTATAACTTTCTTTTTTAAATAAGTATAATTTTAATAATTTAAATTAATAAACTTAAAGAAATATTTTTTAAGGTAAAGTTTCTTTTAAAAAAAAACTTTAAAAAGCTTTAAAAACTTTAAGAAATTTTTTTAAAAAATTTAAAAAATCCAAAAAAACCTTTTAAACCATTAAACCCTTAAATATATTAAAAAAAACATATACCTGAATGAAGGGCTTACACGGCTTTTTAAACCTTTAGAAATAATTTTAACCATTAACTTTAATTAATTTTACGTCGACCGGAACGAAAAAAAACCGTAAAACCTTAAAAATAATACTTTTTTACATTAATTAACAACTTTTTTAATAAACGAATAAACTTTTAAATCACTTCGGTTAATTTAAATTATTTATTTTTAAACGGTTTATTTTTATCATTTTTATTTAATTAAATATTAACTTTTAAACTTAAAAGGTTTTTTTTTTCGAAAAGTTAAACTATAATTACTTTATAAAAAGTTTTAATCCTTAATATCTTTAAAGGTTTTACGTTTTATAACATTAATAATTTAAGGGGTTTTTTTAAAGTAAGTTTTTTAAATCTTAACCTTTTTTTACTTTTTCAAAAAGACCTTTTATTTTTAACCTTTAATAACTTAAGTTATAATTATTTAATTATGGTATAATTAAGACCTAAAAATAAGGTTTTAAAATATCTTTTTTATCATATTTTTATTATATAATTTACCTTTTATTTCGTAAAGTTATTACCGATTAAAACGAATAAAAAATAAAAAATAATTTAAACTTTTAAAGTTTTTATTACCTCCCATAAAAATTATAAAAACCTTCTCTTTTTTAAATTTAAATAACTTTACGAATATAATAATTACGATTATTTATTTAAGATTATTAAATATAAATTTACGTTATTTATTTAATAATGTTAGTTTAATTTTAATATAATTACTTTTTATAAAGTTATAAATTTTTTCGTAAATTTAGTTATTTTCTAATTATTTTATTTCTTATATTTTATTTTTATTAAATAATTTAACCGTTATAATAACTTTTCATAAATTTAAGGTATTTTACTTTTATTTTATTTTTATTTTTATTTTATTTTTATTTTTGTTTTATTTTTATTTTTATTTTTATTTTTATTTTATTTTTATTTTTATTTTTATTTTATTTTTATTTTTATTTTTATTTTATTTTTATTTTTATTAAATGTTTTTTAATTTTTAATTTTCCTTTACGTAAAGCTCGAACTCACGTTTTTATAATATTTAAATTATAATTATTAAGTTATGAATTTTACCATTATATCATTATATTTTACGTGAAATTCTTAAGTTTAAATAACTTTAAAAAGGTAATTTTTCTAAAGTTTTATTTTTAACCTTTAATATTTTATTTAGTTTAAATATAAAAATTACGTAAAATATATTATTATAACCGTAATAATATTTTTTATTTAACGATATTTTTTTGAAATTTATTAATTCCTTATCGATAAAGATATCGTTTATAAAATTTAAAAACTATAATAATAATTTCTTTTCTAAAACAACTTTTATAAGGTAGCTTTTTTAAGGTAACTTCTTTAAGGTAGCTTTTATTTTCAAAGTTTTTTAAAGTTTTTAAAACTTTTTTCATTATAAAGTAACTTTTTCCAAATCGTTAAAAATGACCTTTTTATTTCGAACGTTAATAACTTTAATTACATTAATTGTGAAACCATATATTTTAAACTAAAATATTCGTAATTAAATAAATTATTTAACGATATATTTTTTATATTTATTTAACTTATATTTATAAAGTTATTAACTTTTAAAGTTAAATATAAAACTTGAAAACGTTAACGCGAAATTGCTCGAAATTTTAACCAATCGTTAATTAAGAAAAAAGCTTATTAATTACTTTATTAATTTCCGATAATTTTCCATAATTTCTTATAAATATTTCTTAAAGTTTCAACGTATAATATCTTTTAAACGAAATTAATTTATTATCGATAATAATATAATTTATTAAATATGAAAAATATAATGATAAGTTTTTTTTTTAAAGTAACTTTTTAAGGTAATTTTTATTTTTAAAACTTTTTAACTTTTTTTAATTATAAAGTTTTTCTTATTATAAAATATATTTTTTAAAATTATTAAAAATAACATTTTTATTTTAAACGTTAATAATTTTAATTATATTAATGATATAATCATATATTTTAAATTAAAATATTTATAATTAAATTAATGACTTAATGATATATTTTTATTTTTATCGAAATTATATTTATAAAATTATTAAATTTTGAAAAAAGAAAATAAAACGATGTAAATAAAACGCGAAATTTCAATTAATTATTAATTAAAAAAGCTGAACAATTCTTTATTAATTTTAAGGAGTTTTTTATAATACTTTTTAAAATTTTAACTTATAATATTTTCCGGACGAAAATATTTTTAAATTTTTTAAATCGAAATTTAATTATTAATTTTTAATTTAATTTAATTTTATTATATATAAAATATTTTTATTATAATATAATTATTATAGTTTTAATTATTTAACATTTACTTTTTAAATAATTTATTAATAATTATTATATAATTAAAGTTTTTAAAATATTTATTTTATTTATTTTATTTATTTTATTTATTTTATTTATTTTATTTATTTTATTTATTTTATTTATTTTATTTATTTTATTTATTTTATTTTCATTAAATAATAATATTTAATTAATATAATATTATAAAATATATTTTTAATTATTCAAATAATTGAATAATTTAATTATTAATTATAATTTTTAAATTATAATATATTGTATAAATTAAATAATTAAATTTTTCCATTATTTTAATTTTATTCATAATAATAAATAAAAAAAAGTTGTAATATAAATAAATATAATTATTTTTATAATAATTTTGAAATATTATTATTTTAATAATATTGAATTTATTAAAAAATAAATTAGGATTAAATTTTATTAAAACGATAAAATTATTTATAAATAATTTCGATATATATATATTAATTCATTAATATTAATTATGTTATATTGTTATTAATTAAATTACGTTATATGATTTAAATGGTTTTTATTTAAATAAGAAAAATAAGTTAAAAATATATTAATCACGTTTTATATTATTTAAATAACGTATTTATTAATGTAATATTAATAATTTTTCTTTTTTTATAATAAAAGTATATTTTATTAAATATGTTATAATATAAAATTATGATCCCCTTTTTTTATTATTAATCTTCTTTTATTAATTAATTTCCCTTTTTATTAAAATAATTTTTATCTTAAAGAATTATAGAAAATGATATTTATTTATAATGTTTCTTTAATGAATTAATTAAAACTAAATTATAAGATAAATAATTCTTCATTAACGATATTATTATAATTCTATTAATTAATATTTAAGTATAATAAGTAATGATTTAATTATTTATTATATTAATTTAAATATAATTTTAAAAAAGTGTAAATATCATATAAATAATAAAAAGATATATCTTAAAATATTTATTCGTTATATAAATATTATTAAAGTTATTATTAAAATTTTACTTAAAAATCTTAATATTTATCTTAATGTTATAATTTATGTTTAAATTAAGTTAAAGAAAAAGTTATAATAAATAAGAAATGAAAATCTTTTTCTTAAAACTTATATTATTCATAAACGTTATAAAGATATAAAAAAATAAAATAATCGTTTTATTAATATAATTAAAAATGTTTATATTATATTACGTGATATTATTATAAAACTTTATTTATTTCATAAAGTAATAAAAAAGTTTTCTTTTAAATTCTTTAAAATATATCTTTTCTTCATAAAATAATAATATTATCATTTTAATAAACTTTCTTTTTCAAAAAGTTATATATTCCCATTATTAATCTTTATTTATTATCAACCTATTTAATTTATTAATAGTTTTTAAATAATAATAATATGGTTTTTTATTTTAAATACTTTTATTTAAATCTTTTTTATAACGTTATATAAATTATTTAAATTATTTTTATTTTTATTTAACTTAACTTTATAATTTTATTATTAAGTTATTTATATTAATAAATATTTATGAAATTTTATTAACGTTAAACTTTATCATAATATCCATAAGATTATTTTCTCCATTAATTTATTTAATTTTATTAATTTCGCGTTATTTATATAATTAACGTAATGATATAATATTAATTATTAATCACGTTTCTTTAATAATTCTTAATTTAACCAAATATTTATAAAAGGATAAAAAATTTATATATATAATGACTAAAATAAATAAGAAAAATAACTTTTCTAATATAATAATAATAATTATCTTAATAAAAATATTTATATTAATGCTATATATTATAATATATATCTTACTTATTAATATGTTTTTTATTACTTTTATATATTTTATTAAACTTTAATAAATAAAATTTCTTTATATCGTAAATAATTTATTATCTTTTATTTCATTACTTATATTAACCTCATATTTAATTTAAAAGTTTAAATCTTCATTATTCGTAAATAAACCGTTTATATATATGTTAAAAAATAAATGAGATTAAGCTTATTTAATATTAACGCTTATAATAAAACTTATATATAAAAAGCATATAATTACCTCGATAAAAAGTCAAAAGTTAAACATTATTAAATTATTATTACTTTATACTTATTTAATAATTATTATGTTATATATTTTTAATATTTATTTTATATATAATTTAAATTAAAAAGCCTTTTTTATAATATAATATTTTACACTTATTAACGTAAATTATTTAATCATAAAGCGGACACGTAATAATATCAAAAGATAATCGTTAATACTCGTTTTAAAGAAAAAATATTATTCCAAATTAACTTAAATAAAGAAGATTTTAATAATATCATTAACCATTAATTTTCAAAAAGTTAAATTAATAATAAAGTTATGAGAAATATAATTTTAAACATAATAATAATATTTTTATTATTTAATGACTTAATAACGATATTAAAGTTAAAGTTTAATAAAGAAATAATAAAAATTCAAGTTAAAAATTTAAAGAAATGAAAAATTAAAGAATTCATTACTTTAAGGAATAAAATAACATTTTCTATAAATAATAAAAGAATTATTATTAAAATAAAACAACTTTATAATGAAAACTTAATTAAATATAAAATATCTTTACTTAATATCTTATATAAAAAAAAACAATAATAACGTTAAATTAATAACCTTTTTAAATAATTTTAAAACTAAGTTTTTACTTAATAATTATAAAATAAATTAAGAAAAAACCTTATATATAACTATATATTTAAGAGGAATAATAACAAAATAATAATAAAGATATATCGCAAATATTATTAAAGAATTAAAAGATATCTTTTAGTTAAAAATGGAAAATTAATTATATAACTTAATAAGAAATAAAAACTTATAAATATTTAACGTTTTTATAACGATATAAAAACTACGTTAAGGATTAATAAAAAGATTTAACATATTCTTAAAATGATTTAAAATTATCGAAATAAAGGATTTAAAATAATATTTAAAAGGAAATAAGGTATTAAATTTATTAATTAAATTAAATATAAAATTGAAAAATAAATGTTTAAAAAGGTTTTTATTAAAGATTCAAAATAAGTTCGAAAATAAAGTATAATTATTCGAAATTATTTTAAAAAGGTAATATAAAAATTATTAAAACTTATCCTAAAATATAATTGAAGAAAAGAATAATTTTATAACTTTATAATAAATCATTAACTTAAATATATTTAAGATTAAAAGAAAATTTAATTAAAGTTGGGAATTAATACCCTTTAATAATAAAAATATAAAGGCTTTATAAAACTTAAACGGTTATTTTAATTATAAAGAAAAGGGATATTATAAATTTAATTACCTTAAAATTTAATATTTTAAATATAAAAAATTTAACTATTTTATATTAAAATACTTATAATAAGATAATATTAACCATATATTTAACGTAAATTAAACCTTTTTTAAGATAAGAAAAATAAAGAACTTATAATAAGATAAAGATTTCTTATATAATTAATTTAAGATAATAATGAGGTTATAAATAAAAAGGTAATAAGTTAATTTAAAAGCGTTTATTAATACGAGATTTAATTATAATATAATCATTAATAAATATATAATAATAAATTTATTAACGTGTTTAAAAATAAATAATTAAATAAAAAGCTTATATAAAAAAAGATATTAAAGAAGTTATTAATTATTATAAAAGTTTAAAATAATTAAAAACTTAAACGATAAACCCTTTATATAATTAGAATAATCAACTAAAATTTTAAATATAACGTTTTTTTAAAGTTACTTTAAATTAATAATATAAACGTTATATTTAAAAGCTGAAATTATTAATAATATTATCATATAAAAAAAGGAAATATCTCCTTAATAAATAGGTGTAAAGAAATAATAAAAATATTACGAAATTTTAATAAAATTATAAAGAGTGATTAATTAACGGAAAACACATAAAAAGAAACAGGAATATTCACGTTAAAATAATTATTTATAAGATGTTAAGATTATAAGTAAAAGCGTTATTATTATATTTAAATAAAATAAGATGAGGAAGATTTAACCTTATTTATAATATGTAAATGAAAAGATGAGCGATAAATTTTCTTAATTATATAAAAACTAGAAAATAAACGAAAATAAACTTAAACGATATTAATCTGAAAATTACAACGGAATTAATATAAATAATTTAAATCATTTAAAATAACGTTATTATTAAAGATAAGAGTTAAAGTAAAAAAAGGAACGACTTAATTGAGAAAAGTATAAAAAGCGATAATATTACCATATATATTAACGATAATTTAAAAAAAAGAAAAGTTAATTAATTAAATTATTACCGATTTAAGGTTAAATAATTTACGTAATAATATTTATTATTATAACTTTTATAAACGTTATAAATAATGATAAAAAGATCGTGAAAAATATATTTAAAAGCGATAATATTATTAAAATTAAGATAATATTCCTTAAAAATATAACGAATATAAATCATATAAAGAAAATTAATAAAGAAAGGTTTATCCCATAAAAGATTTAAGCATATTATATCGATAATATTAAAGTGATAATTTAAGATTAAAAAGGTTATAAAAAAGAAGTTATTTATAATTAATTTATAATAAATTATAAATATGATAAACTTTATATAAGAAATTAAGTAATAAAGATATAACTAACCTTTAAAAAAATATATTTTCAGTTTAAATTAATAAATATTTTAATTAAAAAAAGGAAAAAAGGAAATAATTTAAAAATAAAGGTATTCCTAAACGGTAACTATTATATTACCATATTAAAAATAACTTATATCATAATAATAAAATAAACTTAAAAACTTTAAAACCTTTAAAAACTTAAAGCTTAAATATATAAATATAATCGCTTTATTTTCTTTTCTTTATAATCATTCTTATTAAGAAGGTAAGTTTTTATAAATAAAAAAAAGTAAATAATATAATCACGTAATAAAGTAAATTCATAACCAGAATAGTATAAGTTTTCTCCAAGATATAATTCTTACTTAAACTTTTATTAAACAATAAATCCATATATTTAACTCCTTTTAAAGAGAGTAAATAAAGTAACCGATATATGAATAATAATAATAATAATCATAATAATAATAAATATAAATTTAACTTTTTTTATATTTTAAGATTATTATTATATATATTAATTATTTCTCTTAAAAGATTATATCGTTTATTAAAAAAAACGTTAAAACTTTCAAACTTTTAAATATAATTTTATATATTATATATTGTAATAATGTTAAGAAAATTTAAATAACTTATTTTAACATTTTAAAAATATTTTTTAAACTTTTTTAATATAAAAAGAAACTTTTTTAAAAATTAATACTATCGATATAAATAATGAAAACATTAAAGTTATTTATGAATCTTTTATTATTAATTAAAAATTTTTTATTATAATTTTAATTATTTTTAAAGATAAAAATATTATAATATTTTTTATTTTATAAAGATATTTTATTATATCATTTAGAATTTTATTGATCAATAATTAAACTTTAACTTTCATTATTAATTAAAAATAAAATATTAACTTTTTTATTAATTTTTATTTATAATTAAAATTTTTAAACTTTCCATTTTTTTAAGAATTATTTATCTTTTTATTAAAGAATTATATTAAATATTATATTTTAAATATATATATGTAATATAATTATTAAATATTTTAAAGTTTTTTATGATAATATATTAATTTAATAAAATTTAAAATATTAATTTTATATTTTTAAATATAAATATTTTACTTTATAAATAAAAATTTTTAAAACATTAATCCTAAGTTTTCATTAATAAACATACATAATTTAAATAATTTAATGATTTAAGAAATAACTTGAAATTTTTAAAATAATATATTATTATTTCAAAACATTTATAATAAATATATAAATCTTATCTTTTCTTATTTAATCATAATTCCTTTATTAATTTATATATTCTTTTTAAGAAGTAAATGATTTATATATTATTTTCTTTATATTTTTAAAAATTTAAAACTTCAATAACAAATCTTTTAATAATCATAAAACGTAAAAAATATTTATTTTTAAAGATCATCATCATTTTTAACCTTTATATTAAAATAACAATAATTAAAAACTTAATAATAATAAATTAATTAATATAATAATTAATATTATTTAAAATATTATTCGATTATTTTTTTAATTAATTAATAAGTTTTTATTATTAAACTTAATCTTTTATATTGAATTATTTTTATATATTTTTTCTCTTTTTATAAATCTTAAATAAAATTAAATAAAAAGGTTTTAAATAATTTATGGTAATAAAGTTTTAAAAGTTTTATATTTATTGGATTTCCATATATAAACATATTATTTATATATTATAAAGTAGATTTTTAAAATAATATTTTTAATTTAAAATAATTTATTATATTATTATTTATTCCTTAAATCATTTTATATTTTTCTTAATAAACTTTAAAAGTTTTATAAATTTAATAATATTTTAATATATTTAAAAACTTATCTTAATAAAAATTTTATAAAACTATTTATAAATATTTTATTTACAAATAAATAAGAAATCTTAAATATACTTAAAATATATTTTTAATAATACCATATATTTTATATATTAATATATTTAAATTTAATATTAATATATTTTTTATCTTTTATTATTAACTTAATCATGTATTAATTATTATTATAAATTTTCTCAATATATCTTAAATTAATTTAAACATTTTTAAAAAAACATTATAATATTATAATTTCTTTAATTATATTTATTACATTAAATAATTTTATTTTAATGATAAAAATTAATATAATAAATTAATAAATTACTTTTTATATAATAAAATTAATATATAAATTTATAATATATTTATAAGATAATTTCCTTATTTTTATATTATTTATAAAAGAAATATTATTCATAATTAATAAAGTTTATATATTAATATTTTTACCTTTATATTTAATATATAAAATTTTTATTATATCTAAATATTATTATATATTATAATCTTAAATTTATAAATTAATAGGAAAGTTATATTATTATATATCTTATGTTTAATTTAATTATTATAATTACATATAAAATTAAGTTAATATATATTTTAAAACGTTTTTATTTTTATTTTAAAAACGTTTGAATAAATAATAATATTAAAAAACTTATTTATTATCATTCAATTTAAACTTAATAACCACTTTTTTAATATAATTATTATGAAATAAAAAGGTTATTTTACACTTTTTATCCCGAATTATTCTAATCTTTAAATATTAATTAATCGCGTTTTAATTTTTAATTTTATAAAATTCTTTAATTAATTAATCTCTTTTTAAATATAAGAATTATTCTTTGAATCATTTATAATTAAAATATCATTAATTTATATAAACATATATATATATATATTAAACATTTATATAAAAAAATTTTCTTTTAAAAAAAAGCCGAAAATCTTTTTAATGTTAATATATTTTTAATATCTTTATATCATAATAAAAGAAAATCTTTTAAACTATATAAAACTTTTAAAAATTTTATATAATTTCTTTCTTTATTTTTATATTTATTTAATAACTTTATTATAATTAAATCTTTATTTATATATAATATATTTACGAAAATATTCTTAACATTAAATCATTTAATATTTAAATTAAACTCCATTATAATAAATATCATAATTTAAAAAGATTTTATTATAAATATTATAAATTATCTTTAATTATTAATTAAGATTTATATTTATTTAAATATTTATTTTTATTAAATTTATAATTAAATATTTATTTTAAAAGAAATATCTTATTTTTTAACTTTATTATATTTTATTATTTATTATATTTTATTTATTTTAAATATTTATATCTTTTCTTAGCCATTCTTCTTAAATTTATCGCTTAAAAACTAATGAATTAAATATATTACGGATTATAAATAATTAATGAAGTTATATTTAAGGGTAATATAATAAGGTTATTAATTCAATTATAAAGGTATTTAAATCTAAATAAAGAGTATATTTTTAATTATTTAATGAATGGTTATAAGTTTGTTAAAAAAGTTTATTAATATTTATAAATTTATGGAAATAAAATTAACCTTATAAAGTTATCTTTATAATAACGAATATTTTTAATAAGATGTTTATATTTTTTAAATAATAATTATAAAAACTTATTTTATTATATTTTAAACTTATTTAAAATAACGTTAATTTTCTTAACATTTTTTAATTTATTAATACAATATTTACCATATATAATATTATATATTTATATATAATTAAATATATAATTTTTTATTAATTAAATTAAAATATATTTAAACTTTTTAACTATACTTTTTATTAAAAAAGAAAGATTTATTTTCTTTTATAATGGACGAAATCTTAATATTCGTTAAATTATTATGTCATTTTATAAACCCACTTTAATTATAAAAAGTTTTAATGTATAATTTTTTATAACTTATAATGAGAAGTTTCTTAATATTTTCATTAATTAAATAACACGTTATGAATTATAAAAGATTATATGTTAAAATTGTTAAAATTATAATACATTATAACGTTAAATATATTATACATTATAACGTTAAATATATTATAAATATAAAGATTTATATATTAAAAAGCTTTATAATTATAATATATTATAAAATTAAATAAATTATAAATATAAAAAATAATTTTCGCGATTTCATTAATTAAATTATACGTTATAAATTATTAAATTTATAATAACTTTTAACGTTAAATATATTACATTTATAATAAAAAGTTTTTACGATTTAATTAATTAAATAATACATTGTAAATTATAAAAAATTATATATTAAAGTTTATTATAATTATAATAATTATAATATTTAACTTTTTTATAAATGTAACGTATTTTTATCATTAAAGTGGGTTTATAAAATGATATAATAATTTAATGGATTTTTAAATATCGATTACCATTTCTTCTTTATAAATTAAAATGGTAAATATTAAATTATTTAATTTTTTACTTTTAAATTTTTAATTTTTAAATCTTTTATTTTTTTAAAAAAAATTTAATTATATTTATTATTATTTATAATTAAACTTTTAAACCTTTCAAATATCCTTAATTATGTAAAGTTATATAATTTTCAAAGAAAAGGGTTTTTTATGGTTTTTACGGGAAACGTAAAGCTTTAATTATATTAAATTTTTTATTCTTTTTTACCGGTAATAACTTAATAAAATTAAGGCTAAATCACGTAATAAAGATATCATAAAAGAGCTTATATAATTCTCTTTTTAATGATTTAAGTTATATCATAATAAGATAATTATAACTTACGTTATTAAAGGTTAAAGTAAAAAAGTGCCGGGAAATCTCCGGAAAGTTTTAAGAAAGTTATAAAAACGGCTAAAATTTAAAAAATTTACTTTAAAAAAACCTTTTAAGCCATTTACCTTAAAAAACCTTTCGAGCCATTAAAGTTATAAAGCATAAAAGCTTTAAAAATATTAAAGATTAAAACTTTTATAAGGTAATTATCGCTTAACTTTAAAAAAAAACCTTTTAAACTTAAAATTTAATATTTAATATAATAAAAATCGGAAAAATATAAAGTTTAATAATTATAAATTATTATTACTTAAAGTTTATAAATTAATATATTTAAATATAAAAACTTAATAATATATAATATTAATTATAAATAAAATAAAATTAATATTAATATAATATTTTAATTAAAATAAATTTTTTATAATATATTATTATATAAAGGTTATATAAGGTTAAAGTTATAATAAATTAAAAGATTATTAATATATATAAAAAAAAAGAAAAAAGAAAGAAAAGAAAAGAATAAAGAAAATAAAAAGAAATGGAAATTTTATTTTAAATAAAATAAAATAAATATAAAAATAAAAGAATAATTTATATTTTATTATATATATAAAAAGGAGGGGGGGGGGAGGGAAGAAATAAGAAGAGAAAAAAAAGAAAGAAAAAAAGAAAAAAAATTTAAAATTATATTAAAACCTTTTTTAATTTAATAATATTAAACGTTTATTATTTATAACTTTTAAATAATATAAAATAAATTATAATTACTGTTTATTAAAATAAAAAAATAAAGGATAAAATGAGATTTTAAATAATTTAAATTTAAAAATTAAAAAATTATTTTTTTAATTTATTTTAATTTTTTAAAAAGATAAAAGATCATAATATTTAAATATATTTATATATAAAGGGAAAAGGAAAGGAAGAAAAGGGAAAAGGAAAAAAAAGAAGAAAAAAATAAATAAAATCTTTTTTATAAAATAAATTAAATGCCCCGAATTTTAAAGGGTTATTATATCGATTAAATTATTTGAATTAATAAAATACTAGGAAATAAAATATTAAAAATAAAAGAGCTGGAAATAAAATATTTGGAAAAAGGTTTTTCCAATATATTTCATTTAAATAATGAATAACTTCACGAAAAAAGGTTATAAAAATATGGAATTAAAACCATTAAAAAGATAATTTAAGGAGGAATTTAATGATACCGGATGTATTGTCATACCTATTATATATGTGAAGTTAAATAATTTTGAAAGAAAAAGGTCTTTTATGGTTTTTACGGGAAACGTAAAGCTTAAATCACATTAAATTCTTTGTTCCCTTTTATCAGTAATAACTTAACGAAATTAAAGCCGAATCACATAATAAAGATATCATAAAAATATTTATGTAATTTTCTTTTTAATGATGTAAGTTACATTATAATAAGATAATTATAACTTAAGCTATTAAAGGTTAAAGTAAAAAGGTGCCGGGAAATCTTTGGAAAGCTTTGGGAAAGCTGTAAAAACGGCTAAAATTTAAAGAACCTACCTTAAAGAAAGCCCCCGAACCATTTACCCTGGAGAACCTTTCAAACCACTAAAGTTACGGGACGTAAAAGCTTTAAAAACATTAAAGATTAAAACTTTTTACCAAGTAATTATCACTTAACTTTAATAAAAAAAAATTTTAAACTTAAAAATTAATATTAAATTAAATAAAAATTATAAAAACATGAAATAATATAATTATGAATTCTTATTTATTAAATTATATAAATAAAAGATTATTTAAATTAAATAATATTAAAATAAATTATTAATATATATATATAAAGAAAAGAAATAAATAGAAAAAGAAAAATATATTATTATATATATAAATAAAGATAAAAAGAAAAAAAGAGACATAAAAAACTTTATTATAAAAGGTAAATATAAATATAAGTTTAAAATAATATAAAATAAATAATAATTAAAATTTATTAACGATTTTTATTATAATAATAAATTAAAATTAAAATATTAATAATTACATAAAAAAGAAAAAAGAAAAGAAAAAAAGGAAAAAAAGGAAAAAAAGGAAAAAAAGGAAAAAAAGTTAAAAAGTTAAAATAAAAATATATAAATAAAAATTTATAAATAAAACTTTTATATAATATAAAATTAAATTATTTATAAATATTTAATAAGTAAAAAGAAAGAAAAGAAAAGAAAAAATGAAAAATAAAGAGTAAAAAAAATATTTAAAATATTATTTAAAAACTTTATAATAAAAATAAATAAAATTTATTATGAAATAATTTAATTATATTTAACATTTATAATTTTTTAAATAAATTATAATTAATCTTTATTATAAAGATTTATTAAAATAAAATAATGAAATATAAATAATATTTTAAATAATTTAAATTTTAAGAATAACGTTATATATGTTATATAATACTTATATTTTACCCGTGTTATATAAATATTACCGGTAGAATTCGAAAAGTAAGGCTTTATTTTTAAACATGAATAACTTTACGAATATTTAAATATACTTTATATAATTAATATTATTTAAAAAGTATTTTAATTACGTATATTTTGATTTAAATTACACTTTAATATGATATATATAACTTGAGTTATTAAAGGTTAAAATAAAAAGGTATTTTATGTGATAACTTTCTAACTTTAAGGCTTTTTCTAAGGTTTTTTCCAAGGTTCGAAATCGTTATAAAAATCAATCTTATAAGGATTAAAACCGCCATAAAACAGATCTTACAAAACATATAATCGTAAGCCTTAAAAAAGCTTTAAAATAGTTTTAAAAAAGCTTTAAAACAACTTTGAAACAACTTTCAAAAAGCCTTAAAGCTAAAAAGTTATCATATAAAATACCTTTTTATTTTAACTTTTAATAACTTAAGTTATATATATCATATTAAAGTATAATTTAAATTAAAATATACGTAATTAAAATACCTTTTAAATGATATTAATTATATAAAGTACATTTAAATATTCGTAAAGTTATTATTAATTAAATTAAAATGGTTCGTTTTAATAAAAGAAAGCGATAAAGCGGTGATTATATAACATGACGAATTTTCGAATATTATATAACATATATAACGCTGCTTAATTTTAAAAGTAAAAGATTATAATATTTAAACATTAATATCTTTATAAATATGAAGGAAAAGAGGAAAAAAAAAGAAAAAAAAAGAAACGAGAAAAAAAGAAAAAAAAATAAAATAATAAATTAAATATTTTTTAAAAAATAAATATATTATAAATAAATTTTAAATAAAATATAAAATATAATATGAATTAATATATATATATAAGAAAAGAAAGGAAAGGAAAGAAAAGGAAGAAAAAAGAAGAAAAAAGAAAAGAAAAAAAAAGATAAAAAAACCGAAAATTATTTAAAAACTTAAAATAAAAATACATAAATAAAGGTTTATAAAGAAGATTTTTATATAATATAAAAGTTAATTATTTATATATATTTAATTAAAAAGGAAAGAAAAAGAAAAAAATAAAAAATAAAAATATTTAAAATATTTAAAATAAAATATATTATTAATAAATATAAAATAAATTATAATTAATGTTTATTATAAAAGTATATTAAAGTAAAAGAATAAAATATGAAATAAGATTTTAAATTATTTAAATTTTAAAAATTAATAAGTTTTTTTTTATTTATTTTAATTTTTAAAAATAAAAGATTATAATATTTAAATATTAATATATTTATATATATATAAGAAAGGAGGAAAAGAAAAGAAAAGAAAAGAAAAAAGAAGAGAAGAAAAGAGAAGAAAAAAGAAAAATAAAAAAGAAAAAAAAATAAAATGGTAAATTAAATCTTTTTTAAAAAATATATATATGATAAATAAATGTTAAATAAAATTTAAAATATAATATAACTAATATATATATATATAAGAAAGGGAGAGAAGAGAAGAGAAAAGAAAAAAAAGGAAAAAAAGGAAAAGAAAAAAAATTCTTTTTTAATTATTTTATTTTATTTTTCTTATAAATTAACATAATATTAAATATTAATAAATAATAAGTTTATATTATATATAAACCTTTAAACTTATTATACTTTAATTATAATATTTTTTAAGATTTTATTTAATTAAATTTTAAATTTTTACTTATATAAATTTCTTTTCTAAGGTAATTTTTTTAAAGTTATAAAATTTAAATCTATTTTAAAAACGTTTATTTAATTAAGTAAATTATTTGAAATTAAGGGGCTTTAATATCTAATTAGAGTATTAATTTAAATTTATAAAATATATTTTTAAATATTTTTCTGATTTATTTTAAAATAATTATTAATTTTTAAAGAAATAATAAAAATTCGGGGATATTATGTCCACGCCGCGCGGGGACCTCATGTTTTATAAGTTTTAA
This sequence comes from Hypoxylon sp. FL1857, assembly GCA_022578955.1. Lineage (NCBI taxonomy): Eukaryota > Fungi > Ascomycota > Sordariomycetes > Xylariales > Hypoxylaceae > Hypoxylon > Hypoxylon sp. FL1857. The sequence goes on along the minus strand of MU400375.1, from coordinate 400,745 downwards.
AGTTTTATTAATAAAATATTATTTTATTTATTAATAATTTATTATAATGCATTGTAATTTAATTCTTTTAAACTTATTTTCTTCAAGTAATAATGTTTTTAAAAATATTATTATAAATATATTTAATATTAAAAATATAACTTAAAAATAAAAGATTGAAATTATTTATTATTTTTTAATAAACATTTAATTTTAATTTTAATAAAAGAATTATATATCTTTATAAAATTTTTAACTTTAAATATTATAATATTTAATTAATGATTATTTTAAATATAAATGTTTTTTAAAGTTTTCTATAAATATTTATTAATATTAATAATAAAAATAATAATTTTTTTTAATTTTTTATATATTTTTATTAATATTATTATTTCCTTTAATATTATATTTATTAATTTTTATAAAAATTTATTGAAAGAATTAAATTATATATTTTAAATTTTAATATTATAAATAAATTTTTTTAAAATATTTTTAATAACTTAAAATTATTATTAATAAAAAATATAATATTTATTAAATTTCTTTTAAATTTTAAGCAGCGTTAAATATATTGTATAATATTTAAAAGTTTACCATGTTATATAATTACCGCTTCACCGCTTTCTTTCATTAAAACGAACCATTTTAATTTAATCAATAATAATTTTACGAATATTTAAATGCACTTTATAAAATTAATATTATTTAAAAAATATCTTAATTATACACATTTTAATTTAAATTACACTTTAATATAATATATATAACTTAAGTTATTAAAAGTTAAAATAAAAAAATATTTTATATAATAACTTTCTAACTTTAAAGCTTTTTTAAAACTATTTTAAAGCTTTTTTAAAGCTTACGGTTATATATTTTATAAAATCTCTTTTATAATGGTTTTAATCCTTATAAAATTAATTTTTATACCGATTTTAAACCTTAGAAAAAACCTTGGAAAAAGCTTTAAAATAGCTTTAAAGTTAAAAAATTACCATATAAAATACCTTTTTATTTTAACCTTTAATAATTCAAATTATATATATCATATTAAAATGTAACTTAAGTTAAAATGTACGTAATTAAGATATTTATCTTCTTATTTAAGTTACACCTTTATATAAATAATATTCATAAAATTATTTAAGTTTAAAAGTAAAGCTTTACCTTTCGAATTTTACCGGTAATACTTATATAACATGGGTAAAATATAAGTATTATATAACATATATAACGTTGCTTTAAATTTTTTAAAGTATTTTAAAGTTTATCGATAAAAACTTTTCTTAAAAAATAAATAAATTAAACGAAATTATTATATTTTTATAAAAGAAATAAAGATTAAATAATTATGTATAATTAATAAATTCATTAAAATTAAAATTAAAGTTTAAAAAAATTAAAAAATATCGTTTATATATATAAATATTTAACACTTTAATGAAGATTTAAGAAAGTTACGTATGACTTTTTTAATATTTTAATATTTTATAAGTTTTAAGAAAAGTTATTTTAAAAAAGAAATTTATATAAGTAAAAATTTAAAATTTAATTAAATAAAAATTTAAAAATGTAAAACTTTAAATATAATAACTTTTAATTTTTTTATATTATTTAAAAGTTATAAATAATAAATGTTTAATATTATTAAATTGTTTTATTTTAAATTAAAAAGGTTTTAAATAAAAGTTTAAACCGTTTTTTTCTTTTCTTTCTCTTTTTTTCTTCCTTTTTTCTTTTATATATATATTAATATTTTGATTTTATATTATTCTATTTAAATTTAAATAATTTTAAAGTTTTATTATATATTTTATTATATTATTTTAATAAGTCTTTTTAATAAATTTTAATTAGAAATCTTTTATATTATTTTATGTTCATCCCGTTTAGAAGATATTATACGTTAAGTTTCCCTGAAATTATTATGGGAAATTATGCGAAATTAATAAAAAATTGATAAATATTATGTAAGAAATTAATAAATAATTAATAAGTTTTTTCTTAATTAATGATTAGTTAAAATTTCGAGCGATTTTACGTTAATATTTTTAAGCTTTACTTTTAACTTTAAAACTTAATAATTTTATAAATATAACTTAAATAAATATAAGAAATATATTATTGAATAATTTATTTTATTAAAAACATTTTAATTTAAAATATATGGTTTTATAATTAATATAATTAAAGTTATTAATGTTCGAAATAAAACGGTTATTTTTAACGATTTGGAAAGAGTTATTTTATAATGAGAAAAGCTTTAAAAAGTCTTAAAAAGTTTAAAAAGTTTTAAAAGTAAAAACTATCTTAAAGAAGTTATTTTAGAAAAGAAATTATTATTATATTTTTTAAATTTAATAAATGATATTTTTATCGATCAAGAATTAATAAATCTTAAAAAATATCGTTAAATAGAAAATCTCATTATGGTTATAATGATATATTTTATGTAATTCTTATATTTAAATTAAATAAACTATTAAAGGTTAAAAGTAAAACTTTAAAAGAATTACTTTTTTAAAGTTATTTAAACTTAGAAATTTATAAAAGAGATAAAAATTAAATAATAATGTATAATTAATAAGTTTATTAAGATTAAAATTAAAGTTTAAAAAAATTAAAAGATATCATTTATTTATATAAATGTTTAATATTTTGATGAAAATTTAAGAAAGTTATATATAACTTTTTTAATATTTTAATGTTTTATAAAATTTCATGTAAAATATAATAATGTAATGGTAAAATTCGTAACTTAATAATTATAATTTAAATATCGTAAAAACGTAAGTTCGAACCTTACGTAAAGTAAAATTAAAAATTAAAAAACATTTAATAAAAATAAAATAAAAATAAAATAAAAATAAAATGCCTTAAATTTGTGAAAAGTTATTATAACGGTTAAATTATTTAATAAAAATAAAATAAAGGAAATAAAATAGCTAAAAAATAATTAAATTCACGAAGAATTTTATAACTTCACGGAAAGTAATTATATTAAAACTAAATCAACATTATTAAATAAATAACGTAAATTTATATTTAATAATCTTAAATAAACGATCGTAATTATTATATTCGTAAAGTTATTTAAGTTTAAAAGAGAAAAGGTTTTTATGGTTTTTATAAGAAATAATAAAAGTTTTAAAAACTTAAATTACCTTTTATCTTTTATTTATTTTAATCGGTAATAACTTTATGAAATAAAAGTTAAATTACGTAATAAAAATATAATAAAAGAAATATCTTAAAAACTTATCTTTTTGTTTTAAATATATTATAATCGGATAATTATAACTTAAATTATTAAAGGGTAAAATAAAAGGTTTTTTTCAAAAAAGTAAAAAAAGGTAAAGATTTAAAAAACTTATCTTAAAAAAAACCTTTAAGCCATTAAAGTTATAAAACGTAAAAGCTTTAGAAATATTAAAGATTAAAACTTTTTATAAGGTAATTATAACTTAACTTTTCGAAAAAAAAACTTTTAAGTTTAAAAATTAATATTTAATTAAATAAAAATAATAAAAATAAACCATTGAAAAATAAATAATTTAAATTAACCGAAGTTATTTAAAATTTTTATTTTTTTATTAAAAAGGTTATTAATTAATGTAAAAAAGTATTATTTCTTAAGGTTTTATGGGTTTTTTTTGGTTTTAATCAACGTAAAATTAATTAAAATTAATGGTTAAAGTTAATTTTAAAGGTTTAAAAGGCGGTGTAAGCTCCCCATTCAAATATATATCTTTTTTACGTTTTTTTAAGGTTTTTTAAAGTTATTTTTTTAAAGGTTTTCGAAATTTTTTGATATTTATTTCTTTTTTTTTAATCTTTTTTAATCCTTTTTTAATAGTTTTATTAATGTTTTAATATTTTTTTTTCCGGATAAAGTTTGCTTTTTTTCGTTCGTTTAATTTTCCTCTAAAATTATTTAATTTATTTATGAATATATTACTTAAAATATAATGAATTTCTTCGAAAAAAAGTTAAAATATAATTTTAAATTTTATTTAGTTTTTAGAATAAAGTTTTTGAAAAAACATTTTAAATTTTATATATTTTAAACCTTTTTTTCATTTTTTTTATTTTTTATTTTTCTTTTTTTTCTATTTCTTTTCTTTTCCTTTTTTCATTTTTATATATATAATAAAATATAAGTTATTTCCTTATTTTTATATTTATTTTATTTTAAATAATGTAAAATTTCCTTTTTTCTTTCCTTTTTTTTTCATTTTTTTCTTTTGTTTTTGTTTTTTATATATATATTAATAGTTTTTTAAGTTATTATTTTTATCTTTATATAACTTTTATATAATAATATATTATAAGAAGTTTTATTTTAATTTTATTTATAATTAATATTATATATTATTGAATTTTTATATTTAAATATAATAACTTTTAAACTCGAATTAATAATAATTTATAATTATTAAGTTTTATATTTTTACGATTTTTATTTAATTAAATATTAAATATTAAATTTAAAAGGGTTTCTTTAAAAAATTAAATGATAATTATTTTATGAAAAGTTTTAATTCTTAATCTTTTTAAAACTTTTAAACATTAATAAACTTTATAATTATAATGGTTTAAAAAGGGTTTTTAAACTGAATATAACTTAAAACCTTTTTAAAGTAAATGGTTTAAAAGGTTTTTTTTAAAATAAGGTTTTTAAATTTTCACATTTTTTTACTTTTTTAAAAAAACTTTTTATTTTTATCTTTTAATAATTTATATTATTGAATAAATCTTTAAGATATTTTTTATTATATTTTTATTACGGAATTTAACTTTTATTCCCTAAAATTATTATTAATTAAAATATATAAAAAATAAAAAATGGTTTAAATTTTTAAAACTTTTATCACTTTTTATAAAAACCATAAAATCTTTTTCTTTATTAAACTTAAATAACTTTATAAATATAATAATTATAATGATATATTTAAAATTAATCAATGTAAACTTTCGTTATTTATTTAATAATTTTAATTCAATTTTAAAATGATTTTTTTTCATAAAGTTATAAATTTTTTATAAGTTTAATTATTTTTTAATTATTTTATTTCTCATATTTTATTTTTATTAAATAATTTAACCATTATAATAACTTTTTATAAATTCAAAATATATAAAATTATAATTACAATAAGATTTTAATATATATAATAATTTAAATTTTTTTAATATATAATATTTTATTATTATTAATATATATAAATTTAATAATTTTTTATAATAATTTTTTGAAACTTTAATTTTAATTTTAATAAATTTATTAAGTATATATTATTATTTAATTTTTATTTCTGTTATAATAAGTTTATTAAAATTAAAATTAAAACTAAAAGAAATTAATAAATATCACTTATATATATAAATATTTAACATTTTAATGAAAACTTAAAAAGGTTATACATAGTTTTTTTAATATTTTAATATTTTCAAATTCGAGATTATTCTTAAAAAATAATTTCAATAAAAATTTCTTTAAAATATTTATTTATATAAGTAAAGAAAATTATAACTTTATTAATAATTATTTTGTTATAAATTTAATAAAAAAGCTTTTTGTATTAATATTATTAAAATTATTATTTAAAAATTATTAATAAATTTATAATTTTTTAACTTTTTAGAAAAATAATATTATATTAATAAATAGGTTATTTAAATAAAAATAACGTTAAATATATTATATAATATTCAAAAGTTTATTATATTATATAATTATCATTTTATTATTTTTCTTTATTAAAATAAACCATTTTAATTTAATTAATAATAACTTTATGAATATTTAAATATATTTTATATAATTTATATTATTTAAAAAATATTTTAATTATATATATTTTAAAATGAGTTATATTTTAATGTAATATATATAATTTAAATTTTTAAAGCTTAAAATAAAAAGATATTTTATATAATAATATTTTAATTTTTAAAGTTTTTTAAGGTTTTTATAAGGTTTAATATTAAATAATAAAATTTATTTATACGATATAATTAAACATTTAAATGCGTGTGTCATAAATTAATTAATGATTAAATAAAAGAAGATTTAAAATATAATTAATAAAAGAATATTTAAATAATAAATATTTTATAACTTATATATTAAAACTTATATAATTTATTATATAATGATTATTTCGATATTAATAATTTTTCTTTCTTTATTACGTTATTATGTAAGAATAGAAAATTATATTTTTTAAAGATATTATATTATTTATATTAATATGATTTAATTTATTTTTTCTGTTACTTTTTTTCTTTATTCCATCTTTTATTTTTTTATTTTATTTATTTTTATTAAATATAAATGAAACGTTTTTCTTTTAATATATCATAATAATAATCTTTTTTATTTTTTTAAATAATAACTTTAAAATAACTTAATATAATTAAATGTTTAATATTATATTAATATTATTATTATAATTTTTCAGGTTAATATTTAAGTAATAATGGGAATAAATTTATTTTTTATTATTTTAATATAAATTATAAATGTTTTTAAATATTTTTTCTTTTCATTTTATTAATATATTATACCTTAATTAAAAAAATATAATTATTATATTATTAAATGGAAAAATTATAATTTAATATTAATTTATTATTATTAAATGATGAAAAATATATTTAATGTTATAATTAATAACTTTAATTAACGTTTTATAAATAATTTCTTTACCTTTTTATTATTAAATAATATTTTCAATATATTGATATTAAAAATATAATAAATAAAATCCGAATTATTAATAAACATTATAAATATATATATAAGCGAAATAATTAACTGGTTATTATAATGGAAATTATTTATATTAAATTATAAAACATTATCGTTAAAATTCATTTTTTTATGCGAAATAATAAAATAATTCTCGATGAAATTTTTTATGGTATAAATTAAATTAATAATATTTTTTTTTCTTTTTATGTTAATATTTCTTTTACGAAATTATTAATATTTCTTATTATTATTTACATAATTTATTTTTTATTTAAGTTTAAACTTTTTTGGCCATTATTCGAATAATATATTTTTAATAAAATAAAGGACAATATTATATATTTCTAATTATTCTTCTTTAAATAAATTTTTACATATTTTTCTTAAGATTGTTATATTAATTTATTTTGATTTAACTTTATTATTTTATCAATTAAATTATTTTTTTATAAATTTATTTAATTTTTAAGAATTTTTATTATTTATATAACTTTCTTATTATTATAATATTAATTATTAAATATTTTCCTTTATTATTTTAAACTTAATTAAATATTTATATAATAAATATAAATTAATATATATAATAATTAAAATTTTTAAATAATTAAACTTTATAAAAACTTTATTAATAATTTTAATAATTGATATTTTTATCTCGATTTTATTATTTATAATATAAATTTTATTTATTAAAACGTTTTCAATAATTTATTTATATTTTATAAAACTTTGATAAAATATATTCCTTTTTATAATAAATATATTATTAAAATTAATCTTATTTATAATAAAAATAATAAATTTAATTTAAAAACTTAAATCTTTATTATTAATAAATGAATCATTAATAAAAACGAAAGTTTTTATTATTATTAAGTTTAATTTAATATATTTTATATAATATTGAAAAATTTCTTTTATTATTATTTAAACCTTTTATTAAATTTAATAATTTTTGTTAAGTTTTTTATATTAAATTATTTCCGATAAATTAAAAGATATTTCTAATTAATAAATTTAAGTTATAAAAATTCCTTAAATATATTATTAAATATATTATATAATGATATTATTATATTTTTCTTTCATAAGTTTAATTTTTAATTTTTGTTTTTTTAGAATATATAAATTATGTTATTTTTATTTAAAAATATAATAATATCATTAAAGATTAAATATTTTAAGATTTAATTTAATTTTAACTTTTTTCAATTTATTAATCTTAATTTAAAAAGACTTATCGTTAAAAAAATTAAAAATATTATTTACTTATATTATAGTAATATTAAATTAATTTCTTATCTTCGTTATTATTAAATATAAACTATATATTAAAATATTTATATAAAATCACATTTTATAATATATAAAAAATATATTTTATTATTTTATATAATAATTTAATGATAATTATAATAATCTTTTTTAAATAATTAATAATAATTTATGATATTATTTTAATTAAAACTTTTTAATTTAAATAATCTTTAAATTATATATAAATTTAAATAATACTTCATAATTATATTTCCATTTTTTCAATTAAAATAAATATAAATATAAATAAGATTTATTAATTCGATCTTTAAATTATTAACAATTATATTAATATATTTTTCTTTTTTTATTTATATATCTTTATATAATTATTTATAATTTTTTATATAATATATTAATCATTTTTTTAATTTTTGTACATAAATTCCGATATAATTCATAAAGTTAAACTTTTTAAATAAAAAATGTTTTATTTAATAAACATATTAATTTCTTTAATATTAAAGAATTTAAAAAACTTTCTTAAGATAATAATTTTACCTTTTTTATAAAAATAAATCATAAGGTTTTTATTTTTTTTGTTTTTTTATTATAAAATAATAAATGTATTAAATAATAAAGTTTATTCATATAATAAGGTTAAATATTTAAATATGTATGTTGTAAATAGATTAATAATTAAATTAAGGCAAATTTAAAATATAATCGATAAAAAAATATTTAATGAATAAATATTTTATAATTCATACGTTAAAGTTTATTTAATTTATTATGTCATTTTCGTTTCGATAAAATGTTTTTTTTTATTGTTAAGAAATTATCTTTATCTTTTTTTATAATTATTTATAATTTATCCGATAATATTTCAATATTAAATAAATTTAATTTATCTTTTAATTTAAATTTAAGATTATTTTTTATAACATTTATAAAGTGAATATTTCTTTTTTTTTAATAATATAATTTTATCATAATTATTTGAAAATTAATTAATTTATTATTAACTTTAATAATATAAGTTTTATTATTTTAAGCAATTAATTTATATATTTTCATTTATTCTTTTTCTTTTAATATATATATATTTAATTATAAAAAGAAATTTAAAATATTAAATATATTTAAATTATTTCTTATTTTTAAAATATTATAAATTTACTTTTTCATTTTACTTTTATAAACTTTAACCATTATTTTTTTAATTATAATAACTTAAATTATTAAAAAAAGTTAAGTAAAGAATTATTAATAAACCATAAATATACCCCAAATATAAAAATATAAAAGCTAAATTATTAAATTTTATAATATCATTAATAATTTTTATAATTATTTATAAAATAACATATATATTTATTTATGACTTTTAAAAATATTTAAAAATAACTTTATATATATAATATAAAGGTTTATAATATCATTTTATTTTTTTTAATTAAATTATATATTTTAATAAAGATTTGTTTAATAAAAACGAAACTTTTTCTATATCTTCGGTAAAATCTTTATTAATAACATTCTTTTTTATATTATAAATTATAATATTTAGTAATTTAAAATATATATTGATTTATATTATTTTTAATATATTTTAAATAATCTTAATAATTATATTTAAAAGAAATATATTATTTGGAAAAATATTTTATAATTAATGATATATAATATTGATTTTTTATTAATATATATTATATTAACGTAAATATTATAATTAAAAATAATATTATCCTTTACCATAAATTTAAATTTTCTTAATATATTATTATATATTTAACATTAATAATAATAATTATTAATCTTTTTAATAATTCTTTAATATATTTTTTTCATATTTTATTCTTATAAAAATATAATGAATTAATTTATTATAAAATATTTAAAACGTTTATAAATTTAACAAAATTTTGTTTTAATTAAATTATATTAAATAATAATTATTAATATATTACCGAATAAAAATTATAAATATTTTTACTTTTAAATAATTAAATATTCATTTTTATTATAAATAATTACAATTTTTATATTATTAAAAAATATAGTTAATTTATTTATATTTATTAAATATAATATAAATAATATTTTAATAAATATTATTTAAAATAATATAATTTTAAATAAAGTAAAAATATACGTTATTTTTAAATTATATTTTAATGATTTATTATTAAATCGAATAAAATGTTTTTCAATAATTAATTCATTTAATTTAATATTTAAATCTTTTTTTATAATATTTTAAATTAAAACTTATTTTTTTAAATATATTTTAATTATATTAATATTAAGTAAAATACTTTAAAAAAATGAAAAAGATATCTTTCTTTTAAAAGAAATAAATTTAAAAAGATAAGAATATCTTTTCTTAATTTAATTTCCTTTTATTTTAATATTTTATTTAATTATTTTTCGAAAATATTAAAATTTATTATTATATTATAAAACATTAAAATATTAAAAAAATTATATGTGACTTTTTTAAATTTTCATTAAAATGTTAAATGTTTATATATATAAATGATATCTTTAATTTTTTTGAACTTTAATTTTAATTTTAATAAACTTATTAATTATATGTTATTATTTAATTTTTATCTCTTATATATATATCCATTTATTTTATTAAAAAATTTATAACGTTTTTATTATAAATTTTATTATATATTGTAAAATATAATACATTTTTTCTATTAAATTTATAAATTAAATTATTATTATTATTTCTTTAATAATTATTATCTTATTATTTAAATTTATCATTTTTATTGTTATTTTTATTTAAATCTTTACCATTAAAATTAATTCTTTCTTAATTAATTATATATTTCTCGTAATTATTATTAATATATTTTATTTCATATTTTGATATATATTATTTTTATATTATATATTTAATATTCCATTTTTTAAATAACCATTTCATAAATTAATATCTTTTCTTTTATAAAAAAAGCTTTTTAATTTAAATTATATATAAAATAAATATTAAAAATGTATAACATAATAATTATTAAATAAGTATAAAGTAATAATATTTTAATAATATTTACCTTTTAACCTTTTATTAAAATAATTATATACCTTTTATATATAAGTTTTATTATAAACGTTAATATTAAATAAGTTTAATCTTAACTTATCTTTTAATAAAATTATCTTTTATTATTATATTTTTATCTTTAAAAATTATTAATTTGTTAAATTTTTATGATAAGATTAATACATATTAATAATTATTTTTTGTTTCTTTATTCACATTAAACATTTTTTATGATAAACGTTGTCGGTATTATAAATAATATTTTTATTCTTATATATAATTCTTTTATTTCTTTAATTTATGGTTTTTTATATAAAGTTATTAATCTTTTATTATATTTTTATCTTATTTTTCTTTTTTATAATAATATAAATTTCTTTATATTATTTATTTTATCATTTTACTTTTTGATTTTTTATTATTACGTTATGATTAATTAATAAAAATTTTATTTTAAAGTATATTAATGTTATATATATTATATCATTAATTAATATAAAGATAAATCTTTTAATTATAATTATGTTAAAATAAAAGGTAAAGTAATTTTTTAACCCTTTTTATATATAGTTTAATTAACTTTTCTTAAATAATTTTAATAAATATTATAAATATTATATATATAAGAAATTTTATAAACTTATAAATCCCTGATTTTATATCGTTATTACGTGATTATTAATTTAATATAATTTAATTTCTATTAAATAATAAAGCTTTAATTTATATTTTTTATATTATTTTTAAAATTAACGTTAATATATATATTATAAATTTCCTTTAACTTTCCTATTTTATTATAATTAATTAATTTCGAAGAAATTATTAAAATGATATAAATAATTTTACGGAAAACTTTATAAATTATTAAAAATAAATGTAGTATAAATAAATCTTAATAATTAAAATAATAACGTTATTTAACTTTTTAAAAAAAAAGAAAAAATAAAACCATAATAAATAAATATTTAATATTAACGAAATTATATAAAAAAATTTTAAAATATTTAAAACGAAATTATATACATTTTATAATAATTTTATTAATTTTTTTTAAAAATATCCATCGGTTAATTAAATATTTCATTTCGATAAGTTTTTTATATTTAAGATTTTTTTACCTTATTATTACTTTACGTTAACTTTATAAATTACAATTATTAATATAATTATCTTTAATTTTCTTAATTTTTTTAATCTTTTTAATCTTATCGGTTCTTTAAGTTTTACCGATTTTATTAATTTTATTAATTTTCCAAATTTTTTAAAACTTTTTAAACCTTTAAAACTTTATAATTTTACCAATAATAAAAATAATATTATTATTTTTAACATAAATAATCTTAACCATTAAATAATTAATAAATTATTAATATTTCAACATTATATTTTATATATTAATTTCCATATAAATGATATTATTTTTATTTTTAAAGCGTCTTTTATAAGCTTTTTTTACACTATTAAATATCTTTAAAATTAATTTCCATAAATCATTTTCGTTATTAAATTTTAACTATTTTATTAAATATGATTTATTTTTATTTTTACTTTTATAATTTAAGATTATTTTTATATCGTATATATTATTTTCGTTAAGTTTTACTTTTTATTTTATTAAAAATTTATTAAATTTAAATATAAAAAATTTTAAAATATTTATATTAAATATATTATATATTTTATATTTTAATAATAACTTAAATTTATACATTATTCAATAATGATTTATAACTTTTTATACTTTAAAAAAGTTTAAATATTTATCCATTAACTTTTTATTAAATTATTTTTAATTTATATTTTTTATAAAAATTATAATTTAATTACTTTTATTAAACATTGTTTATAACTTATCCTTATTATATCATTTTATATATATTTCGTTAAAATTATATAATAATGTCGTTATTTTTTTCTTATCTTAATAAATTTTATTTATTAATTTTATGTTTTTCATTATATTTTAATTTAAGATTAAAATTATTAAATTATTAAGTTTTTTTAATATGAATTTTATATATTAAATAAATTAAAATATTATATACTTATTTTACTAATATAAACTTTTATATTTAATTAATTTATTTATATTTATAAAAAGTTCATAAATAATATTTTAAGTTTTAATTTTACCTTTTTATTTACCTATTTATTTAAAGGTAATAAATAATGTTTAATCACTTCCTCATTATTAAATAATAATATAACATAAATTAAAATTTATTTATAAATAAAGATTTTTTATTTAATATTATGAGTAAGAAAACTTTAATGTAGATAAGTGAAAGGCTTTTATATTTAATATATGAAAGAATAGAGGTTTTTAGAAGAAAGACTTTAAATATTTAAACTAGATAAAATATGAGATAAATTATAAAATTAAGTAATAAACTTTTAGTATTTAATATAAATTAATAAAGCTGCTTTTATGGTAACTTTATTCCATTTATTTTGAATTAAATGGTGTTTTATTAAGCTTTAAATCTTATAAAAAAATAAGATTATTATTAATTAGAAAAGTATTTAATAAAAAAGATTAGAGAAGATATTTCCTAAAATTCTAATATTATGATTATAGAATTAGGTAAGTTATTATAGAAAACCGGAATAATAACCCCTTCTAAATTTATCTTTTTAAATATATTTAAAATAAATAAGATTTAAGAAAATATCTAATTAATTATGAAAGGAATCAAAGAAGATTAATTTAAGATAATAAGAAAGTATAATGAATTAATGATAAATTTAATAAAGATATGTGTTATTTTTATAAAAAGAGAAATAATTTATTTAAATAATTTAAAAATATTGAGAATAGAAATTAAAAATATTATGATAAAATTTTTTACGGCAAAATATAAAAAAGAAAGAAAAACTTTTACGATGAATAAAAAAAATCATTTAAAGGGAGAAGAAGGTAAATATAATATAGAAGAAGAAAAGTTGGAAGAGGTTAATATAATCTGATATGAAATTAACTTAAAAGATAAAGAAATATTATAACCTTTACGTAATATATTTATATTATATAAAGTAAAACACCTTTTCCCTTATTAATTTAAGGGATAGATTTAAATTTTTTAGTTTATTAGTAAATCTATTTGATAAAAATAATAAAGATAAGGATAATAAGGATATAAATTCATTATTATTTTTATAATTATTTTAATATAAGATTAATAAATGAAAACCTTATTATTTAAATAATGATAATAATAATAATAATAATAATGATGATAATGATAAGAAATTGTGTTAATATAAAATTAAGATATTTAATAAGAAATTAGAATTTATATTAGATTGGGATTAATTTAAGTTTTCTTTAAATAAGGAAAACTATTTAAAAAAGATTTCGAATTAATTAATATATAAAGATATATTATTATTAGTGTTAGAAATGATAAGATATATAAATAAAATTAAACTTACCTGCCTTAATAAGTTTAAACTTACTTTTATAATCATAAGGATAAGTAAAAAAGAACTATTTAATCTTATTATTAATATTTATAATGGAGTTAAGATATTTTATATTTTTAAGAAATCTTAAATATTAATAAGAAAGATATAATAATAAGAATTATAAAAAGATCTTACTAAAATAAAATATAATGGAAAGATTTTACTTATATTTACCTTTAAATGGAAATTTTAAATACGTTAATATTAAAATATAAAGATAACCATAAATTAATAATAATTAATTATGATATTCTTTATTATTTACAAATAATATATAATAAATTAGATAAAATTTACGTTAAAATTAATTAAATTTATAAATATAATATTTAACTTTATAATAAAGGATTTTAATAATAAATTTAAGGATAAGATAAAACTTAATAATAACTTAGGAAATTTAAATAATTCGTATAATTTTAAGGGAAAAAAATATAATTAAAGTAAAGGCTAAAGATAAGAAGATAGTCGTAATAACGATGGCAACAATAATAACAAAAATATTAGTAATAATATTACCGACGGAAAGCCCAATTAGGATAGTAAATTAGGTCCCCTCTGCTTTAATTATAAATAATATGATCACCTCGTAAAGAATTACCCTAAGCCAAAACGAGAGAACAGCCGAGGCGGTCGCAGAGGATAGAACAATTATGCTCGAGGCGGCAAAGGTAGGTAGTCACAAACAGCCATTACGCCCCAACCACCAGGAGGTTTGCCATACGAGCCCAATGTAGCTTCCTTCTCTGCTCAAATTCGTCCTAACGAGATAAGGATATTGATCGAGCAATACGAGCAGGAGTTAACTAAGGACAACACGATGGCGACTCGTGAGGAGGTCGAAGAAGAAATTCGGTCCCCTGGTACGACTGAAATTCAAGACCGCAAACACTCAACATATCACTTACGAGCTTTCTCAGCTAAGATCGGCAAGAAGAGTGAGCTGCTGTTCGACACAGGCTCGAATGTACACATCACGAATGATGATTCCGACTACGACACGGGGACTGTTATCGACATACGGAAGTTCAAATTCACCATTGGCACAAGGGCCGGAAGGGTATTAGCTGAAAAGATGGGGAGGGCCCGCTATCAGGTCATAAGCGGACCACGAGATTACTCCATCATCACCCTATGCCATGTCCTATTCGTCAAAACCTTCCCCATTAAGATCTTTTCAGGGGAACTATTCTACAGATATGGCGGATACATAGAGAACCAAGACATCAAGGACTCCAAGGGAAACCCAATGGCTCTGCTAGACGTTAAGAAGCGTGGATTCCTACTATGGCAACAAGGAACCCCAGAGCCCGAGGTTCCTAAGCCCTGGAAGCCAACGAAGGATCAATAGCAATCATTGCTGGGATGGTCGGATACAGAGGTCGATAAGCTAAAGAGTGTCTTCCTGAGCGCACTTGTGGGAAACACTTTGATAATTACCGACGAGGTCATGCGAAAATTGATCCTCTGGCACCGACGTCTGTGCCATCCCAGCGCAGAGCGATTCGTCTGGACCATCCAGAGAACACTGGGAATAGATTTGGCCCCTTCCCAGGTGGAAAACCTGCCCTGTTTTGCCTGCGATCAGGCGAAAGCGCAAAAGATCAAATCAGTAGACCCGCAAGAGAGAGGAGAGTACGTTGGTCAGAAACTTTGGTGTGATGTGGGCACACTGGGACCAGAATCAATTGAAGGCCACAAGTACTTTTCGCTGATTGTGGAAGATAAGAGTCGATACAGGATTTTCCACATGCATAAACGGAAATCAGAAGTACAGTTGGTACTTCAGACGGTTATCGAGAAGATGTTGATGCGACTCACCGCCTTACCCCCTGATGAGAATGGCAAGAGTCGCAGGATAACCACGGTTCGGCTCGACGGGGGTCGTGAATTTGGCATGACGGAGTTCGAAACGTTTTGTGAGAAAAACGGAATCGACCTCATTACATCCACCCCCCAGAACCAATATCAGAATGGTATGCCGGAAAGGCACATACAGATTGTGCAGAACGCAGCACGAGCCACATCGATTCAGACAAAAGTACCCTCTACATTTTGGCCGTGGGTGATGAAAGGTACCGCTTACGTACTGAACCGATCTGCAGCCTCCACAGATGATGGTTGCACAGCAGCAGAATGCTATCTAGACGGGTTGGGACAGGGGGATCATAAACCCAACCTGAGCAATCTCAGAATCATTGGCTCGAGATGTGCCGTGTTCATTGACGAGAACCAACGAGTTACATCAGAGAAGATGGAACCAAGAGGCGCCAAAGGTGTCCTCATGGGGTACGTTGGCGAACACAACTACCTCGTATGGCTGATAGAAGGAGGCCGTTTCCTCGACACGCCCCACGTCACGTTCCACGAGGACGTGGGCGACCTGGACAGCGCCCCTGACCCTAGGGACATTGTACGATCTCTCCCTGAGCATGTACAGAAACGCCTCCGTCACAGAAGAACAACCCAGAGTAACATCCGTAACAAAGACCACAATGTAGTCGACGAAGATGTTACCGACAAGGAGCAAGGGGTGATTAAGCGAAAGCGGGGCAGACCCAAGAAGAAACGGCACACGGGCGGCTATCATTGCAATGCCCCTGATGATTGTGATGAAGTCTTTGAGGCATTGGCGGCTTGCTCCCAAGAGGGGGCGGGAAGTGCCACAGAAATCAAGGATGCCCCGGGCAGCGAACTTGACACTGACTCAATGTGTGAGCAACCGCCCATGTCTGACTGGCACTCACTCATCCATGAAGTTCTGGAAAACTTTGATTTTGACCTGGATGATGAGGAACGTTCGCGACGGCTCGAGGCGCTCATAAGCCGACATGAAGTGTTTGCTGTCCTGAGAGAAAAGGACCCGACACTGGATGAAGCAATGAAAAGCCCGGAATGGGACAAATGGCTGGAAGCGATCTTCATTGAGATCCGCGAGAATCTGGGCAGAGGAACTTTCCGCTTTGCAAATCGTAATGAGGCCATTCACGGCCATCTCATCGATGCAAAATGGGTGTTGAAGAAAAAGTTCTATTCGACTGGCGAACTTGAGAAGTTCAAGGCACGCATCTGCGCTAGAGGTTTTACGCAAAGAAAGGGGATTGACTACAACGAAACCAAGGCCACGACAGCAAGGGCTGCCTCATGGAGGATCCTGATGGCGTTGGCCGCCGTTCGCGGATGGCACATGATCCAGATTGATTTCATAGCAGCATACCTGAACGGTAAATTGGAAGAACGCATCTTTATGCGACAGTTCCCCTTACTTCGAGAGTACTTTGAGAAATTCCCCGACGAAGCTCGTGAACATAGCTACTCAGCAGACAAGATCATTGAGCTGATGAACCCGCTTTATGGCTTGAAGCAGTCAGGTGCGACATGGCAAACTCGAGTACGCAAGCTGCTCAAGAAGCGAAGTTTCAAGCCCTTGATATCAGACGATGCGGTGTATGTGAATGAGGAATCAAACATGGTCATAGTCTCGTATGTTGATGACTTTATCCTATTCGGCCCTATCAAGCGAAAGCTTGAGGACCTTGGACGAAGCCTGAATGAGGAAGTACCAATCACGGACCTGGGAGACGCGGACCAATTCTTGGGAGTACGAATTGTTCGATCTCAGCCAGCTGGCGATGTGAGAATAGACCAGCAAAGGTACATCGAAAAGGCATTACAGGACTCAGACTTGGCCGAATGCAAACCCATCAGTACACCATTCAACCCTGCAACCTTGGGTAGCACCATCAGACGCACAGATCAGGCAAGCAAACAGGAGGTATACGAGTATGCATCGCTAGTGGGCCGATTTAATTTCCCAGCATGCATCACCCGACCAGACCTGAGCTTTGCAACGTCAACATGGGCAAGGTACATGGCGAACCCGTCACCAGAACACCTTGTGGGGGTCAAGAGAGTTGCAAGATATCTTAGAGGAGCAACAGCGAAAGGCATTAGATATCGACCGTTAGACCAATCGCACCCGCACCGAAAATACAATGAGCTAGGATTGTTTGGCGCGGTGGACACCAACCTGGCAGGAGACATCGAGACTGGTCGTTCTACGACCGGCATTGTGTTCTTCATGGCTGGAGGGCCAGTACTTTGGTCCTCCAGACTACAATCAGTTGTGTGCAAGAACACTTCAGAAGCAGAGTTCACAGGTCTTAGCGAGTGTGCCAGCGATGCTGCATGGATACGCAGTTTTCTGACGGAATTGGGTGTAATGCCTGATGGTCCCATTGCCATACTCGAAGACAATGATGGCGCAATAAAATGGGCAGAGAGCTCAGCTGTCAATAAGAAGAATCGACATATTCGGATTCAGTATTTCTACTCGCGACAGGAGATTGAGGCAGGCCACATACGGATTCAGTATGTACCAGGCACTGAGAACCCAGCTGACATCTTCACCAAGCCCCTCGACAAGAGTAAGTACGACAAATGTTGTGACCTTCTGAGCCTCGAGTCATTCTGAGCCTCGAAGATCAAGAGGGGGTGTGAGCAAGAGAGCTTTGATGCAGATAAGTGAAAGGCTTTTATACTTAATGCATGAAAGAACAGAGGTTTTTGGAAGAAGGACTTTAAGTATTTAAGCTGGATAAAATACGAGATAAATTGTAGAATCAAGTAATAGACTTTCAGTATTTAGTACGAATCAACAGAGCTGCTTTCAAATATTATCTTTTTTAAGAATTTTATTTATAAGAAAACTTTTATAAAGAATATATTAATAAAATCATTAACGATTAAATCTTTTATAATTATTATATATAACATATATTTTAAAAAATAATTAATAACGATTAAAATATTATCATAATAATAATTATTTTACGTGATAACTTTAAGAAAATTAATTATAAAATTTAAAAATATTTCCTTTTTTAAATTTTTAATATAAATAATAAATTTAATTTATTATAAAATAAATATTATCTTACTTTAATTTTTAAATAAATAATGTAATTATTTATATAACTTTTTATATTATTTTTTAAGTTATTTTAATAATAACATTTTATTAACTTTAATATTATTTTTATCACTTTTTAATAACTTAATAAAAATATATTATAATAATTATATAATAATTTTTCTTTTATCATTATTAATATATATATTTAATTCTCATATTTAAATAAAATTCTTTTATTAATTTCCTATATAAGTGATATAAAATTATAATTAAACCGCTTTATATATCATTTTTTTTAATAATAAAATTTTTTTTTTATTCTTTTTTAATTTTCTTTAAAAAAATTAATTTAATATATTTTTTTTTATTATTATTACTTTAATTATATTATATTTATGGTTATTTTAAAGCAACGTTACATGTGTTATATAATATTTATATTTTATTTATATTATATAAATATTACCGGTAAAATTCGAAAGGTAAAGCTTTATTTTTAAACTTAAATAACTTTATAAATATTGCTCATATAAAGGTATAACTTAAATAAAAAGATAAATATCTTAATTACATACATTCTAACCTTAGTTATATTTTAATGCGATATCGAGGTTTAAAGTTATTTAAAGTTGAAGTAAAAAAAGTGTTATTTAATATTATATTTGGTAATTTTTTAGCTTTAAAGCTTTTTTAAAACTTAAAATTAAATAGTTTATAAAATTTCTTTTATAACGATTTTAAAACTTAATAAAAACTTTAAAAAAACCTTAAAGTTAAAAAGTTATTAAATATAATATTAAATAATATTTTTTTATTTTAACTTTAAATAACTTTAAATTTTAATATCGCATTAAAATATAACTTAAGTTAAAATGTATATAATTAAGATATTTTTCAAATGATATTAATTATATAAAATACATTTAAATATTCGTAAAATTATTATTAATTAAATTAAAATGGTTTATTTTAATTAAGAAAACGATAAAGCGGTAATTATATAACATAGTAAACTTTTAAATATTATATAACATATATAACGTTACTTTTATTTTATTCTTAATTTTTAATATATTTATTACTTTTTTAAACGTTAAAAACTCCTTAATTATTCTTAAACGTTTTTAAAAACTTTAATAATACCTTTTATATTTTACTTTAATATTTTAATAATAAAATATATATTTTTATAATTATTTTATTATTTAACATTTTTAAATTATTTATTATTACGTTATAATTTTTTAATTATTTTAAAACCTTTTTTAAAATTTTAATAAAATATTTTTATAAACTTTAAATTTCCTTTTAACATCTTTATAATTTAATCAACATAATATATCATTAATTAAATTAAAGTTTCCAAATATATATATTATTTAAAAATTAAAATTAATTAAAATTTTTACTTATTTTATTTATTAATTACTTAATTTTAACTTCGACATAATATATTATAAATTTAAATAGTTTATTAATATATTTATTTTCTTTTTAAAATATATAAAATAATACCTTTATTTTTCAAAAATATTAATTATAATTAATGTTTCAACGTTAAATATAACATAATATACCTTATTATTATATAATTTCTTAAATATAAAAATTATTAAATATTATTTTTCTTTATATAATTATAATAATATTACCATTATTTTAAACCGGTTATATAAAAGGTTTTTATTTTATTATAAAGTTTTTATTTCTTTCGTTTCGAAAAAAGTTTTATTTATATTAAACATATAATTAATATTATTTTATTATAAACACTTTAATATAACATAATTAAATTTTTTATATTTAAAATATTGAATTTTAAAATAATTAAATTTATAATTATTAAAACGATAAGGTTATTTATAAATAGTTTCGATATGTACGTATTAATTTATTAATGTTAATTATATTATTCGTTAAATTACATTACACGATTTAAATAGTCCTTACTTAAATAAGAAAAGTAAATTAAGGACGTATTAACCACGTTTTACATCACTTAAATAACCCATTTATTAATCTAATAACAATCTTCTTTTTCTTTATAATTAAAATAATTATTTAAGTTTTATAAAATTTTTATATTTTCGTTATTAAAATATTAATTCCCGACTTTAATTAAATTTTCTTTTAATCTTAATTATATTTAAATTAATAATTTATTATAAAGTTATAAGATTATTTTTTTCTTTAATTATATTTTAAAGTAAGTTTTAATAATTTTTATATTACTTTTTTAAAATGGGTTTAAATAATTATATTTTATTTTTAAGCTTATTTTAAGTTTTTAATAAAGATTTTTTTAAACATTTATTTCTTAATTTTGGATTTAATTTAATTAATAAATTTAATACCTTATTTTTTTCCGAATATTATTTTAAATCCCTTATTTTAATAATTTTAAATTGTTTTAAAAATGTATTAAACTTTTCCATTAATCTTTAACATAACTTTTATATTATTATAAAAATATTAAATATTTATAAATCTTTATTTTTTTATTAAATTATATAATTAATTTTCCATTTTTAACTAAAAGATATCTTTTAATTTTTTAATAATATTTATAATATATCATTATTATTATTTTATTACCATTCTTCTTAAATATATAATTATATATAAGGTTTTTCCTTAATTTATTTTATAATTATTAAGTAAAAATTCAACTTTAAAATTACTTAAAAAAGTTATTAATTTAATATTATTATTATCTTTTTTTCTTTTATATAAAATATTAAATAAAGATATTTTATATTTAATTAAGCTTTTATTATAAAATTATTTTATCTTGATAATAATTCTTTCGTTATTTATAAGAAATGTTATCTTATTTTTTAAAGTAATTAATCATTCGATTTTTCATTTTTTTAAATTTTTAACTTAAATTTTTATTATTTCTTTATTAAACTTTAACTTTAATATTATTATTAAGTTATTAAATAATAAAGTTATTATTATTATATTTAAAATTATATTTTTTATAACTTCATTATTAATTTAACTTTTCGAAAATTAATAATTAATAATATTATTAAAATCTTTTTTATTTAAATTAACTTGGAATAATATCTTTTCTTTCAAAAAGTATTAATAATTATCCTTCAATATTATTATATATCTACTTTATAATTAAATGGTTTATATTAATAAATATAAACGTTATATTATAAAAAAAACCTTTTAATTTAAATTATATATAAAATAAATATTAGAAATATATAATATAATAATTATTAAATAAATATAAAGTAATAATATTTCAATAATATTTATTTTTTAACCTTTTATTAAAGCGGTTATATATTTTTATATATGAATTTTATTATAAGCATTAATATTAAATAAGCTTAATTTTAATTCATCTTTTAATATTTTTTTATATATAGAACATTATTTATTAATTTATAATAATATATAAATTTAATTATATTTCGAATATTTAAGTAAATTATTTTAAATATTATCATAAAATTTATAATAATAAAAATAAACATTATATATATCTTTATATAATAATAAATAATTTAATTTTTATATCGATATTTTTATTATAATTAATATTTAATTTATTTTAAATATATGATAATTATTTTATTAACCTTTTTATAATTATAAAGAAATTTAACTTTAAGTTATTTTTTTAAATATTTTTAAAAGTTATATTTCATTATTTAATCATATATATTTATAAGTTTTTTAATATATAAAAATATTCCTTAAATTTCTATTATATTATTATAAAGTTATAACTTTTCTCGAAAAATTAATTATAATAATAAGTTAATAAATATTTTTTTAATATTATTAAAAATATTTTATAGTAATAAATCTTTAATATATTAATTATACTATAATAATTAATAAAAGTTTCAAGTTTATTTTTTAAAATATTATATTTATTTTATTAAACTTTATTATATTATTATTATATATTTTAATAAAATTAATAAAGTTCTTTAATTTATATTTATCCATTAATTATTATTAAAATCATATTTTCCGTTAAATTTATTTCATTTATTTTAAAGTTATTTAAACTTAATATTAAGTTTAAAATTATTATTAAGTTTATAATTAATTTAATAATTAATTTTATTATATATTTATGTAATTTTATTATAAGTTAAGTAATAAATTAATTATTAAATTTAAAAATAAGTTTCCATAAAACTTAATTTTTAATATAAACGTTTAATTATTTTAATTCTTTCATTAATTTATTTTAAGATATTAATTTTCAAATTAAATTATAAATATTTATTAAGGAATATTCGTTAATATTTATGATATATTTATCGATATTTATTTTAATAAATAACTTCAATATATTTAAACCACCTTTTTTTATTAATTTAATATATTTTTCAACATTTATTCATAATATAAATTTATCATGTTTATGAATATATTATGTTATATTTAAGTTTCCGTTAAAATTTCCTTTTTTAAATAATTAATGAATTTTTTAACATTAATTATATTTTCTAATTTTCTTATACTATTAATTATATCTTCTTTTATAAATATTTCATAATTATTAACGTAATTAATAATTAAAATTTAAAACGTTTTAATTACGTTTTTAAACATATTATTATTTTATTTTTTAAAGTTTTTAATAAATACCTTTTATAAGTTTTTATCGTATAAATTATTTTTATATATGTTAAAATATTTAATTATATATATATGAAGTTTTATTATATTTACCAATTTTATTTAAAGGAAAATAAAGTTAATGTTAATATGTTTATGTTATATATAGTTTTTTATTTCTTTTATTATAATGGTAAAAAGTTTTAAAAAATTTACGTAAATTATATATAATAAAATAAATTATTATTACAATTATAAAAAATAAGTAAAAATATATAAATGATTACATTTTCTAAGGTTATATTAATTTTTAAATATAATAAACGTCGTAAATAAATTTAAGAAAATATAAATTATAGGAAAAATAAAAAATATTTTTTAAAACATACTATGTATATATTTAAGAAATTTATTAGAAATGTTAAAAAATATATGCGGGAAAAAGTGAAATATATTTTAAAAAATATATCAAAATATAAATTTAAATTATGTATTTTAATAAAATATAAACTTTTATTTTTTATTAATTAATTAAAATATAATTTAATTGATTTATTTATATATTAAATATAAAGTTAAAATAAAGATATATATTCGATATATATTAAAATATTTACGCGAAATAATGTAAAATAAGTAAATTTAATATAATGTTTATATAAATTTAATATATATTTAAAGTGATTTTTAAATATAAATCATAAATTTTTAAGTTAAAATGTAAAAATGTAAAAAATATAAATTATAAAGATATAAAGTTATATATATGTAATTATTAAATTTACCGATTATTAAATCGAAATTTTAAAAATAAAGTTTTTAATATATAATTTTATAATTTCGGAAGAAATTATGAAAAATCTTAACGTAATTTATAATATATAAAAATTTATTATAATATATAAAATCGTAAATTTAAATGTAAATATAAAATATATTCGAAATATAAAAATGTAAATAAAAAATATAATGATAAATTATTTATTTTTAATAAATTAATTTTTTTAATTTTATAATGAAACTTTAAAAGTTAATATATTTTAACCAAAATTTATTATTTTCACGTAATAAACATTAATCTTTCAACATATAAAAACGCTTTAAAATTTAATTAATATAAAATGGTAATTTAATTTATTCATTATTAAACGATTAAATTTCCATTACACTTTTATTTCTTTTTATCGGAATATTATAATTATAATTAATTATTTTATTTTTCTTAATGAAATCTTTATTATTTTATAATTAACGTTATTAATTAATTATTAATTAATATTAAATAATAAAGTTTATTTATATAATAAAATTAAATATTTAAATATATATATATTATAAATTAATTAATAATTAAATAAAGGAAAATTTAAAATATAATTAATAAAAAAACATTTAAATAATAAATATTTTATAATTTATATATTAACATTTATTTAATTTATTATATAATTATCGTTTTAATATTTAAAATTAATTATTTTATAAAATTATTATAAATAACGTTATATATGTTATATAATATTTAAAGATTTATCGTGTTATATAATTATTATTTTATCGTTTTTTTATTAAAATAACCCATTTTAATTTAATTAATAATAACTTTACGAATATTTAAATGTATTTTATAGAATTAATATTATTTGAGAAATATTTTAATTATATATATTTTAATTTAAATTATATTTCAATATAATATTTAAACTTAAAGTTATTTAAGGTCAAAATAAAAGGATATTTTATATAATAACTTTTTAATTTTAAAGTTTTTTTAAAATTATTTTGAAGTTTTTTTAAAGTTTATAATTATATATTTTATAAAATTCCTTTTATAATGGTTTTAATCTTTATAAAATCAATTTTTATAACGAGTTCAAAATTTAAAAATAACTTTAAAAAAAGGTTTAAAGTTAAAAAATAATTAAATATAATATTAAATAACACTTTTTTATTTTAACTTTAAATAATTTTAAATTTTAATATTATAGTAAAATATAACTTAAATTAAAATATATATAATTAAAATATTTATCTTTTTATTTAAGTTATATTTTTATATAAATAATATTTATAAAATTATTTAAATTTAAAAATAAAACTTTATTTTTCAAAATTTACCAATAATATTAAAAAAATAAAAATAAAAAAATAAAAAAATTAAAAAAAGAATTTTAAAAAATATAAAAGTAATTTTATTAATTATTAACGTTTAAAACGATTATTTTTTAAAAAAAAATAATTATAAAACATTAAAATATTAAAAAATTATATATAATTTTTTTTAAATCTTTATTAAAATATTAAACATTTATATATATAAACGATATTTTTTAATTTTTTTAAGCTTTAATTTTAATTTTAATAAATTTATTAATTATATATTATTATTTATTTGTTATTTTTTATATTAATTTTTATTTCCTTTATGAATATTATAACGAGAAAAAGGGTAAAGTAATAACCATTTTTAAATTAAAAAATAATTAAAATTTAAAAACGTTTTTAACCTTAAATATATCTTATTATATTAAACATCGTTAAATAAGTAAAAAGGGTATATTAACTTAATTTTTTAAACGTTATACACATTAAAAACGGAATAATTATTTAATAATTAAAAACGTCATTTACCATAAATCCGTCATTACGTTAAACTTACATTAGAAAATAATTTTAGTTATAATTTAACTCGTTTTTTATTATTTATTTAATTATAATCCCATAGGTATTTAAATCTTTTTAAATAAAAATATACCAATAATATATTTTATTTTTATTTATTAATTATATTTTTATTTCGGTATTATTTAAGTTAAATTATTTATAAAGATTTAACTATATTTTAATCGTTTTATGGAAACGTATAAAGTTATATTAAATCTTAAAGATTTTCGTTTTTTATTATATTATATTCCGGACGATAAAATGTAAAGTTTTTATAATATGGAAAATAAATAATTAATGTAAAATAAGTAATTATATAACTTATTTAATTATAATTAACATATAGGAATATAAATATTATATTTTATTATTGATTAATTATATAATATAATTTAAGAAATAGGTTATTCGTAAAGTAAAATTATAAGTGTTTATGTTAATTTTATATTTCGTAAAAAGTAAGTTTACGGCTTTATTTCCCTTTTATAAATGCGGCCATGGTTTATAAGTTTTTATATTTTATCGTGGAGTTTTTTAATAAATGGCGATTTAAAATATATTTATTTAATCATTGAATGATTTATTAATCTTTTTATAAAGGAAAACGTTAAATATCGTTAAATTTTATAAGAAAGATTATAATTTTTCATTAAAGTTATTAATGGTTAAAATGATATTTTAATCGTTTAATTTATAAAATATATAAATATTAAAAATCGTTTATAACGTCGTGATATTATTTTAATATATTAACTTCGAGATAAATATATTATTTATACCCGTTTTTATTTAAAAATGTGGTTATATTTTTATAATTAAACTTATGATATTTTTAATCTTAAATTTTTTATTAATATCGTCTTTATATATTAGAATTTAATGTTGAAAAAATAAATCACATTTGTTAATTATGAAGATTTTAAAAAGTAAGACCTTTTTATAAAAAAAAAACACGGTTAAAAACTTTGATATTTTTTTATTAATAAGGAAAAAAGCTTTTATTTCTTTTAACTAAAAAAATGTAATAACGTTTTAACTAACTTATATATTAAGTTTATTATACTTTTATTCGATAAATAAGTTATTAAATACTTTAAGATTATGATATAATTAAATTATATTTTAATATATTATGATAAATTAATAAGTTTTCGTTTTATTGAATTAAGTATTATAGATTTAAAGTTATTTCTAAATAACCTTAATTTAAATTTAGTTATAAAGGTATTTTATTAAATAAATAAATATATAACATATAAAAGATTTATATAAGATAAATATTATATAAAAAACATTAAACAAGCTTTTATAAATTATTAAATAGTTATATTTTTAAAGGTTTTAAACAATAATTATAATATAATATCATTTATATTATAGAAAATCATTAATAACGATGATAATTTAATAGAAATTTAATAATAATAATATATTACATATTTAATCATAATATTTTCTTGAATATTTATCGTATAATATTAAATAAAATATATAACATAAATTAATATAAAGATAATATATTTATTATAAAATATTAGATTAAATAAATGCCATTATTAATATTATAATTACGAAATTAAAATATTAAAGATTATTAAAATTAATAATGATTATAATTTTTATTATTATTATTATTTATCATAATTATGACATTATTTCTAATTAATCATACATTAATAATATCATTATTTAATATTTTTTATAACGTTAATCATTGATATTAAACTTAAAAGTTTATTTTTAATATTTAATTTAATGATATTTTATAAGGTATTAATTAATCTTTTATTAATATATTTTAATAAAGTTTATTTTACCATTAATTATTCCGTTGTTATTATCTTAATCTTAATTATTATATTTAAAGTTAGTATTTATATAATTTAAATCATTTTTTTAATTATCCTTTTCTTTATTAATTTTATTATTTAATGTTTTTTTATGTCCTTTATTTTTTTTAAAAAAGGGGATTAAGTTAAGGATATTTTATATATTTTAAAACTTAATCATTTAAAAAGTAAGTTCTTTACCACTTTAATTAACTTAAGCTTTATATTTTTAAAGGTTAAATATATTATTTAACTTATTTTAAAGAATATTAAACTTTTTACCATTTTAATTATTTAGATTTTTATATTTTTAAGTAATAAATATATCGTTTAATATATCTTTAAAAATATTAAGCTTTTCATTGCTTTAATTACCTCGAATTAAATATTTTCGGTTTATAAACATGTCATTTTATTTATCTTTAAGAATTTTCAGCTTTTTACCGCTTTAATTATTTCAAAGTTAACATTTTTAAGTTATAAATATATCACTTAACTTATCTTAAAAAGTGTTAAGCTTTTTAATATTTTAATGATTTTAAAATTAACGTTTTTAAGCTTTAATAACGCCACTTAATCTAAATTAATATTATCATTTAATTTCGATATATAATTAAATTTTCTTAAATAAAAGTTATATTTTAACTTTATTATCTTCTTTATATAAGCTTAATATATTTTAAACGTTAATAATATTAAATATATTTAACATTTTAAATAAATCCATTTCTTAAGAAATATTTAATATATTAAAGAACATTATAAATTAGAATAATATATTATCATTAAAATTTATAACCCTTACATTATATCAATTATTTAAGATTAATCTTATATTTATATAAGAATTTATATCATTAATGGTTCCATTATATTTAAGATTTAATCTATTTAAAGTTTATTAACTATATATTTATAATTAAGCATTATTATTAAAATTAAATCTATTTTTAAATTTAAATCTATTATCGGATTTAAAGTTAAAATAACTTTAAGTAATTTTTACCATAATATACTTTCCTTATTTTTTCATCTTTAATTTTATGATAATCTTTAATTTATTTAATTAATATAATTCTTAAATAAAAACATTTATTTTTACGTTTTGTTTAATATATTTCTTAAATATATATATTATATTAAATAATAATTTAACTTTATTACGTTTATTATTATTTATTTTTTACTTTCTTTTAAATATTTTTAATATTTATATATAAGTTTTATTTAATTTTATTTCTTCTTCAATAATAAAGAATAACTTTATGATATATGTAATAATTAAATGTTTAAGGAATTATAATGATAACTTAAACTTAAATATATTATTAAAATTGATAACTCGAAATATAGTTTTATCATATATGAATTTAATCATGTTATTATTTATTAAATTTAATATAAACTTCTTTAACTTTAATCATTATTCTTTCTTTATTATA
Organism: Hypoxylon sp. FL1857; assembly: GCA_022578955.1. Lineage (NCBI taxonomy): Eukaryota > Fungi > Ascomycota > Sordariomycetes > Xylariales > Hypoxylaceae > Hypoxylon > Hypoxylon sp. FL1857. Next base: position 370,765 of record MU400375.1, on the reverse strand, counting down.
TTAATCTTTAATAAAGATTTATACTCGTTTACCAGTTAAAAAATATATAACTTCAAGTTATTAATGCGTTATTTTTCCGCTTTTTTAATTATTAAAGAAAAAGTTATTTATATAAACCTTCTTAAATAAAAATTTATGTTTTAAAATATAAAAGATATATAAATAATAATTATAAAAGTTTTTGAAAAGGTTTAATAAAATATTTAACTTTAAGAATTTATTTTTAATTATTTAATATATAACTTTTAATATATTAAACGTAATAAAATATTTATATATCTCGAAATTATATTATTTTTTTATGGTAAAAATTTCATTATTATTATATTATCAACCCTTTTTAATACTTTTTCTTTAAAGGTAACTTATATAATCCGATTTATTAAGTATTATTTTGTTATTTTCACGGGTTATAAGTAAAAAATAAATTACATATAATTCTTTAATTATTATTTTAACTTTTACCTTTAATGAGCGGCTTTTTTTCCACGAGTTTTTAATAATGTTTAAGGTTTAATTTATTATAATAATATATATTAAGTTTTTAATGAATGGATTTAAATCTTTATCATAAAATTTATTTATATCGGATTAATTAAAATCTTTCTAATAAAATAATTATTAACGTTATATTAAATTTAAATTAAATTATCATATAAATTTCTTATAAACGAAATGACTTATATTATATTAACTTTTAATATTTCTTAATGATATATATTAATTAATTTAAAACATGGGAAGATTATTATTAGCATTATTTAAATTATTATCGTTATTATGATTTTTATTATGGTTTAAATTTAAGTAATGTTCATTATCGGATTCATTTAAATTTAACCCGAAATAATTCGTTATAAATATATTAAAAATATAAACTTATTATAAAAAATTTTAAACGTAAACTAAAGTAAGTTAATAAATGATAAATATTTTCTAGTTTAAAAAATATAAGGAATATAAAAAAAAGTAAGAAATTTAAATAATTTAATGGTTATATAATAAACGTTAATATATAAAATAAAGTTTATTATATAAAATGATGTTAATTAATGTTTTTCTTTAAAATAAATTTTACTTTTAATATATAATAATTTTATGCTTTTTAAAGTATGTTTATTAGCTTTAAAATAAAGTGGTTAATTTAATATTAATTAATAATTTAAATTATATATATATTACCTTTCTTGAAATTTTACTATTATTAATTAAATTATCATAAGTTATTATCATATAATTAGAAATAATATTAATACTTAACGCGAATTAAACTTATTTATACTTATTTTAAATATTTTTAATGTTTACTTTTATTTTCTTTATTTATATCCATGGATTTTAATTATTATCATTAATTCACTTTTTTTTTTCTTTTTAACATTTTAATTATTTTTATTTAACCTTAGATTATTTATTTCTATTTATTTATAACCATCTTTAATATATATATATATCATAATTAATAAACCATTAATTATTACCATTATTTACCTTAATTTTAACCTTTAACTTTACGTTAATAAATTTATTAAGTTTTATAAATTATTATAACTTACTTTAAAAAAAGTTATTTTATATTTTAAATAACCTTTCCGAAGTTATTAACTTTAATAAAACGTTCCCATGGTATTATATTTAATAAAATGGGTAATTAACAATTTATAAATGAAAAACTTTATAATAAAAACTTATTAATAAATGATAATATTAATGATAACATTTTACATTTAATTAATAATTACGATATTATCTTAAGCTTAATAAATAATCATAATAAAGAAGCGGTTAATATAAGTATAATTATCATGTTTTTTAACGACATTATAATGATTAATATTAAAAATATTAACGATAATAAATAAGTAAATAAAAACGATATGGAAAATGAAAATAACGAAAATAAAAAATTACCATTTATTATCAATAAGTTTACTTATAAAACATTATATAAATATTAATTAATATATATTAAATATTATTAATTTAAATGTTATTCGGTATAATATTTTAAATAAAAATACCCACATTATTTCTTAAGTTATAATAAATCTGCTCGATATTATAAATATTACAATATACGAAAAAATTATTATTAATGATATATAATTGTTTCAAATAACATTTAATAAAAGTAATATAAAAAATAAAATCATAATAATTAATAAACCCGGAAATATTAATAATTTATTTCCTTTTAACATATATAATAAATTTAAAACGTTTAATATATTACATTTAATAAAAATACATTAAAATAAAGTTATTAATATATTTAAATTCAATTTAACAATTATTATATAAATAAACCTTAAAAATATTAATCATAAAACATAATTAACTTTTTATAAAATTTTTCATTTATCATATAATAATAATTAGAATTTAATTAAATAAATTATAAATCTCTTAAAGTAATTATCGACATTAATTAATTATTTTTAAAAACGGTTACCATTAATTAACATATGTTAAGTAAAAATCTTATTAAAATTAAAAAAAATATTTATTAAAACTTATAACCATAAAAAACATATAAATAATTAAAACGGAAATATAATAATTTATTAACGTTATATAATGGTGAAAAACCAAAGGTTAAAAAACTTAAAATCGATAAATCGAAAAAGAAAAAAAAATCATTTATTATAATAAAATTTAATTTTTTTAATTTTCCATTAATTATTAAAAGTTTTATATCCTTAAATATCATAAAACATATATATATTAACTTAGTTTTATTCATGGATTATTTAATTAAGTTATATTAATTTTATTATTAATTTAAATTAGTTCATATATTTAATAATTATTATTTATATTTTAAATTTAACGTTATTATATTCTTAAGTAATTTCATTCATTATCATTATATTAAGCTTATATATGGTTATTATTAAGTCGAGGATAATATAAATAATATCATATATTTTTATATTAAATAAATATATAAATTTAATTAAAATATATATATTAACTCTTATATTTAATAAAATAAAAAGATTTTAACCTTATAAATTTAAGAATATATTAACTTAACCATTTATAATAATATAAATATTAATATAATAATTAATAATATTAACTTAAACCTTTTATAAAAGAAAAAAGAATTTATATTATTATCTTTTATAACGTATATTTTAATTATATATATATATATTTATTATTAAACATTTATTATAATTATAACTTTAGAAAAACTTTTAAAAACTTTATATTAAATTTAATAAGGAAAAACCCTTTAATACTTAAATTCGAAAATCCCATATTTACTTTATAAAATAAAAAACATTAATATTATTATATCCGGTAAATAATAATATCCGAGAAAAAACTTATTAATAACCAATTAATAATTATAAAAAAAGTCAGCCCATTTTACCATATATATCTTATTTATAATAAATTTAAGTTTAAATAATATGGTAAAAATAAATTTAAAAATAAATAAAACATAAATTAACTTAATGTTATATTTATTAAATCTTTCCCATTTATTAATTTTATTAATGGCTTTAATATATTTTTTAACTCATATTAATCGTTTATAAGATTTTATATTATATTTATTAAATTATTAAAAAAGAATCATTTTTATTTTAAAAATATATTTCCTTTAATATTTAACCCACATAAATTTAAATTCGTTAATATTATAAAAATAATAAAAATATTTAAAAACCTTAATAAAGGAATTAAAATAACCATAAATAATATTAAGATAAATCTTTATATATTTACCATATGTTTTATTAATGATATATTATAATAAGCCGAAAATAATAACTTTAAAAACCTTTAAACGAAAAAATTCTATTAATATTATTATATTTTATTAAATTAAAATTCACTTAAATTAACCATTAATATATTAACCTTTAATATTAATGTATATAATTAATATCATCATTAAATTAAATAAATGTAACGTATTATAATATATATATATATTATAATAACTTATAAAAAAATATATAAAGTAAATTAAAGTATAATTAACTTTTTTCCACCATTAAAATTTATCTTTACCACATTAAATTTAATCTTTTCATATTTATATAATTTAACATATTTAAAATATATTAAATTATTATATTTAATATATATTTTCTTTTTTAATAACATTCTTATTAATAAAATAAGGATTATATATATTCTTTAATTATATATTTAATTATTCTTAACCGATACATATTATTTCTAATTATTTAAATATCATTTAATTAATTATAACATATTTTCTTATGGTTTTTAATTCATTATTATTCTTAGATTTTTCCATGATGAATTAAAACATGATTATATGAAATTAAGCTTCGTAAAAATGATTAATGAATATAAAAACTTTATAAAGTTTATCATTTTTATTTATATTATAATCGTAAAAAATAATACCTTCTTAATTAAGTTTAAAATATAATAAACTAATTATAATAATATAACGTTAATCATTAATCGCGTTAAAGAATCTTTTAATCAACTTTCCTTAATTATTATTATAAATATAAGAAATTATAAAACATTAAAAAACTTAACGATAATATTTAATTAACTTAATAACGTTAACCTTAAGAATAATTTTAAGAATAATAATAATCAACTTAATAATAAAATAAAAGGAAAAAAAACGAAAAAAACTAAGCTTATAATTTATAAATAATATAATAAAACCTAATATTTATATAACGATCCATTATATTAACTTTTTAAAGGAATATAATTTAATAATAAATTATATTATATTAATTAGAAAAAGCTTACATCGGTAAATATTTTATTAAACCCTTAAACATTTTACTCGTTAAAATTTAATCTTTAACGCTGTTATTTAAACTATCATTAATTACCATTTATTAATAAAAGATAATTTCTTTAAACGTCACATATATAAAACCAACTTTTTTAATATTAAATATATCTTTTTAATAAAGTAAAATTTATAATTAATAATTTATTTTATATTTCATAATGGCTTCTTTTAAAATAACTTAAAACTCATTAATATAATATAAAAATTATATAAAGAATATTTTAGTTTATTCCAAAAAATCCTTTTTTAATTTAATCATAATAAATTAACTAATATATTTAAAATAAAAAACAAGGAATTAAAGATTACGTAATTTATTAACATTATATATATAAACCTTTTTATTATTAACCATATATTAAATAAAGAAATTAAACATATAATTTATTTTATATATAATATAAAACTTTTACTTATAAAGGTAAAATTATTATCACTTTCATTTATATAAAGTTTATAATTAATTTATTTATAAGATTATAAATTTTATAATAATAATTTTATTATATAAAATTATAATTTTTAAATTTAATAAGTTTATAAAATCACGTTTAATAATCGATATATATTTATAATTTTATTATCTTTATTTTTAAATTATATATCATCTTTATTATAATTAACCATTTTAACTTTTAAAATTAAAGTTAACAAAAAGTAATTCATTTTTAATAAAAACGATTATATTTAATATTATAATCTCGATAACTTTAAAAAAATAAATCATATATTTACTTTTAATATATATAAAAACCGTCATATATTTTTCATTCTCACCTTATTATAACGTAATGGAAAACGTGATCAATTATTTAATTTAAAAGTTATATTAAAAGTTAACTTTAAGTTAATTATCATTAAAATTATTATAATTATATATATTAAATTATATTTAATTAACATTAATAATATTAATATTATACACGTTAATTAAAATATTAAATTATTATAAATAAATATATTTACTTTTAATAAACATAAAAATAAAATATAATTAATTATAAAACAAATATTTAAAACGTTTTATAAATGAGTTCTTTAATTTTAACCCATTATATAATATATTAATATTTATTTAAACATTTTCAATTTAATTAATAATCATGGATTATAAAAGGTTTATTTTAATTATATAAATTTAATGATAAATCATATAAACCTTTTTATTAACTTATACTTAAATATTAATAAATCTCATATTATTAATTTTTATAAATATTCATATAAACTTTATATACCTTTAAATTTATACATTATATTAACATAATAAATTATAATAAATTATACCTTATTATAAACCTTCATTATATCATATTATATATTATTAATAATAATTTAATTTATAAATTTTCTTAATAAATTTAATATACCTTTAAATTATTTAAATATATATTATAATATTATAATTATGGAAAAAAAGATTTATATAATATATTATATTACCATAAATTATAACTTTATTAATAAATCTTAAATATATTAAATCATATAATTATATAATATTAATATATCGATTATTTATAACTCGATTAATTTATTATATAAAATGATTTACCATATAAAATAATTCATTAATAAATAACAATTTTATATATTTAATAATTTATTATACGTTATAATTTCAAACATTTAATGATTATATAATAGAAACGATTATATAAAAAAAATAACTTCAATTTTAAAATCATTTTTAAATAAAGAATAATTCTCAATAAAAAATAATTTTATATCATAAAAACATATTTATTTATATAACGGTTCTCGGTAAAAAATGATTTTATATCATAAAGATATATTTATTCATATAATAATTTAACATTAAAAACGATTATTTTAAATAATTATTACGTAAGAATTTTTCTTATTTATTATTTTTTATAAACCATTATTTGAAAAAAAAAACTGTTTATTACACCCATTATTTTTTATTACGATATATAATTTTATAAAAAAATAATTTATTAACTTTATTAAAATTAATTTTATTATCATTATTATAAATAAGAAAACTTTAATATAAATAAGTGAAAACTTTTATATTTAATATATGAAAAAATTAAAGTTTTTAAAAAAAAGATTTTAAATATTTAAAAAAAATGAAATATAAAATAAATTATAAAATTAAATAATAAATATTTAATACGAATTAATAAAGTTATTTTTATGATAACTTTATTTCGTTTATTTTAAATTAAATAATGTTTTATAACTTTAAATTTTATGAAAAAATAAGATTATTATTAATTAAAAAATATTTAATAAAAAAAGTTAAAGAAAATATCTTTTAAAATTCCGATATTATAATTATAAAATTAAGTAAATTATTATAAAAAGCCGGAATGATAACTTCTTTTAAATTTATCTTTTTAAATATGTTTAAAATAAGTAAAATATAAGAAAATATTTAATTAATTATGAAAAAAGTTAAAAAAGATTAACTTAAAATAATGGGAAAATATAATGAATTAACGACGGATTTAATAAAGATATATATTATTTTTATAAAAAGAGAAATAACTTATTTAAATGATTTAAAGCTATTGAAAATAGAAATTAAAAATATTATAATTAAACCTTTTACGGTAAAATATAAAGAAAAAGGAAAAACTTTTACGATAAATGAAAAAGATTATTTAAAAAGAAAAAAAGGTAAATATAATATGGAAAAAGAAAAAAAATTAGAAAAGGTTAATATAATTTAATATAAAGTTAATTTAAAAGATAAAGAAATATTATAACCTTTATATAATACGTTTATATTATATAAAGTAAAATGTTTTCCTTTTATTAATTTAAGGGATAAATTTAAATTTTTTAATTTATTAATAAATTTATTTAATGAAGATAATAAAGATAAAAATAATAAAAATATAAATTTATTATCGTTTTTATAATTATTTTAACGTAAGATTAATAAACGAAAATCCCGTTACTTAAATAACGATAATAATAATAATGATAATAATAACGACGATAAGAAATTATATCGATATAAAGTTAAAATATTTAATAAAAAATTAAAATTTATATTAAATTAAGATTAATTTAAGTTTTCTTTAAATAAGGAAAATTATTTAAAAGGGATTTTAAATTAGTTAACGTATAAAGATATATTATTATTAACGTTAAAAATGATAAAATATATAAATAAGATTAAATTTACTTATTTTAATAAGTTTAAATTTACCTTTATAATTATAAAGATAAGTAAAAAAGAATTATTTAATTTTATTATCGATATTTACGATAAAGTTAAAATATTCTATATTTTAAAAAAGTTATAAATATTAATAAGAAAGATATAATAATAAGAATTATAAAAAGATTTTATTAAGATAAAATATAATAAAAAAAGTCCATTTATATTCACTTTTAAATAAAAATCTTAAATATGTTAATATTAAAACGTAAAAATAATCATGGATTAATAATAATTAATTATAATATTCTTTATTATTTATAAATAATATATAATAAATTAAGTAAAGTTTATATTAAAATTAATTAAGTTTATAAATATAATATTTAACTTTATGATAAAAGATTTTAATAATAAATTTAAGGATAAAATAAAACTTAACGATAATTTAAGAAATTTAAATATTTTATATAACTTTAAAAGAAAAAGATATAATTAAGGTAAAAGTTAAAAATAAAGAAATTATGGTAATGATAATGGTAATAATAATGAAAATATTAATAATAATATTACCGATGGAAAGTTTAATTAAGATAATAAGTTAAGTTTTTTTTATTTTAACTATAAATAATATGGTCATTTTATAAAAAATTATCTTAAGTTTAAATAAAAGAATAATTAAAACGGTTATAAAAAATAAAGTAATTATATTTAAAGCGGTAAAAATAAATAATTATAAATAATCATTATATTTTAACCATTAAAAAATTTATTATATAAACTTAATGTAACTTTTTTTTTAAGTTTATTTTAATAAAATAAAGATATTAATTAAACATTATAAATAAGAATTAATTAAAGATAATATAATAATGATTTATAAAAAGGCTAAAAAAGAAATTTAATCCTTTAATATAATTAAAGTTTAAAATCGTAAATATTTAATATATTATTTATAAGCTTTTTTAATTAAAATTAATAAGAAAAATAAGTTATTATTTAATATAAGTTTAAATATATATATCATGAATAATGATTTTAATTATAATATAAAAATTATTATTAATATATAAAAGTTTAAATTCATTATTAATATAAAGGTTAAAAAGGTATTAATTAAAAAAATAAAGAAAGTTTATTATTAAATTATAAACGAATTATAAAATTATTGTATCATTATTTTATGTTATATTTTATTTGTTAAAACTTTCTTTATTAAGATTTTTTTAAGGGAATTATTTTATAAATATAGGGGATATATAAAAAATTAAAATATTAAAGATTTTAAGGGAAATTTAATGGTTTTATTAAACGTTAAGAAACGTAAATTTTTATTATAATAATAAAAAACTTTAAAACTTAAAGTTTTTAAGCTTTAAAGGTTAATAAAAGATTAATAATAATTATTATTAAAATAATTAAATATAAAGGTTAATAAGTTAAAAAATATTTTCTTAAATATATTTATAAGAAATATTTTAATAATTACCGATGAGGTTATATGAAAATTAATCTTTTAATATCGATATTTATATTATCTTAACTTAAAATAATTTATTTAAACCATTTAAAAAATATTAAGAATAAATTTAACCTTTTTTTAAATGGAAAACTTATTTTACTTTATTTATAATTAAATAAAACGTAAAAAATTAAATTAATAAATTTATAAGAAAAAGGAAAATATATTAATTAAAAATTTTAATGTAATGTAAATATATTAAAGTTAAAATTAATTAAAGGTTATAAATATTTTTTATTAATTATGGATAATAAAAATCGATATAAGATTTTATATATATATAAATGGAAATTAAAAGTATAATTAATATTTTAAATAATTATTAAGAAAATGTTAATATGATTTATCATTTTACCTTTTAATAAAAATGATAAAAGTTATAAAATAATTATGGTTCGGTTTAACGAAAGTTATAAATTTAATATAATAAAGTTTAAAACGTTTTATAAAAAAACAGAATCGACTTTATTATATTTACTTTTTAAAATTAATATTAAAATAATATATTAGAAAAAATATATAAATTATATAAAACGTAATATAAATTATATTAATTTAAATAAAAATACTTTTTATATTTTAAACATAAATAATAAAAAATATCGTTTATATATTAAATTAATTTATAACTTTTATAAATAATGATTATATAATAATAAAATATTATTTAAATAAATTAAAATAAAAAAATTATAAACTTAACTTAAGTAATTTTAAAATCCTTAATTTGAAATATGCCATGTTTATTAATGAGAATTAATAAATTATATTAAAAAAGATAAAATTAAAAAACGTTAAAAATATTTTCATAAAATATGTTAATGAATATAATTACCTCATATAATTAATAAAAAGAAGCTAATTTTTCGACACGTTTCACATTACGTTCCATGAAAATAGAAGCGATTTAAATAACGTTTTTAACTTTAAAAATATTATACGATTTTTCCTTAAATATATATAAAAACGTTTCCATTATAAAAAAATAACTTAAAATAACATTTATAATAAAAACCATAATATAATCGATAAAAATGTTATCGATAAAAAGTAAAAAATAATTAAGTAAAAATAAAATAAATTTAAGAAGAAATGATATATAAACGGTTATTATTATAATGTTTTTAATAATTATAATAAAATTTTTAAAATATTAACGGTTTATTTTTAAGAAAAAATAAAAAATACCATAGAAATTAAAGATATTTTAAATAATAAATTTAACATTAACTTAATATATAAATAATCATTTATATTTAATTAACATTTATTTATCCATGAAGTTTTAAAAAATTTTAATTTTAATTTAAATAATAAAAAACGTTCGTAACGATTTAATGTATTTATAAACCGATATAAAATATTTATTATTTTAAGAAAAAAAGACTTAATATTAAATAAAATAATAAAAAACTTAAAATAAAATAAGTAATTAAAAGCGATTTTTATTAAAATTTATAAAAATTTAAGTAAAAAAACTTTCCATTTTATAAATTATAATGAAATTATTTATAACCATTTTATTAATATAAAATAAATATTAAAAAAAAGTTTTATTCGATTAATAAATTTAAGAAATTTAAAATATATATTTACATTAAAAAGTTTATGTAAAAAAAAAGATTAATTATAATAAAATTAAAATTATAATAATAAAAATTACTTTATAAAAAATTTTAATAATATTAATCGCCATTTATAAATAATATATAATTTAAATTAATTTCATAATAATATATTTAAATAATAAATTATAAAAACGTATTTTTATATAATAATTCCTTTTATTTCGAAAATATTTTAAGAAATTCCCCGATAAAACTTATGAATATAATTATTTAATAAATAAGATTATTAAATTAATAAACTCGTTTTATAATTTAAAGTAATTAAATGCGATATAATAAACTCGAATATATAAATTATTTAAGAAATAAAGTTTGAAAATTTTAAAGGAAATTTAAATAAGGAAATATTAATTATAGATTTAAGAAATATAGATTAATTTTTAAAAATATAAATTGTTCGATTTTAATTAATTAACGATGTGAGAATAAATTAATAAAAATATATCGAAAAAATATTATAAGATTTAAATTTAACTAAATGTAAATTTATTAATATATTATTTAATTTTATAATTTTAAATAATATTATTAAACGTATAAATTAAATATTATTATTATTATTTATACATTAATTATTTCATTTACTTTCTTTAAAAAGAGTTAAATATATAAATTTGTTATTTAGTAAAAGTTTAAATAAAAACTATATCCCGGAAAAAACTTATATCGCTTTAATCGTAAATTTATTTCGTTACGTGATTATATTATTTATTTCCTTTTATTTATAAAAGTTTACCCTTTTAATAAAAATAATTATAAAGAAAAGAAAATAAAGCAATTATATTTATAAGTTTAAGCTTTAAACTTTTAAAAATTTTAAAGTTTTTAAGCTTATTTTATTATTATAATATAAGTTATTTTTAATGTAATAATGTAATAACCATTATTTAAAAATACTTTCACTTTAAGGATTAATTATACCTTTACCACTTAATTTTTTATATAAAGTTTATTACATTTATAATTTATTATAAATCAATTATAAATAATTTCCTCTTTATAATCTTTTTAATCTTAAATTATTATCTTAATATTATTAATATAATATATTTAAATCTTTTATAAAATAAACCTTTCCTTATTAATTTTCTTTATATAATTTATATTTATCATATCTTTAAAAAATATTATTTTAATCTTAATAATATTATCATTTTTAAATATATTTTTTACAGTTTTTCTATTATTATTTATAACATTTATAAAGGTTATAATAATAAATATCGTCATATAAATTACTTAACTTTAAATCGGTAATAATTTAATTAATTAACTTCTTCTTTTTTTAAACCGTTACCGATATATATAATAATATTATTACTTTTTATACCTTTTTTAATTAAATTATTTCTTTCTTTATTTTAATTCTTATCTTTAATAACGACATTATTCTAAATAACTTAAATTATTTATATTAATTTTATTATGATTTTTAAATTAATATTATTTAAGCTTATTTTTATTTATTTTCCAGTTTTTATATAATTAAAAGGATTTATCGCTTATTTTTTTATTTATATATTATAAATAAAATTAAATCCTCTTTATCTTATTTTATTTAAATATAATAATAACACCTTTATTTATAATTTTAATATTTTATAAATAATTATTTTAATATAAATATTCTTATTTTTCCTTATATATTTTCCGTTAATTAATTATTCCTTAAATAAAGATTAATTAACATTATTATTCTAAGGTTTTAATATATTAATTATTATTTAATAATAAAAATTATTAATATTAAAAATATATTAAATTTATATTTTTAACAGAAATAAAATAAGTTATATTTAATGAATTTAAGATATAAGAAAATTATATTTTCCTTAATAATTATCCTTTACTTTTTAATAAAAATCTTTAATTTTATTATTTATATTATTAACTTTTAATAATATTATAAATATCTTAAATATTATTTAATTAATTTATTTATAATATCTTTTATAACTTCGTTATTATAATTATAAATTTATTAAATTTAATTTTTTACCATTAATATATAATCATATTAATTTTATCCCGTTTTTAATATTATATTACTTCCTTTAATATTATAATTGAAACCATTTTAAACATTATTAATAACTTCTTTTTTAAGAATTATTATATAATAATTTTAACTTTTTCTTAATTTAATAATATTTTATAAATTATATTATTAACTTAATATATATATTAATAAATATTATTTATTATTTAATAAAGATTTAAAGTAAAAAAAAACTTACTTATTTTATATATTAATTATATAATCATTTAACTTAAGAACTTTCTTAAGTCTTTATTACATTAACATTAAAGAATTAATGGTTAAAAAAAACATTAAATCGGTCCCTTAAAAATACCGATTAAATATTTCTTAAAAGTAAGATAAATGTTAAGAGACTTATTTATCTTATATTTAAAAAACTTACTCGTTTTATATTTAAGAAACTTACTTATTTTATATTTAAAACTTTTCTAATAAAGCTTTAAAACTTAAAAAGCCATTATAATAATATTAAGTAATAAATAAATTAAGTTAATAATAAATAAAAAAATAATAATATAAAACATTAATAAAACTTAATATATAATACTTAATTAACTTAAAACATTATAAGATATAAATTACGATATAAATATAAGATATCGGCATAACAATGTTTATAAAAATTATATAAAATATTATCGATTTATCTTTAATTATTTAAGGTAATAAAAGTAATAATTATAATAAAAATAAAAGAAAATAAATATATAAAGATAAAATTGATATAATTAAAGCATTTTTTAATAAATTAATAAGAATAATTAAAAAAGAAATAAAAAAGGAAATAAAAAAAATATAATAAAAAATCATATAATAAATTTAAATAAACTTAAACCATATTAAATTAATAATAAAAAAACATTAAGTTAATAAAGAATTAATAATAAATATAATAAAGGTATTAATATTATTTAAAACCGATATTATAAAAACCATCCGAAATGAATTATTTATAATAAATTTAAACCGAAATAACCTTAAATAATAAATAAATAATAATTAAATTAAAATCGTAATTAAAAATATTATATAAGATTAAATATTTATATTAATAATTTTATTTAAGAAATTAAAAAAATTTATAATAAAAGGAAGAAATATGTTATAAGAAATAACCATAAGAAATATAAAAGAAATAATAAAGGTAATAAATATAATAATTAATAAACTTAAAATAATCATAATAAAATACTTATAAAATGGTAATATAATAATTATATTTTAACTTAAAATAATATTATATAAAGAAAATAAGAAATAAATAAAGAATGTTTTTAACATAAAAATAATAAGGATAAATAAAGCTTTTATAATGATAATAAAAAGCTTTAAAGTGGATAAGTTATAAAATGTTTACATATTATTACCGAACTTATTAAAAAAACTTTAATAATAAAATTCCAAAAAAATTAAATAAATTAAGTTAATATATAAAAAAAATATAAAAATTAAATATATAATAATAATTATAAAAGTATTTAACTTTAAAATGGCATAAAACTTATATTAATATAATTTAATATAAAAAGTTAAACTTTTTTAATATAAACCTTTCTTTAAAAAAGTTAAAGTTAAATAATATTATAAATATTTTAAATTTAAATATATAATTAAATATTATAAAAAATAAGTTAAATATAACCATTATATTAACTTAATATATAAAGATGATAATAAAACTTATAAAAGATTAATTTAATATTAAAATTATGATAAGAAATATATAATTTAAGAAAAGAAATATAAATATATTTAAGAAATTAAAGATAAAGTTAAAGAAATATATATTTATAAACTTAAATAATTTAAAGAATAAAATATAATAAATTTAAAATATAAGTTATAAATTAATTTAAACATATAATATATATTCTAAAAAACGGTAAATATTATTAAAAAGAAAAAGAGGCAAAAAAATAATAAAATGATACCATAATAAATAAACCTTAATATATAAATTATTAATTAAAACTTAAACCTAAATTAACATATATTTAATAAGGGAAAATTTAAATTTAAAATATATATAAATAAAAATTTAAAAATAATATAAGAATATTTTAACTCTTTTTTAATTATAGTTTTCATTTAATATAAAATAAACTTAAAACCCTTAACATAAAATCCCGTAATATAATAAAATAATTAAATATAAAGAAATATATAATGAATAAAATTAAAATAATATATTAAAATATAAAAAAAGGAAAAGGAATTATATTTTAAACGTTATAAAATTAATATAACGCCAATATTATAATAATTCAAAAATTATAATTTATATAAAATAAATTATTTTACTTTAATATTAAAAATTATTATATGGTTTAAGAAAGTTTTAATAAAATAATAATATATATAAATAAGAATTAAAATAAAGATATTTAATAAAGAAAAATAAATTATAATTAAGTAATAATATATTTATAAATTAAAAATAAGAAAATATTAATATAAAACTTATATATTAAATTATAAAAAAATATAAGGAAAAGTTTTATATTATACTTAAAATTTAAAAAAATAAAAAATAAAAATATAATAATTAAAGATTTTAATATATATTACTTATTTTAAAATAAAAAAAAAAGTTTAAAGAAATTTAAATAAAATCTTAACTTTATCGGTTTTATAACATTTTATTCTCGTTATAAAAAAAAGAAACGTTATAAAATAAAAATAAAAGAATAAAGATTTTATAATAAACTTAATATAAATAAATAAAAGGTTTTAATATATTATTTCTTAATAATTAAATTAAGAAAAATTAAATTATAAAATATTTAAAATTATAATATATCTTAACGATAACTTAATATCGAAAAGGCTTTAACTTAAAATAAAGATATAAAAAGAACTAAATAAAAATCTAATTATTATTAAAACTTAAAAAATAAAAATTTTAAATAACTTTAATAATAACTTAAAAATAAATAAATATATTTAATATCTTATTATTAAATTTTAAAAAATTATAAAAATAATAATATTATAACGGAAAGATTATTTAAATAAAGCAGTTAAATGATAAAAAAAAATATTATAAAAAAAGTTATAAAATAAAGATAAAGATAAAATATGAAAAAAATGGAAAAATATTAAAATAAATTAAAATAAGTTAATAAAAACTTTAAAGAAAAATCGTAAAAATAAAATAAAATTATTTTAAGAAAATAATAATAAAAACTTTAAAAAATAATAAATTATTATAAAACTTAAAAAAATAAGTAAGGTTAAAAAATTAATAATCCTTATAAAATTCTTGATTATTTATCTTTTATAAAAATTTTTAAGAAAAATTATAAGTAAAAAATCACTAAGATAAAAATAAATTATTATTAAGCCGATTCTTTTTTAATCCGAAAGTAAATATAAAAAATATTTTAGTTAATATAAATTATAAAGAATTATAAGATTATAACTTTATAATATTAAAAAAGGTTAAATAAGAAAAAATAAAAGATATAATAAAAAATATAAAAATATAAAAAATATTTAAAAAAGATATATTCTTTATTAAATTTTTAACAGTTTATAATAAACCATTATTTTAAACTTTTTCCATAATAACTATATAAAGCTTTATATTAAAATATTACTTAAAAACTTTTAAGAAAATAATAATTATTATATTACTTAAATTAAGAAAAATAATAAAAGAAAAAAACCTTTTAAATATATATTACCTAATAATACTCTTTAATATAATAAATAAACTTATCGAAAAAATAATTTCTTACCAAATTATTATTATTATAAAAATAAACTTATTATTTTTAAAAAAATAAATAAGAAATAAAATATACCAATTAATTAAAATCATAATTGAAATAATTATAAAAAATATTTACTCGATATAAAAATATGACATAATGATATCGTTTTTATAATTAAACATAATTAAAATATTTAATAACATTATCTTTAAAAGAATAATATACATTTTATATATAAAAAGATATTTAATATAAATAATTTAATAAATTAAGAATTTTATAAAAAATAAAAAAGTAAAATTAATTTTTAATAAAAAAGAAACCGAAAATCGATATTTTATCGCCGGTATATTATAAAGCTCTCCTTTATCCTTTATTTTATTCATTTTATATATTATAATATTTTATAAAAAATTAAAGAATAAAAGCATTTAAATTATAAAATTCATAAATAATATAAACCTTTTTATAATAATTATAAACGTTATAAAAAATTATAAAAAATTAGAATATATATTTATTATTTATAAATTATAAGTAAACCGGTATAAAATAATATTCATATCGGTAAAAAGTAAATTAATATATTTTATAAAAATATATAACTTAAAAAACTTATTAATAATATTAAAAAGAATAATAATAAAATTAATAAAAAATAACCAATTCTTAAATATAATATTTAATAAAAAATTAAGATAAAAAAATATTTAAAAACCATAAAAACTAAAAGAAAAAGATAAAAATATGTCTTATTTAAATTAATAACGTTTACTTAAAGATATAATATTCTTAAAATAAAGGAAATTTATATAAAAATAATATAAAACATAATAATATATAAAGTAATTATTTAACACATTATTAACCATAAAAATAAAATAAAAAGGATTATAAAAAAACTTAAATTTATATAATTAAGTTACCTTCGAGAAATAATTAAAACATTTAAAGTTACCTTTATAACTTAATTAAAGAATAAAATAAAATACTTATTACTTAATTTATATTTAAATATAAAAATAATAAAATTCGAAAATAAAATAAAAATCTTAAACTTTAATAAAATAATAATCGACATAAGAAAGAAAATAACCAATTAATTAAAAAATATATCAAAAAGAAATAAACTTAAAATAAGAAAATCAAAAAAGCTTAAATAAAAAAGCAATAAAAAACCATCGAAAAAATACTTATAAAAAGCTAAATTAAGAATAATATAACTTAAAAAATAAATTAGAAAGAATAATTTAACAGAAATAATAATTAATTTATAAAAAAAACAATAAATAAATATAAGTAAAAATTAGAATATTCCCATTATTAATACGTCATTAAAAAGAATAAAAATTAAAGATTAATATTATAAATTATAGAAATATAAAACTTTAACCTTAATATAAATATACATAAAGAAAATCGGATTAAAAACCTTTTTATTTAAAAAAAAAATGTTGAGATTTATAATATCATATTATAAATATAACGATAAGGAAATAATATATTATATTATTATAAAATATAATTAATTCATTATCGAAAAATTTATATTATATAAATAATTAATTTTAAAATTATTAATAATAAAACGAAATTATTATAAAGCATTATTAAATTAAGAAAAAATTAAAATCATTATATAATAATTCTTAAAAAAGAAATTATTAATAATATTTAAGGTAACTTTAATTATAATATTAAAAAAGATAATATAATATTAAAAATAGGATAAGATCGATATAATTATATATTAATAATAGAAAATTAAACTTAATAAATTTATAATTATAATAACGAGGTTATAAAAAATATTATAAATAAATTAATTAAATAATATTTAAAATATTTATAACATTATTAAAAATTAATAATATAAACGATAAAATTAAAGATCTTTATTAAAGAATAAAAAATAATTATTAAAGAAAATATAACCCTTTTATATCTTAAATTCATTAAGCATAACTTATTTTATTTCCATTAAAAATATAAATTTAATATATTTTTAATATTAATAACCTTTATTATTAAATAATAACCAATATATTAAAACTTTAAAATAATAACATCGGTTAATCTTTATTTAAAAAATAATTAATTAATAAAAAATATACGAAAAGAAATAAGAATATTTACATTAAAATAATTATTTATAAAATATCAAGATTATAAATAAAGATATTATCATTATATCTAAATAAAATAAGATAAAAAAGATTTAACTTTATTTATAATATATAAATAAAAAAATAAATAATAAATCTTCTTAATTATATAAAAATTAAAAAATAAATGGAAATAAACTTAAGTAATATCGATCCGAAAATTATAATGGAATTAATATAAATAATCCAAATTATTTAAAATAACATTATTATTAAAAACAAAAATTAAAGTAAAGAAAGGAATAACTTAATTAAAAAAGGTATAAAAAGTAATAACATTATTATATATATCGATAACAATTTAAAAAAGAAAAAGTTAATTAATTAAATTATTATTAATTTAAAGCCGGATAATTTATATAATAATACTTATCATTACGGCTTTTATAAACGTTATAAATAATAATAAAAAGATTATAAAAAACATATTTAAAAATAATAACATCATTAAAATTAAAATAATATTTTTTTAAAAATATAATAAATATAAATTATATAAAGAAAATTAATAAGGAAAAGCTTATTTTATAAAAGATTTAAATATATTATATTAATAATATTAAAATAATAATTTAAGATTAAAAAAGTTATAAAAAGGAAATTATTTATTATTAATTTATAATAAATCATAAATATAATAAACTTTATATAAGAAATTAAATAATAAAAATATAATTAACCTTTAAAAAAATATACTTTTAGTTTAAATTAATAAATATTTTAATTAAAAAAAAGGAAAAAAGAAATAATTTAAAAATGAAAATATTCTTAAATAATAACTATTATACCATTATATTAAAAATGGCTTATATTATAATAATAAAATAAGCTTAAAAGTTTTAAAACTTTTAAAGGTTTAAAGCTTAAATTTATAAATATAATTACTTTATTTTCTTTTCTTTATAATCATTTTTATTAAGAGGATAAGTTTTTATAAATAAAAAGAAATAAATAATATAATCACGTAATAAAGTAAATTCATAATCGGAATAATATAAGTTTTCTCCGAGATATAATTTTTACTTAAACTTTTATTAAATAATAAATCCATATATTTAATTCCTTTTAAAAAGAATAAATGAAATAATTAATATATAAATAATAATAATAATAATAATAATAATAATATTTTATAATAATTTTATTTTATTATTAATAACTTTAAAATTAATTATTTATATAATATAAAATTTTCGGTGGTAAATTAATTATATTTTATAATAATATAATATATTATTTCCTTATTATTATATTTATAATATAATATTATAAATCCCGACATTTTTTTTTAAATAAGAAGGTTTTTAATTTAATTTTCTTTATATATATTTATATTAAAATTAAAATTTCATATTTTTATAATCTATAATATTAATCTATAATCTTTATTCTTTTTAATAATATATTAATAATGGGAATATTTTAACCTTTATTTATATTTATCTATTATTTCTCTTATAAATTAATTATTGTTTTCGTTAAATTATTTTTTCTAATTTATCCTTTAAGTTATATTATTCTTAATCTGGTTTTTTATAAATATCTTTTTAATGATTCTTTATTATTTTCTTATTTAAACCTTTTTAATCTTTTTACCTTAAATTTATTTTTCTTTAATATATTCTTTAATTAATCAATTATTTTCTTTTTTATATTAATTATTACTTTATTAAAACTTAAAATCTTTACCTTATTTTCGAATTCCACCACTTTTATATTTAAATATAAATTAAGTAATAAATATCTTATTTTATTTTTTAATTAAGTTAAAAAGATAACTTTAAATATTTTGATTATTTCTTAAAGATAACTTAATTATATAAATTTAAGTTTTTTTATAATCTTTTTTATTTTATTTTTATAGTTAATAATATATTAAATAATTACCTTATATATTATTACGTTTTATATTATTTTTATATAAATTTCTTTTACCTTAAAAACGTTATATCTTTAAATAAATATTATTAATTTAAATAAAACATATTTTTATCTTTTTATTTTAATTTTTATAACTTTTAAATATTTTTTTTACCTTAATTTCTTATTAAATATTATACTTAAAAATCAGCCATTTTTTATTAACTTTATTATCACTTCTTTTAATATCATTAATAAACTTTTTAAATTATATATTTTTATAAAATATATTAATTTACTTTTTATTAATATAAATATTATCTTATATTAATTTATTTATAATTTATAAATGATAAATATATATTTTAATTTCTTATAATTTTTTATATTATTTATAAATCTTATAATTAAAATATCTTTATTTTTTAATTCTTTATAAAATATTATGATATATAAAATAAATAAAATAAAGGATAAGGAAAATCTTTATTATATGCCGGTAATAAAATATTAATTTTCGGATTTTTTCTTATTAAAAATTAATTTTATTTCTTTATCTTTTATAAAATTCTTAATTTATTAAATTATTTATATTAAATACATTTTTATATATAAAACGTATATTATTTTTTTAAGGATAATATTATTAAATATCTTAGTTATATTTAATTATAAAAACGATATTATTATATTATATTTTTATGCCGAATAAATATTTTTTATAATTATTTTAATTATGATTTTAATTAATTAATATATCTTATTTCTTATTTATCTTTTTAAGAATAATAAGTTTATTTTTATAATGATAATGATTTAATAAGAAATTATTTTTTTAATAAGTTTATTTATTATATTAAGGAATGTTATTAAGTAATATATATTTAAGAGGCTTTTTTTTTATCGTTTTTTTTAATTTAAATAATATAATGATTGTTATTTTTTTAAAAGCTTTTAAATAATATCTTAATATAAAGTTTTATATAGTTATTATGGAAAAGGTTTAAAATAATGGCTTATTATAAATTTTTAAAAATTTAATAAAGAGTATATTTTTTTTAAATATTTTCTATATCTTTATGTTTTTTATTATATTCTTTATTTTTTCTTATTTAACCTTTTTTAATATTATAAAGTTATAACTTTATAATTCTTTATAATTTATATTAACTAAGATGTTTTTTATATTTATTTTTAAGTTAAAAAAGAATTAACTTAATAATAACTTATTTTTATCTTAATAATTTTTTATTTATAATTTTTTTAAAAAATTCTTATAAAAAGTGAATAATTAAAAGTTTTATAAAGGTTATTAATTTTTAACCTTATTTATCTTTTTAGGTTTTATAATAATTTATTATTTATTAAAATTTTTATTATTATTTTCTTAAAATAATCTTTTTTTATTTTTACGATTTCTTTTTTAAAGTTTTTATTAACTTATTTTAATATGTTTTAATATTTTTCCATTTTCTCCGTATTTTATTTCCATTTTTATTTTATAACTTTTTTTCTTATAATATTTATTTTTTTCTTTTATTATTTTATCGCTTTATTTAAATAATTTTTCTATTATGGTATTATTACTTTTATGATTTCTTAAAATTTAATAATAAAATATTAAATATATTTATTTATCTTTAAGTTATTATTAAAGTTATTTAAAACTTTTATCTTTTAAACTTTAATAATAATTAAATCTTTATTTAACTTTTTCTATATCTTTATTTCGGGTTAAGGCTTTTTCGATATTAAGTTATTATTAAGATATATTATAATTTTAAATATTTTATGGTTTAATCTTATTTAATTTAATTATTAAAAGGTAATATATTAAAGTTTTTTATTTATTTATATTAAATTTATTATAAAGTTTATATTCCTTTATTTTTATTTTATAACATTTCTTTTTTTTATAATAAAAATAAAACGTTATAAAATTAATAAAGTTAAGATTTTATTTAAGTTTTTTTAAACTTTTTTTTTTATTTTAAAATAAATGATATATATTAAGATTTTTAATTATTATATTTTTACCTTTTATTCTTTTAAATTTTAAATATAATATAAGGTTTTTCCTTATATTTCCTTATAATTTAATATATAAGTTTTATATTAATATTTTCCTATCCTTAATTTATAAATACGTTATTATTTAATTATAATTTATTTTTTTTATTAAATATTTTTATTTTAATTTTTATTTATATATATTATTACTTTATTAAAACCTTTTTAAACCATATAATAATTTTTAATATTAAAGTAAAATAATTTATTTTATATAAATTATAATTTTTAAATCATTATAATATTAACATTATATCAGCTTTATAATATTTAAGATATAATTTCCTTTCTTTTTCTTATATTTTAATATATTATTTTAATTTTATTTATTATATATTTTTTTATATTTAATCATTTTATTATGTTATAAGGTTTTACGTTAAAAGTTTTAAGCTTATCTTATATTAAGTAAAAATTATAGTCGGGAAAAAGCCGAAATATTTTTATATCGTTTTTAAATTTTTATTTATACATATTTTAAATTTAAATTTCCCTTTATTAAATATATATTAATTTAGGTTTAAGTTTTAATTAATAATTTATATATTAAGGTTTATTTATTACGATATTATTCCATTATTTTTTTGTTTTCTTTTCTTTTTAATAATATTTATTATTCTTTAAAATATATATTATATATTTAAATTAATTTATAACTTATATTTTAAATTTATTATATTTTATTCCTTAAATTATTTAAATTTATAAGTATATATTTCTTTAACTTTATTTTTAATTTTTTAAATATATTTATATCTTTTTTCTTAAGTTATATATTTCTTATTATAGTTTTAATATTAAGTTAATCTTTTATAAATTTTATTATTACTTTTATATATTAAGCCGGTATAACGGTTATATTTAATTTATTTTTTATAATATTTAATTATATATTTAAATTTAAAACATTTATAATATTATTTAATTTTAACTTCTTTAAAGAAAGGTTTATATTAAAAGAGTTTAACTTTTTATATTAAATTATATTAACATAAATTTTATATTATTTTAAAGTTAGATATTTTTATAATTATTATTATATATTTAGTTTTTATATTTTTTTTATATATTGGTTTAATTTATTTAATTTTTTTGGAATTTTATTATTAAAGTTTTTTTAATAAGTTCGGTAATAATATGTAAACATTTTATAACTTATCCACTTTAAAGCTTTTTATTATTATTATAAAAGCTTTATTTATTTTTATTATTTTTATATTAAAGATATTCTTTATTTATTCGTTATTTTCTTTATATAATGTCGTTTTAAATTGGAACATAATTATTATATTATCGTTTTATAAATGTTTTATTATGATTATTTTAAGTTTATTAATTATTATATTTATTATCTTTATTATTTCTTTTATATTTCTTATAATTATTTCTTATAATATATTTCTTTTTTTTATTATGAATTCTTTTAATTTTTTAAATAAAATTATTAATATAAATATTTAATTTTATATGATATTTTTAATTATGATTTTAACTTAATTATTACCTATTTATTATCTAAGGTTATTTCGGTTTAAATTTATTATAAATAATTTATTTTAAATGGTTTTTATAATATTAGTTTTAAATAATGTTAATGTTTTTATTATATTTATTATTAATTTTTTATTAACTTAATATTTTTTTATTATCGGTTTAATATAATTTAAGTTTATTTAAATTTATTATATAATTTTTTATTATATTTCTTTTATTTCTTTTTTTATTTCTTTTTTAATTATTTTTATTAATTTATTAAAAAGTGTTTTAATTATATTAATTTTATTTTTACATATTTATTTTCTTTTATTTTTATTATAATTATCGTTTTTATTACTTTAAATAATTAAAAATAAATCGATAATATTTTATATATTTTTTATAAGCGTTATTATATTAATATTTTATATTTATATTATGATTTATATCTTATAATATTTTAAATTAATTAAGTATTATATATTAAGTTTTATTAATATTTTATATTATTGCTTTTTTATTTATTATTAGCTTAATTTATTTATTACTTAATGTTATTATAATAATTTTTTAAGTTTTAAAACTTTATTAAAAAAGTTTTAAATATAAAATGAGTAAATTTCTTAAATATAAGATAAATAAATCTTTTAAATATAAAACGAATAAGTTTTTTAACATTTATCTTATCTTTAAGAAACATTTAATCGGTATTTTTAAAAAACCGATTTAATGTTTTTCTTAACCATTAATTCCTTAATATTAATATGGTAAAAACTTAAAAAAGTTTTTAAGTTAAATAATTATATAATTAATATATTATATAATTTAAATATAAAACGAGTTAATTTCTTCTTACTTTAAATCTTTCTGAATTTTTTATAATATTTTATAAATTAAATAAATAAATAAAAAATATATAAATATATATCGTTAATAAGTTAATTTAATTTTTTAATATATATTATCCGATTAAACTTAAATTTTATAACGTTAATATAAATAAAATATATAATAAATTTATTATTAAAATATTTTATAAAGATTAAAAAAATTATAAAATATTTTTAAAAAATAATAACGAAAAATATTAAATATTAACCATTAAATTAATTATATTTATATTAAAAATATAATGAATTAAAATTATTTAATATGGTAAATATTAATTTAATAAAAAATATTAAAATTAATTATTTTAAAATTAATATTATATTTTTTTAAAAAAACATTATTTATGTAATATAATATTCGTTTATTTTTTATGTAATAAATAAAATTTAAAAAGCGAAGCTTTAATTTTATATTTAAATAACTTTACGAATATTAATTATATAAAACTGTAATTTAAATAAGAAAATAAATATTTTAAATATATATATTTTAGTTTAAGTTATATTTTAATATAATATTTATAACTTAAATTATTAAAAGTTAAAACGAAAAATTTTTTAAAAAAATAACTTTTTTAATAACTTTATTAATAAAGTTTTTAATAAAACTTTTAATAATACATTAAATTATTATAACGTATAATTTTATAAAGTTTATAAATTTTAAAAGAAAGATCTTTTATAAAATATTTAAATGTTATAAATAATATTACGTGATAATTTAAAAAAACTTTTTAATTTTAACCTTAAATAACTTAAATTATAAATATTATATTAAAATGTAATTTAAATTAAAAAATATATATTTAAGATATTTATCTTTTTATTTAAATTATATTTTTATATAATTAATATTCATAAAGTTATTTAAATATAAAATAAAAAGTTATTTTTAATAATAAAACCATTTTAAAAACGGTAAATATATTATATAAAAAATAAAAGAAAAATATATTATATGGTTAATATTTTTCTTTTTATAATTAATATTATATTTTTTATAATTAAAAGGTTAATATTTTAATTTTTTAATGGAATTAAATATAATATTTAATAATTTTATTATGATATTTAAAAATAATAATAATATAATAAAATAAATAAAAAGTTTAATTATTAATAAAAAAAATCGATATATTTAAATTTAATATTTTTACTTACGATAAAAAATTAAAACAAGTTATATATAAATTTAATATATATTAAATATTGAAAATTTAATTAATATTTTTATTAAGTTTTTTAATAAAAATAAATATAATAAAAATTATAACTTTTTAAACTTTAAATTATTTTAAGTTTTAAAGATTAAAAAAAAATATAAATAAAAAAGTTTTAATATAAATAAGTGAAAAACTTTTATATTTAATATATGAAAAAATTAAAGTTTTTTAAATTTTTTTTTAAATATTTAAATTAAATAAAATATAAAATAAATTATAAAATTAAATAATAAATATTTAATATAAATTAGTAAAGTTATTTTCAATTATTAATAAAAGAAATTTCTTAAATAAAAATTTTTTAATAAAAATCTTAAGTTCGATATAATAACCTTTATAAAACTCAAATATTTCACTCGAACTCGATAAACGAATATCGGTACTTATTCTTTTCGGAGCTGGTTGAAGCGGCACATTAAACTTAACGTTACAATGCTTTATCTAATCTCATTTGCACTGCACCTTTACGAACCTCGAAGCGGGTAGTATCTTATTCTGCCCTCTATCGGCCGCATCAAGCCACTGCTTTGCCATGTGACGTGCATATGTTGTGGGTGAAGCGAGCATTGATAAGATATTAACTGTCCTTCGTCATGGCCTCATCCGATTCTCGCTTCACATCCCAGAACAAGACCACACAGGAACGCCTCTCGACCAACACTGTCGGCTTAGTTGCGCTGTCTGATTTTCGCAAACGTCGCGCTGAGGTACTCGAGCAGCAGGAACGTGAAGCACGTGAAGCTATCGTAACCGGCACGCCACTAGACACACCCGACCGGTCGCGCACCGGTACACCCGACAACGGTAGCGACTCCAATCCCCGGAAGAAAAAGAAGAAGGAGAAAAAGGCGGGCAAAGTTGGTGGAGCCAAGTTGTCATTTGGTGACGACGAAGATACTGGCGAGGATGTTAATGGGGAGGGCCCAAATCCCGACAAGAAGCTGGGGGAGAAGAAACTCAAGTTTAAGGCCAATTCTTCCGTGTCGGTCGTTCCGCGCCCGGTAACCAAAGCTGCTTTACTTCGTGAGGCAGCCGAACGAGAGGCCCTAAGACGCGAATTTCTGGCACGACAAGAAGCGGTGAAGGTGACCGAGATTGCGATACCCTTCGTGTTCTACGATGGGACGGACATCCCGGGTGGGATCGTCCGCGTCAAGAAGGGAGACTTCGTCTGGGTCTTTCTAGACAAGAGCAGGAAGGTTGGGGCTGATCTCGGCGTGGGCGAGAAGGCAAATGCAAGGAGAGAATGGGCACGGGTCGGAGTCGACGATCTCATGATGGTTCGCGGCAATATTATCATTCCTCACGTACGTCTTCTCCAACATTACGAAATAATTCC
Organism: Hypoxylon sp. FL1857; assembly: GCA_022578955.1. Classification (NCBI taxonomy): domain Eukaryota; kingdom Fungi; phylum Ascomycota; class Sordariomycetes; order Xylariales; family Hypoxylaceae; genus Hypoxylon; species Hypoxylon sp. FL1857. The sequence goes on along the minus strand of MU400375.1, from coordinate 342,886 downwards.
CGATGCAGAACAGACTGCTAACTATTCCATATAGCACTATGACTTTATGTTCTTCATCATGAACAAAGCCGTTGGCCCAACCGGTAAGCTTCTCTTTGACTACCTCGCTGAAGTCCCCAAACAAACGCCATCTCAGCGGACGGAGAACAAGCTGGATGACGGCTCATATCAACCTATCAAATCGGCCAGGACGCAGCAGGACGTCCGCGAACTAGAGGGCGCTTCTGATGATCCAACTTTCACCAAGGTGGTAGATCGGAGGTGGTATGAGCGGAACAAGCATATCTATCCCGCCAGCGTCTGGCAAGAATTCGATCCAGAGAAGGATTATCAAAAGGAAGTGAGGCGTGATCTTGGTGGCAATGCCTTCTTCTATTCCTGAGCCGTTTGTAAACTTATGCAGCTCAACCGATCGCCGGTTCGAAACCCCTCGTGTGTCACATCTGGTCGCATGGTATGTTTAGTTAAACAAGGCGCTTTGCGATTGACCCTCGTAGGCTACTTACAGTTTGGTCATCATATCAACCATAGCAAAACCGCACTGCCAACCCAATCAATCCGAGCACCCACCATCCGGGCCAAAACACGATCAGGCACATGCAATTACCACCCGACCCAAGCATCAATGTGAAGAACTCGAACACAATCCTCTTCTTTAAGCGCTGAATGGTTTTTGTCTCCCATATGATCCTCCCCAGAGCCATTATGCGGGCACGAAAGAAGCTTGAAGCTACATAAAGCTGGCTGGCAATAATCCAACCTAGACGGAAGAATTGCCAAGTCAGCCAGTGAGCTTGGCTATAACACGATAGGGACGCCGCACCGAGTAGTTGCTGGCATTGGATAATGATTAGCAGCGTGGGCGCAAAGACTGCAACTACGTCGAAACTTGGCTGGATGACCGCTCTAGGCTCCTTGGTTGGGGTGGCGATAATAGTCACCTTGGAGAGACCCATTGCGGTGGTCATTCCAGACTCGTAGAAGTTGGTTTGTCGATAGGGTCCCCGGCGAGTCAAGGAAATCATGTCCGATATGAAGGGGCTCGAGCATCCATCTAAATATGATTCTCTGCTGCCAAAGGAATGCATGTTTCACATGTGGTAGAGGGGAACATCAAGAGACGAGCATGATGCCGTGCAACCACCCAACAGCCACATGCAGATCCCATTGCCGTACATCTGAAAGGAACCTAGATGCTAGTTGCTGTTTGTCGTATGGAGAAGTGGACCTCTCCCATGAGACTTGACTGCAGAATAGCATCTGCCTTGCACAGTTTAGTCCCCCCCTTTTTTTAAAATAAAAATCTTGACTCGGTATAAACATGGTAATGTGGTATGCCTTAAGTTTATTTAAAGGTTTATATTATAAAAAATAGGTAACGTAATCTCGATTTAAGTTTTATGATTGGTTGAGAAAATGAGAATTTCGCTTTTTAATTAATTATGAAGAATTAAATTTAATTAATTAAAAATAAATTTAAAGAATTAATGATAAATTTAATAATAAATTAAGTTTAATAATAAAAGTTTATATATAATTAATAATAAATTAAATTTAACGATAAAAATTTATATATAAATTAATGAAATATTAATAATTAATTTAATTTAATATATATAATTTAAATATTTATAAATTATATATATATAATAATAAAATATTATATATAAAAAAAGTTATTATTTTTTATTATTTATATAATAAATTATATGTTTTAATAAAATTGTAAAATTTTTTTTATAAATCTTTTTAATTTATTAATATTAAGTTATATAAAAGTTGGTAATTATAAAAATATAAAATGGTTGATATTAATTTTTAATAAAAGGAAAAAATTTTTAAAGTTTATAATTTAAAATAATTATATATATATAATTATAAAGTTAAGCTTTTTTTTATTTGTTAAATGTAATGTAAAGTTAAAGAAACTTTTTTAATAAATTTAATTTTAAGTTTTATAATTTATAATAATAAAGGTAAAGGTTAATATAAAATTAATTTTATTAAATGGTTTTAATGAAATAACGTTAAACGTTTTTATAGTTGTTATTTTCTTTAATATAATGGGAAATAATTTAAGATATAATTTATTAAAATTTAACCTTTTTATAATTTAAAATAATAATAAGATTATTTTAAGTGGTTTTATATAAATTAATATAATTAAATTAATTATATATATTATCATGTTTAAATTTAAGATAAATTTTTTAATAATATATTAAATATTATTGATAATTTTAAAACTTTAATAAATATTCTTTATGATATTAATAAGTATATCTTTAATAAATAATAAATATATTAGAATTTTTAATAAGGAATTATTTATTTTTTAAAATATAATTTATAATGTGGCGGTTTTATTAAAAGGTTTAAAGTTATATTTAAATAAAAAAATATAAATTTTTTAATTATTTATTTTTATAAAAATAATTATAATTTATAAGTTTATTATATAATAAATCTTATTTATGGAAATAATAACCTTAACGTTATAATTTAATAAGATTTATTCTTTTTTTATTATTTTAAAATTTAAAACGTAAGCATTTTTTTTCGTTTATATATTATTTTTTTAATGTTTTAATAAAGAATTTAAAATTATATTTATAATTTTTATTTATTAATCGAAAAAAATAATAGAAGTAAATTTTAATTATAATTAATGATTAAAATAATATATATTATCTTATAACCGATATTTAAAGAGTTATTTAATTAATTTAAATTATTTTATAGTTATTAATTTATAAAGGTAAAGTAAAAATAAACCTAAAATAAGTTTAAATTAATAAAAATTATTATATAAAATAACAATAAAAATATTATTAAAATCTTTGTTTAATTAATTATAAGTTTTTTATAATTATTTATAAATTTTTAATAAGTTAATTTTAAATATTATATTATATTTATTAATAATTAATATATTAATTTTTTTTAAAATAATAACTTTTTTTAAGTTTATTTTTTATGTTTTATTTATTATAAATATGTTTATAATAGAATAAATTGTAATATTATTAAGGTATATATTAATATATTTAAATATAATAATTATTATAATTTTTTTTTAGGTTTTTTTTTTATTTAACGCCTTAATTAAAATCTTAATTATAATGTTTTTACCGATATCGCTTTTACCATTTAAATAATATAATAATTAATAATGGTTATTTTTATTTATAAATTAATAAACTTTTCCAAATTTATTTATATTAATTTTATTTAAATAATATAAAATGATATTTAACAAAATATATTATTTTTTATTTAAATATTTTTATTAACATAATATTAACGTAATGTTAGCTTAAATTTACCTAAGATTATATTCAATATTTAATATAATTAATTTTTTAAGTTAATTCGGTTAATTTGAAATAAATGTTTTATATATATTAAAATTAATTTATATTTTTATAAGCTTTTTATTTATAAACGGAATTAATATAAAAGTTTAAAGATTAATATAAACCTTATTCATTTTATTTATAATTTTATAAAGTTTTTAATTATTAATATTTTTAATTTTTACCTTTTATTATTACATATATTTTTAAATAACCTGTTAAATGATTTTTTCATCACAAAAAGATATAATATTAACTTTTAAATTTTTAATTAAATCGTCGAAAATATTAAGTTTAAAAGTTAATAATAAAATAAAAAGTTTAATAAATATATTAATTTAACTAAATCTTATTAATTTTATTATGGTATTTTTAAATAAATTATTATCACGTTAAAGAATAATATTTAAACAGTTTATAAAACCTTTATAAAAAATTTTTAATCTTTTAAAATTAAATATTTTTATATCATCATTTTTATTATCTTTAATATCTTTATTTTTATTAAAGTTATATAAGATATTTATATCATCCATATATTTATTATTTTCAAAATAAGCTTTTTATATTTTCTTATCCTTAATAATATCTTTTTTACTTTTTTTTAATAACTCAAGATTTATATTATAAAATATAATTTGGTAAAGAATATTATAAAATAAGCAATTTTAAATATTAATGTATAAATTAAATTTCAAGGAAATAAAGTTTTTTTAAGGAATAAATAATATTAAATAAAGAATAATATTTCGATAATAAGTTATTTTATCTTTAGATTTTTATAAATAAGATTTAATTAGTATAAACATGTATATTTTCGCTTTTATTAGAAGGTATTAATAGAATTTAAATTATTATAATTTACCCTCGAATTTAATATATTTATTTATTTATTTTTTCGGTTTTAATTTAATTTTAATAATTAATGTATAATTATATAAATATATATATTAAAATAAAAGACCTTAAGTTATATAAATATTATATATAATTAATTATAAATTTATAAAATATAAAAAAGTTTTTATATTATAATTAAGTTTTTTATTATTATTAAACGCCTTTATAATTAATTTTTAAAGATATAATTATCTTTAATAAATTATTTAATATATAATATTTATATTTAACTAACTTTATTTATTATTTAATAAATAATATATATTATAACCGAGAATATAATTATAAACATTTAATAATAAAAGTTCTTAATTAAAAAAGATTTAATTTATTATTTTTAATATTAAATTTTACGTCATCGCTTTAAGATTATTAGGATTTATAAACGTTAATAATTTATTTTTTTTCATAAGGATAAATTAAATAAAGGCTATTTATTAATAAAAAGGTTGTTTAATTTTTATAATATAATTAATAATGTAATAAATTAAGGATATAATTTGGTTTTAAATAAAGATAAAAATGAAATTATAATTATATTTTAACCTAATAATTATAATTATATTTTATTAAGTATAATTCTTTAACATATATTTAATTTTAAGGATATTATTATTATTTAAGAATATTTTATTAATTAAATTTTATAATTAACCGAAACGATATCTTCTCTTAATTATAATTTTATATTTTTAGTTTTATTTATTATCCTTATATTTATAATATATATAAATATATTAATAAATTTATAAAATTATAATAACAAATTATGTTTCATTTTCCTATTCCGTTTTTAATTTAATTAAATCGGTTTTTAATTCTTTAAGAAGATAAAGATAATTTTTATCATGAACCTTATATTTTAATATTTTTTTATTATAATTTTCTTAAAAATATTTATTGATTTATTTAAGAAATTTATTTATATTTATTTAAGGATGGAAATTAGATAATATTTTATTAATATATTTTTCCGAATTAATATTATTAAAATATTATAAAAAATTATAAAGATGGAAAAAATTATATTTATTTATTTCGATATATTTAAAATATATATTATTAAAATTAAAAATATTATTTATAATTTTTATTTAAACAATCTTATCGAAGAATATTATTATATAATTATAAAATTATTTAATAATTATAATAAGATTTTAATTTACCTCTTTAATAATAATTTAATGATTATTAAATAAATAATTTTCCAATTTCTTTTTAATATATTTTAAATATTAGTTATTATAAAATTTTTAACTTATTTTAATATAAATTAAGTTATTTAAATTATTCAAGTTTATTATAAATTAAATAATTAGAAGCTCATTTTTAATAATAAGGTTTTATAATTAATCCTATTAATTATACTTCTTTTTATTTAATAATAATTATTACCGTTTATATATAAATATTTCTTTTATAAATCTTTTTATATAAGAATTATTAATTAATTAATATTTTTTCAATTTTTTTTTTACCATAAAAAATTCTTTTATAATAATGATTTCGGAGATAATTTAAATCTTAATAAACTTTAAACTTTTTAATTATATTTAATTAATTTGGTTATTATTATCTTTTATAATACGGTTAAATATTAAGAATGGGAAAATTGGATATATAATAATCATAATTTTATATTATAATAGTTTAATAAAAGCTTATTTAAATAAATATTATTAATTATTATATAAATATAGGATTAAGATTTTATAATATTTTTTATATAAGAAATTTCTTTCCTTATATTTTATTAATTTTAACCTTTTTTTTTTATTAATAATTATTAAATTACCTTATTTATAAAATAAAATTATAATAAATGTTGATATAAAATAGTTTAGGTTTTAAATGTTTAAATATTACCGGCTTAAAGAAATATAAATATATGCTTATTTATTAGGTATAATTTATTTTATTATATTCTTCTTAACGTTATTATTATTTAATTTATAAATTTTATAATAGAGTGATTATTAAATAAAATTTATAATTTATATATTATTTAACTTACTTTTTTTTATAAAAAGAATGATAGATAAGGTTAATATGATTATTAATTTATGAGGTAAGTTAAGATATTTAATTTTATTATTTAAGGCGGTAAGGATAGATAAAAGCTTATTTTAATATTTTAATATCTTTTTTTATATCCTTTAAAATATCTTGGTTAATTCTTATATAAAATTTTTTTTAAATTTAATTTAAAATTTACATTATTTCCGGATTTAAGATTAAAAGAGTTATAATTTAAAACCTTATTTTTTAATCTTATATTATATATAAGATTTAGGTTATCTTTATATAAAATATAAAATAATTAATTAATAGATTTTATTATAATATTTTTTATATAAGTTAATCTTTTTATTAAGCTTATTAATATAATTTTATTTTTATTATCTTATTCTTATTAAAATTTATTATTAAATAAAATATTATAATATAGATGATTATTAATTTTTAATTATATAAAAGCCTTTATTATAATAGATTTATATAATTTTAAAAAGGGTTTTAAAATATCTTTATTAGGTTTATTAAAGTTATATTATATAATATAAATATTATTAATAATATTTTTAATTTTTTAAGGTAAGATCTTTATGATTAAATATAGATTATTTATAATAATAATAATATAGCTTAATACCTTTTAATAATTTTAGTTATTAAATTAGTTTGATAATAAGTTTAGAATAACTTTTATAATAAGATTAAATATATATCTTAATGATATAAATCTTTTTTTTAAAAGGTATAAATCTTTTAAAACGAAAAGATAAAAATAGATATATGGTATTTAAAATATATTTAATTTATATTTTTTTAATATATCTCTATTTTTAATATAAGATGAGTATTTTTTATAAATTTTTATAATTTTATTATTATAAAGAAAATATTTAAGATAATTAAATCTATATATTAAATTCTTTTCTAAAAATAAATATAATAATAAAACCTTATAAAATGACTTTTATAATTTATATATTAAATGGTTTAAAAAATAATCTTAAGGTTTTAATTTTAATTTATTTATAATATATTATATTAAATATAATCGATATTAATTTAAGGGGAGGTTATTAAAAATCTAAGTTTTTTTCTAAAAATTAAATATATATTTAACTTTTTAATAATTATTAATAAGGTTTATAAATAATTTAGCTTTAAATTAAAAAACTTTATTATTAAAATTAATATTAAAGTTTTATAATAAAGCTTTAATTTTATAACGCTAAAAAAAAGTTATTTTTAAAAATAATAACCATTATTTTATAACATTTTTATTTTTTAAATTTCTCGGGGATAAGTTAAGGCATAATAAAGTCATAAAGAATTAATTAAGTAAAGTTTAATTAAACTGGTAAGAGGGTAAGTTTAAGAAGAATTAACCGGGTAAAGTTCGATTAAATTAAAAGAGGAGTAAGTTTAAGAAAAATTAGTTAAAAGTAAAGATTTATAAAAGTATTTAAATTAAAGGTATTTTAAATAATGCTTATTAATGGAATATTTAATTAAAATATAATAACCATATATATAAATAAATTATCATTTAAACATAAAGGAAAATATAACTTATATTAAATATATAATAAGGAAAAATAAAAATTATTTATTTAAATATATAAGGATATAAATAAAGAAATAATAATAAAAATAAATATTATATAATTATATATAAAATATATATTTATATAAAAAAAAAGTAAAAAGATATATTTACATATATTAAGAAAGATTTATTAAGTATAAGAAAAAATAAAATTTCTTAAAAATGTTTAAAAGGTATAATTTTATATATTTTATACTTATATAAATAACTATATATTTTAAAACGAAATATATTTATTTATTTTTTTTATTTATATAATTTTTAAAGCTTTTTATTTATTATTATTAATTATTTTACGAAAATAATCCTTAATTATAATATTATTTTCCTTATCCTTAATTCTTATATAAGTTAAATAAACCTTATAATTATTTATAGGTTTAAATTTAAACGTTATATTTATTTTAACCATGGAAATAATTAAGTAATAAAATAAAGGTATTATATTAATTAAATATAATAACTAAATTATTATTATCGATATTTTTATTATTTTCTTTAACCTTAATATAAATATTAATATTTAATATTATTTTAAGTTATTTTAATTTATAATCTTTATATCGATTTACCATTTTAATAAGTTTATATTTATTAAAGGTAACGTTATTATAATTTTTGGAAATTTATAACCTTATTCTATTTATATAATTAAGAAAGATAGCTTAAATATTAACTTAATATATAAGATATTAATTATAACCTTAATAAAAAATATTTAAAAATAAATAATTTATATTAAAAATGATATAAATTAAATAAGATATTAATAATTGTTATAAATAAGCTTTTAAATATTAAGGTTAACGAAAATTATAAGTTTTTTATTTAAAAATAAATAATTAATTACGTATTTTATAAACGTATTTATAAAATATTTAATAAAAATATCTTTATTATTAACTTTAATATAATTATGCCACTTTTAAAATTTAATAAATTCATAAAGCTTTAATTTTTCTTTAATCTTAACTTAAAATATAACGTTAATACCTTACTCCCGAAAAGGGCTTATTTATTCTATATCTTTTTAATATTTAATAAATCTATCATTAAATGTTATACATAAATATATAAAACTAATAATATTATATTAAAAAATGATTAATATATTTATTATATAGGATAAATTATTAGTTAATTTTAAAACTGCTTTATTAAAAAGGTAAAATATAAACTTAACATATTTATATATTATTTCCCCGTTTTTATTATCGTCTTTTTATAAATTCTTTACTTAATTTTTAATGGATAAATAAAGGTATAAAGATTAATTATAATTATGCCTTAACTAAACTTAGTTATATCGAATTATTATAAAAAATTATAAAAAAAAATTTAATAGGAAATATAAAACGTAATAATTAAAACCTCTTTAATTATTAAAACCTCCTTAATTATTTCCTAGGAAAAATATAAGGTTATTATAAATATTAATATTAATAATAATAATAATGATAATAATAATAATAAAGAAAAAGTTATTATTCTTATTTTATAACCGATTAATATTATTGATAATATATTTAAATTATAAGGTTTATTATTTATAAAAGGAAATAAAAAGGATAATAAATAATAATAATAATTTAATATAAAAGATAATAAATAAGAACGAAGGTTTAATATATTAAATATAATAAATATTATAATAATTTATAACTTATATTATTTTTAATAAAAACGTATGTTTAATTTATAATCTTTTATTAAAATTATTTCTTAAGATTTAATATATAATAATTATATAATAATTATTGTATATTATTTAATTAACTTAATTAATTATTTATTTTATTTTATATAAATATTTATTATTTATTTAATATTTAATTATAATATTATCCTTAATTATTATCTTAATATTTAAATTTAATTATTATCATTTTTATTATTAATATCTTAAAATTATTAAGTAATTATAAAGTTTAAGTAATATATAATATTGATAATATAATTATTATTCTTAACTTATATAATAAGTATTTTACCTTAATATTTAATTATATTTTTAATTATTATTTAACATTTTTAATTTGGAATTAATTATAAATTATTAATTAAATTTAAGGTTTTTAATAATGGAAATATTAATTATAATTTAATATATAATGCTTATTATCTTTTAATTAAAAATGTATAAAGTTAACCGGAAATGGATTAATTTTATTTCTTATTAATTTGTAAATTAAATGGTTAGTTTATGTTTTTAATAAATGATATTTTATTTATAAATATATATTATTTTTATGATTTTTTATATATAAATTTTAAAGGTAAGTAATTTATATATTTATATTATTAATATATCTTTAATATTTATATTTATTTTATAATTTTATATTTTATTATGCCGAATTTTACTTATTAAGTATTTTCGTATGGTAATTTATTATCGTAATAATGTAATTTTTATATTATTTTAATTTTAGTTAAAAAGTTTAATGTTATATAAGTTAGAAATTAACTAGTAATTATTATGTATAATAAATATTACCGTTTAATTTTAATTTTAAATGATTTAAAAAAAGCATATATTATTTTTTACGTTAAAGATTTTTAATTTATATAGAATAATATAATTTAATATATTATAATATTAATTATAATGAAAAAAGTGGATAAGGTTAAGAATTTTATAGTTTTTTACGTTAATATATATAATATATAAGATTTAAAAATATTTATAATATTGTTTAAGTTATATAATAATTGATATATTTTAATAATATATTTATTTTATTTTAATAATTAAATTAAGTATAAATTAAAAACGTTATATTATAATTAACTTTTATATTAATTATATAACGTTTTTATTAAATATTTATTTATGTATTTTATTTAAATTATATTAAAAAATATTATATTTTAATTTATTAATGTTATGAAAATAAATCTGGTAATTATTTATATTTATAAAGATATATAAAATAATATATAGTTAAATTTACGGGTTATATATGTAATTTTAATGGATTAAATATTATTTATTATTAAGTTTATTATTTTAAATAATTTTAAAAAATATTTTTAATTTAATAATTAATGTTTTTAATTTAATAATTAATATTTTTAATTTAGTAATTAAATTTCTTATATATATATTATTAAAGAAAATTTAAATATTAAATATAATTATCGATAAGATTTAATTATTATTAAAGTTAAAAGAAGAAATAATAATAATAATATTAATAATGATTTAAAATTTAATAATTATAATCGTTTTATTAAAAAAAGTTATATTATTTTTCGGGTTTTACTTAATTTTTTATCTTATTTTACGATATTTCTTTTATTTAATTTTATCTTTAATTTTTTAAGAATATTCCCGAATAATATTTAAAATAATAATATTATAAACATTAAAATTAATATAACTTTTAATCCGAAAATCTTTAATTATAATGTTAAAATTAATTAAATTATTTTTATAAAATGTTTAAATTAAAGTAAAGATTATATATATTAATATTTATATATAAATTATTTTTTAAATAATATTAACATTTTAAAATAATAATAATTAATATAAACTTAAATTATATTATAATTATTACTTTTATAACGTAAAATATTATTTATTATTAATATATATAATTTATTTATTAAATTTAAATTAATAATTACATAATAATTATCTTAATTATAAAGTTAATCGTGTAAGGAAATTTAAGGATTTTACTACCTTAAAAGGAAGGGTAACTTTAAGTCTTATTAAATTATGTAATTATGTGCCCACGTGCACTCCTTTATTGGTTATACTCGTTGAACTCAAAACGAAATGGAGGAGTGGAAAATAGACTGTGAATCCCACCGCATACGTAGGAAGATAGGCATGAAGGTAAGTTTGGCTAGACTAGGGCGGAGATATGCTGCTTGCTGCCCTCTTCATTGTCACTTTAAGCTTACGGGGTATATTAAGTGCTGACGCTCTTAATTGTGAAGGTTAAGAATGCCCGGGTATTGACCAGGTGACCTATTGCCGTCGTCTCGGGGCGTTGGATTCTAGACCCGCAGATCCCGGTAGGAAGTGTGACTTGCCCGGAACGTGCTGGCACACAGCCTCTGATTGGCTGTGTATGCCTGCAAAGAATTGCATATCCGGCACCGGACGACTTGTCGGATCGGGAACCAACTTTTTTATACCCATAATTGCAACGTGATTTGTTTTCTTACTACACGTGGTTTGCGTGAAGGGATATGAGAGCGCTGCTTATCCGTGTTACGACGCAGCCGATAACGAAGAGTCGAGGAAGAATGAATTCTATGGGTATAGTGAGACGATTACATGAGGTCGAACTTCGAGAATTCATCCAGGCTCCAAGCTCACACTCTTCGATTTGGGAATGGGCGTAGACTATCCGAATAATGCACAGTAGGACATGATAGCCAACCTGCCAACCTACCAGTTCCTACGTCCGCCACGGCCACGACCGCCGAACCCTCCACCTCCTCCACCCCCACCCCGACCCATGCTTTGCTCATATCCGAAGTTTTGTCCTTGATTACCGCTGAACCCTTGACTGGCCCCGCCGAAATTCTGACTCTGGTTGCCCTGCGCTCCAGAAGCGCTGGCACCAGGATTCTGCATGCCCGCGAACATGGCAGACATGGCAGAAGGATCCATCTGGCTCGGGTCCATACCGGACGCCATCATCTGCTGCATCATGGCCTGCATCTCGGGAGATATGCCGTCCATGCCCGGCATATTTGTCATGGCACCTGTCGCGCCTGCCCCACCCATACCGGGCATCCCACCCATCATCATCATCTGCATGTCCTCCATCATCTTCTTGTTATTCTGGGCGATGGCGTCCGAACTGAATTCGTTGCGGACATTGTCCTGTTTGGCAGCATACAATGCCCAAGTAAACTCGTCGAAGCCGTAGTTGAAGTAGTCGCTCAGATCGGTCCCCGGTTTTCTCCAGGGTTTGTCGTTCTCTGGTAGGTCTTAGATGCCATGGGTCAGTGTGTATGAACAAGTAGGAGGGGGCGGGGTTTTATGCGACCAACCTTCGTCAATGTTGACTTGGGTGATGGGTTTCCCTACTGGCTTGTAGACCGGGATCGCGTTCACATCTATCTTGGACGTGGAGACTGCAGGGAGATCAGTCCCCGAAGCAGCTCGCGAAGCCGCATCGTCTTTCTTGGCGGGGGCAGGCTTGGTGGTAGCATCGCTTGATGCCGACCTTTGTGGTATGTTCCGTATATCACTATATCGCGATTGACTGCCGGACATGTGAGCAGAGGGGTTGACCGAAGATAGCTGGAGGTCTCACGTTGGGGGAGGAGCGTTGGTACCGTCCTTTCGCTCCGTAATTATGTCTATATCCTGCACACCCAGGGTTATTAACGCACGAAGAATCCGGCATTGTATGGCTGTTAAAACATACTGAATCGTCCTCGTCCATGTCAGCGCCTTCGTCTTCCTCCTCTCCTTCTTCTAGATCTTCTTCGTCCTGGTGCTCTTGTTGTTGTTGCGGCTGCGGCTGAGGCTGTACCGGATCAGCAGCGGCATTGGCGATGGAAGGATCGTCCTGATCATTCTGGGTTGTCGGCTCATCAGGAGCGTAGAAATCGTCGTCATCATCGATATCCATTGTGGGATGCTCGAGGCTGATGTAGGCCGTCCGCAATGGTTTGTTATGAAGGTGAAGGATCGACGGCGTCGCGAATGAAGGGTTGTACAACGCAAAGTCTAACACTGCAATGCGGGAAGGTTAGATCATTGAATTATTCAACTGCATGTGGTTATCCTCAGGAATATTTAGGTACCTTAGGAACCTCTAGCTACCAGGCAGTTATTAGGCAGTTCATTCCCAAGGTTGCGAGCAGGGGAGGTAGGGTCAGGAGCGCATTTGATTGGAGAATGGGGTTGGATGCTTTGCGGCTACAGCGGAGCTATGACCACATGCAGGTAACATTTGGAGGCACTAACGTAGCCAAGGTACCTTACTATTACGTGCAAATACGCGCAGCAGGTAATGTATTTTCTCAAGCCTTAGGTACATACACTGGGGTACAAGTGGTGCAGGCGCGCTAACAACATTACACATTGGACGCGACTGTACAGAGGACACCTTCAAAAGTCTTATCCACAGTATGTTTCACCGTATAACACTATAATGTGTACGGTACGCGCTCACAGCTGTACACAGCTGTAAGCAGCTGGGAGTTACATTTTGATAGCTGTCAGCAGCTGGGAGTTACATTTTAACAGCTGTCAGCAGCTGCTGCCAGCTGTGTATAAGCACCGTAGAACTTACAGTACTTTACTGTAGACCATACTGTGGATAAAACTTTTGAAGGTGTCCTCTGTACAAAGAAAATCTACATGAAAATCTGCATGGTAGGCAGGTACCTTTCTGTAACTGCTAGATCCTTTTTTTTTTTCCCGCCTCACTTAGATGCCGCCGACCTTATCTCGCCCTTTCACTTGAAATATTGCCCAAGTCTGCACAGTACAGACTACATACACTCTTACTTATCTTGGGCATGCCAGGTTAGGTATGTAGCCACAAAGAAATAAATGACTACATGTAGCTAGCATGTTCGATCCTGACATTCCACACAGGTCCTTCAGCCATGGCCCTAGCAAGATCGGCGAGTGGTCCCGGCGGCCTGTCCATCAATACGTCGTCAGCCAACTTATTGTAAGTATGATTCTGTCCCTACCGTACTCTTATGCCTCTACCCTACCCTACATCAATGCCCTGCTCCCATCCTTATGCAACGAGCCGAGCCTGAGCCTTCGTCATTGCATCATGTTGTCTCTGAAGCTGACCTCGAATACACAACAAAGTGGATCAGGTAGCGGCCAGCCTCCTGCCCCCGGCGGCTTATTTGGTTCTGCTTCCAATTCGCAGCAGGCCTCCGGCTCGAGCCTCTTCGGCAACACTTCGACAACCCCTAAGCCGTCTGGCTTATTTGGCAATGCTCCATCTACATCGTCTACGACTACCACCCCACAGCCGCAACAGTCTAGCGGTCTCTTTGGATCGTCGTCCGTCTCAACATCTCAGCCGCAACAAACAGGCACCAGTTTATTTGGGGGAACAAACACGGCTACTCCACAGCCGCAGCAGACGGGAGGACTTTTCGGGAACCCACAGGCCACGCAAACGCAGACGCAGACGCAAACACAGCCTCAGACCCAGAACACTGGTGGGCTATTCGGTGGTAGCATGGCCAGCCAAACGACAGCGGCTGGTGCCGGAGCTTCAGGAGGCTTGTTTGGCGGTTCCCTGAAACCTTCACAGCCAGCAGTCGGCGGTACTGGGTCGAATCTGTTCGGCCAGACAACTCAACAGAAGCCTAGCCTCTTGTAAGTTGAGCCGCCAATCTCCTAGTCTCTTGCGCCGTGACCGCTAACTCAAGTTACAGCGGTAATGCTCTTAGTCAGCCCGTCCAACAGCCTCAACAACAACAAGCAAACCCTCTTGGACAATCCCAACCGCAACAGCCCGGCCTAAGCTTAGGCGCCTCGCTCGGCATTGGCCTGACGATGGGCCAATCAACCCAACAGACAGTTCCCGGTGTTCGTATCGATGTTAGCAACCTGAAGGGCACTACACGATTCAACGATCTTCAAGACGACTTACAAAAACAGATTGAGCGTGTGGATATGTTCATCCAGCAGCAAATGAGGAACAAAGAACAGGTGGACTCATTCATGCCAGGCCATAAGGAAATGCTTGAGAGCATTCCCAGCGACGTCAATTTTGTTGCTAAGAAATACGAGAGCGCGCATAGTGCGCTGGCATCGGCAGCCCAGTCAATTGAGGCAGCTCGCGGCTTAGTCGCACAGGACGTAGAACATGCACGGCTCAGCTTCCGCGCAATCGACAACTTGAAACTCCCTGAACAGTATCACACAGCTGGAATATGGTCGCCTAGACAGCAGCCAGCCGGCACGGCTAATACGGAAGCGGACGGACAGGATCTCGTCAGCTTCTTCTCAAGGGCAGCAGACGAGATGGAAGAGCAAGTGAGGAGATACGAGAGCAACATGAGCGAGATTGAGATGCATATGCACGGCGTTTCCGACAGTCTCGTTGAGCAGCTGCAGAAGATGATGGCAAACAAGAACGGCACCTCGTCCGGTCCCAACGAGAAAGCCCAGGAGCTTAGCGCCGTGCTTAGAGAGCTGCAGCAAGGTATCCTAAAGGTAGCCAGCGACGTCGCGAGCGCAAGAGAAGGCATGACCCAATTGCAGTTGGGCAACTTCATTAGCAACGATGGCGATCGCAATGGCGTATATTAGGTAATATTGAGCATTCCACATGGTTCGGTGTTTGATAGTGTAGATACCCAAAATAAGAAATAGGGATTTAGCCCCATACCGTGGTAGGAGAGACATTGCCAGATATTATAGATGCAGTGTACGCTGGGGAAAATTCTCCTAAGCATACTCTGGGGTATGAAGTTCAACCTGGACGCGGGCATCCGTATTTGCACGATACAATCAGGTTTTGAAAGTCAACGTATTGATTTGAGAATGAGACACTTTGTAAGATCTACGTCCTCGATCGTGGGAATCTCGTGTAGTTGGATCATTTAGCATGATGATATTAGTGGCGACCGGTAACTACACCCATAAAGAATAGAGAATCAGCGGCAAACGAGACTCGATATACACACTCTTTCCCCGCGTCAAAATCGCTCCTACCATAGAAGTACACGCCAGCGCCAACCTTTGAGGACTTTCAAGTCGTCCTCCCCCAGACCTTCATCGCCTCGCTCGACCTTGGCCATGAGCCGCTTCAGCCGTTTCGACACCGTTCTAGCGACTCGTAACGATACCTCGCTCTCAAATACGTACAGTATGGCCAGCACAAAGAAGGCCACCGAGGCGAACTTGCTCTTGCCGTGGACAGAATCCAGAATCCTACCAATGAGCGACTTGCTTCTTCGAAATGCGTACTCAGTGTCGTTGGCCTCTTTGTCCTTCGATGAACGGCGGAAGATTCTACGAACAGCAGGGATGAAAGACGCCCTGTTTGGGTATGAGCGACTACTACTACGCATAAAGCCGCTCCGTTCGAACCTGGGGTAGGATCAAGGGGAATGGGGAAAGAGGACACCCGGGCTGAATTTGCCGGTATACTAGGTTGGTGACAAGCACTTACACTAGACCTCCCAGGAGCCATCGACGCCATCTATGCGATTCAGTTGACTTGACAAGGTCTGACACCTCGCCCCGCAGGGCTTGCAGGTCGCTCATGACGATACCCCGCTGTGTTCGGAGGCGATGCTCGCTAGCAGGGTCATCATACCGGTGTCTCTTCTGCAGGGTGAGATACTCTGCCAGTGAGAACTCGCAGGCTGTCCTTATGGATCGTATGTCGGTCCCCGCAAACGGGGTAGAGACCGGCCGTTCCAGCCTAGGCTCTGGTGGCATTGGAGCCGAGACATGAGCCGGAGCCGGGGCTGAAGCTGAGGCTGGCGCCGAGTAAGACGGCGTCGGCGCTGGTTGGTACTCCATTGATTTATGGCGGATGGTTGTAGATAAAGATAGAGAATAGTATATTCACCTGGCGGCTACGCGGGTTAGCTTGAGACAATTAAGTCCGACCGGCTTTATTTTCCTCACCACCTTGGGTCTATAACTTAGACATCACCCGTTCTTATTATTTTTCCACCCTTGAGTGAACTAAACGATGGTTACATAGTATATGATGTATGAAAGAGATCACGTAGATCTAACGGGTGGCTGGGGTCGCGGGGTAGTTACTAAGACATGCGGGCTCGGCAAAGTTGCCAAGATTGGGAAAGTAAAGGGAGGATGAGCGTCACATCCTCCAACCTGCGTCTTCCAATGCGCCACCGATAAGCGGGATGACGATGCAGTTCAACTACATGCCTGGGTACCTAGTACGCACGCACAGTTAGACATTTCAACACCATAGCATTATCACTAAATGTCGACCAGAAGTACGGGTAGACATATGTGCTCATAGTTGCAATTATTCCGTGCTCAATACTCTAACAAGAATACCGGCCGCCGTGATCATTGAAGTTGCGTTCAACAATACCCATCTTCTCTGCTAATACCATATTGCACGTACGCATGACATAGCGTACGATGTCGGTGTCCGCCTTCACAATCGGCGAGAGAGTCTCTCTTGCAGCCTGCATGTGCTTTCGTGTGTTGCGGCGTCGCTCGAGCGATCCGAGGGGACAATGGAGAAGAGAATGTATTGCATGATCTCGTAGTCCCAGCCGCCATCCTAGGTTAATGGCAACTGTTAAGATATGCTATACGTTCCAAATAATTATTCTCGCGTTGCTTGCCAGAGACATTTGATTTATTATGCCAGTTTATAACGCTGTCTATTCACATCAGGGTAGACGTTACCTCCGCAAAGGTTGACAATTAAGGAGCTCTCGGATCCAAATCATACATGCACGGAGAGCTATAGCCGCGCACTGGTAATTATGGGTTGGGGAAAGGAAACTACTCTTGGTGTTGTTAAGATCATGTGATCTACGCTGCCTTATTGAAGACTGATCCAAAGATTAGCGTCTCCTGGGTTAAGGACAGAGGCCGACACCATGTGCTAGATATAGCCGGGTAGCGAGGCTGCTGGGGAGCTGGTCTCATCATAGCCTCCATACGGCGTCTACTCTCGATATCAGTGTCAACTAGAAGATTCCGGCTGTTACCTGTTGATCTTTGGAACAACCTCGTCTAAAGCTTGTCATGATGATACACGTACATGACCGCTTAGGGGTTAGTATATTTCATGTGACCTTATTCCCCGGTAGTAGCAGATATATGGTTGCCCCTGTGTGCAGGCGTTCGATA
This sequence comes from Hypoxylon sp. FL1857, assembly GCA_022578955.1. Taxonomy (NCBI): domain Eukaryota; kingdom Fungi; phylum Ascomycota; class Sordariomycetes; order Xylariales; family Hypoxylaceae; genus Hypoxylon; species Hypoxylon sp. FL1857. Next base: position 324,195 of record MU400375.1, on the reverse strand, counting down.
GTTGCAATGTTAAAATATGATTCAAAACGTATCTTTATATAAAGTAGAGCTCCTGATTAGAATAGGGGCCTAGTAAAATGAATTCTCAGTGCTCCTTATCAATAGTTTCATGGACCCATGTCACATTTTACTGTTTTTCTTTTACGGGAGTCGCCGCAACGTGGAGGTGATGGGGGCCTCCCATACGCGCGAGCAACTACTATAAGTGTACCGTGGTCTTAGAGCAAGCTCTTGCGGCCCTTACCTGGGCGATGAACAGTGACCGTTAGCCCCGACTGAGTCGCATACGGAGAATCGATAAGACGCATCTAGACAAGAAGTGTGTTTTCATGGACATCCGCTCTGCTAATGGTCATTATACAAGGAAAGTTGGTTGCCGTGTGCGTAGTGCGTTTGTGGCGGGAACCCAAAGCGAATAGCAGCACATAGCTCATCATAATAGGTATATTGAGATATTGGGATGCCAGAACGTGGGCGTAGACACTGTCGGTCTTTACGGGACCGGTAAACGGGAGCCCGGAAGACACGTAATGACGACGGTAGTAAACTCCTTGCTTACATAGGTAGGTACATACGTAAGCTGGCAATTTGGTTTGCGGATAAATTAACATGCCGGACTTTATCACCTGCCACCTAGACTACCTACTACGCTCACGATGAACTAGGAACGATGGCCGTTGCTGAGTTTCTCCGAATCTCTTGGTCCGACGTTGGCAGCTCACTTACCGCATCTCTCTCCGGCAGGGCAGAACACGTGACTATCAGCAGACAGGGTTAATGGGTGGATCGGTGGTCAGCCCATGCCGGGAGGAGATACCCCATTACGGTAAGTAAGATAGGTAGTCGGTAAAGGGGGACGCACTCACTTACGGGCTACTGTGGCACTGAACTCGAGAGGCGCACCTCTGGCTTTGGCCTTATGACTACATGGGAACTTGCATATTGATCAGGCTTAGCTTCTAACGTGGGCGGCAATATGTAACAAAATGTTATGTTGGCGTGGGCTGGTCAGTAATCTGATCGACCGCTTTCCTGGATTCGGACCGCGAGTCGGTGGGAGTCTAGTAAATTTCTGGATGGCATATCTAGCAAGTAACCCCGACCCGTGGTACGTGCGCGTAAAGGTTTGGACGCGGTTGGACGGGCTGAGGTGGGCTGGGGGTTATTTGTGGTGAATTTCAGGATAAAGGATCCGGGCCGCCCCCTTTACTCCATTGTTTCCGACATTGGACAGCGTCGTAGCGCCTTAGGAGGACCAGGTCGATGTGGTACCGATGCAGCCTATCCTACGTGTGCAATACATATATATACACTTTGCCAGGACATCGATATTATACCTCCGGGTGTTCCGGCCGACGGGCAAGCACAAGTGCGACGAAACCGCCTAATCCGATGCTTTCGATAAAAAGCTAACAATGTACAAAATATCCAACTATCCTCTTTAGGTACGTAGCATTACACGTAAATACCGAAACACTTAAATGAGAAGGATATTAACATAAATTCCGAGCATCTTGAGCGAGTCGGGGTAAGTGTGCTATGCACTCTCGGCCGCCGTACAGTGCATATATCTGTTTATGTGTATATTCTCACTGTACCCAGCGGAGTTCGCCATCTCACGTCTCACGTACGATGAGGTAGAGCAAGTGAGGGAATGAATGCAATGTTTCCTTTATCTTATCCATTGGGGTTTCTTAAACGCGCTTATTATTTATATTTAGCATGGGGTCTATGATAAAGGATCCGCTGCATGTCGGATTTGTTAAGCGTGTCCGACTTCGTGATGCCTTTGTACACTATAGACTCGGCATGATCCATTCATTCCAATAATCCGCATGGGAAATTTGTAAGTCGGGATTTGTAGTGTATTCGGAGGGGAATGGAAAGGCCCGTGCCATGATTTCCTACCCACCCGACTACTAACCTAGCAAAACATCGGCGGGTCCGCCGCCATCCGAAAGGACTGACGAAATTTAGCTTCTAACGAGACCTCGTTGCCATGAGGGTTGATGCCTGCGAGTGGTTTTGCCAGATATATGGTGGACAGGAAGGATAGTATGTTATCGCCATCCTTTGGCGTTTGGACTTTCCCTCTACATATACAAGCGGGTAACGCGGTAGCGTGGTGATTTTATCTCGTCATTTGCAATCTTGCGACAGGAGTGAATGAAGTAATAGTGGAGTTGGTTAATTAGCGTGTCGGCAGTGTATAGATTTCCTAGGCGATAAGGAACTATCTGTCTAACGAAATACGGTGGTATAAAGCCCGGCGGGCAATGATGTTGTCAAGCTGCAGGATAGCATCGTTCGCGTTCTTTGGACTTGGCGCTTAGACGAGCATTGGGGCGTATAAGTGTACAACATCCCCAGCGTCACCTGTTGGAGAGGGGAAAGGAAGAAAAAAAGAGGTGTCCAAAGAGGCGTCGCATGATCTTGTGAGTATTCGTGGCCGTGGGCGTACACCTTAGTAAGGTCGGACGGAAGATTGCACCAAATGAGCTCCGGTGTCGACATTCGATGAGGAACACAGTAGGATGGGGATGACGACGATTGCGCACATGGCACTGCAGCTAGTGTCACTTAGTCATAGCACCATCTCCGCCTCGGACTATCCGCCGTCCGGATACCCAAGAACATTAGATAAGTGCCTCAAGAGAGGCATATGCTCCCTTTGCAGGAGGGAAAGCATGTTATGCCGCACATGCGCATTAAGAGGCTCTTGGAATGGTAGAAAGGGTGCGCCTCAGGGTTGCCTCTCTCTACCTCTCCTCTCTTCCCGAACCTGGTTGCCAAGGCGAGTTTTGCAGACTTCGGCTTCCTTCTGTGCGACGATAGGATCTTTGGGCTAGGTACACATAATTTTAAATCTATGGCTTCGGCGACGGCGAAGCGGACCCATCTCGGTCAGCATGCGCGTGACCAGTGGGAAGCTTTCCGTGCCGTGTGCTATCCTGAGTGGTATGTAACACGCCAGCATTGTGGGCTGCGCAGAGGTCGACGGCCGGCGGAGTTCTATAAGCAACCAACGTGGCGGGCTGGGTTGCCTGGTCGAGGTTGCATCGAGTCAGCCCCGGCTAACCGATTCATGGGCTTTCGTCAGCCGACAAGAGCCCCGAAGGTTTGCCATAATGCCATGATGGTATGGCATCCGCCATGACACGCCCGCATATATATACCTACGTAAGGAAGGCAGGAAGGCAGGAAGGCAGGAAGGCGGGAAGAGTAAGACGAAGGCGAACGAACAGGTTGAAAGGGGTACGCTATCTCGGAGACGGCGGTACGTGTGTAATACCCGCGATTGCGCTTAGTGATTGATTGATTCCTATTTTATCTACGCACCCGCACTTTGGGAATCTTGGAATGAAAAGTATAAGACTGCCGAGTCTGACGGGCGTATACTTGGACAAGAATCCCGCAAGATGCGAAGTAGCTCATGACCTGCAGACAATCAACCCGATTAACGGACGATTCCCGGAAGGTATCCCTACATTGGTAGGAGGTAAATGAGTTGCAAGATTTTGTAGGCAGTAAAACAGGGACCGACACTCCGAAGAGCCCCCCAGTCCAGCCGCCGCTCTAGACCCCGTGTCCGCATCTCACAGTATGAATTAGGAAGAGGCGTGTACCTCTTTACACATGTACACGTTAGGTGCGTACCTATATAGTCTAAGCGTACCTGTTCAAAACACTTTATTTTTCTCCCCGTCATCTACATGTAGCCCCGACCGACGTCAGATACGTAACCACTGGTTCGGTCGGCTTGCCGAATACCCATCTCGCCTCTTTGTCTCTTTCCGACCGGCATAAATAAAGAAACAGAAGAGAGAAAGAATAGTGTCTTAACGACAATTGATATGTCTTTTGCCCTTTAAAAATATCTCGCTTCAATCAATATCCTCAAGCTGCAAGTAACGCACGGATGAAGATACAAGTAAAATATGCGCATCATAAAGTAAGGAAGATAAAAGCCGCCCGAGTTAAAATAAAGCAAGTACTTGGCGGGAGCGGTCGGATTACGAACGAAGTACTGGGTCTGGGTGCGTGTGTACACGCCTCCCTTCCCGTACTGCGCTGTCCACAGTACATGTAGACAGTACGGAATGGGCCCCGTATCATTACCTAGCCAAATTGGTAAACTCCCACGCGAAAGAGACGACCAGCGCCGGGAGCCGTGGAGCCGAAACCCCCTCCAGGGAAGAGGTTTGAGTTTAGGAATCTCGTCAACGTGCCTCCGGTCGAGCGACTTTTTGGCATCGAGAGACGCCCTACATCATTTTGTATTCTCCTGCGCGCTGCATCTGACTGGAATCGAGATTTCACCATCGTGCTATCTCTAATGAAAAAAAAAAAAATGAAAAAATAACTAATACTTTGATTGTTATTAAAACCATCCACCTCTGATGAACAATTTGGTACACGGGCGAATCCCCGGTTGTGGCGCCCCCACAAGGAAATAAAAATACAATAATAAAGAAGGCGTGGCAGGGGAAAAAAAGGGAAGCGCAAAATACCTAAGGAAGAAAGAGCCGGGCTAGGCCGCCTTGCACCCCCCCGGATTGACCGCCTTGTCGCATTGCCCTTTCCTCGGGAATCATCAGTGCTTAAGCTGGCTGGGTTTTGGCTCAGGTGCGCGCGTGCTGATTTTTTAGCGCAAACGCCCGAGTCTGGTCCGTTGTAATTTCTACTCTCCCTCCCGTCCTGCCCGTCTCTGCAACATCCCTCTCCCTCTCAAGCGGCATTGCGCCAGAGCGCCATCCCCAGGCTCTACCATTCTAATTTTCCAATCTTCTCCCCCTTCTCTCCTTTCCTTTCCATTCTCCCCCCCAATTCCCAATCTCTCCCACCCATCCTTACCCCCCTTGAAACCTCCACTCCGACCGAGACTCATACAACCAAAAAAATTTCCCATCCACCGCACCGAACATCCACCGCCTCCCGTCTTCTCCGTTCTCACTTCTCTCTTCAACAACTCTTCCATCTTCTACCGGACCTGCCTTCGGAGCATCCCTTAATCGTTCGGAACAGCCTCATTGTCCTCCTCTTCATTTGCGAAATACTATTCATCTATTTGTCGCCATGGCGTCTGTCGTCCGCGGCACGTCGCTCAGAGCCGGCGGTGCCTGTGTGCGCTGTCGCAAAGGCAAGACCAAGTGTGTCTATGAGAACGGTCGGGCGCCGTGTAGGAACTGCGCAAAGGGCATGCACGAATGCTATCTTCCTTCAGAGAGTATGGCTCATCATCACGGACAATCTCCTGCTAGGCCTCCTCGTCCGCGGGAAAGCCTACCTGGAGAGCGAAGCGTGTCGGCCACCAGCGACCGCCAGCCTGTATCGACCGGCACCGTCTTGCCGCGTAACATGCAGTCTAACAGCGAAAAGTAAGTTGTCATTTACTATTGTCTATTGATACCGTCACTATTATAACCGCCGTCGTTATGTTTGCCTCTGCTCATCTTCCTGCGTGTCTTCACTCTTTGGTGTTCTGCCTAATCACTACGACGCCCACGTAGTAGTGTTTCGGCCTTTGACCAAGGATGGCGGCGACTACGCGCCCCGAACTTGGTCTTGGTCCTTGGTGATCCGTGCTCCCTTGGCCTCGGTCAAGCCAGAGTGCAGCCGGCCAAACGCCCAAAACGCCCCCCCCCCCTCCAATACTTTTCTTTACTAGACAGATTCTGGGTGGCTGTGGATGGAATGGATGCCGGTTGCCTCGTCTCGTCTCGGGACCCTCCAGCGCTTTTCCCATGGCCCCCATCCTGCTGTCCTCGCTCCGTTTGTCCCTGCACCCCTAGTTCGCGTTCCCATCTCAATCAACACCCTTGTCCTCCCCCAAACCTCGCTCGCGTTGATCGGCTCCACTAACACGTATTTTCGTTTCGTCCCCACAGACTCAATCCGGAACTGTTGACGGAATGTGAAAGGGTAATCAGCAAGACTATCCCGTCTTGTGTCGCCTTCCACAAGCCTTCGTTCCTACAGAAACTCAAGAATAGCACTCTCGAGGCCAGTATCGTCAATGGTCTTCTGACTTGCGCTGCACGGTAAGCAATTATATTCATTTTTTTTTTATTCCTTTGATTTTATTCATCGAATACAACACCCCGGAACCCGCCTTATCCACTTCTGAAAGGATTCCGGGCGAATGGTTCATTCATCTCCGGAGGTGCATTCGCGTCTCGCCTAATGCACCAATAATTCCCCCTTCCCGCAAATCCTTCCCCGCCGCCTCTCTTCCCGATTGCGCATGAAAATATCTCGTCGTATTAAGTGAAGTAAACCGGACTTACCTAACCTATTTTCTTTCCCTTGCGCAGAAGCTCGCCTGCTTTAATTCGTCGCTATGGGGGACAAGGAGGTGCTTCGGCCGCCGCCGAGCATTTTGCCGTCAAGGCCATCAATATAATCATGCAGAACCTCGACAACCCGAGCTTGGCAGATATTCAGGCTCTTTGTCTCCTGATCATCCACGAATGGGGCAACCGCAATGCTGTCCGCGCCTACATCTACCTAGGCCAAGCTGCCCGCATGGCCCAGATGTATCGGATAATTGCTGTCCACCAGAATCGAGGCGATCCGGATCAGTTCATCAAGGACGAATCGTTCCGTCGCACTTTGTGGCTCATATATGTTCTTGACTGCTTCCTTACGAGCAGCCCCGGTCGTCAGCCGGCCGTCTCCCACCATGACATCAAGGATGTGCCACTTCCGTGTCTCGACATGAGTTTTAACTTCGGCACGCCAGTCTATGTGCGCACCCTAGCGGGTGGCCCACCGCCCACGCTCCCGGATCCGTCTACTCCAATGACCGAGGTTGGCGAGTTTGGCCACATCGTGATGGCGACCCAGGCCTGGCGTAACGTCATCGAGATGCTTACTACGGTCACGAGCGCTACTTTTTCCGAAGAGGAGTGTGCCTCTCTCGAAGCTGGTATTGAAGCAGTTCGTAGCTCTCTGCCACCGCATTTCATGGATAAGCCTGGGCAGATTAACCTACACATTACCATGGGTAGTGGGTTTACGTATGCCATGTTGCACTGCCTACTTCACTGCGCTACTATTATGGTGAATCGCCGTAGGCTTCTCCACCTCGTTACCACTGATGGATTCAATCACGAGACCTGGCGTATGGTGCCCCACGTTCATCTGCAGACGGTTGATCGAGTGTTTGCGGCTGCGCACAGTGTGGTATCACTTTTGTTGGCTTTGGAAGCCAATGCGGATAAGGATGCGGTCCTGAACTTCCCCCTTGTTATGTTGTTCTCTTGCTTCACGGCTTGTTCTACCGTAGCTTGGTTCAGCCTCAAAGGATTGACACCTGGCGACGTGAATGAGACGGCCGAGTCGATTGTCCGCGATGGCATGCGCTTCCTCCAGGATGGAGCGAATATCTGGATCCTGGCTGTTCCTTGGTACCGTCACTTGTCTGTAATGAATAAGGTCTTACGCAATGGCGACAGAACCCTCCAGAGGGCGCAGCCCGAACCCACTATACCGTCGATCAAAGAGGATACAGCGAGCCAGCCTGACAATCCCGACAGTATGGACTACGAACGACCGCAATCCGCCAACACGCAAGAACAGGCCGACGGCCGAGGCAGTGAGCCGCCACGAAAATCCGGCTTCACGACTATCAATGGAGGATCGGCTGGAGCGTCAACTCCAGCTACAGCGAGCCCGCCTCCAGGGCAGACGAAGGCGGATTCTCCGGCACCATCCTCTTCAGGGCAGGCAGCCGAATCTGCGCCAGCTTCGGGCAACGATATGACGGCGGCCGAACTATGCGTGGCATTCGAGCGGCAGCTACTAGAATTGGACGACCTCGCCGCCTTCATGGGAGGTGGCGTATGAAATACCGACCGCCCAGTTTCGTATTCTCTTAAATCCCGTGCCACCTACGCTTGAGTTTTACCCACACACCACCTATAAGCGTCTGGCGAATGTCTTTTTACTGGACTGTATGTTAATAGGAGAACCATGGATTGGCGTTGCTTGGTGTTGGCGGATGGCTCTCGAAAGAGCCTTGTCCCGTTAAAGTTGTTCATATTGATTTCGCTTCCTCCCTCACCACTGTAGTTTCGACCATCACCATAAATTGCGGCGTATTGAAGTTCGGACGAGCCGAATGATTTATGATGATCCAAGGCCGACCAGTTCGCGGTGTTAGCAAGAGCATAGCTGTAATGGCACGAACGGGGGCGTAGTTGCCGGTACTCATCTGGATTTTCCTTACTCTTTAGGGCCATTGTATCCCGACCTCGGAGCATCTGAGATGCACACTCTCAGCACTAGTGCTCATCGTCGTACATGAAAAGGCCATAGGAGCAGGTGTAGGGGGAGAAAACAGAAAAAAGAGCTAATGCATGGGGTTTCTATATCTTGTATTCGGAAGGCACTGCTGTGACCTGGGCTACACTGCCTGGTTGCTCTAGTTGAATGGGGTGGCATATGGCTTTGAAGAAGCAAAGTTGTACTATTACTACGAGGCATCCGCGAATCGCACTGTTTGTCTGTTTGAACCACACTCGATAACGTAGCTAGATGGAATTGCAATCGATACCTTGATACCGTGATACCTTGATATAGCTTCTGGACAGATGTCAGGTCTGCGTCGTTCGTCCATTTGCTAGGCAAGACGTTTTCGGCGCTCGGTTTGAGTCGCGTAGATTGGGCGACGGGCGCGGGTGCGGGTGCGGGTGCAGGTGGGCTTAGATGCCGCTATCACGTGCCTCCCCGCCTTCCGACCTTGGCACTTTTACTTTGCTTAGTACGCGTCTGTGTTACCCTGCCGTTACTGACTTGTGTCAAATTGACGGCGTCCTCAACTTTATCTGTATTTTATTTATTACACAGCCCAGCTATCTCGTTTTCAGAGTTGGCCTATCGACGACATCATTAGTTGGACTATTCACCCGCTCTTGTTCACAGCGTAGAGCAGCACATCACCATCAACAGCATGTGTCGGTTTGTCCAATACATACCTAGAAACGGGAGATGGATATGTCTGGCCGGGACAACAGCCCCGAGCGCGGCGTGAAACGAAAGTATACCGGAGATGGGCCTGACGTAAGAGGTCCCGACAAGTTTGCTACTACCACGGACATTCGTGTATCTTCTGTATCTTCGTCGGCGGTCCCTGAACCACCCGTTTCGACCACCGACCTCGCTTCAGGGCTGTCGGTACCTAAGAATGACGATTATTACAAGACGCTCTACATAGATGAGCCTGACTTCCGCGTCCTCGGCCAGCGCGACCCGGAATTCAAGGCCGTTTTGCAGCGTGGCTCCCATCTCGATTTTGCCGACCCTAAGTCGGTTATGCTGCTGACCAAGACCCTTCTCAAACTGGATTTCGGCTTGGTCGTCGACTTGCCTATGGATCGACTCTGCCCTCCGGTACCCAACCGGCACAACTATATTCTCTGGCTGAAGGAGCTGCTCGATTCTTCCTCGCCTGCGTGTCTAGGTTCCAGCGACCCAGCTAGGAACGTGGTAGGGCTAGACATAGGCACTGGCGCCAGCCTCATCTACCCACTTCTAGGCTGTGCGCAACGGCCGTCGTGGTCATTCATCGCCACAGACGTAGACGCGAAGTCTCTTGCCTACGCACGCAAGAACGTCCAGCTCAACAATCTCGGATCGCGGATCCGTGTTGTCGGCCGGTCTGTCACAGATTGTCTCATTCCGATGGATGAGCTTGCGATAGAAGCTATTAACTTTGTCATGGTCAATCCACCCTTCTATACCTCCGAGGCGGAACTTTTGGACCTCGCTAGGCAGAAATCGCGGCCTCCGAATACTGCGTGCACAGGCGCGCCAATCGAGATGGTATGCGATGGAGGCGAGATTGGCTTCGTGCGGCGCATCATCGACGAGTCCCTAGTCCTGAAAGAGCGGGTGCAGTGGTACACGTCCATGCTTGGGAAGCAGTCGAGTCTAGGGGTGCTGGTGGACGCTCTGAAAGGCCACGGCGTCACCAACTACGCCGTCACTGCGTTCGTCCAGGGGAACAAGACTCGCAGATGGGCTATCGGCTGGAGTTTCGGCAGCCGGAGGCCAAGTCTATCAGCGAGTAGAGGCTGCGAGCCTTCGGCTGGGAAAAAGCTCTTACCTCCTCCCACGGAAGCGATGATCGGCACATGGCGTAGGTCACAAGCCACGCCGGAGCAACTGCAGCGGGCCATCTGCGATACCATGGAGAGCCTCGACTTGGTTTCGTGGACTTGGGATAAACCGCTGTCTAGAGGCGTTGGCTTCGCCAATGGGAACGTATGGAGTCGTTCTTATCGGAGGAAGAGAGCCAGGGAAAGAGGAAGCACAGATTCGACCAGTGAAAGAGTTGCTCAAGGCGGTATCCCGTATTCCCAAAAAGGGCAGCTCGGTCAGAAGACGGAGCAACACATCGCAAAGTGCGCATTCGGTTTCTCTGTAACGATCATGGTTTCGAGGGATACGCAAAATGACGCAGATCAGAGCGTTGTAATGGCCCGCTGGCTGCAGGGGAGCGAGTACGCGCTGTTCGAGAGTTTCGTGGGTTTACTTCGAACTTCCATACATCCAGCCTGATGGAGGGAGAATCGACGTGTCCAGGGTATGAGGCCGTCATGTCTAGAGGATGAGCGCATACCTTAACCACGAACGACGTACAGCAAGCACTAAACTTGAAGTACCCGGGAGGCCCTTTTCTAACTAGTAGTGCCACAATCTTATATAAGAGACAACTACATGAGTACTGCTAGAAACATTTCACAGCTTGCGACAAGGGCCGTCATAATGTGAGATGATATATATGAATATATAGCTGATAATATCCATGTGTTTGATGAAGTTCTGCTAGCCATATTAATGAAATAGATTTTGATGATTTCGTGCCGAGATCGTTGTTCCATGACCGCCTCCTAAACACGTTCGCCAATGCACCTACTAATATGACTGTTCACGGTCTCCGGTGACAATGTGATGCTTACGATACTGTGACGAATATAAGGAGAAGCGACTGATGCCACCTACCTACCTCAATCCTCGATGCGAACGAAAAAGTTCGTCTCGCCCTCTTTCGGAACTACAGCGGCACGCTTGACAAAATCATCGCCAATAGCCAGACGCAGCTTTTCTGGGGTTGCTGGGGCATCGAGAACCAACGGTTCTTTCACTTCATTCATTTCTCTTGCAGCCTTGACTGCTTCCCTAAGGGCAAAGAATACCGTGGAGCCTAGGAAAAGTGGTGGCTCCCCGATACCCTTGCTGCTCTGGATAGAGCGCAGATGCTTCCAACATATAGCATTTCCATTCGAATCATGTCTCAACATTGATACGTTGAACTCTTGAGGGATATCCGAGAAGCCTTTCGCCTCAATTAGCATATAGACACACATTTGCTTAGGAGGTCGGTATGTAGGCCTCACCTGGTATCTTATATGTCCCAGGACCCCTGGTGAAGAGTTCACCTTCTCTTGTCCATAGTGATTCCTCCATCGTGAACAGCCCCTGGCCTTGGACGAAAGCTCCTTCTATTTGTCCGTAATCAATAGATGGATTGATGGACCGGCCGACATCCTACTCTGATATTAGATTTGAACTTCCCTAGTGACATACATTCCCACTAACCATCATTATATCAGTCCTCAGAACGGTGTGATCCCCTGTGAGCACGTCTAGTTCCACCTCGGTGATGGCGACCCCCTGAGTGAAGTAATAGTACATCGGAAGAGGGTCTTTGTAATTCCCCCATTTGTATCCTGTCGAGAGGTTAGTTGCCCTGTGTGTACTAAAGGCCGAGATGACCGACCTATCCGTGGCATCTTCCAGAAGCCGTTTGCCGCGAGGTTGACCCGATCTCGGTACGCAGCGTGAGCTATCACCGACATTGGAGCGTCGGATCCGAATTGCTTCCTATAGGGAGCTAGGCGTTCATTGAGTTGGTCACAAGCATTCTTGACAGCCATGCCGTTGAGATCGCTGCCCGACGACGCGGCGGTGGGGGATGGGTTGGCGACTTGATCAGTTTGTGAGTCTTTATTGAATATCTGGTCCACACTCACGCCAAGTTCCTCGGCTGCAACTTGGCACATCTTGGTGTAGAGGCCTTGTCCCATTTCTGTGCCACCGTGGTGAAGCAGAATACTCCCATCTTCATAGATTCTTACGTACGCGCCCGCCTGGTTTAAATGAAGAGCAGTAGCAAAACTAGGATAGGAGGTTAGTTTACCTTTGGCTGCAATCAATGAAAAGTAGCCTACCTCAGTCCAAATTTGGTCGGAATTTTACAGATTCCTCTCTTCTTGTAGCGGTTCTTTAAATTGAAGAGCTGGGTCTCCTTTTTCCTGCTATCATAGCCCGCATTGGTACCAAGTTGCTCCAGCATGGTTGGGATATGGAAATCGACGTCAATTGGTTGCAAAAACGGTGTCAAATCGCCTTGCTTGTATAGATTTCTAACTCGCAACTCGTCGATATCGATGTTAAGGCCCTCTGCAATAGCGCTCATGAAGGACTCGGTGAAATACATTGCCTGTGGTCCTCCGAAACCGCGGAATGCGGTATTTGATACTGTATTGGTTTTACAAACCCACCCGCGAATCCAGGCGTGTGGTATGTTGTAGCAGTTATCTAAATGGGTGCAAGCCCGGTCCATCACGGCTCCAGACATGTCCATAGAATATCCAGCATTGTTATAGAGGTCCGCTTCAATGCATTGGATTATTCCGTTAGCATCTGTGCCGATTTTCCACCTGCACTGCATCGGGTGCCTCTGTCCGCTGGTCGCTATGTCTTCATCACGACTTAGCATCATCCGCATAGGACGGCGTTCCTTTTTGGCGGCGATGGCAACCAAGCATGCTATTGGCGTACTTCTCGACTCTTTACCACCATAGGCACCCCCAAGACGTCGGACCCTCATATTCACACGACTCATGGGTACGCCGAGCACCTGAGCGACGAAGATCTGATTCTCCATTAGATTCTGCGAGGAAGCATAGACTTCCATTGAACCATCCTCGGCATGTGGGATAGCCAAGGCAGCGTTGGTCTCCAAATAGAAATGCTCTTGGCCGCCTAGCTTCGTTGTTCCCTCGAAAATGTGCTCACACTTCGCGAATATACCGTCCAGAGATCCTTCAATGGCAGCTCCCTTTTTAAGTTGTTTTCCATGTTCGAAATAGCTTTGAGCTTTGATTGCTTGGTCGATGGTGAGTACGGCAGGAAGCGTCTCGTAGGTGACTTGGACTTTGGCTGCAGCGGTTTGGGCTTGTAAGGCTGTCTCGGCGTAGACTACACCTATCGTCTGGCCGTGCGAATGCACTCTATCTACAGCGAACAAGGGTTCATCTACTCGGATTGGACCCCAATCGTTGCTCCCACGCGGCACACTGTCTTTGTCAATATAGCCGACTACTCCTGGCATCTGAAGCGCGATGCTCCAGTCAACTGCGAGTATCTTCGCATGTGCTTTTGTTGATAGGACAAGAGCACAGTGCAATTCGTTCCTCTGCTGTGGCATATCATCAACGTACTCTGCCTCGCCGGTGCAATGTTTCAGAGCTGAGAGATGCGGAATCTGCCTGCCCACAACCTTCGTACCCGAATCGGCAAAGTGGTCACGGGTGCCAGTTGATATTCCCCTATGTATCTCATGAATGTGGTTATAATTGGCTTCAGTTAGGTTGAGTTCTATAATGCTCTCGTGCCAGAAACGGAAGAAAAGAGATAATGATATAGCTGTTTAGCCTGTCAGCATCCTAGAGTTGTGGCGTGGAATTCAGAGGCTCACTTTTCCTATATTGTGCCATCCCTCCAGGTACACTAAATGGCAAGTCAAAATCCTTTAGAAGAGCAGTAATTGCCCTTTCGCGAGTGCTACCGTCTGCCCATCGTTTCCCTATAACAGCATCCTGTGCTGTAGTTGCGACTGTAGTAATTGGTGCCATACCTCCATAGGCGAATATGGCCTGCTGGACGGTGCCTTTTGGATCTACACGTATCCGGAAGCCAGCAGTCACAATAGCAATGTCATCATCCTTTCTCTTCGCCTGCTTGTATGCCTTTGTTACTTCTAGCGACCCTGGTGGTGGTAGTGGTATCTTGATATGCGTGATCACGCCACTGGCAGGTAGCTGGGTCGTCCGATACTTTACGAAGAAGGTTGACAGAGGTATATCGTAGGAATTCTCCCTCTTAGTTCTGATGCTGACCAGAGACCCTGCTGCTAGTAGGGCCGGGGCAGTGTCTGAGATGGGGCTAGCAGTTGCTAAGTTTCCGGCCAAACTCGCAACATTCCGAATCTGACGGCCAGCAAAATACCTAAGTTGCTTCCCTAGTGCCTCAAGCGCACTTGCTCTTGCACCAAGTTTTCGAACCAACATAGCGCATAGCTCTTCCACCTTCGTCAGCGGCATGTTCCCTGGAATGGGAACTTCTGAAAGGGTGTTGAGTTCGTCACCGTCGTCAGGGCCCTTAAAAGTGTTGAGCTCCTCGATATCTGATGCGTATATACATACCCGGTACTCGGACTGCTTAAAGCGAACTTCGATCTGCTGCCATATGAGCTACGTCTATACGGATGAGACTCGGACACTAGTAAGCCCATACTTGTGTTTCACTAGCACCTCCCACAATTTTGGCGGAGGGCCAAGCATCTTTCAGCTCAATTAATTGTTGAAGGGTCGTAGGCTTAAACCAGATTTTCCTTTCGTCACCATAACAAATAGGGAACTGCTGGTATTTCCGGAGTGCCGGAGGGAATATAAACTCTGCCGTTGGGTCGTACATTTGGACGGAGTTAGGTAAGGCCGTGTTCTTATCCGAGTTTACGGAAGTGGCTGGAGTCGTGGCAGACTCTTGGGAAGATGCTCTATCGGGGCTGCTCCCGTATGACGACGTTGATGCGTCGCGACAGCATCCGCCCGGGCGCCCGCAGGATCCGCTTGACCCGCTTGACGAGGATCGACACCCATTCCCGCCTGCTGCGTTTTGCAGAAGGTTATCAGCAACATCATCGACGTTTAGAGGAGAGGAGCCCTGTTCCTCGACCAAGTCGCCTTTTAAGTCTTCCACGATGAACGTCTTCGCTGCCTCGAGAATTGGCTTATAGCCAGTCTAGAGAAGTTAAGCGTCAGATGTAGTTAAGGATATATAGCCACAGAAACAGACACATACACATCTACAGAGATTACCATCCAAATGCCCTTGTAATTCGACGTCAGAGGCCGAAAGACGGAATTTCCCGTCTTTATATGAGTTTCTGATGAGTGCGTACAAACTCATGACTATACCAGGAGTACAGAACCCACATTGGGAGCCACTGTAGCCAGCTCCAGCGTTAGAGTGGCAATAGATGAACGGGGGCATCGAGAGGCCCGTAGTCACTTACTGCATTTTCGCTACCCTTTCCTGTAAGGGATGCGGCCGGGCGACCGTGCCCAGTCCCTCGATAGTGATCAGACTCTTTCCATCGACACCGACCAGAGGGAAAAGGCAGGCATTCACGGCTATATGCCTTAATCGGTTTCCCTTTTCAATGGTCTGGAGAACAACAGTACAGGCACCGCACCCGCCTTCGCCGCATCCTAGCTTAGTTCCTTTCAAGTTATCCTGGGCGCGGATCCAGTCGAGGAGGACCCAATCGGGATTGGGGTTCGAAAGAGTGACCCGGCGTCCATTGACAAAGAAATGCAGCTCGGACGTCCTGTAGGTTGACTGTATTAGGGGAGTAAGAGCTTCGGCAGCGGTAGGGGTAGGCACAGGCTGAGGCTCGGAGAGTGAGCTGGGTATGGGTGGCTTCGGGAGTATCTCAGCCGCGGCCATTTTGGGAAGAGCAAGATGAGGTTGGGCCCTAGGTGGATCACAGCTCAGAAGCAGCTTGAGTTCTCGAGGTTTGCGTTGTTATTGTATAGTTGACCTAGCTAGAGGTGTTCAAACGACTCGAGACTTCTTTGGGGGCAAGCATGGCGAAGATTGGAGCCGAGTCGAAAACAAATTTGGGCACATCACGGGCAAACATGTAAGCCAGAAGCCGCGTAAAACCCGGATTAGGTAAATATGATTGTTGATAGACATTGCCACTTTGGCAAGTAGAGCTTCAATGATAAGAACGTCTATACAGAATCCAGAATTCCCCCACTTTGACAACTTGGACCAAGCATCGAGATCTCTCCTAGTCTCTGCTATGCTTTGGTGCGGAGTGGAGTACCGCTACTTGTGTCCGTCCTCGCCTCATGTTAGGGACCATTCACGGGAGCTAGGCTTTTAGCCCGTAACGTGAACCCCAGCACCCCAGCCCCCCCCCCCCGGCTGGCCTACTCAAGCGCTATACTACTACCCCACCCCCACTACTATAGTATGCCAACTCTAAAGTCTTAGGTATGTAAAAGTTACGGGCGTTAAAATGCGGGACCATCCATCCCACTTACGACCCGGGCGGCCTACATGGCTGCATGGTCGAAGCTACCGGTTTGTTGGGTTGGGCAATAAACGCCGACGTCTATTTTAGTTTTTTTACCTAAGACGAGCGAAAACGGCATCATGTGAGTCTAGAGCAACGGACGGTGCTCTATATTTCCCAGTCCCGGGGTCTCTGCTGAGTAGGTTGGAGCCCTACACGGATCAGCACCCGGCTGCCAAATCTCCAACTTTGGGAACACCGCTGGATGACAATGTCAAACCCGACGTTCGCTCCCCTCAAGGGCACCAAGCTCTTCTCTCCTATCAAATTGGGAAACTATGAGCTACAGCATCGAATCGTCCAGGCGCCCTGCACTCGAATGCGAGGTGTCAAGGAGAGTGACGGCGTCAACGTACCGGGCGACTTGACCGTCGATTATTATGGCCAACGAGCAACTAAGGGTGGCTTGCAGATTGCCGAGGCCACAGATATCTCTCTTTATGCTTCGGGCTACCCTGGAATCCCGGGCATATTCACTGACTCTCAGGTAGCTGGCTGGAAAAGAGTGACTGACGCCGTCCACTCCAAGGGGGGATACATTTTCTTACAGATTTGGCACACGGGCCGCGCTTCGCCTCCTTCGTTTCGAGGAGGAAATGCCCCGATAAGCTCCAGCCACCATCCCATGGATGGCGATTGGCTTGACGGGACTTCCTGTGCATCCAACCCCCCGAAGCCGATGACGGTGGATGAGATCCATGCCGTTACCCAAGATTTCGCGGACGCTGCGAAGCGCGCTATTCAAGCAGGTTTTGATGGAGTGGAAATTCATAGTAGGTGGATCTGCACTCTACGTGCGAGAATCGCCGATATCTATTCAGTCTACTCACGACTGCCGTAGGCGCCAACGGCTACCTCTTGGAACAGTTTCTTCACGACAATATTAACGACCGCACCGACGAATATGGAGGATCCATAGAGAACCGATGCAAATTCCCCTTGGAAGTTCTGAAGGCTGTCTGCGATGCTATAGGTCCTGAGAAGGTTGGAATTCGACTAAGCCCTTGGAACTATTTCCAATCGACCAGGGATAGCAACAGACTAGAGCACTGGTCTTATCTATGCGAACAAATTGTCGCTTTACCGGCACGCCAGAAACCGGCTTACGTTCACATGTATGAGAAGAAATAATGGCGTCTGCTATCTTTGAGGCTCATACTGACGCTTGTCTCAGGGTTGAGCCGCGATTCGACGAGGTCTTGAATGAACAGCAGAAGATCGAGTCCCTTGCCAACAATGACAAGGAAAAAGGTATTTCACTACAACCATTCAGGGATATCCTTCGGAAAGGCGATATCCTCTTCCTAAGCACTGGTTGTTTTAATTGGGAAAACGCTGTTCCCAAGCTTGAGTCCGGGGCTACAGATTTGATCTGCTTCGGAAGGTGGTTTATCTCTAACCCAGACTTAACGAAGAAGCTCGCGGACGGAATACCCCTTACCAAATATGACCGCTCGACCTTCTACTTTACAGTGCCTCCAGAGAAGGGTTACACAGACTACCCTATCTACACAGCAGAAGCAGCTTGACTTCTAAGCCCTTTGTGCCACTTAGCCGGCCGGATATGCTTCCTCACGCAGTCACATATAGTAAAAATATTATGCATTGATATACAATCAGACGTGACTGCCATTACGTGGCTCCATCATTTATGGTGCTAGGAATAGAAATAGAAGCATCGCCGTGCTACGGTGATCGTCAAAACCCTGCTCCGTCTCTAGATAGCTCGCTGGAGCAGCATTGATCTTAGTATTGCTGGGAAAGGGGAAAGGGGAAAAGGAGACATGACTAACGGCGCGGATATTCTAGCATATTTACCTCTAATGTAGATATATCACATCTTATTATAGAAGTGGGCGTACTCTATCCTGTCCTCGGGCTTGCTCCCATTTACTCTCTACATCCTTCTCAACGTCATAATTCAGGAGCCACCCCCCAACGCCATAATATCTCCAGGGCAACGGGTCATCCCCTGAATCGGGTCGAGGCTGTGTAATAACCTCTGGGTTCTTGAATAATTCTTCGTCGATCTCCCCAAACTTCTTAAGTCTCATGTCCCTTTCCCTTTGGACCTCGCCGTCGTGGACGTGGTACAAGTATTGCTGGTAATTTCCTCGGTTGACTACTCTTTCGGTCCTCTCCTTTCGGCACTCCTCATATACTCTGAGAGCGCGTAGCTTCTGTTCGCGAGATTTGTCCGTTAGTTTGGCTAGACAGAGGCCTAGGGCTGCCCCATCCTCTAGAGCCATGCCACAGCCACCTGGGATGGATTATCAGTCGATCGGATACGTCAACCTTACGATAACTGGAAATACAATATGTGCAGGTATAGCTATCTCATGGCGATGATTGAGATACCCCGAAAAAATTTAACTTACTAGCGAGATATGGGAGTGTTGCATGGACCGCATCCCCTAATAATGTGAAAGTGCCCGATTCGTGGGACCATTGTTCTAGAGTAGGGCGAATGCAGAGTTTCCACTTCTGTACCGACTGGCAGAGCCTCAAGATCTTACCTATCTTTGGATCCCAGTCTTTATATAAGGCTTGCATCTCTTCTACGTTGCCATCCACGGTCATGGAAGCTGCGGGCATGTCATCTGGGACCAATAAGACCATGTTGAACAGCTGCCCGCCCCTGAGCACGTAGTTTACGGCATGCGCGTCCGGTCCTATCCAATAATTGACCTGGGGGTCCTGAATGAAATGGCGTAACTCAGGATCATCTAGCATATCCCTAGCATCAATGAGTAGCCTGTACGCAAGGTCTCCGGTAGGCAAGGGGGGGTCCGGTTTGCCGAGGAGAACCTCGCGTAACGTCGACGAGATACCATCTGCCCCAACAATGAGATCCGCAGACATGGTCCTACCGTCGCTCAATACCGCAGTTGACGTCAGCCCGTCTGAAGCGTATTCGATTGTTTGGACTCTCGACTTGACGTGGAGCTTGGCTCCGAGCTCGACAGCCCGGTCCAGGAGACAACAATGTAAATTGGCCCTGTGAAAATCCCAGAAGGGTGTACCCAAAGCTTTCCCGTAGGCATGGAGGTCCATCCTCGATAAATGGTTTCCCTTCCAGCCGATCATGTTGGCGTAGCGAGGCATCGTCGCATGCTTGGCAAGCTTGTCTTCGAGCCCCCAAGATATCAGTATCCTCGACGAATTAGGCAAGACTTGAATACCAGCCCCTATTTCGCCAATCTCAGACGCGCTCTCGAGTACTGTCACATTGTGCCCTGCTAGGAGGATTGCAATGGCCGCACCAAGACCACCGAGCCCAGCACCTACGATTATAACCTATGATGAAACTCAACACCTTGGACATCTTAGCGTGCTTGAGTCTCTCTCACTTACATGTAGTTGACTCGAGGGATCTCTCTTAACCTTTTGCCACGCTCTAGGAGAAGATCTAGGAGACATTTGGGAAGCTGGTGCGTCTATATCCGTATAACAGGTGGGTCTTGGTATGATGCGTCTTATATATACCGTAGGTACCTCATAGAATATATACATCTAGGTTAAAGATGATGAAATTATATACTTATGCCTAAAGATACGACTAAATAGACAAGCTGAGAAATTTCGTGCTTAGGGGAGTGAGCATAATCGATTACCGATTTATTTGCCAGGTTGTTAATGCTCTTAACGCCGCCCACCATCACAATGCATACACGTACATACCTATGTACCTCCCCTCCCTGGTAACCCTCCGGAGCACATGGGTTAGGCAAAGTCAAGCTGCGCAACTGCTGCCTCACGCTCCATGTTCCTGGGTAACTTTATTGACTGCTCCGATAATTACGTAGACACGTTTGTATAGTGACATGTGGATTACCGGCTTATCTCCAGCCAACGCAGCAGAAGGGATGGATTTAGTAATGATGACCCCACTCTTGTTTAATAATACATAATACATAACACATAATACATAAATGACCTGTCTCTTAAAAGAACCCAGGGGTCCCAGGGTGCAGGGTGGGAGATAGCAAGGGTGGGGTACAGCGAGGAAGAAGCAAAATGCTGGTCCGCCTCTATTCGGGAGCGACGCATCCGCCGAAACTGACCGTGATACTCCTCAGTTTACCAGTGCTGTGAACATGACCACGGTACTTTCAACCGGCAATCATCATGTACTCGAACTTGTCTTAGCGAATGGGCTCGACTAGGATCCTACCGACTATACGTTTCTCTCGTAACTCCCCTCCTTCGTATTCTTCTTTCCCTCCATCTCTCCAACTCCCTGGGAGAATGGGGGTTGTCCATCTCCCAAGCGGCTCCACATGAGACTTGCTGAAAGTGGTGGACGAAATCTAATTATTGTGTATTGTGACACTGGCCCAAGATGCAGCGAGCCAAGCGTAGAGTCCGGGATGGTGACAATGCCAGGCGGCTGTTCACCTGCAATCACGACGGGTGCGGGAAATCGTTCTCGCGGTCTGAGCATCTCCATCGCCACCAGAAGAACCATACAGATGGAGACGCAACCTGTTCCAGGTGTCGCGCTCACTTCAAGCGTCAGGACCTTCTCGGTGAGAGCTCGTGCATTCAAGTCACTTATCACCGCCTCGGACCCATCGGGGGCTGACATGATCGTGCAGAGAGACATATGAGCCGGCACAAACAGAAGGATGAGGAAGCTGGTGGCGAGGGCATCGGTACCTTGAACACGCGCAAGCGCATGTGGAAGGACCACGACGGACGGATCGTCCAGAAAAAGCCCATCGAACAACAGTCCCTTGGTAGTACCAGCCTGGGAACGTCATTTGTATCCCAGGTAGAAGGGCCCATCTCACCCCCCGTGTCATCTCACAACTCGGACCTCCCAAGCGATAACGACCCAACACATTCTGCCTTCACTAACGACCATAGTATCTTACCGGACTACTCACTATCAGCCGGCCAATTCGACTCTCAAGGTGCCAGTGGATATTGGATCCCACCTGAGGCAGCCCAGCCTCGGAATATTGCATCTCCTTACCTTGATATCAATTACGACGAAGTCTTCCAGCCGGATACTGCAAGCTCCTTCAATATGCCGTATACGACGCAAATCAACTATGATTGGCTTTTTAGTTTAGATAATAGCTTTTCGAGCAGCACTGCCTCGCAAGATCCGTATGTTCCTGCCACATCTCTAGCCCCGTACCCTTGTGGCATGCAACAACCTACGCCCATGGACTTGACTCGAGCCCACCTCTCACGAGAAGCTAGACAGTACGACAGTAGCACAACTGAAAGTCCCCTAACATCTATAGCCTCCCTGAGTTACATGCGCTCCAGAGGAAGTACGCAAAATACAACAAGCCCCAGCGTCTCAGAGGGCGCTGCCCTTAGCCTCTCGCCACCAGTGAAAAAGATTTCTCCTGAAATTCCTGGGAACGTCATTGAAGCAGAGTTTGAGCGGCCTCTAGCGATGCTTCAGCCGTCAATTCGTCTACCTTTCATAGACGATTTCACCTACACCCAAATATTGGAGACCATCAAAGCCGCTAGGCCATTGGCCCCTAATGGCGTCCCTTTAGATGTTAACCATCCGTTGCTGTCTTATCATTCATTGCAGTCGTATTGTGATTTGTACTTCACAAGGTTTAATACTGCTTATCCCTTAATTCACCAGGCCACCTTCGAGCCAACCCGGAAGGAACCATTGTTGTTGCTATCTATGATCTTACTTGGGGCTACTTGTATGTAATCTGCACCTCCTATACATACATGTTTTGAACTCCTTAACCCCCCTTTCCCTGATGACTTGACCAAGCAGTAGTTGACCCATTATTATAGACTCTGAGAAGGAAGCACATCAACTTGCTGTCTGTATACACGACGTAATTCGTCCGGCGAGTGAGTACACCTAATTGCGTGTTGAATTCCTAACCTCCTTCTCTGTCATTCAAATACAGGGGCCACTAACGCCGACGTCCTTAGTATTTTCCCATGCAAGTTTCAACCCTAAACCGGACTTGTGGATGCTCCAGACGATCCTATTAGTCGAGTGCTTCGGCAAGAGTCGAGCAGGGCAGAAGCAGCACGACATGAGCCACCTCTTCCACGGGATGTTGATTAATCTTATCAGGCGGTCCGACTGCCAATCAGTCCGACCGCTTCGCCCCCACGGAGACGGCGGTAAAGGCGACTTGATGGATGACTGCAGTTGGAGACAATGGGTAGAGGCCGAGGAGAAGAAAAGGTCGGTTCCTAACCCCCCCTCCTCTCCTTTTTGCGAGACATGGCCAACTGAAGGAATGACAGGTTGGCCCTCCTGTGCTTTATGTGGGACACTCAGCACGCGGTATTATTCTGTCAATCTCTCTGTATGTCCGCCTTCGAACTCCGGATTCCCCTGCCCTGCAACCAAGCCCTGTGGGAAGCGCCCACGGCGAGAGAATGGTCGCGCCTCTCGCTCTCCACATCCCCTGAACCAATGTATCTCCTCGCGCTAAAATCCTACATCACGCGCGACGCGCGGCGCGTCCCCAACCTGAATAGCCTGTCGCGCATCATCGTCTTCCACGGCCTGATGTCCATATTCTGGGACATGCGGCGGCGGGACCAGACGAGCCTCGGCGTGATATCCTCGGGCGGGCGGTGGCAGAGCCGTCTCGGAGCTGCTTACCAAGCGTGGAAAGTCGACTTCGATAACTTCTGTGTGCGCCTGTCCGATCTTACCTTTGCGGAGATGAACAAGGGCGCCGTTCCCGAAACGGCGAAAGTCGAACTGGATGTCTGGCGCACCGCTTATGTGGCGGTATACCACGCCGCGCACGTGCTGCTGCACTCGGAATTCCTCGACATCCAAATATTCGCCGGTGCGCGGCATATCCTGGGTCGCTCGGTCCAGCGCACCGACTTTATTCGCTCCGAGAAAGTGGTAAAGCGATGGGCTGGTAGCAGTAGTAGTCACGCGGTCCAAAGTCCGGGCAGCGCCGAGGAGTCTGCGGACGCGGCGAAAGCAGCTTGGCACGCGGCCCAGCTGCTCCAAAATGCATCGCAGACTCTCGTTGACTTCGATTCCATGGGCCTGTTTCATGTGCCGTGGTGTTTGTATCTAGCCACTTTGACCATATGGACGTTTCATCATACCGGCACAAAAGGGCTGGGCACCATGCCTGATGACGACAGCGAGCTAGTCTGGGATGCTCAAGCGGAAATGCGCACTATAGTGGACTCAATGGTGGAAGTGGGAATCGAGGGCTTACCTGAGATTCAGGGGTTAAAGAGAACTGGCGGGTTAGTATGGGTTATGGCAGAAGTATTGAGTAAAGTTCGCTGGGGGATTGTTCATGCCGGTGTTACAGTGCTAAAGGGCCTGATTCCATGGAGACTAATCGGTCAGTTTGACGATGTCAGTGTTTAAGGGTATGACTTGGGATGAGATATGAGTGATGATTTATGATTCCAATATACCAAACGACGTCCAAGCACTCCAAAGTTTTCTTGGTGCCACGACATCTGTTGTTCGTCGTAGATGGGCATAGGGAAGCCGACCGATGGGGGAAGAAATAGAAAAGAAAAAAGCTCAAGGCGAGTGTACTAGGTAGATGAGCACACCTAGGGGCCACTCAAAAGACGACCACCAAACTTGATGGACGAATATTCTCTAAGAAAATGGACATGTGAATTGAGAGAGCATATATCCCGCAGATGAGCTACCAGATGTAAACTATACCGTACAACTAGCCGAAATAATGATAAAGAAACCAAATAGACGTCACACAGGTATGCCGCTTCTAATGCCCGTAGTCCTTTCTGCGTAATATTATCTTGATTTATCATCAGGCACCTTGAGGAATCCGTCGTAGTAAGAATTAAGCCAGTCGGCTGCTGTTGAGCCGGCATTAACACCAAGCGAGTCCCACCTACTGATCGACCCAACGTAACCGTCGGGCCGTAAAATTACGATAGAAACCTCGTCCTTCTGTAGAGTCCCTACCCACTTGCTCGTGCATGTCTGCCTGCGGGTGTCCAGGTAGGGAACGTTGTCTAAGTAGAATGTCCACGCACTTCGGGCGAAGAGCGGCGGAAGGTCCTGGATTTCAACCCTCGCTTTGTCCATAGTCGCTATAGTAAGGTTAGTCATGACCAACATATATATAAATGCTGATATAGAGGACCGTGCTTACTGATAAGAGCAAACGTCGTGAGCTCGCTGACACTTGTGTATCTTTCCGAACGTACGTAGACGTCTTCGGCAGTCGGAGTACGTGGCTTTTCCACGTAACTTGCTGCGGCGGCTTGACTTAGTTTCCTAAACAATGAGTCTTGCCTTGTGAGTCCGTTACAGAACGTCTGGAGGAACGGCATGCTGTTATGGATATCGGGGACGAAAAAGTAAACCCTGAATTGACCTAGCATAGGGATGTCAAGCTGGACATCGATCGGGTTTGCATCGATATATCGCGTGACCTTGGCAGGGGGGACGAGACACCCTGGCCTAAGCTCGCCACCGCTGCGCTTAGCAGGATGGTTAAGTATGTTGTGGTCGTACTCGACACCAACGCCTGAGATAAATCGCACGTTTGTGCGGAAGTTTTCAGCCAAGGCCTTAGCATCACCACCGGCCATCTTGTTAGCATGCTCATAGTCGAAGTTGATAAGGTCGTGCGCGATCTTCCTACGCTCCATCTCATACGACTCGAGCAGAACAGGCTTCGCTAACCCTCTTGTTGCAAGGTTCAATTTCCACGCGAGGTTCCAACTGTCGTGCATACTCGTGTTCATGCCCTGCGCGGCCTTGGGCGAATGCGTATGACTCGCATCCCCAGCAATAAACGCTTGCAGATGCGGATCGGTGAATTTGTTTGCTATTCGCTGTCCAATCTGATAATTACCGAACCATTCGACGGTTCGCCATTCAACCGAATACGGCGCCAAGATCTGCTTGGCGCGCTGCATGACGAACTCTTGTCCGAGTTCCCGTAAGTTACCAGTCTCGGTGTCCGGTTTGATCTCGACGTAGAATCGAGTTGTGCCCCGTTCCCGCGGGACGATTAGTATGGAACCGTGCACCTCACTGTAGACTACAGTCTTGGACCAGAGGTCCGGGAAGTCTGAGATGAGCTCTCCATCTAGCACAGCCCACACAGATTCGTGAGACTTGCCCACGGAGTATGTGTCTGGTATGCAGTTGCGCACCTTGGAGCGGGCGCCGTCACCTGGTGGGGTCAGTCAGGGGTATCCTTTTTTTTTCTTGGAGGGGCAAAAAAAAAAAAAGTGCGCAAACTCAGGCTGTGGCTTACATCCCACTATGTATTTGGATAGTGTTGTCTCCTTTTCCCCTGTGTTCGTGATCTTGCTCTCAATCTCTAATAAGCCTGCTTCATCTTCTTTCCGTCTGAAAGTCTGAAATTGGTGACTTCGCTTCACCTCAATACCCCGCTTCCGAAGATCTTCTATGAATACCCCCTCAACAACCCCCTGGTGTACAAGGAGAATGTAGTCGTCGAGCAGATCAACGACCAATGCTGGATAGTGAATCTCACGACCCAGCCGCCTTAAGCGGCGGTTTGCAGTAGCTTCCCAGAAGCATATGTCATAGACTTTGGCGCCTCTCTGCAGGAGACCATCTGCGAGTCTGAGTTGACGTAGAGTTTCTATCGTCTTAGGTTGCAGACCGTCAGCACGACCGGCTTGCGTCTGGTCGGCTCGCTCATCTATGACCTCGACGTTGATGCCGAACCTAGCCAACAGAACACTACATGGTTTTGGATGTAAGCGTGGGCATCGGGGGAAGTGCAGTGGAGAGCAGCAATGGCGATACCAGTGATGATATGTTTTTAAAATTCTATTACTATAATAAAAAGAAATATTAAAAAAAAAAAATGAATCAAAAAAGCAAACTTACGCCAACATCAAGCCAGCCGGCCCAGCTCCGACGACGCAGACCTCTGAGCTGTGTCGTGATCCGTTGGTTTCACGGCGTTTGGCTGGGCCATGGCCATTGAGGTCGCCATTGGTGTCGCCGTTGGTGTCGCCGTTCTGTCGCACACCGTTAATCTCATCTACAATCATGGCGCCGATGGAGATCCCGAGACGAGATTTTTTAAATCATGCGAGTACTTCGAAACCTTTTTAGCAGGACACAATGAATGGCGAGGTGGCTTGTTTTAGGTAGCAGAAAGTAACAGGGCGGCTCCCGGGGAATGGCGCAGGTAGTGCTGGGTAGTGGTGGTGGTGGTGGTGTTCGTCGACACGGCTGACCCGATGGAGGATGGATTGATTTCATCGGTTGATGGCTTTTGATTTGATGGAATGGGGATGGCGAGTTCGAGTCTCATCAATCGAACAGTGTATCACCGGCGAACAGCGTTCCCGCCCAGCGATGCGCGCGAGCGAATGAGCTTACTTGAACTTACGGTATTTGGGTGCATCTGGGTGCGTTTTGGGTGCATTTTGGTGCATTTGGGTGCAAATAGGTTTGGGGTGAGACGCTCGCACTGTGCTCAGGCCATTGTCAGGTGGTTTGGTGCCATTCTCGAACCACTCCGGTCCCTAGGTTGGGGGCTTGAGAGGCAGGAGAGGCAGGAGAGGCCAGGAGAGGCCAGGAGAGGCGTGTAAAGTGGGTGTAAAAAGTGTGGGCTGGTGTGGGCGTAGGTGTGGGTTGTTTCGAAGCTTGTTCTAGCCCTTCTTCGCTCTTACCCCTCGAGGAACCCTTGGACCCCTGGAAATCATTTTTATTTTTAATTTTTTTTAACCCTTTTCCCTTTTTCTTCCTCTCCTAGGTACGGTACTTAGTATAACCCTCTACCGGTAGAGTGTATCCCCCGATGGCTTTAGCCCCTCCCCCATCCCCCCATCCTTCTCCTTCGCCCTACCCGCATACGTAGTAGTCTGACAGCAACCCGACAGCGTCCTCCCACTCACGCTACCGATCCGTACTCCTTACGCCTACTCCTCAAAAAACCACCACCCTTGCTGCCTGGCCATAATATCACACCACTTTATAGTCATTCTTAGCTCAGGTGCTGCCAATAGAAGCAGGTGGATAAGGGTAGCAGTTGATAATCCCAAGCCTTTGCAGCACGGTACTTGGGATATTAATCAACATCGAAGCCGCTATCTAGGTACATACATAGAAGATCTTGCCTTAAGCACTTAGCATCGGGGTTATCTCATGCTGCGCCTTTGCATGTACATATCTACATGTATCATTCTGCATCGCTATTGAAACCGACTGGTCGATGCGGCCGAGTTCGCAGGTGCGCATTTCGTGGTCTGCGTCTACAATGATAAGTATTAAGCTAAGGGGGGTTCGTGATATCTCCGCTGCGACAATGTCGACATGAATGTTTCAGCGAATGGAGAGTTGCCCCTGACATACATGTACAGAACTGACCCCTCCGCCTATTTGATCTGCGTGAAACAAGGGGTTATCTCGCGATGGAGGAATCCCCAAGCGGATGGCAGGAAAAGGTCCGCCTGAAGCGCGAAGCGCAATCCCAAGCAATACATGAAGCTATTGTCGCGAACGAGAACGTATGTGCGAAAGTGTCTTTTTCTTTTCGCGGCAGCAATGTGTAATTCTAATGAACCCGAGGGAAGTTGCTGAATTGGATCGAAACAACAGCCTCGAGAACTTGACCTACCTGTCGTAGATATCGACGATATTCCAACACTGGTCGGTCGCATCGCCTCTGGAGAGTTGAGCTCGGAAGCTGTGGTAAAAGCATATATACACAAGTTCAGTAGAAGCTTATTACCCTTGAGTGAAACATTGAGGCTCATTTAAATAGGGCGATCGCAGCGCATAGCAAGGTACATAAATCCATCCTCCGATATGTTCAATATTGTTGCCAAAGCACTGGATCTGACTGTTCAATAGACAAATTGGTCAGCGAACCACGGTGGATCTATTGCCCGGCAGTAAACTAATAATTGTGGTAGCCTCACTGAGATCCTTTTCCAGGATGCCTTAATGCAGGCTCGGGGGCTCGATGAGTATCGGGTCAAGCATGGAAACGTCATTGGACCGTTGCATGGTGTTCCCGTCACTGTGAAAGACCAGTTCAATGTTAAGGGCTATGACACAACTCTAGGATACGTCGGCCGCGCGTTTAACCCAGCGACCGAAGATGCCGTTCTGGTTGATATGCTCAAGAAGCTAGGCGCTGTCGTGCTGGCTAAAACAAACCTTCCTCAGAGCATAATGGTAAGATCCAGCCCCCATGTTTGGTGTCAGGCGGCCGGTTGCGTCTGATCATGAATCCATTATAGTGGTGCGAGACGGAAAACCCCCTTTGGGGGCTAACAACAAGTCCCTTTAGCAAGGACTACACCCCAGCAGGTTCAACTGGCGGCGAAGCAGCGCTCTTAAGCCTTCATGGTAGCCTCCTTGGTTGGGGAACCGACCTTGGTGGTAGCATTCGGATGCCTGCTCACGCGACCGGTTTATACGGATTAAAGCCAAGTGTGAGAGTTCCTGGGTGGGTTGTTAGGTAGTCCCTGATCTAATAACGGCCTGCTTTTGTAGAGTTCGCGTCTTCCCTACTACGGAGCGCCCGTATCGACTGAAGGGCAAGAACACGTTCCTTCGTCAGTAGGACCGTTAGCGCGAAACCTACCGTCTTTGACCTTAGTGATGAAGGAACTGATCCAGATGGAGCCGTGGGAACGCGACGCCCGATGTGCTCCAATACCATGGAGAGGGGAAATCTTTCAAAGTTTCAGGTCTACGCCGCTGACTATCGGCTTGCTTACTGATGACGGAGTGGTCCGACCACATCCGCCGATCAGCCGAGTGCTACTCTCGTTGGTGGAAAAGCTTCGGGCAGCTGGCCATGATATTGTTGAGTGGGATGCCGACCTTCATCCAGAATGCATTCAAGTTCTGGTAAGGCAGCACCGTCTAATAACTGTCTCCATGTGCCTAACATACTCGGGATTAGGACGATTTCTATACAGCCGACGGCGGTGAAGATATTCGTCGCGATGTTCTCGCTGGCGGCGAACCCTTTATTCCGCACGTAGAAGCATTGGTTAACAGAGGCCAACCTATTTCCGTCTATGAGTATTGGCAGATAAATAGGCGCAAAGTGGCGCTTCAGCAAGCATACCTCAGGAAATGGAACGAAATCAGATCGCCAAAAACGGGTAAGCAGGTCGATGCTGTGCTAATGCCACCAATGCCTCATAGTGCAGTTCCGCATCGTTCTTCTCGATGGGTAGGGTACACCAAGATATGGAACGTCTTAGATTACTCGGCTCTAGTGATCCCCGTGGGCAAAGTTGCCTCCATTGATAGCGACGAACCATGGAATTATGCGCCGAGGAACGCGCTGGATGAGTGGAATGTTGCGCTGTGGACACAGAACAGAGAGAAAATGGTCGAACTTGGTCTACCAGTTGGCGTGCAGGTTGTTGGGAGAAAGCTCGAAGAGGAGAAGGTCTTAGCGATTGGTACTGTTATGGATGAATTGCTCCGGGAGCCTGCATAGAGGTACCTAATGCTTAGAATTCCCATACAGTGATCATCTGAAAAGCCGCCGACCATAAGTACGCGATGAATTCTAATGCATGATCGTAGAATTCTGGTATATTGTTCCGATACTTATTCTTGTTTATGGATAATTCTATTTATGTTTCTTGTTAAACCCAAGTGAATGATTCTACCAGCCGACATGCCTACTATTTCGACTTCTTGAGGATTTCTCCCGCGGGTGCTGGCATCATAGCACCCTCGGGAGGCTTATTCTTACTCTTGAAATAATCGCACATCTTCAACAGTCAGCAATGCCAAGCTCAGGGTATTTGACCTATGCTCACCTCGGCAAATGTCATCCATTCCACGCCCTCGTGCTTATTGATATGCTCGATTAACCTTAGAGTGAGTGGTAAGTATCAAAGTGATGGAGTGCGTTAAGGGAAAAATATTACCTTTCGTGCATCAAGAGGACATGTGGCCGTCCCGATACATCGGGGTGAATCGTCATTGGGAAAATGAACTCGTCGTACTCGCGGTAAAAATAGTCGAAATGGTCACGCCAGATATCTTCGACATCCCTATGACAATGATCAGATATCACCGGAGATACCACTTAGGGTCATTTACAAACCTTGGGTTCACCCATCCGTGTGAATTCGCCGAGTTCTTCATGAACATCATGGGTGGCAGGTCGTCAATGTACCAAGAGCCTGGGATTTCTACCATGCCCGTAGGCTGCCCCTTAACCAGGGGTTTCATCCACTCCTCGGCTTTCTTCGAATAGTCGATCCTGTTATGCATGCATCAGCAGTGATCATAGTAGCCCTTCAGATTCTGTCCCAAATGGAAATCGGTGGTAATCTAAGTGCCAGTTCCACTCCTTCGGAAATGAGTGATTGCGAAGGTAAGAAACTATGACATACTACACTTATGTTAGCCATGGTTTAACCCCCTGGAGATATCTAAGGGCCCTTCACACTTACCTTGGTCCAGGTGTCGCCAGTGCGCAGCCAATACATTTGGCAATCCTCATGAGACATGGAATGGTCATACTCGATGCCGTAAGAAAGCATCAACTCAGTACCTTCCTTGCTAGTTTCCCACCATGGAGCTACAGATCCCCTTGGAGGCTTTCCACAGAACTCGGTGAGAAGTCTGTAAGTCTTATCAAGGACGTCTCGCTGCTGTTCAAGCGTCATGTCGACGGGATTTTCGTGAGAGTACCCGTGGAGACCGATCTCGTGACCAGCATCTCGAACCATGGCACATTCGTCGGGAAAAGTCTCGAGTGAATGACCTGGTATAAACCATGATGCCTTGATGTTGTACTTCTCAAATAATTTCAATAGGCGACGAGTTCCAATAGTACCGGCCCAGATTCCTGGTTATAGGGATATGTCGTTGTTAGTCGAGAAATCCGACGGGTGGGACAAACATTGAATGCATCTATGCGCATCTTAGGTCTAACCTCTGCTGATATCGCTGGTGCTGTCTTCGCCCCCGTATGAACCTAGCCATCCAGCAACAGCATCAATGTCTACGCCGTAGCTAGCCTCAGGTCGTATTAGCTGCTGTCATTCAAGCATGCATAATACCAGCTGTCAAGACTCACCCGACAAGAACCTTTTTCTTTCCCATGGTGAAACGATATGTGAAGAATGTTTGCTCGGTTTTTATGAGTTTGTTGGAGGGAAACTGATAACAACTTGAACCCAAGTTCCCAGCCTGGTACCCTGCTGAGGGCTGGGGCTGTCTTGGCTGATGCCGATATGCTGCAAACTTGATAGTTGATCAAATTTAGATGGTTATCGATATTCCTCAATATTGAACTCGGCACAAATATGAGGTTTGACCGTGTCTATTATTCTACGATGCTGACGGATGTGATAAGGTGTTCTACTTTGGTTCATGACCCCCATTCTTGACCAACCTACTCCATGTACCCCGCAAGCCTAAGCGCATGTTCCTCGTCGACTAGCGATGCATTTTCCCGCTTTTGATACCTACAGAGCATCCTGGCTTATCTCCCTTTGCATAGAGTATTTCGGCCATCTCCGACTTATGATACTGTAGCTGGTATAAGGAAGTGTCGTCGGGGGTGGGGGCTAAGTTTAAAGTATTTGTGATATGTGCAAATCTATACTTATGTCTATTCGCATTAGGTCGTTGAGTAAGTTCCTAAGTCTAGGGGATGCGGGTGAAATTTTAGGGTGAAATCTGAGTCGGAGTACCCCAAAAGCCGCTGTACACGTACGGTGGCCACTGCATTATGCATGGGATAGCGCACTGTACGCGCCACCTGTGCCCCCCATTCATTCCGTGAAGCGTCAGATACCGAGTTATTCGGTTTCCCCAATTCAAATCTTTTACTTCAACTACACGACCTTGCTATTTGCTCTAGCCACCAAACGTGAATTCGAATATCTTCTGTTAGTTCCGGGTGGAAACTTGTTCCAAAGACATTCTCCTGTCTTAAGGCTACGATATCTCCTGCTCCTTTAGGAGATACTTCCTGAGCTTCTGTGTCTGTGTTTGGCGCTGACGCTGCCTTCTTGTTTGAGGCGTGGCGTCCCGGAAGAGTTGCCAAGATCTCAACCTTCCCCTTTGGAGCCTCACTTTGATTTTTGGGAGCTTGCACAGAGAGCTCTGGCGTTGTGCTTTCTAGCTTGTCGTCGATTGATCCAATTTCGTCGGTCAATATCTGATCCACCACAGGAGCTCGAATGAATACGGCCGGGAAAGGAGCAGCCTTGGCTCCATTGCCCTCTTGAGACAGGAAGGGCAAGTCCAAATCCGTGACAAAGCTTTCTATCTGTCGGCCAAAATGGTTGCGGTGGACTTTGACATTAAGCCCCCCTATTAACTCCTGTCCACCTCTCTTGGTCGCGCTCGCTTGCTCGGACAGGAAAATAAGACCGGCACATGTGCCCCATGTTGGCTTCCTACTGACTCTTGTGTCATCAACGGAAGATGAAAGTCAGCAAATGTCCTTCGGAGACTGTGCCTGTAAGAGTATACTCACTTGACGAACTCCCGCAACGGTTCTAATAATCCGGATTGTGCTGCCACAAGCGATAAGGTGGTGCTCTCCCCTCCGGGTATGACTAGGGCATCACACTTGGCTAGCTGGTCGGGGTTCCGTACCTCGATGAAGTCGAAACTCGGTATTGGCGACGATGAAGTTGAGGAGATATGAGCGGCGGCTTTCCGTAGAGAGCCGAGGTGTTCTGAGAAGCCTCCTTGCAGCGCTAGTACGCCGACGGTCACCATGTTTACACTGGCCAATATCCTTCACTCTACTCAAGTTTTTCCGTCCTGAGCGTGATAAGCCAAAGCTTAGGTTTTTTTCTCTTTTTTCTTTTGGATCTTCACCACTGACTGACGGTATCTTGAGGAACTGAGTCGGAATGGTGTGAGTCCTTGAAATCTGATATGGAGGTTAATGATTCTAATTGGGAGCAAATGCGCCGGGGATACGCTATGCTTATCGGCCGGGATGGGGATCTCTGATGCAACTAACCTTAATCTTAGTACCTGCTACACATCTGAATTATTTCGTCCTTCTTTGCTTCCCTTTTCTCTATTCTCTGCCACATAAAAGCGAGAGATAAGCAAGTACCCCTCTGTCCCTAGTTGTTAGTGCTTTCCTACAAGTATATTTGCCGCTGTATCCCGCGGAAATATCCCTCGGTGTGCTCTTGCTCAATTACACGGCGCCCTTCTGTTCCCTGTACGTGCTCTGTTGTACCGAACAGCCCCCGAGACCGGCGGCCCGTATGCGTCATTCCGCCCGAAGTACGGGGCAGTACCTACCTCTTTGCCTTCTCACCACAGAAAATTTTGCATAGATCGGAATCACACACAGCAGGGTCTCCTCGACTTCTCAACCTAAATCCATCTTAGGCAAGGTCACGGCTCCATTTAGGACCCAGGCCGACCTCTGATTGGTGAATTCGAGTCGTTATTTCTCTCCCCGCTAAATGACTAAGGCTCGGCTTGTCCCTTAAAACACGGGTACAGACGGCACCAAGACATGTATGAGTAAGGAAGGAAATCCCGAACTTCGTGCACCTTGGGTGGCTCTTGACGCTTCGGCCTTTGCTCTGGTCCTTTATCGTACTGTCGTACGACTTACGGTTTGTCCTCTACTTCTGCTTCTGCTCCAGTCTCGATACATAGACAGATACACAGACAAACAGACAGACAGACAGACATCGTTTCTAGTTCTCGATTCATCCAAGTACCGTATCAGACAAGTCACCAGTCGTCGTAGCAGTCATGACCAACAGCGAGACAACCAACGCCTCAGCGCCTGCTAATGGCACCTCCTCCAAGTCCGACTTCATCGTCAAGGCTGGCCTGGCACAGATGCTGAAAGGCGGTGTCATCATGGATGTGACTGACGCCGCGCAAGCTCGCATCGCTGAGGAAGCTGGCGCCTGTGCCGTCATGGCCCTGGAGCGCGTGCCCGCCGACATCCGAGCAGAGGGCGGCGTAGCACGCATGTCGGACCCAGCCAAGATCAAGGAGATTCAGGAAGCCGTGACCATCCCCGTCATGGCCAAGGCGCGCATCGGCCACTTTGTTGAGTGCCAGATCCTCGAGGCCTTGGGCGTGGACTACATCGACGAGAGCGAGGTCCTGACCCCCGCCGACGACGTGTACCATGTCGAGAAGGGCGGCTTCAAGGTTCCCTTTGTGTGCGGATGCAGGAACTTGCCCGAAGCCCTAAGACGCATTGCTGAAGGCGCTGCTATGATTCGAACCAAGGGTGAGGCGGGTACGGGAGACGTCGTTGAAGCTGTGAAGCACATGCGCACTGTAAACCGCGACATTGCGAGAGCGAAGGCTACTCTACAGGAGGGAGGTGACTTGGCCATCAGGGCTCTGGCAAGGGAATTCGAATGCGACGCCGCGCTGCTAAAGCAGACGGCAGAGCTGGGACGCCTACCGGTTGTTAACTTTGCGGCTGGAGGAGTGGCTACCCCGGCAGACGCGGCGTTGATGATGCAGCTGGGCTGCGACGGTGTCTTCGTCGGCAGCGGCATCTTCAAGTCTGGCGACGCAGCCAAGCGAGCAAAGGCTATCGTAAGGGCTACGACGCACTACCAAGACCCCAAGGTTCTAGCAGAGTGCAGCGAAGGTCTCGGAGAGGCAATGGTCGGAATCAGCGTCAGCAGCATGAGACCCGAGCAGAAGATGGCTGGAAGGGGATGGTGATCGGATGTGACAAGATATGGAACAGAACCCCTGAATTCAACAATCTTATGTCTTGGTCGGTATAGAGCACGGGGGATGGAAGTCAATGGTGCGGATTAAAAAGTTTTGAAGCGATGCGTATGCTTATGTATTCATCTACTCCATGACGGCGTAGTGTTATCTACCTACGCAAGAAAACGATCGCTACTGTAAGAGTCGGGTAGCCACAAATTCAGCAATCATATAGCCGCCCTGAAGACTTAATCCTTCAAGCAGGCTGATTATTCCAAATCTCGTCGCTCAGTGTCTTGTTGGGGGTGAAATACTTTTCTACACATGGCTTTTCGCGGATGATTAGGTCGGCGACCATGCGGCCGAAGACAACTTCTCCGTGTGGGTTTAGATGCGTCGTATCCTTCTTGTCATCGCCGTAGTTGTACTCCTGCGCCGCTTTCTTCCCAATGGCGTTGACGTACTTGAGACTGGCCTCGTTGAGGTCTATCACGGTCGAACCGGTAGCCTTGGCCGCCGCGATCGCCGCTAGACGTTGGTCGTGTAGCGAGTCCGTCGCATTGTGGTCCTGATTGGAGGGGAAGACCCGGCGAGTGAGCGATGTTGTTAGGAGCTTGTTTCCATGTTAGCGATGACGAATCCTCTTCTCTCCTTTCCCCCCTTCTCTTCCACATCACCGTTTTCTCACAATGTTCGCTCCAGGCTCTCTTTTTCTTCCTTTGAATCGGTAAGAAATACATACCGGTGTGCCGCCCAGTGACTTGACTTCGTTAGCGAATTTGATGAGATTAGCTTGGAAGGCCTCCAACGTGACGCCGCTGGTTGATTTCTGATCGTTGTGTCCGAACTAAAACCAACGCAAAGGCACCCATTAGTTCACCTATCTTCTCTAGATAGTCGAAGTGAATTGGAAGGGAATCATGACACCCCCCTGCCTCATCTCCTATGTATATCTGGGTCTCGTCCTTACGCTTATAGTGACATAGCTATCGTATTTGTCCACATTATCCCGCAGGTGTTTTGTGACGTTTGCCCAGTACCCGCCGGCCGAGTAGGACGCGGTTGTGGCGCCGCTCTTCCCGATGTTGACGCCCCAAGCCGGACTTTTGAGCGGAGCTAGAAGGCCATTTCCCCAGCCGCCGTTTATTGCCGTTGTGGAATCGCCTGCTAGGAAGAATGCTGGGGGCTTGGAAGAGCAATCGGCTACCGGGTGCCCTGCGGCCAAGGTGGCCAACGCTGTGATCCAGAATGTTAAACGCGACATGACCAGTATTACTAGCACGCCAACAAATGAGTGACTATTGACAAACGTCAAATCGAGTTTCTTGACCGGGTTCGGCGTCTATATATGCGTTTCATCTGATGTGCACCTTACAAACAAAACAAAACAAGCATTCGACATGCCTAGACCTCGAGCTCCCTACTATAGAAGTTGCATCGTGACTGACTTCCGCCATGGAAAATTCGCCAATTCTCGTAACATTATAGCCCGAGGCAAGGAACCGTATTGTCCCCAATTGGCCCGCTCTTGGCCAGTGGACGCTGGAGAGCAACTCTCAATTCACCCGGTGGGATCAGCCAACTACCAATCACCAAAACGTACTTTGCGGAGAAGAAGGCATGTTTCTAGAAGGGAGTGGCGCAGTGCCCCCGTGTAGCATGATCCGAGATCCGTGTAAGGTCCCGCGTCCTTGGGCGTCGCCCGTCTTAGTCGGCGGGCGTCTTTCGGATGGGTCGTGGGTTACGCCATGCATAGCTCTCCGGCCTTATATCCTGAAATGGACGAGACCGAGGTACCGACTTCTTTTTAGACCTTGTAACTCTGGCTCAACTCACAAGGCGGGTAGGTATTGTTATAAACTCTCCATACGCAGCTATTGACGCCAAAGCCAATGCTACGGCAGTTCAGCGGCCGCAGGCTCTACGGCAGGAAGCTCTTGTAACCCGGGCTTAAGCGCTGTCCCCACGTAAGTCCTTGACGTGTCGCTCTTTTTCTCGCTGGTCTTGGCCTTCGAGGATGTAGTTGAGTAGGGCGAACAACCGCTGCTCTGAATGTACCCTCGTTGGAATTGGAACCCGGGGTATTGCGCTGGTGGCATCCCGATGTAATTGTTACTCGTCTTCGTCCTCCTTTGCTTTATTTTTCGCACTGCGAGTAAGGCCAATGCTCCTAACCCGAGGGCACACGCGGAGGCTCCAACCGCAATGCCTACTTGCGCCTCGATGGGAAGGCCGGAGCCCATTTCGGAACTAGATGGGGAACTCGAGGCCGTGCCCGATACCGACGCCACGGTGGTCCTCGTCGCGGGGTTTGATGATATTCTGATGCTACCTGGTTCGCCGCATACGATGGGACGTTATCGCTACAAGGGAACTTGATTGATATGGGAGTCTCACATGAATGGAACTCGTCAACGGATTGCTATGCCTCATAGAGATGACTACCTAGACATGTCTAGAGCAGACGGGTAAAGAAATTTGAAAGGAGGTAATCACCTACCCAGGAATCCCTTGGAGGAGGATAGGAATCATCAATGTTATATGGCTCTTTTAAAGGGACCCTGCAATGACAACGACGATCGGTAGCCCCAGACGAAGGAAGAAAGTGGGCGTGGGCGTTGAGCCCACATCGTCGTGGTGTATCACGGTGTAGATGAGGGAACAGGAATAGCTCGATTCCTACTACAACGTAGCCGGTTCCGAGAATGCGCTTAATATATCGCGAAATCCTGTAATGAGCATGGTACTACATAAGGACACTTTGTATACGACGTGATGGCGCAAGTCGACCACCCTTCAAGGCTATAGATTTCAGCGAACAGAGAGGGGATTTCTAATTTTCGATGTTTTCGTGTTTTATGATTCGGCACTTGGGGCGGCCGCTGGGGGCCTAGAAACACGGAACCGGGGGCGCAGCCGGGGGGCCAGTGTAAGCACCCTAAATAGAATCCCGACCCCCCCCCCCCCCCCCAACTTGCGAGTACGTACGTAAGAGTAGGATCAGACAATTATTCATGGTAGTGATTAGTATTTGTGTATGCCCTTAGTTATACTACTATTACTTACCTACCGTTCAAGATTAGTGGTAAGCGTCATTGACCATTTTAGATCTCCAATTACTTTAGGCATTCATGGTCCTTAAACAAGCTGGATGAAAATTCGGGTCATATCATGTATAGCGGAGGCCTCTCTACAGGCGCTCATCATGTTCTTAAAAGGGTCTATGAATATTAATGCGATCAAGTTTTCATGTAGCTCAGGGGACAGAGTGGGAAGAACCAGCCAAGTTATCCAATATTAAACCGTGTCATGGGAACTGTCAAGCTCTAGACAGAGATGATAAAATTAGTATCAAAACCCAGCCATCTCACCGGAACCCCTTCCGGAACGCCACATATTTCCGCTGCCATCTCTCTCTTGCATACCTGGGTATCCTATTCCCGACCCTTGTAGACAAAGCTTAGGTACTTTAAGTGTATACACTCTCCGTCCAAGAATTGACCTGCAACCCCGTTTCAGCCATATTAGCATCCTTCAAGTAGTCCAGCGGCATCCAAACAAGATGCCCCTTGATCTGGTCAAGTTTCCTGCGGATGTCGTCCGGAGGTAGAAACCTGTCAAAAATATGACCGGCCTTTACGCCTTTAGGGGGCAAGAATGTGTTGTAATCGCCGAACGTTTTCACTGTCTCTAAGTCAGACACGCATTTCTCAATCGGCTTCCCCCTTAAGTTTAAAACTACTTACCGTGGTCATCTGGATCCGCATGAAACAGATGCCGGAAAATCTCCGTGTTTGTTGTCGCATTGCTAGTCCACATGTTCCAAAGATCGTCGCTCATGGGGTCTTCGACAAACTTGTAGCTATCATCTCTGTCCCATATGTCATTAGGCGAATCCTCCCCAGGAGGCTGAGCGTTCGGATCGTTGCTCGCATCATGCGGCTGCGGCGGCAGCAGACCTAGATGCTCTCGCCAGAGATATCGTCGTAAAGTGGCTGCGTGCCTTCCCGCCTCGAACGGCTGCCCGTCCATGACACTCTTGAGCTTGTCGGTATCCTCCATGACAATTGACAGCTCGCTGTCGTGGTTACCCAATTGGCTGCGGTCGTTCAAGTTGCTCGAGCCGCAAATCACAATGCGATCATCGACAATGAGGAGTTTAGCATGGACGTACAACTCCTCTTGGATCCAATTGTCGACTTCTTCTTCGGGATCACCCTCCCAAAGCTCATCTGAAAGCTTGCCAGTATTGGCCATAGCATGGTGCGCCACGCTAGAAGCCGACTTGGTTTCGTGACTGCCCTGCCCTGCCTCTTCAAAGCGGTGCTTGGCATTCTGGCTTTTCGTGTTCTCTTCATTCTCCCTCTGTTCTTCTCTTTTGCCCATGTGCTCATCTCGTTCACCTTCGACATCTGCGGAACCATGGATACCTTCACTCATGATTTCCTCCGCTTCGGCGCGCTGGACTTCGTGGTATTTTACGCCAGACACCTCTTCCTGATGCCTGATTGCAGGTGTTTTGTTGAGACGATCATAAGAACGTAGATTGAAGATGAAAATATGGTCCTTAGGGTTGACACCCTGAGCGCGAATCTGTTCGAAGATTGAATGTTCGCCGCGACATATCGATTTGTACTGATAGTCCATAATGGCACGCGTTCCGGTCGCGGCATCGTCGCGAAGATCACCAGCGAATCCAGGGATAGCAGGGATGATAATGATGACTCTAAACTTCCTTCCTTCCTTGCCAGCCCTTACACAAGCATCTACAATTGCTCTCCCCACCGTGTTGTGGATAGGAGATTGCTGATCGCCTGTTGCGGTGATGAAGAACTGATTTTCGATGTAGACGTAATGCTGGGCGCTACGAATGATCTCCGAATATGCATTTTGAATGGTATGGTCCGTCAGGATACCGCTGGACCAATCAGCACTGCTCCGGACGATCTGCGCGCGGACAGTTCCTCGATTCTCAAGATTCTTAGTTTCCATAGGCGTCAATGGATGAACCACGTAACCTCCGACTGGGTGCTTCGGTCGCTGTACGCCTACTAGATCCTCGTCTTTGCCCTCTCGTCCCCGGAGGACCAGCCAATCGAACCTATCGTCGCGCTTGTACTTGTCTCGCTTGATAAAATTCCAACGGAGGACGAAATGTTCTGCGATATCATAGACGCAAGGCCCGATTACACCCATAGCCACATCATGCCACGGCATCCGTCCGTAATCGGCCTTACTCAATTCATTCTGTTTCCAATCCTGGACATTCTGAAAATCCATTACCCGGTTGTTGTTGAAATCCTGGCCCGGCCAGACTTCATTAGCGACTCCTTCCGGATGAACGTCAGAGAGGATATGCTGGTGATTGTCCCAGCGGCCGAAACACAGATCAAGGCCTCCGATGAATGCCAATTCATAGTCGATGACAATGAACTTCTCGTGGTGGGCCCAGTAGAAGGTCATGTCCGCAGCGTTCTCAAGAAAGTTATGATCAGGGTGCCGCATGACTGTAATGTTGCCGTATCCCGGAGAGCCCTTAGGGCACAGGCTTTGCAGCGCATGTTTAGTATGTTCGGAGTTGCAAGTTAACGCGGCCTCGACTTCACGGTAAACAATGACAAATATCTTGACTCCAGCCTCAGCACGTCGCTTCAAAATCTTATCCAAGCGCCATTCTTGATTGTAGTACGGAGGACGACGCATGAATAGCTCGGGCGAAAGCCACCAATCTGCAATGTAAATTGTCTCTTTCGCTTTCTCTAGAGCTACAGAAACAGCCTACCAAAGCGGATGAGCTTGTATGCTGAGGAATTACGGCAATTCAAGGCACACTTACCCAAAAGTAATCTCTTCCGTCCACATACCACTTGATAAGATTCCCGTCGCGCTCGGGGAAGTATGAGTTGAAACGGTGCTGTTCGGAAATTCTATTGCGTTTCTCGTCGCACGCCTTCTCATGCTCTTCGTCATGGCGGTGCGCTGGATTAAACTATACGAGGCCCTCCTGTGAGCGATCATGCTCATGGTGGTAGATTGCAGTGGTACGGGGAAGGCCTACGAGGTTTGCAAGTTTTCCAAACTTGTGTCTGAACTCCGGTCAGCATTAGACACTTGATTTAAGAAGCATCGCTGATAGAACGTCTAAGACGTACTTTTTGTGTATGAGATTGATTTTGACATCATGCAATTCTTCGTGTAAATGTGTGTCCTTCAGCTTCTCCTTCAATTCATGAAATGGATGTTTGAACTTGTCGGTGAGGTCGGGATGCTCGCCATTGTGTTCATGAGAACCAGCCATTGTGGATTGTAGCACAATCTCATTGACAATGGGAACAGCTCGAATTGTGGATGATGACGTCGACTGCGCTCGGAGAAAACTGAGGATGGAGGCTGATTTAACTACACTGCAACAACTACGCGCTGACGACGCCTGTGGGGTTGGGAAGGAGGCACTAGTCTCTAAGATAGATATATATACTAATTCAAAGGGTATAATTAAAATGGTATGATTATAGGCTGGATTGAACATAGACTATTTATTCAATGTTGGATGTGGATGTGGATGTAGTTGTGTGAAAAAGCGTTGGCTGAATTCTCGATTCTCTGCGTAGGTGGCACGAGATTATATGAAAGAAAACGTCGTCATAAGTGGCTGATAACGTATTCAAAACAGGTAGGACCATGTAAAGTAGCGGGAACGTACCTTAGCTAAGGTATGGCAGGCAATAGCCGTTTCTGGGAACATGGTTCGTAAAGAATGTGGTGATGGGTTCGAATATACCAAGACTGGAGGCCTAGGAACGGCAATGCGGCACACATGTGCAGATGGTGTCGATCCTGTCTCGCATCCATCTTGAGAGCTGGCGAAGAATAGTCGGTAAAGGTCTCTCAGCCCTAATCTGCTTATGGCCCCAGATACGCCAGAGCCAAGCCTTTGGATGCGAGTGTGATCCCAGACGGGGCCAATCTTGCGATGTCAGACATGTGAGGTGAGCCTTGGTCCCGTACTGCAGGGACTTGGAGGGGACGATAGCTTGCTGCGATCGAACCATTCACACCTTCCAATCGCTCAGCTCAAGCCTGGCGGGACTTAGAACAGGCGAGGTGACGTCATGAGAGTTTCGAGGATTAGGTACACCAAGGGTTCAGACTACATGTAGATTCAATCGAAAAGAAGGGAAAACAAGCCACATACCATGGAGCTGTGGCAAGTGAAGTACAGAATACATTCAGTGTGGCTTGTCGCTAAAGAGCCCCGCCCCCTCCCCCCCTCTCCCCTCTTTGACCCCCCATCGCAAACAACAATTACGTACCTGGGCGATCCAGGTTGGCCCAAAACTCCTGAAGCTATTCTGTATCACGAAGTCCCCTATCCACTCTGCCACTTAACTCTGCATGATTGACCGCCCTTCCCCTTTATCTGATCTACATCTCCGTTTGCACCATCTTGTGTGCCTACTCTTCTCCATTCACCTACCCGTCTTCTGAGACATCACTTCCTCTTTCCCAACTTCTTCAAACAAACAACGACAATGTCTACTCCCACTATCCCCCCCGGAGGTACTTTGCTTCAGACTTTCAAGAAGTCTTTTGTCGATGTGCCCGTCGACGCCAACAATGACAATGCCATCTCTACTACCGAGTTCCTCGATGCCGCCGAGTCTCTAACTACCATGTTCGGTGCGTCCATTCATTCTAGGATACGTTAATATGGCTGCTTACAATCTATTCCTCTTAGACGTCCTCGGATCTGTTGCTTTCTCGCCTGTCAAGTCTGACATGTTGGGCAACGTCAAGGTAAGTGTAGAGTGGGGAGTTCACATTTAGAAAAGGCAAGATGCTGACCTCTCCAAGAAAATTCGTGAGCGTCAGCTCGCTGCCCCTGCCGAATCCGAAACCCTACAGGCCCTCGTCATCAACGAGCTGAAGACGAAGAAGCACACCGCCACTGAGGGGCTCCTATGGCTGACCCGGTATGTTGAAGCCCAAACCGCCCTTTAATGATGACTACCGACTAACATGCGTGTACATGCAGGGGACTAGAGTTTACTTGTATTGCATTGAGCCAGAACCTAGCTCAGGAATCCGAAGAGCTCTCCGCCTCCTTCAGAAACGCGTACGGTTCGACCCTTAAGCCCCACCATGGCATCCTCATCAAGCCCGTGTTCTCCGCCGCCATGAGTGCCTGCCCCTACCGCAAAGACTTCTACCCCAAGCTGGGCGATGACCAAGCCAAGGTCGCCACCGAACTGAGGGCCTACTTGGCTGCCCTCGAGAAGATTGTTGGCATACTGAAGGGATTCCTGGACCGCAAGGAGGCTAAGTGGTAATCAAAATAGGGAACATAGTGCACGTGTCTAAGGCTTCATATACCAAATGTGTCGGATGGACTGGTCGTGCGGTCCAGCTGGGGAGAGCGTCTTTCCGTTAATGGTTGGGCCGTTACTTTGGTATAAGGCGCGTTGTGGGCCATTGTCAAAACGCCACATCACGCAGGCGGTCAGTTCAACGACGACATCGCCTAAAGACTTGGGGAACATGATGAATATTCCGTTTTGACGAAATGCTCCTATATATATCCTCGTTGCACCCCTATAATA
The DNA here is from genome assembly GCA_022578955.1 of Hypoxylon sp. FL1857. Taxonomy (NCBI): domain Eukaryota; kingdom Fungi; phylum Ascomycota; class Sordariomycetes; order Xylariales; family Hypoxylaceae; genus Hypoxylon; species Hypoxylon sp. FL1857. The sequence goes on along the minus strand of MU400375.1, from coordinate 280,529 downwards.
TGATCAATGACTACTCCTATTTCAAATCCATCTATTAATGGTCACGTAGAGTGTCATACCCTGCGATCGATCTGAAATACTACGTGTCTCTTTGGCAATATCAGAAGCTTAGGCCCGCATATCACTTCAGGGGTAATCCAATCAAGTTTTAGAGGCTACAGTCAGCATACCTAGTGAAACAGTTCAACCCTATCAATCATACAATATTCACTAAATACACAGGCGCTCTTTTAGAATTACTAATTGAAACGGTCATCATTCTGCTTTTCTGCGAAATACGTCTCGAATTGCTTCTTCTTCCGTTTCAAAAAGCCATCCTTCTCAGCAAGCGTTGCCATGTCTAACATTGCTTCACCCAGGCCCTCTTTATGTAGAACCCTCCAGTAGATTTCGTCGACGTCGAAGCTGTTCTGCGAAGCAAGGTTAAACCAAAACCGCTTGCTGTTCCACGAATCCCGCATTCGAGCTGAGAGGTGCAGCTCCTCAGCTGGTAGCTGCAATCGGGTCTCGATGCGCTCCATCGCACGGATGAACTGCTCCTTGCGGGGCTCAAAGAGGCCGAGAAATTCTTGCAGTGCCTCACTCCCCTCACTTATCAAGATGGCTGGGTTCCCGAGTATAAGCCACCAGGGCAGATCGTAGGCGAATTGAGCCGGCATGACATTTGTAAACTCCCAGTCCAGCACGGCAGTAATATGCATTGTCTGAGGGTCCACGAGCATGTTCGAAGGCCGTAGATCGTCGCAGAAGAGCCGGAACGGCCCGGAATCGTCCACCATACCGTACGTGGGGATTAGCCTAGCGAAACATTCGCGCGCGACGTACCGGTTCCAAGTGATGTCTTCGTCTTCCCAGCCTATGTTGCGCTGCGTTTCCAAATGTATTTGGAGGTGTGTCGCACGCGCCGCAAAGTAATCGCTCCCACGATCGAATGACGCCATGGTCTTGAAGTGGTCGGCGGGAAAGCCAGCAAAGGCAACGACCTCGTTCATATCGTAGGTCAGTGGAGGACCAGCAACAGTCCAGTTGCCTGATACGGTGTCCTGAGAGATAGCACCAATACGCGGGAACTCCAGGCGCGAAAGCTCTAGCATGAAGCTAGCGATCTGCTCATAAACGACATTGAGCTTTGCCTCGTCAATATTTGGATCCAGAATGGCAGGATCCGTCTCATCCTCTGTGGGCTTCTTCAAAAGATCGCCGAGGTTTCCCCCCTCCATGAACTCCTCGATCATGAAAGCTCCCAACTGCTGTGGGCTCTCTTCAGCGAGACCCCAGTCATACACCCGTGGAACAGGGATGCTTGTATGTCTGGAGATGTACTTAAGGGCCATAACCTCATTTTTTACCTTTTCATCTCGCCACGGTCCGTATACTTTTCCCGGAAACGGAAACCGAATAAGGACACGTTCGTTGGTCTCGCTATTTCTAACGACGACGCTGGCGTTGAATGAGCCTTTGAGGAATCCGATGAACTCTCCAGCCTTGCTCCATTTAAGGCGGCTGCCAACAAAAGATATAATGTCTTGTTTCGCATCAATGAACTTGCCGACAAATGCCAATTGTGCCTCCTTGGCATTTTTCTCTGCGATGAAGTCGAAGGATGCCATCCCGCAATAGGGCTCAGATCTGATAGTTTCTGATGTTGACATTTGATAGTAAGCCGACTTCCAAAGTTGTTTCCCCTGACATTCTACCGGGTCGCGTTGGTAGCACAGTTTAAGAGTCCTGGGGACCGGCATTTGCATCTCTCAAAACCCGGTATACCTAACGAGGGCATTCTCTATCTACATGCTATTACTATAGGTTCGCCTTCTCATATTCATCTAAACCTCATTAAACTGAGAGAGCTGTAGAATTCTATTTTGATCCACTTAATATAGATATAGGTAGGCTGCTAATTGAAGAGGAGACTATCTTGACGATGACCAACATAACCACATATTTCTAGCTAAATCTACCAGGTTGAATTCGAACAACGATCAATTTGCTCTCACTATAGCCCAGTTGATAGGGGCCGAATTACACGTGAAGTTACCCGTGGCGCCGACATGACCCTCAATCGGGAATCTATTATTTTGTATCAGTTTACGGAACATAATAAAGCAATAGAGATTCGAGAAACCAGACTGACCTAATGATAGCCGAGTTAAGATTATCCACGACGTCCTTGCTCCCAATGTCAACTGACGAGCTTAAGCCATCAGTACGATGCACACCAAACGCGCACGTTTGACACACGACGAGACAGTTGATCCCGTCACCCTCATAATCGCCCGTTTCGAAGAAGCCAGGATTCGCTCTGAGTTCTGTCATGATGGCCGAGCAATCGCTAGAGAGCGCCGACTCCAGAGTGGTGGTGTCGACGAAGTTAGTCTCGGCGCAAATCTCTTCCTTGCTCGTATCATTGTGGTAAGTCTCGTAGAAACGTTTTCCTACACCGCGGCGCCGAGGTTTATATGAGTCTTTCAGATAAATAGGAACGGTGCCGCCGTTCGGGTGCTGGGCTTGGTACTCGATATAAGTCCCGCTGAAACCTGGTAGCAGGATTGCCGTTGCTAAACTCGCGGCGGCAAGTATCATAAAGGTAAATTTCAAAGCCATTGTATCGTATTTTCCGGGGTGTAACAGTCTACCAGCATATATTTTGGAGATCTGAGAATCTATGAATGAGCTTCAGATACTTGATCTTTTATTTAAAGTACCTAGATATAATTTACCCGGTTTCCGGGGGCAAGTATTCACATGCGAGAATGTGAACCTATACACTCGCTGCAAAGTGACAAGACCATGAGATACAGGAACGGCCGAGAAGAAGTTAAGTGTGAAGTGTCTCGTTCGTTTGAATTACCTTCCAAAACAGGATACACCAGACCAACCATCTCATCAAACTTGTGTTTGCTCATGTCACATGGGTCCATATCTCCAATAATCTTCATCAGTCATCCGAGTCACACATTCATACGCACGTTTCCAATTAATCTTGTGATATTTTCATGATTTCTTTTTATTCCTTACTTCTCTCAGCGCACAGTCGGAAGTTGTTGGTCTATTCATTATCTACCTCTCCAATAAGTTGCTCAGTTGGATTACCACCCCGTACAAAGCAATATTCCGGAGCGAAATTATATGTACACAGAGGTCTACGGCCGAATTTATCGAAGTCAAACCTGCATCCCTCTGCAAAGTCATAGAAAGACATTGAAGCAATTCTACTAAGCCGTGGTACGCTATGAAACGACAATCTTCTAGGAAAATTCCGCTGTATTCTAACCTGTTCTGTCATGCCCGAAACTATTAATAACTAAGATCCAACCACATCATCGAGTTTAGTATACCTTAGGTAATCATCTATGATAGAATATCGTGATAACTTCTAGTCAGGATAAATGGGTTATAAGGGCTTTTTTTATCCGAGCTGTCGCAGTTCATGGATTCCATGATCTCCTAGTATGATGCTATTCTCATAGACTGGCTAGACCCCTCGTTTTTACCAAGATTCTTCAACATTCGCCGGGATGCTTAAGAGAGGAAGATGAAAGAGGCGCACTGGTAACTTGAGCTTGTGGGTTGTCAGGACTCTATGGATATAAATATAAACTTGCTGTTACTAGTGAATTAGCTTCCTAGTAGTGTATGGCTTGCGGGAACGAGTATCTTTTTAGGGTCGGGTATTAGAGATTCCAGTTACGGAGAAAACGAGCAGATTTCACGCTATCAATGTTGAGAAGCAACCACGGTTTCTCATCGGACTATGTTGAATGGAACCGATCCTTATCCCAGATACTACACAATACCGCGCGGCCTGTTGGTGTGCACTGATAGGCAAATTTTGGAAGGGAGAAGAGTGGCATTTTCATGATACCAATATCCCCTTCTGACACCACGGTTGGCGAATACTAGGTTATCCAGATACAGAATACGTGTCTAGGTATTATCGGGCCGTAAGTGGATTCTCTACCGTAGTGGCGTCTTTCCTTAAAGAAAGAATAAAAAAATGAAAGGGGGACTGGGGCCTTATATCTAGACTGTGGTGTCTCGTACAATTTGACTTTGACTATAGAACTTCGTCCCGACGCGTAATATCTAACGCCAGGAGATGATGAGGTAATACTATTGCTTAGAATATCGTACTCTCAGTGGACAAAGACCGCATATCTAAGTGTGAGGACTGTTGGTTATGCAATATGAGAACCCCCTAAGCAAGCCTTGGGGATCATCTAGAACCCCTGGCATAGATTACGTCTATGATGGCATTTTTACGGGATGTGCCTTATTCAGGAAGGACCGCATCTTCCTCCGCCGGTGGGCACCGAACTATCTTATGTTGCAATTTAGACGCCAAGGCTATAGATTGTCACCATGCCGGTAGCAGCGTTACGCGTATGATTTTACCCGTGGGAAAACAGGGGTCCTAAGTAGTAAGCTGAACCATAGTGGATGTTAATTTCGTCACGCTTTGAAGTAGATCTCCCATGCCTAATTGTACGTCACGCGGCCATGGATCATTTCTACAGGCCATGAAGAACATAGCTCCAGTTGCAATTGATATTGTTACGTTTATATGACCATTACGCCGAACGGTACCTGGTTAGATGCGACCCGATGGGCTTGTCCATCGTCCTGCTACCACGCGGTGATAATGCTTATCGAACTCTACCGGGTTTTTGAGACTCCCGATTAGAAGGTGTTTAAGTTTGGTTGCGCTTTTGATAGCATCAATTTGCCAAGTTAGTCCCCGATGTTGTACTGCTAACTCCACATTCGAGATAACCGGCAACAACATGACAGACGACAGCGTCCCATTTGAGCCCTAGACCGAACGTGCAATAACTCTATTTTCAAATCTAGAACCCAGCCATGTAAGATAGCTATAGGGTTGCATAGTAACCCCAAGTTCCATTGCAAGAAAACGGAGCTCTGCTTTTAGCCATGACAAGAAACCGTGGAACTATTGGCTAACAGAACCTTGCATACCGTGTCAATATAATATTCCGACGATCTGGGCGTGACCCTGGACATCCCACGGCGCCGGACCTTGCCTACATTCTAAAGAATAGCTTTGGGTTTATTTGCTTTATTTAGTTCCTGGGAGGAATGACACCGCCAAGTACGGTGTCCTGTCCCTAATCATATCGTTCTTATTTCTTTTATTGGTGTCGTATTGCTTCAAGATGCTCGTCGGCCGAGTCACTGCCGTGCTGGGCTGGATCGTGGCACTTGCAGCTGCAGGACCGATATGCCCTCTTGATGGACCGGCTTTTCCCAAGCCCCTTCGACTTTCTGAAAATGAGGCGGTCAAGAACGCAGTGGCGGTACTGAAAGATAGATTCGAAAATGTCACGGCAGGAGCTCATAATTATTCTATGTCCATTCAAGTCTTTGCAGCGAACGACCCAGTACCCCTATTCTCCCTGTCGCATACAGCACCGAACCTTGCAAGCAAGCACTCATCTGGAGTGAAAACTGTGGATGAGAATACGGTTTTCCGTCTTGGGAGCCTGACGAAGATTTATACGATATACGCGTTCCTAATTAATGCTGGCGATAAATACTGGAACGAACCTATCACTAAATATGTACCTGAGCTCCAGGCACTAGCTAATCGATCGGACCCGGTGAACTACGTGGCATGGGATGATATTACTCTCGGTGGCCTGGCCACGCAGTTAACAGGCATCCCACGTGAATGTCAGTGCAAAATTTAAGCTCAGACGACTTCTAGCTGATCGATGGCAGATGCCTTACTTGGAGAACTGACACAATCGAAAGAAACAAGGGGGCAGGTGGTACAGCTCGGATTCCCACCTCTGACCCAAGATGAAAAGCCCCCGGTGAGTATACTGCGAATTTCCCGTCATTAGGATTCTCTTGCTTGGGATAGTCTAGGGTCATCTATTCAGGTTTCATGAAGGTTGCTTTTCTATTCTAGGAGTGGCATGCGAAAATATACGCGAGTAAAGATGATCACTAACTCTAAATATCATAGTGTGGCGCATATCCGACATGTAATCGAGCACGTAAGTATCTCATAGCAAACAGAGTGGAGTTTTGATGCTAATGACTTCACAAAGAGTTCTTCCAAGGAATTGGGAAGTTCTACCCATCACTGGCCCCGTACCAAACACCAGCGTATTCCAACGTTGCATTTCAACTCCTGTGAGTACCTTACAAAGACACTATGAGTTGCATCGACTTGTCGTTGACCGGAGTTATAGGGGTTATGCCCTTGAAACAATTACGGGAAAGACCTTTCAAACACTTCTAGAAAATACTGTGATCAAGCCATTAGGGCTGAACCGTACATTCCTCCGAGCTCCCAACGACTCGCTTGGCATAATCCCTGGAGACCACGACACCACGGGATGGGCTTTTGATATTGGTGAATCGGCAGCGTATGCCTCTAATACACGAATGACTCTAAAAGAGCGGCTAATAACACAAAGCAAAGGACTGGGAACATGTACGCATCGGCGTCAGATTTATCTAACCTAGGCCGGGCAATTCTCAGTCACAAATTACTCTCCCCGGTTGCGACGAGGCGGTGGCTCAAGCCCTTTGCCTTTTCGTCGGATCCCAGGGCAATGGTTGGGATGCCTTGGGGAGCTCGGAGGATTAATCTAGAAGACACTTATCGATGGACTACAGCTTTCAACAAAGCCGGAAACATTGGAGACTACAGTGCTCTCCTCGCTATAATACCAGATTTCGACATTGGAATATCCATTCTTCTCGCTGGCGACCTTCCGGGTAACGCCGGCTTCAGTCTTGCTGGTAAGTAGACACCTAATACTATACTATGGTATTAACAACTTAGCGACGTGGGAATGCTTACATAAAAACAGACACCGTCGGTGAACCTATTCTGCCAGCAGTGGAGGAGGCCGCTCGCTCTGAAGCGGGAGCACTATACAGTGGCCACTACGTCTCCCCAGACAGAAAATTAAACTCGTCCATGACTATAACTACCGACAAGTTTCCAGGGTTAAGCATAACCCAGTGGTTCAGTAACGGCACAGACTTTGCTTGGATCGCCACGGTGCTGCAGAACCAATACTATCCGATTACTCCACGCATCAGGCTTTATCCCAGTGGACTCGAAGGACCTTCTACCGATGGTGGAAAGCGCGTGGCATTCAAAGCCATGTTTGAAGATGCGGACGGCCCAAGGAATGAGAATAAGATGTTCTCAACCGAGTGCGGGTCATGGGTTTCCGTTGAGTCGGTCATATATGGATCAGCGGCTATGGACGAGCTGATTTTCAACTTGGATTCGGGTGGTAAGGTCGTCAGCGTCACATCGCCGTCCTTGAGAATCACTTTGAATAAGCAATGATATTTATTTCAGATTTGTATTATATCTATATGACACTATATCTTAATTTCATGCCTCTAGTATAAACCCGACTTCCGACGATGTCTTACTCTATCTCTTTCATAATTTTCTGTAATTAGTACTCAACGCTATTGAAAGCCATGTTGCTCAACTTTATCAGAAGTGGCATGCAACTCAAAAATGAGCCTATAGTATCACACAAACACGCTTATGCAACCTCGGCAATTACAGACAGAACTCAGCATCCAATAAAAAGGGCTTGATCGGGACGTATACTGACTCGATTACACAATGGTGAGGTTAATATGGGGAATTAGACAAGATGGGCTGATCTGCTACTTAACATAATGAGTTCGCGCTCGCTCTCGGGCTGGGGCGGAGATTTCGACTTGTCCGAGTTCCACACTAGCAGTCTTGAAGCCATGATTTCAATCTCCTCGATCCAGACATTTAGAAGCAAAAAATCCGAGTGGAAATTTCATTTTTACTTGAGAATAACTTAAATTCTGCCCATCCACATCATAGCCGCTCATCCTAACCGCCGAAATGCCATTCTTGTCAACACCCCTGACACTCTCAGCCACTGGTGGCATCCTAGGTTCCGCATGGATATCAGGTAGGTCTGCTACGGAATATCGACTATATCAATTCGGGTTTTAATACATAATTATTGATCCAGGGAGCATCGGGGCGCTGTCCATCTGCGCGATCCCCGCTATCCTGCAGAGTGGTACTACGGCCGAAGGGCTCCTTCGAGGGTGGCACATCCAGTTCAGTAGGGGCATGTACTACATACCCACAACGGGGGCTTTCATCGCACTGAACTACCTCTACCTGGCGTACCGACATCATGGGGAGGGTCTGGAGTGGAGGGGTTACGCAGCGGGAGCGCTATCGAACCTGCTTCTCGCCCCGTTCACGCTGCTGTTCATCGGTGGGATCAACAACATAATGATAGCAGCTAACTCGGGGACGGGTAAGTCGCTGAGCCTGGATGCTGCTAGACACCTAGTTGGAAGATGGGGAGACCTCAATGCCGTTCGGATTTTTATGCCGTTGGCAGGAGCCGCGCTGGGCTTGTGGAATTTGCTGCAGTGATTATGAATGATCATCATATGGTGAAAAGGGTCAGAGGTTGTATGAATAGGAAGAAAATTTCAATCTAGCTCTAAACCAGAGTTCTGCGTTCGCAAGGCATACTCGGATCACATGACAGAAGAGGGAAAGAGATAGTCATAGCAGTTTGTAATATATCATTTTATTTCTAGTATATGACCTGCTATCCTGGCCTCGCAAATTGCGGGTAATATCTATATACCTGTCTATATACCGTGAGTCCCTACTAGGTTACCGGGCGAGATAACATACATTTTCCTTCCAAGCCCACAATACATACAATAGGTACAGTTCCAGAATAGGGGCCTACCAGACGATCTCTCAATGGCTCATAATATTACACCGCAACCTCTAACCTCAGAGACCTAGGCACCGTCTCGACCGAGACACCGCTGGTAGTAATTGCTTCAGTCTCATCGTGCGACTCCATCTCAACCTCTTCACCTGCCGTCACCGGAGTTGGAGCTCTACGCCTGGCCCCAAAACCTATGGGGCGCAGGAGCTGTGTAAGGCTACTGAAAGCTGTAGGCCTGTGGAATGCCTCCTGGATGTTCTCTAGGGATCGGCCGCGTGTTTCGGGCATGTAAACCGCGAGCACAATCACGGTGCCGAGTGCCAGGCCACCAAACAGGAAGTAGGCGCCAAAGGCGGATGCTTCTAAAAGAATAGGGGTCAGGATGGCCACGAGGAAGTTCGTACCAAAGCAAAGACCCATAGCCACGCAGTTCGCCGCAGCACGCGTGTGTCCTGGCTGGATCTCGCTGGCGTAGGTTTTCCCAACGATACCCCAGGTCGCACAGTACGTCAAGCCGAAGACGAAGACTGAAATAATGACAAACCACCTAGCGATGCCATAAGAATGGACCACACCGGCAGCGTAGAGAGTTCCCATCAAAAACATGCAACCAGCTAGCAGGAGGCCACCGCTGATGGCAGATGTGCGTCTTCCCCACTTGTCAGCTAGCAAGAAAGCTGGAATGGAGATGGCTAACATCAAAATAGACGAGAGGCCTGAGGCTAAAAAGGAGACGTTGTCTGAGGACAGCCCGGCTTGTTCAAAAAGAATGGGGGCATACTGAGAGCTGTCAATATCTAAATGTCACAAGTTATTCAGCTGTACAGAGGGTACTTACGTAAGTGATAGCATCTATACCGGACAGCTGAACCATTCCAAGGATGAACAATGCCAAGATCGTACGGGCGCGATAACCTCTCCCAAATAGGAGCATGAAGCTCTGCCACGGTGAAAGACTAGGCGTCTGCTCGGTGCTCGTAAGGAAGTCCCGCTCAGCTTCGACCATATTGAAGTCGAGACGTTCCAGAGCCCGGCGCGCCTCAGCTTGCCTTCCCTTCAACATGAGCCACCTCGGGGAATCCGGGAGCAGAAGGCAAGCCCATGCGAGGATGGCGGAAAAGGCGCACTGCAAGATATACGGCAGACGCCAGGCCATATCTGAGTCGATGTTGATGGTACCATAGCAAGTAAAATATCCGGCACAAACACCGGCGGTGGCTAGGAACTGCGGCAGTCCGACCAGTGTACCTCGGTATCGGAGCGGCGCGATCTCGCAGATGTACACGTTGATATTGCTGAGGAAGACGCCCTGGCCGAACCCGGCGATGGCTCTACCCGCAATGAATTGTCCTATGCTGTGCGACGTCCCCTGGACTAGGGCGCCCACGCCGAATAAAAGCGCGCCGGGGATGATGACGCTAATTCGGCCGTATTTGTCCGCGAAGTGGCCAGCGAACACGGAGGGAAAGGTGCCCGTCAGCATGATCATCGAGACCGTGATGCCAAGCATGCTTGCGGACAACTCCCCAACGGACTTGGTGAATTGAGGCATATGCGTGATGGCACCAATGGACCCGGTATCGTAGCCATTGAGTAGCCCACCTATTGAGACGGCGGTCGAAGCCATCACATACCGTGGAGCGAAGTATGGGTAGTCGGGCGACGCCATGATCGCGATTTCAGTTTGGGGGAACTCGCCTAACCTATGTAGAATTAAATTGAGTAACTTGACGACACTGGAGGCCAGGAAGGAAAGGGTAAAACAAAGCAGCATGACCAGAACCGCGCCTCCTTATTTATGCAATGCTATTTTCACCAGGTCCCCCGATACCGTCACCATAAGACCTAAACTCTATCCGTCCAGACTGGGTTTGAACCGCCGACTCCCCGCACCAACATCACATGGCTCACATGGCTCACTGCACGCCTTGCCCCATCACAATCCCCGCCGACCCGGGGCCCTGTGGAGCCCTGTGGATCCACCCCTCGGGGGCGTTCCGTCTCCAAACGCCTCCAAACGCCTCCAAACGCCTCCACTCTTCCAGCACCCAAGCCCATGGATAGTTTTAGCGCCTGTGTTCTCTCTGCCATTGACGAATGGGACAATGTTTGTCTATCTGCGTCCCGTTCCACCTCGGTGAGGTCCTCGGAGGAGGCTTTATAATGCTTTGAAGATATGTGTAGGTAATAGTGGGAACTAGTATATGGACCGGTCTGACCTTGGAGCGTACTCGGAGGATCCAAGACAAAGAATTTGTATCAGAATTGAAGCTATCAATATGACCAGTCGATCGCGAATATCGTATTTGTAAGCCAATATAATTCCCTCACTACCCAGGTATTCAACATGTGATTGGTATCAAGCAGACATCATATTTACAAACCTCATATGACACTTATTACAAATGCGCTCTACCCTCCAACCTCCTTCTCCTCCTCTCCGCCTTAACAGCGCGCTTAAGCTTGGCCGCTTCTTCATTATTCAACATGGCTTCAGCTTTGCTCTCCGGGCTAGTCGCATCCTCGAATAACTTCGCCCCTACTGTATCCACTAATCTCAACACTCGCGTGCTGACCGTTGCGCCGTCCCTTCGGTTTTTGCCCTCACGTCTGCTGGATGCAATGCGCTCAATGAAATTCCATAGTTTGCCCGATGGCTGTAGTGCACCACTCGTTGGGTCGCGAGACGGCATCCACTCGGACGCCAGGCGTAGGCGAGGTGGGACCTTAGGATCTCTTGATTTGACTACGTAAACGATGCCTTCCTCTTCAAAGCGCTGGTATGAATTCTTGAGCGTTTCTTTGTTCACCGCCTCGAAATAGCTCAAGTCGCCTTGGTGGTAGAGGGTTTTGCCTAGCTGTTATGGTCGTTAGTTTTAATGCGTACCTCTCAACATCAAACTCTAGTGGGTTGGGTAGCTTACCAATTGCGCCGTATTTTGCGCCTTCGCGACGTCAATCCAAATGCTACCCCCATCTTTCTGATCCAGGGGAGGAGTAAGTGCCATTAGCGAAACAGCAGCAAGCCAGCTAGACTCGATAAACGGCCAAATCAAGAAGCAGTAGAAGTCGTAGTTTTCTCTGCCAGCAGCTCTCTCTTCGTCTGCAAGTCCGATACTCAGTATGTTGCCGTGTTCATCCCTCTTTAGGTCGAGGACACGATCGTCCTCTAATCCGACTAGCGTTTTCTCCAAGTTGACCGCTAATCCTTCACCTGGGAAGATGAACTCTCCACGGAATAGTGATGAAAGGAACAATACCTGCTCTCGCAGTGCAAGATAGGATATTTCCTGATGAGCTGGGCCGCCACCTAGTTTCACGCGCGTGTACATGCTGGCGCTAACTAAAGCTTCCGAGATAAAAAGGTGAATCGTCATATTGCGGTAGAAAGACAGCTGGAATCGGTCAACAGCATAATAAGTCGGCTCCGCCAGTCCTTGTACAACGCCAACAAGGTCTTTTCCGAGAACATCTAAGCCGCGCTCCACGACATCAGATAAGGGGGCATTTCCGAAATGCGCAACACGACCTCCTTTTGCTCCCACTCGGGCAATGAGCCATTCGATTCGCCGCATTAATTCTGATTTACCCACCCCTCGGCCTCTTAGGGTGAGCAATACCGTGCCAATTAGGGCGGTTGGCATCACAACGGACACATTGTTGATGTCTGATAAAACCTTGTAACCCATTGTCCGTAGTAGTTTCTGCTTAATTGCGGCTGTCTCTGGGGTCTTGACGTCTAGCCTCAGAGTACTAGGTGATGGTGTGAGCTTTGTCAACTGTTCGTCGATATATTTGCGCAAACTCCAGGGCTCATGGAAGCGGACGTCTACCCTGCCTAACCGCAGCGACAAGACAGATGACCCGCCACTCAAGAAATCGGCCAAGTTCTCTTTCTTCTTGGGAACACCTAAAAGTTCTGTGACGTAGCCTTCCGTCTCAATGACTTTGTCATATTGACAACTCACTGGGCATATGACGGCATCCTCAACTCGGCCAGATAATAAGCTGTCGAGTATAAAGCTCAGGATACCAAACTTAGGCGAGAGCAACTTCCCGGTCCTTGACCGACCACCCTCGATAAAACATTCGAAATTATATCCTCCTTGGAGTAAGGTATCTATATAGGCCTGTACAAGGGTCGTGTATAGGGTATCATTCCCGAATGACCGTCTAATCCACATTGCGCCTTTGACGGTAAGTGGCTGGGCATTCAAGTAGAAACAGTGGTATACACTTACCCGCATGTTGCAAAAAGCTCCCGACAACTGGAAAATTCAGATTATCTCCCGCGACGACAACAGGTAACGCCAACCCCAACCTGTAGCAAATTAGCTGCATTGACACGTAGTCGACGTGTGAACGATGACTGGGCAAGAAGATGATGCTCTGCTTCTTCTTTTCCGCCACTTCGGCCACCTTTCTCAACCTTAAAACTTCTTCGCTAGATACGTGTATACCTGACTCCGGTCAGCGCATGCGGGTGAGTACGACGTTGAGAACATCTACCTTGATGGTAGGCTCTGGTGAGCAGTTGTGTAACCAAATAGTATGCGCCTCTGATAAATGTTTTGCTCTCAAATTTGCAAATCATATCATTCGTCATTTTTTCTGCGACCTCCTGAATGCCCGACTCTATAACAGCCCGCCGCTGGGCCTTTTTGGTAACGTAATCTTTGTCATCTTTCCTGAGCCACCCTTCCTTTTCTTCGACTTCCAATCGCCTGTCAGCCAGCTGAGATATTCGAGTCTGTAGGAGGGGCGCGGATACGACGGCATTCTTCATCTGTTCGGAGAAGCCAGAGTAGAATATGGGCTGGCCGATGACGTTGTCGTAAGCTCGCCATCCTGTGCCGGAGACGTATAGGGAGACTTCACGGAGGAACCTAGGTAGGCGAGGTTACCAATTAGTCTCGATGTGAAGGAATGCAAAAGGAGAGCTCTTATTAGCATACTGTAGGGGCTCAGAACGAAAGCGGGCCATGTTATGCATCAATGGCTCTTCTTGGCCATCATGGCGGCGAGCTTCGACATAGCTTCTCGGCTGGAGCGTAATCTGGTCGCCCAATATTTGTAAATCGGGCGCCGAGTCGCGTGTTGGGTCGTCGCCTTGCGCCATGATTGCTTTGTTCGTGTGCGACTATAGAATTACCGGGATGGGCGTCTTTCGCATTCGCTACGGCCGAGGATAGCTCAGCAACTTAGGAGTATTACATGCTAGGAGCATAGCCGGAGGAATGAAGATTCGACTTCTGATAGTTAGATTATTATTACAGTCTATCAGCTTCGCATTTCTCTAATCAGCTCTCTTATAGAGCAGCGCGAGTCAACAAGACAGTCAAACAAGAATACGTAGCTGGTGGACTTGGTGAGACAAGACAGCTCGCTGGAGCCAGCTCGCCGTTGGCCGCAACGGTGAAGAAAATAGAAAATGGAACCTTAGGTGCTAGGGTGCTGCTTAATGCCGAGGCTTTGGGGCATGTGAATTAGCTGAACCCGCTAAAGGGCCACCCCACGTTCCCCACTAATTTCCCCAGCAGCTAGCTCGATAGCACTAAAAACTTCTACCGTCATACCTCAGCTATACAACTTCCGCCAAAGAGAATCTGCGTCACCTGTTCCTCTTACCAAACCAAGATGCGACACATAGCCTATCCGAACATCACAGAAAAGCACCACCGATATGGCGTCGAGTACTAGTAATCCCAATAACCAGTCCCTAACCCACGAGCTGCTCTCGCGCGCCCACAGTCCCGACAGCACAAACCGGATCTTCTCCGAGAAGATCCAGCACCGACCCTTATTCCTCAAGCCGACATCCCCTCCACCATCCAACGCGCGCGACGCCCGCCGCAAAGCCCGCGCCGAGAGGCAACAGCGCGCGAAGGCCCTAAAACCCAAACCGCTCTCGGCGCGCCAACGCCGCAGCCTAGGTCTCTACAACGTGCCCAAGGAGAAGCAGAAATACGCCATATTCGAGCCGCTGAACCGGCTGTGGCTGGGCTACATCCGCGAAATCCTCGGCAGCGAGCTGTACAGCGGCGGGCAGGGCGCAGCCGCGAAGCTAAGCGCCGCCGACTTCCACGGCGCCGAGATCGAGGTCTCGCGATGCGGGTGCCCTAGCCGAGTCGGAGTTCGGGGCATTGTGTTCAAGGAGGCGCGGAATGTTTTCACGATTATTACGAAAGACGACCAAGTCAAGACATTACCAAAGGAAGGGTCTATATTTCGTATCAGCGTAGCCCCGCCGCCGCCGCCGGACCAAGTGAAAGAGGACGCCACCGTCAATGAACGGAAACCTTTCACCCTTGAGATAATCGGAAACCAGTTCTTGTATAGGTCGGCGGATCGCGCGACGAAGAAGTTTAAGCAGCACTACTTGAAAGACCTTTGAGGATATCTACGGTCCATGGGCTACCATATTATTTCGTGGAGGACATCTACGCGACATAGCCATCGCCGCTCCGGCGGGTATCTACTCTCGAACTCAGCAGAGTGCGTTTTTAGAGGGGCTATGGCAATATATATCTCAAATAGGTACCAGATACCTGGGTATTATGCCAATAATCGTGGGTGGTGAGTTGGGTGTTTGACGATGCAACCCATCTCATGAAGCCCCTATGAAGGCTAAGACTTTGAGTATAAGATACTATGAGGCGAGATTACTCCCCCCAATGCCATTTCGGACATCCACGCTGTCCATGTCCCGGAGAGTTCTCCCAGGACCGAGTTATCTATACTCTATGGCGCAGTTATTTATACATTCCGGATACCAACCGGGTGGCCGAAGTAACTGTCCGCGTGCGAGTACTCTGTGGTCTGTTTACGGCATGATTCGGTTGGAATTCACCCATCCCTCGGACTACAGACCCTAGTTGTATAGGTATCTAGACCTTCGAAGGTTGTTACAATTTCAGAGCCCCACGGCCGTATAGATAGAGTAGAGTGAGACCAAGTGTTACTTTGTGTGGAAAATATACCCATAAAATATTGTCAGTCATAAATAACTGTATAGGCTGAACGAACAGAACGACAAGAAAAAAACGGGATATAAAAGTTATACCAAGCCAGTCCACAAACGCATACTGTGAGGTTACTAGAAGTGCCTATAAATAGAGCTGAGTAGAAAAGGCGGCGCCGAGCACCCCGAAACGGCTGACACCCGAGACTAAACGTGGGACCTCGATTCCTATCTTCTCCCTCTATGTAGTTGAGTCAATCTACCCAGCACCGTCACCTTATCCAATGACCCCCTTATGCAGGCACAGCAGCCGGCAACCCCGCCTCCTCGAGCAAGATCTGCGCCGCCCTGAAAAGCTTCTCGTCCTCGAACCTCCTCGAAACAAGCTGGAGCGAAATCGGCGCGTCCTTATACCCCTCGGCACCATGCTGTTTCCACAGGTCGTAAAAGTACTTGTCGCTCTCACTTAGCGGCTCGTAGCCCTCGCCATACTCAAACGGCTTCTCCCTCTCGGGCTCCCCCACCGCGTCCGCCGTGGGGAATATGATGGCCGGGTAGTCGAGTAGATTCCACTGCGAGGTGTAGGCCCAGTAGCGACTAGTGCCGTGCTTGGGGGCTACGCCAGGGCCGGCGGGACACAGAATCACGTCTATGGGGCGGCCGTCGGGGCTCGACTTGGCGGTCTCGTTCCATAGTTGGGCGTACTTGGTGCGATAGGCATCGCGCTCGCAGACGGCGTCCCAGAGGGTAGGGATGGTGTGTTCTCTGACGTGGGGGTTTTCGTGCAGGATAAATTTTGCCAGTGGGGTCCAGGGCTCCTCTGATGCTTCTACCGCTGCTTTCACTTCTGCACCGGCGTCGGAGAAGTATATTTTCGCCTACATTCTTTGTCAGATATGAACGTTGGGAATAGCACTAGCTACACGGTATGATGGGATAGATGAAAAAAAAGGGGAAGGGGGGGAGTCATACTATAATCTCCCAAGCCAGGTCATGTTTCCAGGGCTCCCAATTTACGACTTCAACATTCGGGCTCTTTTCCAATTTCTCCACAAGCTCGGTTATCGCCCTCAAGACAGGCGGATGAGGTCTCACGACTTTGTCGTTGTAAATGACGCCCACTCTCAGCTTCCTGTCTGGGAAGAACGACGCTTCATCTTTCCAGTCGAGAGGGACCAGGCTCGGCTGTTTTATCCAGGGCTTCTGGTGCAGGATCATCTCGGTAAAGAGTCTTAAGCCTTCGAGGCTAGTTGACAAGGGCCCTGTAGTGCCGATGACGGCCTCTGCGCCGACCATGGCATGTATCCATCCAGCCGTCGGCAGGCGCATGGTCGTGGGCTTAAAGCCGAAAATGCCATTGTTAGCTGCTGGAACGCGGATGGATCCGCCGATATCAGTTCCGATTCCAAGAACCGAACCGCGGAGCCCGATGAGTGCACCTTCTCCACCTGATGAGCCTCCAGCGGTCAAAGTTGTGTTGTGGGGGTTCACAGTAGTCCTAGGCGACTGTCAGTGAGTTGGATCCCGGGCGGCTATAGTGGTCTCCTATTCAATACGGGGGCTCGGCTGACGCTGAAGTAGCATATACTCACCCGTATAAATTAGTGATCGTCTCAATCTGCATTAGGGTTTGTGGTTGCGTGGTCCTCGCATAGGGTATCGCGCCAGCTTCCCATAGATATTGAACAATCAAGGCATCTTCCTCAGAGACTTTCCCAACCCAACTCACGAAGCCCGCGTTCACATCTTCACCCTTCAAGCCGTTGTGCTCCTTGACGCTGATCGGGATTCCATGTAGTGGTCCAATAGGCTTTTTATGTGTAGCCAAATACTGATCAAGCTCAGCCGCTCTATCCAAGGCTCTTCTAGGTAATAACTCTGTGATGCAGTTGGTCAGTTTCTGGGCGAGGGCAGCCCGGCGTAAGAATGCGTTGGTGACCGCCGTGGAGCTCCATTCGCCAGAGGCTATCTTCTTGACTAGGTTCTCGACATCTGTGCTCGTGATTTTGATCTCTTCTTCCGTAAGTATCCTTTTCGGGACCGCCGTAGTGTTCAGAGGTATCTCTTCCGGGCGAAATTCCGGTACCGGCGGCCGGACCTCCTCTATCGTGGCGTCTCTATGCCGTTGCCGGTCGGCCGCTACGTCCTGCCATTTTGCTCCATTGGCAATCGTGACGATGGCGGGAGCCATATTAGCTATATAGGTTGAATCCAAAATATTAAGCTGGTTGGAATCTAGTCGGATTTGGAGTTGGACAATCCTAACCACTACGCACTCAACCCATCTTGATCACAATATATATAATAGGTATCTCCCACGGTAGCCCAGACGGGTAATTGATAGGCCACTGATTTATCAGCTGGTTACTCTATGCTGTGGTCGTGGAGAGCTCCTAGAGGTAATGATATCGTATAGTGGATCTGTGGTAGTTAGATTAATGCAAGAGGGCGGGTTGGGACGGCACATTGCAAGGCCTACGTTGATAGTCCAGACGATCTTGAATGGATCCCGAGCCGTAAGAGAATCTTCGCCAAGCCCAATCGAGTCCAATTTTGCTATCTAGGTAGCACGTTGAATTCATGCTGCGACTCAATGTAACGCCAGTGTTATACGTATTATGCCTATAATGGAATTAATTCAGCACGATAGATACATGATAAAGATCCCAACGGTAGCATCGAGCATTTGCTCGACTTCACCTTCAGCTCAACCTTGGATTATGTTCGAGGGTAAAAGATACGCCCGCTTATATGATATCTTGGAATGAGCCTGACATAGCGCAAGGCTGCTCCCCTGAATCTATGTGTCAGAGACAAGGAATATGGGCTGCGTAGGATTGTGTTGATCTCGCATAGGGTAACAACCTCATTGACTTCAATGCGGCGGAAGAAATAAGACGAGATTCAAGTAAAGGGATAACTAAGCACACCGTGCGGGTGATTATTCCCCCTCGATATAGCCAGTTGGTAGCTTCGAAATTAGAAGCGATTTTACACACCAAGGTCCAACGATAGACTCGTGGATCAGCAGTCAGTTGGGCTATTGACCTGGGCCGTTCTGTGAAAAGTTCATGCTGTAGCCGCCAGTCTTCTCGTCCTTGACCATCTTGAAATTTTCCGTGCTGAGGCCGAAGGGTTTCAATATTCCGTTTCCAAGCTGTGCGTACTCGATTAGTGACTAGGCTCACCGCGAGGCCTGTCTCCGTCGTGCAATGATAGGTACTCACATCCTTCAACTTCCCCCACATCTCGGCCATCTCCTTTTCCTGAGCTGCCTTGGTTCTTGGGGGCAGAGTTCGTAATTGCGTCTGAACAATCTTCCGATCTGCATGGCTGAGATTTGTCATTGTCGATAGAACCTTGTAGTCCTCCTCGGCACCAGATAGATTTGACCAGCCCCCAAGTTCACTCCTTGCTCTAGCTCGTCTCATCAAGGCTTTCGCTCGGATCCTAAGGACATCCTCATGGCGTTTTCGCCTAGCAGCCTCGGCGGCGGTCTCCTTCTCTACAGCAGGAGCGCTCTTCTGCGCCCCAGAACTGACAATTTCCTCTTCGACCCCATCCTCCTCAGCTTCCTTCTTCTGTTGTTTTTCTTCGCGCTCTTTCTGGACAGCCTCCGCTTTCTCTAGGCGGTCCAAGCCGTCGATGGAGTCGGTAGCTGCCTTGATAGCTTCCTTCCATTGTTCTAGTTTCAGATGGCATGCGGCAATGTTGGACTTTAGTACAGCAAGCTCGTAGTCCAAATAATGTGGGCAAACCGAAGCAGCTTCTTCGTATTTGGTTATGGCATTCTCGTAATTGGCGCTGGTGAATAGCGCATTCGCTTCGGATTTCTTGTCGTTTGATTCTCCCAGGAGGCTCTGTAGAACAACGACATGGATTAGAAAGCAACCCAGATACTGTAAGTCAAAAAGTTGCGCATACCGCTTCTTCTGCTGGGGGAAACTTCTCGGGTATCGCTAATTCCTCTTCGGCCTCTTGGTTTGTGTCGTCTGTTTTCGTCCCACTGGGTTCCGTCTCTGCTGTCTTTGCCGGGCCAGCCATAGCTTTGAGCAGGGAATCTTGAGGAGTCGAGGCTAAGATGGTATTTATTACTAAGGCTCAAATTATGGAAAGTTCCAAGGTTTGAGCTTAAACTGGCCTGCCCTGCTGCCGATCTGTACGGGGAGCAGCTTCACATGTAATCCGTGCCTGATTTCCCGTTTCGGTGCGTTAGGTACCTAAATAAAAGGATTCATCCCGCTTAATATGCAAATAGAAGAGGGTGGTACCCCTCGATGTTGCGAAACCCGGATCTCGGGTGCGATGCTAGGCAGCTTTCTGCGGCTTTCTGGATGATGAGAATTACCCCGCAACCTGCCCCGCCATAAATTCAATTAAGAGAGTCTATATCCTTGACCCCACCTGTTGATAGCTTCGGTGCAAGACGGTTCCTGACGAAGACCACTGCGATACGTTATCAGAAGATTGCCGGTGAAGTTCTCATAGAAGCTCTTAGGTGATAAGAGTATAAAAGACTCATACGATAGACTACGACTCTGCTATATCGTAACTGCTAATAATGGCGCCACGCACAGAGCAAGTCCCCCGTCCTCAAAGTGGTCGCGATGCAAAGCTAACGGCCAGCTCCTTAAAGCTTCCCGCCCATAAGAGCCTGTCTCTTCGACATGGACGGCCTGCTTCTCGACACTGAGGATCTATACACGCTCTGCATAAATCTAATCCTTGAAAAATACGGGCGCACCTCGCTTCCTTGGTCTATTAAAGCGAAGCTGCAAGGACGGCCTGGACCTGAAGCAAACGCCCTTTTCCACGAGTGGGCCAAACTGCCTGTCACCGAATCCGACTACCTCGCTGAGCTCACCGCGCTGCAACAGAAACACTTTCCCACCGCGAAGCCATTGCCGGGAGTCGAGAAATTGCTCGGCGACCTTGGAAGGACAAGATGGTGGGATTTCAAGGACCAAAATGGTGTGAGGAACGGGGAGAAAGGAGGTAAGGAGGGACAGAAGGCGCAAAGAGTCCACATCGCGCTAGCGACAAGTAGCAATTCGGCCAATTTCGCCGTCAAAACTTCTAAGTGGACCGAACTGTTCTCCGTATTCGAGTCCCATCGGAGGGTTCTGGGGGACGACAAACGCATTCAACCTGGTCGTGGCAAACCGCTTCCGGATATCTACCTGCTCGCGCTGAAGACTATCAACGACAGCCTCGAGGAAGGCGAAACTCCCATCAAGCCTGAGGAATGTCTGGTATTTGAAGACAGCGTCCCGGGTGTTGAAGCCGGACGACGGGCAGGCATGAGAGTTGTGTGGTGTCCTCATCCTATGCTGAAGAAGGAATATGAGGGTCGAGAGCGAGAGATCCTAGCTGGGCGCATGGGCGAGGCGGGTGAAGTCGACACGCACCAATTAGGAGAAATCGACGATGGATGGGCTGATTACTTTGTTGACCTGACTAACTTCCCGTACGAAAAATACGGAATAGTAATCCCGCCGGCCGAGGTGGAGTTGGACGACTCCATGAAGGAGAATACCACCGAGGAACTTGTTACTCAGGAAGCTAAGAGTGCGGCGGCGTAAACATAGAAGACGTCTATATAGAGCTTAGAATATATCCATATCGTTATTTTAGAGCACCCTAGCCGCACGAGGGATTAATGGATATCATTGACGACAGACCTGGTTATTTTTAGCCTCTGAAAATTGAAGCTGTGAGAACGGTTACCCACCTCCTAGATTGAGCCTGCGCAAAAATTACGCGATATGCGACTGATCATACTCGAGACAACGGCGTTCTTTCGATTTCGTGACCTGCTCTTAATAGATATCCCATAAACTAATCTTCCCATCTTTGCTGCCTGCCGCTAACCAGTGAGCTTCTTTTGCCATCTTAATCCGCCGATCTTTAACATTCAGCTGACCCAGTTTGGATGCAGTAACCACGGAGGCGTCTCGATGTGCACTACCGATAGTGGCTGTCCCATTTTCCACTTTCTCACTAGCTTCCTCATTACGAATATTTGGCTTCGTGAGACCCGGTGCTTGCCCATCCGCTACCGTCGCAAAGGCAACCGCGTAACAACCAACTTCATGCCACTTCAACACTGCTAACTCGGACATGGTCTTGGTTGAATAGACGCGCACTTTAGAGTCCCATCCCGCTGTCGCAAATATCTTACCGTCGGATCGTATACGTATGCCTTGTTGTCCTGAGTGTTTAGTATTGATGACTTTTAGAGGCTGTGTTTCGATAATTGGCTCCGTGTGCCTTGGTGGTGTTGCAATATTCGGCTCTGATGAAAGGGCGGCGGAGAGTAGCGATGGATTAGACGTATTGGTACTTTTGCTATCCGTTTGTTTTGGGTGATGTGGCTTCTGGATGGGAAAAGCCGCGTTAGGAATCGGGTGTTTTGCGATTATAGCATCGGCGCCAGAAGTGAAGAAAAAGTCTTTGGTGGGAGCTACATCGAGCGAGAGAACTGGTTGATTATGCACCTGTGCTCTGTATAAAACGTGCCATGTCCCATTGCTTCCAAGTTGTGCCACTATTGCAATGCCAGATTCATAGGCAGCGGCGAGTGTCAAATACGCTTCGCACCAGAACAAGCGCAATGACATAACCATGCCCTTCTTCTCCGTCTTGCCTCCTAGGCGGACAGTTTGTTGACGATTTTGGCTTGGGAGTTGAAAAATATCGACCTGTACGGAGAATGAATTCTAGTAATAACAGAAGGCGCAACCATTAGACTTACATCTTCAGTTTCCAATGTGTTAGGAACGGCGATGAGAAGCTCGTCATGCGACGTATCCGTCCCAGGAGTACAAGACGCGAAAGAGCAGAAGTTTAAAGTATTCACTTCAAGTATATGAAGGATCCATGGCTGGGGTCGTTCGGCTGCAGATTCATCGAGTGGAAGAGCAGTGCTCATCGCCATCTCATCTTGACCGCCAAGTTTCCATACAATGAGTCGGTTGTCTCTACCGTGCCTGAGAAATATTTCTCAGCCATCTGACAGCCAATCACCAAGGCAGATAAAAGTAAAAAAGACATAACGCATATGTCGTGGAATGAGACTAGACCTACGTTATTATTCTATCGTCTCCCCAGTCGGCTATGCCGAGAATGGCGTTTGTGTGAGCGCGCCAGACAGCTCGGGGGCGCATGATAGTCAGATCCCAGAGTGACACATAGCCATCCGCATCTCCAGATGCTAGTCTTTGATTGTTCCTGATGAATGTAGTGACATGCACCTGGGTGCGATGACCTCGAAGGACCGACTTCGGCTGCGCAGGTTGTTGTTCAGACATGATTGCAGTTTTAATGGCGGTTGACTCTCGAGATCGTGGGCCCTGTAATTACGCCAAGTATGGAGAGGCCTGCTTATCTCCTTTGTACACCATTTCTATACCTATGCTGTAGATAGTAAACGTTTGAATATAGAAACTTGCTGTGGTGGTACTGAACACCATCCCTTAGCCACTTGGGCTCAGATAGAGATGGTTGGATCAATGAATGGATGGACGAATTGACGACTGTTTACTCCCTAATGAGTTTAGATTGAGTTGTGACGGGAATGTGCATTGTACCAACTGCCCTATGAGCCGCAGTTTCGACTAAAAAAGTTAAGTTCGTCAAAAGTTGCCATGCTGCCGTGTAGCTTCCGACGATGTATCGCTGGTGGTGGGGTTAATATCGGATAATTCATTTAGGTAGCATTAGGAACTCGATAGAATTTTGCTTGGCCCCGCTTAAGAGCATGCCTTCAATATCCTACCCTGCCTATCTGGTACCCCTTACTAATCCTACTTCATCAATCTCACCCGAACCCATGGGGAGATCTGAGGTTGGCAGATCACTGTCTAAACTGCTGTACGCCGAGAGTTGAATGCGGAAAACCTCCATATATGTGATCGAATTAAGACACTGCTGAACTACATATCAATGGGAGCGCCTACAATCGACACTTCAACTCGAGATGCTCAATACATTTCCGACAAAGCAGCCACTTCAGCTCTGACATTGGCTGGTAGGCAGTAATGTCTTAGACGTAAACGTGATCAAAGATCCAGACTCTCAAGTCAAATCATTGTAGCCTGGTGGTCTCGCCTCGGAACGTGTTCTACAGCAGCTCCTTCGCCTTACCGAAAGTGTGTGCCTTTAGATGGAACTAAGTTAGGTATTATGATACGATACTGGCATAAGATAGGTCCCGCTGGTACACCACTCCGCTCAGTAAGTTACGTTACTCATTCGGCAGAAAGGCGACATGTCCTCTTCCTGAAAGAGTACGGTGCTGGTTTGTGGCGTCGAGATACCCAATGACAGCCTGTATCTCCATGTAGCGTGTCGAGATATAAGCACCTACCCGGAACGAGCACATGGCATTTGTCAACACTTTCCCTTAATAGATCCGGCTTTTCACGAACTGGGTCTAATATTTGGTCTTTTAATATCGCTTCCATTTCGGTTGTGCTCTTATTGGTTAACACATCTTGCCTCCTACTAGCGGTTCTCGTTCGCCTCCAATCTAAAGCACGTGTCGCGCGTATCCTCACGTTTCTAAGGAATCATCTGACATTGTCTGCCTCGCATTCATCCCTTCGGGTTAGCCACTGGGAATCTGCATCGGCTTTTTTCTCGGATTTGCTGTGGACTAGGACATTTGGCAGCATACAACTAGAGGATTGGTTGTAGTATCATCACCAGCATCGACACATACCTAGTGCTAAACGCCTACCTAAGTAAGTATGGCCTACGAACCACCCGGTTCCCGTTGAAACCGGCGAGCATGCACTTGATCGACAGCATTAGCCCTATGGTATGTCATTTGCTCAAGCCGTACGGCAGGGGTGTTCGCTTCGATACCGAGACCCATCCGGATCGCAGGGCACTTGCAAGTCCAATGTTAGTTGAAACGGAAAGCCATCCCAATCAAACATCAGCGAAACATCTTCCAGTACCTATAGCCCCCTCATCCCGCATCCCACACTTCAATGTTATCAGATATTCCCCATATATGGGTCATAAATCCCTCTTATTTACCTTATATCGAACCGTTAGCGAATTTTTTGCAGGACAGCATAGCGATTTAGTTGGTCACGATTGGAGCCGCTGTTCTGCACCCTTTTCTCGCCTCACCTGTATGTACGGTTACCAAGTAGGTTAGTGGGGTTCGAATGGCAGCAGTGAGACGATCAAACAGCACCGAAGCTTCACAGCCACTCAGCCTTCAGAGGGTATGACGGGCCTCACTTTCTGCATGGCGACATAACATTCGAGAGCAACAATCTGACTTTTAGCTGGTACTAGAAGTAAACCAGCATTTTCCTTTCTCTCCTTCTTCGCATGTCTAATTTTAGAATTTGCTCCCTGCTTCGAACATAAATAATATCGAGTGATATAATGTTTTGTATAATTTGGCCTGCATGGGGGCTTGGCAGGGTCTGTTGCATAGCGCATCTCATAGTTCGCCTGTGCGTTTGTATGCAACTGTTGTCCAGGAGTTGCAGCTCGCAGGCAATTTCAAGTTCGGACTTCAGCTGATGAAATATCCGCTAGAGCCCCCCTTGGACTTCTCGGCACGTCCAGTTTCCAGGAAGCAACTTAAGCCGAAGCACTTCTCTGACAGAAGATACTCGTCACGGAGTGCGGGATGCTACCATAACGCTGGGGCAGTGGAGACGTATTCGACGCCAAAACGGCACGAATCGTGGGAAATAGTCGATTCCAGCCAATGTGGTTGGCCAGCGGCCCCCCCGTCGGATCTGCGTCTAGCTATGGCTGTCACTAACAAGGTTAAAAAGAAGGAAAACACGACCAGGGGGGAGCGTTTTGGTATTGAAGAGAAATCTCACGCCAGAAGCTACCCTTGCAGTTATATTGAATGATGGCTGATCACCGATCAGTTCCGAAGCCTTCTTGAATGAGAGCGAGGCGTCCAATGTCCCTGCTATGTATTTCTAAATAGTCTGTATGACCGTTGCAGCCTCCTGTCAATAACCAGCAAACCCTTAAACACAACGAGCCATTGGCATCGGATGACAGTGTCTCATTGGCAAGCTTCCATCTGATCTAGACTGTTTCGTTATTCTTTTCTCGTCCTCTCGTCCGTCCCGTCCGCGCGCTAGGAGAAGCCATATTGATGACTGCTCTAGCTGTTTATTGCCTACGGTCATTGTCGTCATCCCGCTACGTAGGTACCTTACTTGTACAGCAACCCGGGCCGGGAACCGTTTTGACTGGAGGTTTAAGGAGGTTCAAGACGGTTCCTTTTTTTTTCTGTCATTGCGCCTCCCCCCTCTTATACTTATCACTATCGCTACAAGTAGGTACTGAATTCGTGTCGTACATGACAAGCGACTTCCCTCGTTCCGTGCCTGTACTTTAACTTCCCTTCCAACCTAATTGGAAGTAGAGTTCATATATGCATATACTCCTTTCATCCTTCCCTTGCCTAGAGCTGTACTAATTCGATCTAGACCATTCGGGGAAAAAGAGAGAAGAGATAAGAGGAACATTGAAAAGATCTAACTTCCTGGTCCCAATCTTAAATTGGCACAACGCACCACTTACAACGCTACACCACAGCTTCGCTTAGTCGGGAGCTTCCAATCAGCTGGTGTCGTCTCGATCAGAATCCGAGACAGTCGGTGCACATCTTTAAGATCCTGTACCTGAGCTTGACTCGTTGAATAAGCGGCCGCCCGCATACAGCACGCCGTACCGAGCATTCTCAAGTCGCTCAACGACCTCCATCCGTCTCCCCGCCATCTGTGTCCCGTCCTCGACAATTCTTGCCCAACAATCTTCTTCGCTACTTAGGTATTTAGACGTTGTATGTTGATCATCATATTCAAAACTGTTGCAAGCAGCAGAGAGAGAGTACTGGCTTGATGATCGCAAGAGAGTGTTCGACGACTTGTTCCATTCGCTGCCGAAGGGTCTAATAGATCCCGATTTTTTTTTTAGTTCTTCACGTCTACTCACCCGTTCAAAGAGCCTCGTGTATTCGAGGACTTATCTACCGTAGTCCTGGCGGCCTACGACGTCGCCTTGTCGAACGTCTTTGTAGCGGGCTACCCACTTGGCGCGCCTGCGCCATTGACGCACCACTATGCCGAACAGTCCTCGCCGTCGTACCCCCTTAACAACGGCTTTCCAAGCGACCAATTCTTTCTACCTACTTCGAAGCGCCGGAGGCTATCCAGCCCTACTTCGCCCAATTCGAAGAAGAACGTGTCGGCCAAGTCCGGCAAGGCCGCCGATATGACTCCCACCGACGTGGTACCTACTAAGAGTAGGAGAGTAAGGACGGGGTGTTTGACTTGTAGAGAAAGACATCTCAAATGCGACGAGGGTACCCCAGACTGTCTAAATTGTCGGAAGAGCAACAGGGAGTGTAAACGAGGTGTCCGGCTGAACTTCATCGATATGACATGCAAGGAGCCACCTTACATACCTGCAACGGAAGAGTGGGCAGGTATGTTTCCAATGCGGGAGCCCGGTATGTTCTACTAGAGACTAACACTAAACGTAGTGCAATTCCAAGACGAGTCGCGTATGATCGCGTCAGAATACCAAGGAGGGCTCGGGAGATACAGCAGCTTCGATGGTCAGGCTAATACTCCGCCGCGAGACTCCGAGTTCAACCCTGCTCCTCAGCTACAACCACGTGCCATTGAGAATGTAGAGCCAAAGGCCAGGGCCGAAAATCGGCCTGTAACGATGATGCCAACACCGCAATCACTGTACTACAATGACCGGGGCCAGACGCATCTAGACCTGGTGGGTGATGGTCAGCTGCATTCGCGGAAGAGTAGCGACGCCTCTTTCATGGCACCTCTAGGCTCTGCGCATTCGAACGGATATAACAATATGGTGTCAGACCCGTTCGGCTCTATCAAAAGCGAAGGTAGCCGAGCCCCGTCACACAATGGGTACAGGAGCGGTGATGTGTCGACCGCCAACTCTGTGACAGGCTTCACTGGCGTTGGACCGCCGTCAACCTTTCGAGGAGGTTCCGATACCAATGTAGAGCCGGAGGTGGATGCGGGTATGCTAACGCCTTCGAGCGAAAAGCCAGGGGAACGGGAATACCTCAATTCGCCGGAGGAGCTACGGTTCATGCAGGTGTTTGTCTCGGAAGTGGGCGTTTGGATGGATAGTCTGGATAAGGAAAAGCATTTCTCACGCCTGATCCCGTATCGTGCGCTCAAATGCCCGATGCTCCTGAACGCGCTCCTCGCGTGTGGAGTGAAGCATCTAACGCTCACGCAGCAATACAGCGACGACAAGGCGCTTTTCTATTATGATACAGCCACAACACAGCTACTACGCAATCTGCAGAACCCGGAACGCGATACAGCAGAATGCGCAGCTACAGCGGTCGTACTCAACGTGTACGAGATCATGAGTGAGAAGCCAACGCAGCGCATGAGTCATATCGCCGGCGCGCGGGCACTTATTCGCGAGTGCGGATGGAATGCCAAAAGTAAGGGTTTAGGTGCGGCTTGCTTCTGGTTGAACGTAGGCATGGAGCTTCTTTCATGCCTGGCATTCAACTGGCAGACTGCATGGGAACCAGACCAATGGGGGGTCGATATGGACTTTAGCACGGAGAAAGACACGGGCAACGAGGAGATTTGGGTCCATCGCATCTTCTACGTCGTAGCCAAGATCGCCAATTTTCGCGCCAGCATCCCAAAGTTCCAGGAGCCTAGCCCTCATGACGAACAGGTCCGGTTGCAAGCCAGGTATGCGGAATGGCAGCGCCTCAAGAACATGTGCGACAGTTGGCACAGCTCATGTCCCCGTCCCATGCATCCGTTTGGCTACTTGCTTCCCTCTCAGCAGGCGGGCGTCAATAACTCGCTGTTTCCAAACGTCTGGTAGGTCGTTTCTTTATCGCAGCGTTATTCGCTCTCATCATCAGTAGTAAATACTTGGGACTCGAAGACTAACGGTTCTGAAGGCTCATCAAGCGCGCTGCCATTGTTGGTAGGCTCTATTACCACACAGCGCAGTGCCTGCTGGCGCAGATCAACCCAATTCTCCCCAAAGACTCGGAAGAGGCGCACGGAATTCAGCAACATCACGCCCACCAAGTCTGCGGCATCGTTGCACACACCACGGACCGCGGAGTCGCGAGCGTCTCGATTCGCTCCCTGGCTATAGTGGCCGAGATTCTAACCGAGCCTGCAGAGCAGCAAGAAGTGGTAGCAATCTTAGAGAAAATTGATCGTGAGACAGGTTGGAAGCTTGCAGGCGTCATTCAGAACCTCAAGAAGAATTGGGGCTGGGAGAAGATGGGACAAAAGGGACTCGCGGCGCAATTCTTGCCTCGGGCTAGCAGTAACAACAAAACAACGCTGGGACTCCCTAAACATCAGCAGCTGATGGAGCCCATACATATTCCCCAGACCAGCGCCCCTCCACAACAACAGATGATGCCTACGGTTTCGCAATCAGGACCTCAACCATTGGCGGCGCCGCGACCAATGCACGTCAATCCGTTGAGTTTTGCCGACTTTAGTCTCCCGAACCACCCGTACCAGAATTGGTACGAACCGCCTAGTCGAAATTCTCACGGTCTCCTCTGAGATGGGCTGTACTGAAATCAACAGTAACTGGACGGGTTGTAGCAAAGATGTATATACGGATATATTTACGGACCAAAAGGGGGCGACAATCTATTGTCTTGCTCGAATGTTGTGATATTTATTGATACCTACGAGGGCGGCATATGCGGTGTTTTTCTCTTCTTATTTCGTGTCACTTACTCTTGGTTGTACATCTTTCACCGCGCGGAGTATATGTGTAACTCCACAGAGGGCCGACGGACGGTGCTTGGGAATCTGTATGTAGAAAGGATCAGAGCAAATCGGGTCGGGTCGGAAGCTTGGCATCAGCGATGGTTACTTTGCAAGGCACTGGGCTGGGCATGAATGGGTTTAAAAGCATGGGAACGTGTCTTGTCTGGGCGATATGCATTCTGCAGGGCGTTGAACATTGTCACCGTTGTACATAAAAGCATCACAGGGAAACGACAAGCAAGACATGTCGAATACGATGCCTGTTTTCAAGCAAGGAGCGAGGAAATATTTTGCCTTTATTCACGTCATTGATGATATGTTTGATGTTTCTGCCCTTCTACGCCTCTTGGCTGAGTGAATGAGATTCAGCGGAAATACCCTTAAGGGTAAGCAGTAGAATACCAGGAGATAGGTAGGTAGGTACCTCACATCTATGTCTGTTACCACCAGCTTGGGCCTTAGGGAGAGAATATAGCTCCCTCGTCACTAGGCATGAGTTTCCAAGTAGCAATGATAGGTGATATCGACAATCTTGGCGCCAATGCACAGGTATCCCCTGCCGCCGGGGGCCTCAGCACGCGCATACAGACATATCAATCACATCCAACTAAATATTTGTAGACGCATACCAAGCGCCGTTTTATTTCCAGGAACGCCACTATTGATACCTGGTTTGCAATCTAGAGTCATCCGGGAAATACCGTTCTCGTTAGTAATGGTTGGGGGAGGCGAGGACAAACATCGTACCCCTGAATACGTCTTAGATTATTTAACCGCTCAACAGATGCATGGGTCACTCGTACGGACGAGTTGGGGTAATTTGCTCACATTCCCACGATATCAAGACATGAGAGTAATGTAGGGATCATTCTGTCCATGGGAGAGATATTCTATTACTCAAATCGAGGCCTGCATGTTGTGACATTCGTCACTCCAAGAGAATATCAGCGGAGAACTTGGCTATAAAGAGGTAAAAGAGGCCCCCAGGTAGAAGAAGAGGAAGCTATTAATACACTACATCGCGTTTGCAAGTCAATATCCAGTAGCTTATATCCGGCCTCGAAATCTAGTTAGGCGCCTATTACATGCGCAAACTGGTCGGTCGATCTACCTCGGTACCAGCCACAAGGTTCTACGACCCTACTATTCGTATTAAACTACCTAATCTACAAGATTTCTACCTTGTGAATAAGACGTAGTCTATTGCTGTAACAATAGGACTTCATAGATATCCACAAAGTAAGGGATAAACGTAAGTTCTGGTGTCGCTCACAGAATGCTAGCTTTCAACCCCTTACAAGCTTGGGTACCTATGCATAGACCAGCTCGAAGATATACTAAACTTTGCTCACGTTACTCACCATTCAGTCTATACACTTACTACTAATAAGTTCTGACTTTCGTCTACTATAGAGGTCCTCGCATCATAAGTGTCTTTGGAGTAACTTGATAATTCACCCTGCAAGCGCTCCAGAGAACGATGTGGCTCGATAAAACCAATTTCGATACAAGTATACGAGTCGGGTAAAGCTATTCATTGCGCCGCGTATATCAATGCTTAATCATTTGTCAACGCCAACATTGCCAGTAACGTCCTTAAAAGCCTCCAAAGCGTGCCCAAGGGCATCCCGTACGCCATTTACCCGGGCGATCATGTCAGCTCCTAGAGGAAGTATACGCTCAGCTTCACGTCCAGCCCCAACACCCTCGCCAACTACTACCTCATAAACAGCTTTCATGGCCTTATCTTTGTCGCCGAAGGTGAATTGTGCCGCAGACGGCCCACCGGAAAGAAACTGGATCATCCGGTCGGAAACGGAACCCCTGTAGTCGTCCGGAAGCGGGTTCTTTCCCACGGCGGCGGCAGCACCCATGTTCGTGTTGAAGGCGCCGAGGATGACAGTCAGAGTTCGGATATTGAAGGGAGCTACTTCCTTTGCCAGGACTCTAGTAATGCCTACGGTTACATTAGTACACCGTATAAGAGGCCAACAGAAACTACAACAGCAATATGTAGGACACATACCATCAAGACCAGATTTCGCTCCCGCATAAGGCCCCATCGTATCCCTACCATCGAGGGAAGCGCCCGTGCTCATATTCACAATAACGCCGTACCTCCTCTTCCGCATATGAGGGACCACCGCCCGAATCAGTCTCAGTGGACCAAAGTACATGCTCTCCATCTGGCCGCGGATCTCATCCTCGGTTGCGATCTCTACTGGTGAGAAAATCGAGTACCCGGCATTGTTGACCAGGACGTCGATCTCAACGCCCTCCTTCTCGAGGTCCTCGATGACATCCGCGCTGTTGCGGTCGTCCACGTCGAGTTTAAGCCATCTCCCCCCTTTGCTCTCGACCTCGGCGACGAGCTCCGGGGTTCGAGATGGGTTCCGCGACGTTGCAATCACAGCGTGCCCGGCTGCGAGCGCGATGCGGGTTAGTGAGAGCCCGAAACCGGAGGAGCAGCCTGTGACGAACCAGGTCAGCTTTGTTTTAGGCTTGGTGAATGTGATAGACGCCGTAGACATGATTGCTAGTATGTATCAGGTTATTGAAGCTTAGCTAGTCATAAATGGAGAGTAACTAGACCGACCTGGTGTGTACTTCGAGTAGCTGGGAAACGAGGAATCTACCCAATTTTATAAGGCTACGAATGGACGCTCATTTCGTTAACTCTTGGTTATCACAGGTGTATCCGGTGTTAATGCAGTATAACACCGTGTGATGATCCTACCCGCCGTAGTCATCGTCATCTATTTGAGACTCAGGATACGAGAATATACTGGATCCCTAGTAAGCTGAGTCAAAAGCTTCTGGGATTCAAGCACGCTCGTTTTCATGGACTCATTATACTACCCCTTGCCAATGAAATATGCAATGTGAGCTTCCTATTTGATCATATCAAACGACTAAGTTCTTTAGGCCCTGATCATCCCGAGAGTAGGTGTGTCTTGGAGTCATAGTTGCACTAGTTAGGACGTACCAGAAGTCGGAATTAACGACATTTCAAGGATGTATCCATTCTCACTATAAAAACGACACTATTAATTATGATCGAAATCATATTTATTTCGCGGCTTTCTTAGAGGCTGATAATGTACGATAAAGCAAGGCGTTGTGGCAGTTGCTGGCGCCAGCTTAGCTCCATTGCCCTTAATAAGGTAATAACACATGTAATGATAGGCCACAAAGAGATCTAGTTTTCAATTTGGTATTCATGACACCGGGCTTTGAGCTGTTAACCCCGAGTAACTCCTGAGTTGACACTATGCATAGTATCTGTAGACAGGTGAGCCAGAATAATGGAGGATTCATACCGGTCCTTTTGTTCTTCACCATGTAAAGAAGGTCAAAGGTTATTGCAAACCGTATTATAGTCCGTGAGACGAAGTAGTCGCTATACCATGAAGAGTCGAAATATAGCTCTGCAGTTGGCTTCCAGAGAGATGTGATTTAAGCTACGTGAGCCACATGTCAAGAGGCATGTAACTTGTAGCAAACGTTACGTCTATGTATATTGAGAGCGTATATGTCAAAATGAAGAGGAATCGGGTTTGGGAGTGGTTCAGTAGGGCCATACTGGCGGGTACCATGGGATTATTGACGTTCCATTAAATTACCGATCATGGATGAGAGCAAGAAATGAAGAGGGCTGCTTCAAGTTGTTTTCTCCCTCAAATACGAATCCAGAAGTCTTCGTATTAAGATCAAATCTAAGAAGGTTCTCTCGCCCTCTTAGAGAACTGAGACTGCTGAGTATGGCTACAAACCTGAACAGGAGACCTTGTGGTCCATTGCCAGCACAGCTTTCAAGACCAACATTTTAAGGCTCTACCTGCCTCCTTACGCGTCAAAGTGCATATGATATACCACCCGGCGTATGCGGCTGAGAATGCTACCCCCTTTCTGATGTATATAATTTTAATATGCTATCTTACGGCAAGGTAAAGCCAATGACAAGACATACTCAATAACGTTAACCCCAAGCCACGACTGTCCTATCTCTTGGCTACTGCAATGACTTCTCGGCACGTATAGAGTGGAGTGGGACTTAATACAGATGCTGCATACATATCTGCCTCACGTTAATCTTGTATTTTCTAGGCGGCGAATTACAGACTCTTAAAGACCCATGGCCCCCAAACCTGACCCTTTTCTATGCCCCTAAACCACTGATATTTCTCAAGGGGACCGCCCATCAAAGCCGATCCTGGATTCTTCCGTATGCAAACCGCTTTCCCTTGCTACCCTCATTATGTGTCAGAATATCGCACCCGGTTGGCTTCGACGCTCTAGCCCCACGGCATAACGAAAGGAGCAATGGGGGGCTTGATTCAGCATTGCGCAGTGGTTTTTTATATTTCTATCACATTCGTCAATGTCAATTTCCACTTGGTAACTGGCACAGCTATTTTTTCGAGAGAATTACTCGACTACCCCTATGAGTGTAAGAGAATTTTATATTGTTGTTTTTGTTTACACTATAAATGCTCTTAACCTAAGCTTTGCATTGTTCAGGAATCTCTCATCAGTACTAGCCAGGTAGCATGCTATGAATTGATTAGAACCCCTTCTAGGTCATGAATCTATTCAGTCACTACATTCATATGTATTACTAACACTACGTATATGACAGACGTAATATTAGCAGATTGTACCAATGGTAATGATGAGCTATACCAAGCTGCGTACTACCGAGATAATACAGAGAGCACACCTGAAGACATCACGCAAGTCGCAACTCCAAATGGTCAACGTCATGTCTGGGAAAATTCCGAATCGTGGGCGTACTTTGCCGATACCAGTACCAACTTCACGGCTAGGCTGGGACCAAAGGGCGAGGATGGGGAGTACTCTGGGAGCGCATATAATGGCTATGCTCACTTCAACTGCTACCAGCAATCTCCAACCTACGTCTATGGCGGCGGCAGCGTAGAGTGTTATCGTAGGTACAACTGTAGTCATGGTACATCCGCTCCCTATCGGTTTTAATTCAAGAGGTGTATGCTTACCTACCTAACAGCTTCAATATCTGTCATAGTAACGACCTTCTCTCCGCTATCACGTTCTACAAGTAATGAGGTCCGGACATCCTCAAGTATATCACCGCCGCCGCCGCCACCATCACCACTTACAATTAACAAGACGTCGTCGTCAACGAGGAGTGCGTCACCATCTGTCACTGGCACGAATTCGTCATCGGTGGTTAGAGGGCGATTACCTACAATTAGTACGACCTTATCCTCGTCAAGTAGTCTGTCATTCTCACCCACAGTGAACACAACTTCGCCATCCTCAACTAGTACATCATCACCTACAGTGAGCACAACATCATTACCATCAAACAATGCTCCGCCGCCACCATCCAACAGCGGCACATTCCTATCGACAACTCAAGTCATTGGCATCGCTATCGGTGTAGCGTTATGTGTCTTAAGCGCTGGGGGTGTGGGCGCATTCGCGGTATGGAAGGGGCGGAAGCGAAAGGGGGCGCAGAATGCCGTTAAGCCTCTGGATGAGCAATTGTCTGACACATTTGAAGAAAGGAAGGCGGCATCACCAAGGGTGGAGGCAGATGGGCTACCGGCAGGGGGCGAGTTGGACGCACCGCTTCCTATTCGTGAACTGTATGGACGGTCGTGCCCGGCGGAGATCCATGGCTGTCCTGTGGCAGAGCTGGAGGGGGACGACGCACATGGGCATGGTAATTGGATTTAATACAATTGGAACTCGGGACGAAATAATCTTTAATTTAAAAGACTTGAGGAGTGGCGGGAGTGCAATACGTAGGCCGCTGGAATAATGCTCCCAGTTCTTTATACGTCAGGGTTAGGGTTAGGGCAAGGGAGACATAGTCCATGTAAAAGAAGGGGCGTTTCGTCCAGGAATCGTTTCGATGATTTGTTGGACTTTATTGAATTGGGATTGAGATACTTCGGAATTAATTAGGTACTTTTCTATAGCTTGAAGCCTACATGTAGGTAGATGTGAATTATAGAAGAAAGCTCGCTGAAGCTGGCTGGCTGGATGAAGATCGCAAGGGTCCGTTTAGAGGTAGCTGCCGAGCTACATTAACTCGGGTACGGGTATCCACAAGGCTTATCAGCCCCTGTGACGTCGCGCTGATAAGCTCTAGCTGCCCTTAAACACGGGTTCATCTCAGGCTTTCAACCTACAATCCAATTGAAAGGTTTACCAGCCTCGTTGCTGCCTACTTTCATAAAGCTGTATATAACCCCCACTGTTGATTGTGGATTGTGGTTTTATACACCAACATTCGGATACCGGCGGGCAACTGACTATGCCACCTCGTTTGTCTCTTCGGTGCCTTCAATCTCGCAAACGTACTTGGGGAGAGCTGTATCACACGTCGTTACTGGATCGTCACACCCCAAGATCTCCTATCTAATCTGACCTCGTCCTCATCATGAGTGAGCTTCTCAATTACCTGGTACAGCATGACGAGAACTTTAGAAGGTAAAACACCATTTATCCCCGTCATCTTAACAAGTCCTAACATAAGAAAACCTGCCATCAGAGCTCGTCTCCCAGCTCTCTACTCTGATTTCCGCTCCCAACGAACCCTAAACCCGGACGGCTTTGTAGCCAATGTTGCAGCATGGAAGCGGGGGCTCTCTTCGGCTGCCTTAGCTGGTTACGCACCGTCTAAATCAACGACTCGCAACCACCTTATACTCGATCTAGATGGCGATGCCCTGTTACGTTCCCTCGAGACCAAGCAATTCGGACGGCCACTGGCGCTGGGCACCGTATTACAAGATGCTCTAGCGAATGGGGAGATGATGCCACTACAGCAATTTCTCAAGGCCAAGGAGAGCATATACTACCGGTCGTGGGGAAGTCTACCGTTGGCTGTGGTATCCTGGGGGCTACGGCAGGTTGGGATAGGCGGACCGGGTGACAGCTTGCCCAAGGGCCAGTTCGTGGTGCTACATAACCTAGAAGTGGTCTCCAAAGCGTTTAGCGAAGCGACCGCAAACCGCACATCGCCATTCGAGCGGACCTTTTCAAAAGCTCATTTCCAGCGGACATTTGCGGATGGTTTACTTGAGAACCAGCGATTATCCGAAACAGACCTCGAGGTGCTAGTTAAGTTCCTCTCGCGGGATAAGCATGTGCTAGCCACGGACGGGAACACGATTAAGATTCGGAGTGGAAACGATGACGCTGCTATCACGGAGGAAGACTCGGCCATTGCATCTCTAAAAGAACTCATGGAGGACTTGACACGACAGACCGAGGTGTTGAGCCGACGCATCGACGAGCTGAATATCGCCGCTCAGGATGCGGTGCGTAGGAAGAACCGCATCGCTGCGCTGGCTGCTCTCAAGTCGAAGAAACTGGCCGAGACGAATTTGTCTCGGCGTCACGCTACCCTCAGCCAGCTGGAAGACGTCGCCTCCAAGATTGAGCAGGCGGCTGACAATGTTCAGCTCGTTAAAGTCATGCAGTCGAGTACAACGGCACTACGTAGTCTTAATGCCCAAGTCGGCGGTGCCGACAAGGTCGACGAGGTGCTAGATAACCTGCGCGAGCAGATGGGCGAGGTAGACGAAGTAGGTAACATCATTGCCGAAGCCGGCCCCACGGCTACTGTCGACGAGGAAGAGGTCGACGACGAGTTCGAGGCCATGCTAGCCGAAGAGCGGAAGAAGGAAGAGGAGGCCGAGCGGATCAAGCGAGAGGCACAGCAGGAGAAAGAGGCCGAGGAGACAAGGCGGAAGTTGGCCGAGCTGGAGAAGCTGGGCCCTTTGCCCGGAGCAGAAGAGAAACTCAAAGAGAAGGAAGACAGGCCCATTACGCCTATTACCGCTACTACTAAC
Source organism: Hypoxylon sp. FL1857 (assembly GCA_022578955.1). Lineage (NCBI taxonomy): Eukaryota > Fungi > Ascomycota > Sordariomycetes > Xylariales > Hypoxylaceae > Hypoxylon > Hypoxylon sp. FL1857. Next base: position 243,160 of record MU400375.1, on the reverse strand, counting down.
GTGCTAGAGGGGATCACCATGGGAAACGATAATAAGCCGGAGGCAGAGAAAGAAGCGCAAACGGCTCAATAGATTTGCTAAGGACCATTTAAGTAATACATCTTTTTTCAAATAGGCACTCCTATAGCTATCGTGATATTACTATATTTCTTGGCGAAGCATCTAGATCTGCCCTTCCACTCTCATTATCTGAGAACGCCGCTTCCGAGGCGTCTGAGGGAGCAATCTCGCCTGTCAAATCAATTATACCCTTGTCCGTCACCGGGTCTACTTGTTCTTGCGGCTCCTCCGAATGTTCTAATGAAGCTAACATCTCCGTATCCGGCTGTGGCGTCGGCTCCTCATCCCCATTTCGCTCTCCCCCATTATCACCCTCGATGCTTTTCTGCAGCGCATCCGCCCCGTTTCCACTTCCACTTCCACTAGCTTTCTGTTCTGCGGACTTTTTATTCCGTCGCGCGTTGGCTATCAGGTCTTTGAACGAAGTATCGTGCTTTGCGGCCCACGCGGCGCCGTCGAAGTCCTTGTCCTTGATCTGCGCCCCCATGTTGAGCGATCTTGACGATGTCGGCGCTCGGGTGCCCATGGTGCGCTCCCACGTATCTAGATCGCGTACTAGGTCTGTTTTGCTTCGCGGATATTGCGAGTCGCAGTTTGCGTTCCATATCGTGGTCCATTCCTTGTGTCTCCTTTCCATCATTTGCCGACCGCCTAACGTCGATAGGCCGAGATCCCCTAGCTTTCTCTTTAGTTGTGGCTCTTTGAGCATCGAGTAATTTACTGCGGGTAAGCGCTCGTAGGTCCTGGCTGGTTGCTTTTTGGGCGAGGACGAGGAAGAATGGGCGTTTGGTATGCTCGTAGACCGCGAGGAGTCTCGCTTTGAAGGCGTTTTTTGTAGTTGTGGCTCCTCTGGACAGCCTCTTTCAATGTGCCTATCGACTTGGGTCGCCTTCATGCGCTGCCAGCAAATAGGACATGCGACTAGGCCGTCGTCGGGTTCGAAGTCTGCTTGGTCTTGATCTTGGTCGGGGACGTCTGCCTCCAGGCGCGCCATCTCGGAGGTGGCTTCCATACTTCTCGACTTGCTTAGCCTTGCAGAAGACCGTAATCTCTTGCCCGATGGCTGGCTAGACGATTCAAAGCCTTCTGTCTCTCCTAGCTTTCTCTTCGCCGGCTCGGCCACCGTATCTTGAGACCTCTTCGCAAAGAGCAGGACATCTGGGCGAGTCTTGGTGAATGCAGTGACGACCTCTTCCATGGACCAATTACTACGTAGTCGCATTTCTTGCTCGGATGTGCGACATAGCGGGCATTTGCCATCGTTGGAAAGCGCGCGACGAATGCATATGGAGCAGAAGGTGTGGTTGCAAGAGGTAAGCATTGGCGTCTTGTAGAAATCTTTGCAGACTTCACATCGAAGTGCGGCTTCTACGGCGGTGAGGCCTGACAGCGGCGTCGACAGCCAATCCGTTGAGTCGGTGACATCGTCAAAGGGTTCGAGGGTGGCCTTGTCATTCATCGTCGCATATAGCTCGTGTGTTGTCGTTTGGCAAATTGAGATTGCTCATGCCAGTGGACACGAACCCAATTCCCGAAGATGGTCCAGATTCGACGGCTGCGATTGCGACTGTGAATTGTACACAGGTCCTTAGTATACTTTGTCGTCAGCGAATTTTGATTTGAGACAAGGAAAAGCGACTAGAAGCAAGAAGTGTGCAGGCCTAATGAGATCATTGACACAACTAAAACCGCGACTGACCCCTTCAAGACGCGCCTACCACTCAGCCACTTAAAAATCGAACCCCTGTAACTGGCTGCTCCTGCCCTGTAAAGTCAATTAGCCCCACCACTTAACGCGTCCTTCTTTCCAGACGCGACCGCCGCAGCTCAAGCTTTAATGCTGGGACTTTTGTTATCTTTAATATTTTAACTCAACTCTTACCAGCAGCAAGTGATCCTTTTTCAGGTTTTCTACAGACAGAAAGAGAAAGGAAATTTACTTCTGCTCGTATGGAAACGCCGCAAACCACCTTATTTAATTGTCTTTGAAGAGAAAATCAATCAATATGGACGACTATAAGCAATATCTGGCTCAGAAGCTCCTCACAGAGGACCAGCTTGTGAGTTAGGAGATAATACTATTATCCGGGTAGTATTTTACTAACTTTGCCTTCTCAAAGGTCACATATCGCCTTCTGAGCCGAGCCTTGAAGGTGCATGTCAATACTGCCAAGGAGTTCGTATTGCCATTCGGGAGATTTGAAGAGGGCTGACAGTTTCCCAGGATGCTCTACGAGTTTCATAAATGGCAGAACGATAAGCGTCCGAAGAGCCTTCACGCCACTTATCTTGTGTATGGCACGAAGAGAGCGGTGGAAAAGGCAGAGGAACAGGACGGCGATGTTGAGATGACCGATTCACAAAATTCAGAAGAGTTGCACGTCCCTTATTCGGACGAGGTCCCCACTTATACACTCTCACTAGTTAAGGAAGAGCAACTGCAGGGTCAGTAACAACGCTCTGAGCTCCGCGGAAAGACTAGCTAATAGAATGCAGATGTGCTCGCGGAATACGACGAGGTCACGTCGATACACGTCTACAGCTTGGCGCCGCATCCACTCAAAGATCTGCAGCTCCTAGCCGATACAGCTCGACAGGTCCTGGCTATGTCGACTTCGGGCGATGTTCCGGCCTCAAGCAAGGCCTTCGGTTCAATCGCTAACCCCAACGTACGCAGAAGGGAACGTCGTGGTCCAGTATCAAGACCCGCTGCCAGTGCGCCTGCTCCTAAGACCGAGCCAAAGCAAGAGGCTAAACCTGCGGCCGTAAAGGAGGAACCAAAAGTAGCTCCTCAAGCTAACGCTAGAGGTTCGGCGTCTACAACCGCTAAAAAGTCTGCCGGTGTTGCTTCATTGAAACGTCAGGGTTCTTCAGGAGGAATTGGGCAGATGTTTGCCAAACAAGCGGCCAAACCAAAGAAGCCTGCCACGAAAGCTACAGGGTCGGGGGCATCATCTGCTGCAGCGAGCGCTGCCGAGGAAGACCAGAAAATGGCCATGTCTGATGATGGAGAAGACGACGCAGTGCCAATGCCAGAGCGCAAGGACGAATCAGCCAGTGCCAGGCAATCAAGAAGGGACCGACAAGCTGAACTTCGCCGCATGATGGAAGAGAGCGAGGAAGAAGAGGAGAAGCCGGAAAGTCCGGCTGAGGAACCCATGGAGGAGGAACCAGCTCCGCCTGAGCCGGAACCGGAGCCGAAGGCAGAAGAACCCGCCGAGATAGTGTCGAGCGCGGGTGGCGGTCGGCGAAGGGGAAGACGACGGGTCACGCGCAAGAAGCAGGTCATGGATGACAAAGGTTACCTCGTCACGATACAGGAGCAGGGCTGGGAGTCGTTCTCAGAAGATGAGGCCCCTCCACCGCCGCCCAAAGCGAAACCTCAGCCGGTCAAGTCGGAACCCGCTGCGAAATCCAAGAAGGGTGCGGCAACGAAGGGCCAAGGCAATATCATGTCCTTCTTTTCGAAGAAGTGAAGATAGTGCTGGTTGCTTCGTAGTGATTAAGGGAAATGACTAAATTGGGAGGATAAGAAAAGTTGACTTGGCCTCGAAACCTGGTAGCAGAGTATAACATCTAATTTTCACTTGACTTCACCTATCATTAATACACCACGAGATGAAAATTTAATTCATACTCATGTCAGGAAAGAATCGTCAAGAGCCAATGTCTACTTGCGATACGTATGCTAATTGCCGGCCCTTACATACTAGAAATCCTAGAACTTGTTTGTCAGTGTATTCAGCCTTGGTTGGAACTGGTAATGCTTGCTTGTTAGGAGGCATATGCATGTATGCTTTGACAAGGTATGAAATCAACGATTTATGATGACAATATATATGAAATAATTGAAACGCCAAACCATCACATCGCTGTTGCAATGCAGCAGTGCTCTGCATATGAGTCATGCGAATTGCTTACTTACGCGCGCAAGTGACTTTGATAAACAAGGAAATACTCGGCAGATCTTCATCTGATAGCGGGAAGAGCTATCGTCATAGCCATTTACGCACGTACCTAGGCCACGTAGGACGTCCCAACGACTTGTATTATGACTTGATGAGGTAATCGACGTATTAGTTATACGCTTGATATGCCTATGAGCAGAATTGGGACGAAAACCTGTTGGACCACGGAGGATGAGCCATACGAAATAGCTAAGTCGGGAATTTACGTAAGCGGAGCAACGGAGCAACAACCAGGCCGTCGGTGTCCGGGGTTAGACTCGGACTCGGGTTGTTGGGGCGGACACTATTCCGCAAACACGAGGCAGTGCAAGGATAGGAAGCCTGAGGTTACGGAGCATTTTCGTGGCAGGAACATGAAGTTGATCCCGTGAGCAATTATGCTACATCTGATACATACAGTCCTTGGGTTCCCCCACTTGGGGCTCGAGGCGGCTGAATGGATATATACATGTAGTCTAAAATGCTTAGATTGTTAGTGGGTAACATCGAGATAGCGAGAGGCGAACAGGCTACCGCGTCGCGTGCCCACCGCGAAAAAAAAACTAAAACTCGCTGAGCGAAGTTTTTCAAAAAGGCGCGGGCTTAAGAAGTTGATAGAACGATCGAGATCCGAGAGGAGGCTTGAGAAGACACTGGGTGGAATTTTTTCTTTGCTTTTTCTGTTTTGCTATGAGTAGCAAGTTCCCTTATTGGTCTGGCTGGCTTGCTATGGCATGAATCTCAACGAGATTGCCGTTATCTCGCAATACTAGGATCTCAGCTAGCGCTTCAGTACTGTATGGATTAGTGGGAGCAATATGCCGAGTTGGAATCGAAAAGGGACCTGGTATTTTGCCACTGCCAAGTTGCATTGCCGTTTCTCTTGTCCCTTTGAAGAAAAAACCTGGGGAAACCAAGCCAACATCATGAGGTCTTCTCCTCGATAGCCTCGAATTGACACACTACAAAGCTGGATGTAGAGCTGTACCTAGGTATGATGATGCACCTGAACGAGAGGGCGTAGGTGTCGTCAAATTCCGACAGACTGGGATTGAGATTCCGGATTCACCCACTGGCCAGGATGATGACGTTTCCTCATTGGGAATCTCGGCCAGAGTTGGACGAATCAGAGTTGGCCTCCCTAAACCCGGTGCCCTACACGCGTCCTAATCATCCCGGTTTCTCTTCTTGGCTCGACTAAAAAATTGCATCCGAAGGTGCCGCGCCGCTTGCTAGTTCTCTCGTCCGTGCTATTCTCAGCTGTAGCCTGCAAAGGCGTAACTGCCATCCTTGACTTCTAGGCAATAAGATTGTTTCGTCATGGGAGCCTGTGAATTAGAGTGACGATCTGGCCTTTAACATACAGGTGGGGAATAGTAGCACAAATAGGATTGTTCCAAAATTGAGTGGCGATGTCAAAATTGTATTAGTCTGCTTATTACTTTCCTATACACTAGTAGTAAACGGCGGCCTCTATTCGGATTTGTTGTTCAATTGTAATGATATCCGGATGTGGACGGACTTAAGCTTTTCTTTTATCCTGTCTCCCGGGCTTACTATACTTCATCGGTATAGTATAGTTGGATACTGACGTCGTACTCCTTGCTGCCTGAGAAAATGACAATGCATACGTACAATGGATGCTAATGATATCAGAAAGACTTGCAATTACAATTCTGGCAGCCTGCCTCGAGTTACGTAGTGTGTGACCTGGAGTCTGAGTCACCAAACAAAAAGAAAAAAAAAATAGCGACGAAAAGATGGCGGGGTGGAGGGGCTGGTGGCAGTGGCCAGGGCTGCATTTGCCATTGCCCATGGCGCTCTCTGCTACTGCGTCCTGTACCCTGAGGGAACTGCAGAGCTCGCTAAATGCAGTAGACATTTGCAATAACGGCCCTAATAGACTTCCCGGATCCTTCCATTTTAGCCCCGGGCTCCACTGTTTGAATTGGAACTTCGTGGAAATGTAACCTCGCAGCTGCCTCGAAAGCCAACTGGAAGTGGTCAGCAGCAAGAAAGAGCCGGAGAACATTAGCATAGGGCTAATGCACGCAGCACACCCTGGCACCCTGGACCTTCCCCTTCCACTGAGGCCCTGCAAAGTTAGGAAAATACGACCCGTCGCTTTTTTATTGCATCTCCAAATCCAATATCATCCACCAAATCCCATCTCTACACCGTCCCAATCCTTTTGATGAGATTCCTCTTTCCTCTCCGTTCTCTTCTTTGCAACCAACAACGCCTTTTCTCAACTATAGTATTAGCGCGTTTGTTTGGCGGCTGTGGTGCTGTCAAATGAACCTGCAACGACCCATTTTATCTTTTCTCTATGTAAGTCGTCATTGATCTGGCCGTTGCCTTCCGTGTTCGCGCTTGCGATTTCGAACAAATTTTTTTTTTTTTCGTACTCGAGCGGTGAATTCGCCAGACCGAGTCACTCGCGCGCGCAAATAGCATACCAAACTTCCCTCCTCCCACTTTGCCCTTCGATCCCGAGGAATCTGTCGAGTTGTGCTAACCATTTAATCCTTTGCTATCAATTCAGTCACCCTCCCCTCCTGGCGTCATCTAAATGCCCACCATCTACTCGTCCTTGTACCAGAATTTCATCCGTCAAGGATTTGCGAAATCTTTCACTCACGGCTACGCGCAATCCGTTGTAGCTGCAACCCATCCCCATGTTCTAAACTCACAGAACCGTCCGTCGTTCGCTCGACGTAACAGTCAGCGCGTCGGACGCCTTACTGGTCTTCAGCTTCAGAATGCTTTCCATAATTCCACGAATGCCCAGCATGACCTCCGCCATGAGAGACATGCCAACTATGGAAACCTAGACGCCTACTTCGAGGCTTTGAGGAAACAGCAGGACACTGGCGATGTCGAGAAAGAATGGACTCAATTTCAATTTCTCAAGTCTATAGAGTGGAAGCCGAATGCTTCCTCCGTACTCGAGGCACCCGAGTCCAAGACACCGAACGCCGATGCTGCCGAAGCCATCGAGGCTAGCCAGACTGGAGACGAGAACCGGCCAGTTCCTGTTGACGTAGAGGCGGCGTTGGCTCACATCGATGCTGCCATTGAAAAAGAGATTGAAGTTCGCGAGTTGCGAGAAGCTCTGGAGGAGAGCTCCACGCAGTCTCCAAGGGCCCGAACCCCATCTCTCGCAAGTGGCGTTCAGTCTCGAGCCCAGACACCCGTCATCGAAAGGTCGGCGACTCCCGCCAGCATTGCTCGCTCCGCAACTCCACCGGTCGATCCCCAATCTCAGAGCTATGCAGACCATCTCACGAAGCTTTCTGAAGATGGCCGATATGCTGAGATTCCTGCCGTTTTCGAGGCCATGCTTGTTGCCGACATCAAGCCTATTGCCGCTGCCTACAATGCTCTGCTAGTCGCTGCTATTCACATCCCTACAGAGAAGATTGAGGTAGTCTCAAAGGCTCTGGATGTCTATGCCGACATGATGCGACGGAAGATTGTGCCAGACAGTGACACATACAACATCCTAGTTGGGTTGTTAGCTGCTCGATGTCTCGAAGTGTCTTCCCTCAAGAAGGGTCTCGAAGACAAGCGTCTCCGCTTTGGCGGTATGGATGAGCCTGGGAAGTTCATGTTCGCATCGAATGAGCTGGAACATGCCATTCTTTCGGAGGACGACAGGCTCGACCTCGCCGTGAAGCTGTTCGAGACGTCTGTTTTGACCAGCAGAGCGAACTACTCGTCGGAAACTTACCATCAGCTCATCTCAGCATGTGCCCAAGCTGGCCGTGTTTCTGACATGCTCCACCTGTTCGAGCATATGGAATTGAGTGGCGCCGTCCCCTTCGCTGCTACCTTCCCGTCCATGATTACCGCGTTCGCCAATACGGGTGACTTGGCCAGTGCCGTCGAGTGCTACAACGAATACAAGGAACTCGCCGTCGCTCATGACAATGGCCAATATACACTCAATGATCGACTGGACTCTCAGGTCTACGCCTCGGTAATCAATGCTTACGTCATCAATGATAAGCTGGATGGTGCCATGAAGTTTTACGAGAAGATTGTGAAGTCTTATGGAGTGACTGCAGTCGAAATCCAAGATGCTATCATCAGCGGAGGGTTCGTCAAGGGCTTCACCGCGAGGGGAATTTATCATGAGGCGCTTCAATGGGCTCATGCCATTGAGAACACTGTCCGTTTGAACGCAATGGCGGATGTTGCGACTGCTGCGGCCGACGCCGGCGACAGGCATACTGCGGTTGCTGCTTTCGCAAACCTGCCGTCCGCGTTCCAGGGCATCGCAACCCCAGCAATGGCTTTATTAGCTGCTAGTGTTCGGGAAGGCGATGTTCCAGCGGCTGCTCGATACTGGCATGTGTTGAGCAGCCCCGAAACAAAGGTTGATTCTTCCTTCATCGAGCCTACAGCTATGTATGCTGTTGCAATGATTGGTTCTGGCCAGGTCGCGGAAGGGTTGGCCGAGTCCGAAATGATGTTCCAGCGAATCCGGGCTGCCGAAAACGAGACGAGGCCACATCTCACCGAAGAGTTGGAAGAGGGTATGGAGTTTATTTCCAGGTTCATGGCTACTCGTGGCATTGCGGATCCTCGTGAGGTTTCTTCTCAAACCAGCTTCACTCAGCAAACCTTTTCGGCCTCGCCTTACCCATCGACACCCACTGTATCTAGCTACGAGGACAACTTCGACCCCTATGCTCACAACACCGACTTCAAGGGCTCGTCCATCATCTCGGATGAGCTCGAGGGCGCTCATGGACGTAAGGGACCCCGACTCAACGAAGCATTGTCACGATTCCGCAACATGCGACGTGCTGGACGTCATCCGCGATACATCACCTATGCCAAGATGATCTCTGCCGCTGCACGAGAAAGCAAGATGGATCTCTGCCACGACATTCTGGCAATGGCACGAACTGATGTGCCTTTCCTCCCGCAATACTCTGTCGTCCGCTATGGCTGGTCTTCTATTCTCGATGCTATGGTCGGAGCCTGCTTGACGCTTGGTGATCGTGTCTTGGCGGAGCAGTACCATCTTGAACTTCTCGAGATGGGCGCTGCTCCCTCGGCAAACACTTTTGGTCTCTACATCACCACCCTTAAGGAATCGACTAAGACTTTCGACGAGGCTTCCGAAGCTGTCAAGATCTTCCACCGAGCCAAGGCCGAGGGCGTTGAGCCTTCATCGTTCTTGTACAATGCTCTGATTGGTAAGCTTGGCAAGGCCCGCCGTATCGATGACTGTCTCTTCTACTTCGCCGAGATGCGCGCTCTAGGTATCAAGCCCACCAGTGTTACTTATGGAACCATTGTCAATGCTCTGTGCCGTGTCAGCGATGAGAAGTTCGCCGAAGAGCTTTTCGACGAGATGGAGTCCATGCCTAACTACAAGGCTCGTCCGGCTCCGTACAACAGTATGATGCAGTTCTTCCTCACTACTAAGCGTGACAAGACCAAGGTCCTTGCCTACTATGACCGAATGCAGGCTAAGGGAATTGCACCGACTGCTCATACTTACAAGCTTCTTGTCGACACTCATGCGACGCTCGAACCCGTGAACATGACCGCTGCTGAGGTCGTTTTGGACATGATTCGTGCTTCTGGCCAACATCCCGAACCGGTACATTACGCTTCACTGATTCATGCTCGTGGATGCGTCCTCCACGACATGCCAGGCGCGAGGAAGATCTTCGATTCCGTTATGAGCGATCCGAGCATCCGCCCCAACGCCTGTCTCTTCCAAGCACTGTTTGAAGCCATGGTTGCTAACCACCAAGTCGCTGATACCGAAGCCGTTCTGTCTACCATGAAGGAGAAGCGTGTTGAGCTTACACCCTACATCGCTAACACCCTCATCCATGGTTGGGCTGCCGAAAAGAATATCGATAAAGCCACCTCAATCTACAACAGCGTTGGTCGCGAGAAGCGTGAGCCTAGCACATATGAGGCCATGACTCGTGCCTATCTTGCTGTTGAGGACCGTGAGCGAGCTAAGCTGGTTGTAGGCGAGATGCTTTCCAGAGGCTACCCCAGCGCTGTCGTCAACAAGGTCCTGGAGCTCCTCGGTGGCGGTAGCGGCGAAGAAGCTGTTGTCGCGTAAGAGATCTGCGCGATCAACGTCATCTCGAACCATTTCCTTTTCCTCCTATTTCCTTTGTTCTTTGCTTTTAACGCGATACCCCGTGTTGTGTTGCAAGAGGTCGATATGGTTTTTTACCGGGGTGGTCGGTTGAAGCGAAGGGCAGCATAGCTTATGTCGGGCCAGGCGTTTTTTGGACTGCATGTTAAAACGGATCACGGGTACCAGACATCACTGGGAAAAGGGTATCGGCTGGCGCGCCGGTTTTATAGACCATCTCCACTCTGCATATATTGCGAAAGACACTCCCATTTGATCACAACGATGAGGTTACAGGGGACCATCAAGGGGACCCTGGGCGGACGGCGGGCGATGGTTATGACGCCCATAGATTCAGGAGAGGGCGGCGTTTGGAAGGGCTAATGGTTGGCAATACACTCATGATAACCCCGTATATGAAATGGCATATATGGAACATGAGGGAGGGCGCTCATGCCTAGTGCAGGCGTGGCGCCGCGGGTGGCTCGCGTTGCCTTGTATGATAGAATCAATATCGTGGAAGTTGATCAAAGTTCTTTTTTGTGTCCAAATTGTGATATGATGTGGCTTTGCAGCCGTGCTCGTAAGAGCTATTTATAGTGAGCTGGCATCGATTATTATTATGAGCGATTACTACGTCTGAAGAAATAAGGTCGTATAAGTTGTTGACCTGGCCCTTCAAGCAAACTTGCCTACATGATATGATCTGATAAATGGACGATCCAGTATTACCCCTTAGGTTAATAACCAAAATTCAGTACAAGTCTTGACCCTGAAGGCATAGATGGCATCGTGAATAGGGGGCACCTGGCATATAGTATTTTGCATTAAGTTAAGATCAATCGTCCAGGCATTTCTTCGGTGTTGTTGACTTTGGAAGCATTCTTGTATGATCAGTCCCAACTTCGTACAGTTAGTTGCTTTCAACAAACAGTGGCACTATGAGCAGCGCCCAACTCGATAATAAGTCGTGGCCAGTTATGTCTAAAGGCTTGGATGCATCGCTATACCAGTGTCATTGAGAAAAATGTAGGGGGCATGCTTTTGAAATATTTCTCACGTAGACGTTTTCCGCTATGTTCATCATGTCTAGGTATTCTTTTATCTATACCCCCATACCAAGCCCCATAGCATCTCCATATGCCATAAGAAGCCATAAAACCAATGCAAACCACTTTCCTCGCCTCACCTACTTCTTCTCTTTTACCTCCCCTCCCACCGCGCCTCGAGCTCATCCAATATTGAACTCGCCAGCCGCACTCATAACCTCCTTCATCTTCATCCGCATTCTCCTCGCGGCATCCTCATCAGCCGCCCCAGCTCCACCCTCACCATCACTATCATCACCGCCTCTACCACCAGCACCAGCAATCTTCTTCTCCCCCTTCCCACCCTTCTGTTGACCCGCCTTAATCGTACGTCTAGACGGGCCCCCACCAATACCCCCCGGCGCCTCGCGCAGCGCAAAGCTCTTCGCCGTGTGCCCTAGGTGCAACTGCGTGATGTCGAAGTAGACGCGCTCGTCGCGCACATGCGTAGCGTAGGCGCGAATATGCGAGCGGAAGGCCTGGCGCGCCGAGTCCAAGAGCTTGGAATTGGAATTACTATTGCCTCCCTTGCCTTCTGTTTCTTTATCTTTATCAGAGGCGAGTAGGCGCTGCTCCAGGTGCAGCTGCAACGCTTCTGCGCGTGAATTGGGGGTCTGTCTTTCTGACACAAGAGTCTGGGGTTCGGAGGTCTTGTCCGATTTTGGGAGGGCTATGGGCGTTATGAAACCCTTCTGGAGCGTGGACTCGTACGATTGGGGCGCGAGCGGCGTTGCGGATTTGAGGAGCTCGACATATCCCTCCTCGCAGCCCGGTTGTAGGAAGAGCGTTGCTTTTCCAGGGCGGCCCGCTCGCGCGGTTCGTCCGATGCGGTGGACGTGGTCGTCGACGCTGAAGGCGGGATCATACTCGATGACGAGGTCCACCGCCGGGACATCGAGGCCACGAGAGGCAATATCTGTGGTGATGAGCACGGCTGGATTCTTGGATTTGTGGAAGGCGGCGAGGGTGGATGTGCGGACAGGTTGTTGGAGGGAGCCATGGAGTTTCAGGAGAGTGATATCGGGGTTCGCTGGAGATGTGATGTAAGCAGCTTCGGCAACAGTGTCCTTGGTCGGGGACGTATCATTGTCCGAAACTGGCTGAGACGGTGTAGAGCGGAGGAGGTCGAAGTGGAAGTTGACTGAGTCGGCGCAGGAGATGAAGATGATAGCTTTCATAACTGACCCTTTGCGGGCGAAGGATGATTTGAGTAGTGCTATCAGTGTGACCAGCCGCAGTTTAGCGGGAACCACAATGTAGGACTGTTTGAGCTGAGATGGCGCACTGAAAACAGCATCGTTGGTCTCGGCTGCTGCATCATCCTCTGATTTAGACGCCGTAATGTGCATGGCGTCTTGTAAACTGATCTCGCCCAGTCTTTGCACATTCATCTTCATTGTCGCTGAACAGAGGACAGTGACACGCCTTTGCGGTAAGGAAGCTAGAGTCACACCCTCCTTATTCGTCTCTTTCAGTTTCTCCTGGCGGATTTTCCCCACGATGCTCTTCAGCTCTTCTTCAAATCCCATTTCCATCAGCCTGTCGCCTTCATCAAGAACAAGCCATCTGACAGTACCGACGTCAAGAACCTTTGTATTGTCCAGATGGTCGGCGAGACGACCGGGCGTGGCAATTAATATGTTGACGCCCTTCCTTAGCCGAGCCTTTTCGGATTTCTTGCTCTCTCCACCTATCACGGTCGTGCTAACGATCCAAGGAGCACAGCGCAACACCTTCTCCAGAACGGTAGCAATTTGCTTGCAAAGTTCTCTTGTTGGGGCCAGGATAATAGCAAATAGGCCTGAATCGCGATGTATCTTGGTTCCCGTACTAGATCCGTCCTCCTGATGACTTAAAGCTATGATTCGTTGCACGATGGGCAATAAATACGCCAAGGTCTTTCCCGAACCCGTCTCAGCCTGCAAGAAAGCATCGCTGTCGTCCTTTATTAACTGTGGGATTGTATTCTTTTGTATAGAAGTGGGAGCTTTCATCTCAAGCTTGGATGATAGGTGTTGGGCAATGCGCGGGGACAATCCGAGGGCGTGAAAGTTTTCAGCCCCGTCGGATAACGGAGCATTTGACGGCTTCGTAGGCTCGGTTTCCTCGACGGGGTCCTCGAAGACGGTCCTCGGCGTTGGGTTGGACGTAAACAGCCTTGAAGTAACACCGCCGGGCTTCGAGGGTGCGTTGCCCGACTTGGTATTCGGATTGGGATGCTCTAATCTTCCATTTGACTCGCCAAAGGTCCTCTGGCGCTTCGCCGGCCTTTCATCGTGGTCATGTTGGGACTCTGCGACTCTGCGATCTCGTCGATCGTTGGACAGCGGGGTGGAATTGGCTGAACTCGCACGAGCATCTCGGCCCTTTCTGGCACTGCGCTGGGCATGGAGTCGATCTCTCCAACGGCCACCTGTGAACTTGACCTGCTTCTTGAGAGGCGCATCGCCAATTTCGAAATTCAGAAGCATACCACCGTCGGCCATGGTCGCGGATGCTCAGAAGGTTGTCGCAAAGAAGATCTGGAGGAGTGGCAGAATTCCCAAACTTTTTGGCGGTCAATTCTGATTACCTAAGGCACTGATTATGCGGTGCTAATCATTTAGCGCATTACATGCTTAATTGCATATAGCCCCGCAATATGGACGTCTACAGTATACTTGAGCCCTCAACTCCTTAACGACCATGTTTCTATACGATTTCATTGCTTTTATTCTCTATTTACGTCCATTATTAGTAGCACTTATACTGAACCACGCTTGTTCCTCGTCTCAATCGTTAATCATTATTGCCGCGTTGCTGATTAGAGCCCTCTGGGGTATCACGTCATTCCCGCGAGACACGCTTAGATCCAAACGAACAAGTATATCGCGACCTCATCGACCCGGTCATTCCCTCTCTGTCGTTTGACTTCTAAATCATCGAGTCATTGCTTTTTATCTTGTTTCCTTGCTTTATTCAACAAGATAATCATTTTAAGGACTATTGGTAAGAACACAGGTGAATATAGCAACTCTCGTAAAGCTCGAGTATATACCTCTAGTCAGATTAACGGGTTAACGAGGCCACTGTCATTGTCTGCCTTATAGCCTTGTCGAATTGAACCCTTGAAATCCTCCAGCCTTGACTCAAATCACCACCAGTGACCATTATGCGACTCTTACATACCACTTCATTGCACCTACATGAGTTTGTAGGTAAGCACAAGCCCAGATATGCTATCCTCTCCCATACCTGGGGCGAGGAAGAGATCCTGTTCCAAGACATACAAAATCAACAGGTACCGTCAAATGTTACTATCCACTCCGTATACCATATCTACCTTACCTAGTACTCACTCCGGTGGACCTTTAGGACTTAAAATGGAAATCCAAGATAGGATTTGAGAAGGTCGAAGGTAGTTGCCGCCAGGCTCTTCTAGACGGGTATGACTACATCTGGATCGACACCTGCTGTATAGACAAGACCAGCAGTGCAGAGTTGTCTGAGGCCATCAACTCTATGTTCGTATGGTATAAGAATTCGGATGTCTGTTACGCCTACCTCCAAGATGTCGAGATGTTAACCGACCTACCTGCGAGCCGTTGGCTCACCAGGGGGTGGACGTTGCAAGAACTCATCGCCCCCGAGGACGTCCGTTTCTACAACCGGTATTGGGGCTTCCTTGGGGACCGCTTTAGACTCGCCCCTGGAATTGCAGGTTAGTAAGTCGGATTCTGTGTGATATAAGACCTCTTTCCTCCTTTCTCAAACGTCTACTTTTACCCTACCTTCCGGACCAAACTTTCTGACCTCCATCGCAAAGGTCTGACCGGGATTGGGATGGATGTTCTCACTCGCGGTCACGTTATCAATAGCGACCCTTGGGAATCTCACACTCACATTGGTAATGGGGAAGGCTTTCAAGATTACAATAATTCACGATATCACTGCGAAAGCTGTCATTATACTCTAGTAACTATCGACGCTATACTCAAACGTTTCTGCGTGGCGGAGAAGATGAATTGGGTCGCCAAAAGAGAAACTACTCGAGTAGAGGACATAGCCTATTGTCTTCTCGGAATCTTCGGTGTTAACATGCCTTCGATATACGGCGAAGGTTTAGAGGCCTTTCGCCGACTACAGGAGGAGATTTTGAAACGTTCAGGCGACCAGTCCATCTTGGCCTGGCGGGCGGATCGAAACGATACCGAGCTAACCACTTCCCGCAGCACGTTCCTGGCCATCCACCCAAGACAATTCCAACTACGTGATTTATACATTCAACAGAAGTGGCTGTCCAATCTCGCAATGAGACCCGACGAGAATGTCACAAGCAAAATGGAGATAACACCAGGGAGGTTGGCTCTGACGACACTCCTCTGTCCTTTTCCTGCGAATGGGGAAGAGAATGAGTTACAAATCGCGATTCTAGACTGTATTGTGGGAAACGATTTAAAGTCCAGGCCTGCGCTGGTATTGGAGAGAATACCGAGCGGTAACGGATTACTGTTTCGTCGAGTTAAAAACCATCTAGTTTACGCAGTCATGCCTGCTCGCCAGAACGACGCCTGCGAAGTATATCTATTCAGCCAAGGTGGCTTTAGAGGTAAGATAGGACGTCTAGGTTGTATTAATACGTTCTCAGTTAACTTGACCGCCTTAGGATTCGACCTCAGCAGCATGATTAATATGGCGAACATTAGCATCGTAGAAGATGTGCCTGATACGACTTCGTACCCGGCTGGTTACAGTCCGTTCTGGTGGAGCGTACAGTCGCGGATCACGCCGTTCAGTCAACACCACACCGACAGCCGCTACAGCATCGTAGACTCGATACCGCGATTGCTTAATTACCAGGCCCGTACCCTACCAGCCTCCGAAACATATATCGTGGCTTTCCAAAACGAGTCATCGACGTTCTTCGTAATCTGGGGCCATTACTTGAGCATTCGCTGTACCGTAGTTCCTCTACGGGACCTATTCGACCAGCTTCGGAGCCATTCCCACCCAGACCTTATCTGCACGGTCAAGGATGTCATGGATGCTTTAAGGGATACGAAAATACCACAGGTTGACCTCCAAGCAACCCGTAACTCCTCCGAAACGATTGGCGAGCCTGGCATGAACCAAATTCATGTCGAGGCCAATGCCAGATTAGTGACATTTCTAAATACAACAGTCCTCGAAGTTGAAGTGAACATCAGCAAACCTCCAAAACAACTCTGGGAAGAAGACAGTTTGGACGCAGAGACTAGAGCACAAACACTTACAAGATTAGCTTTGGCTCAGAGGAAAGGGCTCTGGCGCCGCAGAATGAAGAGAGCTCGTGATAATCTACGAGGCCTGTCAAGGCTAAAGAGCCTCCTCGCTAGATATCCATCGAGTGAAACAGTCTGTTTGAGATAATAGAACAAGAGAAATGCGGAGCACGCTGTGTCCCTTTCAATATAATTTTGACGCTTAGGCGGCTACGATGAGATACCTATATCACCTACACATCAACACCAGATACTACATACCACAGCCGACATTAATCTCATCGTAGAGACTCAGGGAAAAGGGCCAGCAATCCTCTCCATTGCATTACACGAAAAAATAGCCATTCATTCGCCTAGATAGGGACCTGGTAGTTCTAGGTCGGGCAATTATCTCATACAAAACGGACCCCGTCGAGTCAAGAACCTTCTAAAATAAGCCAGTCCAAGTGCACGCCGTCCGATCTACCATGCCATCTACCTTTTTAACTTGAACGTCGCTAACCAAAATCATCCTTCGCCTCGCCTTTATCCTGTCTCCCCCTCTCCTCCTCGGACCGGTCAAGCTCCGCCTTCAGCGGCGCCGTCTCCAAGCCCGCTCCGCCGGTACCCCCGGGCATCCCTAGCGTGCTAATCCGGCGTCCCCTCATATCGAGGGCCTCGCTCTCCTCGTCCACGTCTTCGCTTTGGCCCCTGCTATCCGAGTCATCGTCCAGGTCGTCCGCCTCCAGGTTCTGGTTCAGACTATTTCCGATTCCGAGCACGAACGCGCTCGCATAACTAAACTTGTCGATACCGTTACCGCTGGGGAGCTCCGAGTACGTCTTTCGGGCCTCGTTGAGGCAGCGCTGGGCTTGAATGTACTTGGACTGGGCGAGCCAGGCCTCGGCGCCGAGGACGCTCCACAGCGCTGATTTCCTACGTCTGCCGCCCCATTGCTGCGTCCCCATGCCATTCTTAGAGGCATAGCAGACGGCGAGGCGCTCCTTGATCAGTGCGTCTCCTACGGGTCCTATGATCTTGCTTTCGAGCAGGCGAATTCCCCATTTCGCTGCTTCGTCGACACTCGAGCCGCCGCGTAGGCGAAGGAGTTCTAGGCCGAGGGAGAGACATCGTAGGGCACCATAGGGCGCGCTGCAGCGCGTTATGTACGAGTAAAATGCCGCCTCGAAAGCTGTATCTATCGTTTCCGCTCTGGATTTAGCAGAGAGGTTTTGGGGCATGATGAGCAGACTAATAGCCGCCATTTCGCTTGCCGCAGCGTGGTACTTCCATGCTTTATCGTTATTAAAGTCGCTTCTTAGAAGATCGTATGTAGAATGTGCCAGTTTCCAGTCCCGCAGCATGAAGGCGTAGTCTGCTAGCTTTCGCATTATAGCCTCGGGAGCATCGTGGCGATAGAACCCGTGAGTATCGTAGTTGGTCCCCGAACCCTGGCCGGAGAACGAGGTCCTAGAACCGCTACCGAATCCCCATTTTTTCGTCAGACCCACGAACCGACCCGCTAACCCCCTTCGCCGCGAGGCTACTTGGTCGTTCCATACTGATACATGACGCTCCATTGTAGGTATTATAGATTGCGTCACCATTTCGCGGATAAAAGTACGTATTGCTGTCGCGTCCGACTCGAATATGTATCTCGTCGGGTCCTCAAAGTCCTCCTGGTCTTCATCACTCCTTCGAATATCGATCAACTCTTCGGAAGCCGACATCCACTCGCTCCGGGGAAGGGGTATGCTATCATCGTCAGTAGCAACACTCTGTGTGCCCCTTATCCTAAGCAAATGACAGTGAAGGCCAAGATTTCGCTTCATCTGGTCGAAGAGCGACATGGACCTCGTGATATCGTCTCTTTCCTCTTCGTGAACTAGAACGTAGTATCGTAAGAACTCGGGGTCAACCCAGTTGGGTAATCGCTTGTCCCCCGTATGAGATTCGTTATATAATCGCCGAAGCGTCTCTATCGGGCTCTGATTCCGCGAGCTTATTGCAATGACGCAAGCGACAGGGTGAGCAAAGGTCTCATGCGGTGTCAAGGGTAAGCCCGAGAGCAATCTCCGTAGATATAGGGCATAGTACGGCGAGGGCACATCGATATCCAACCCATGATTGGTAGGGCTCTGAGGTAGGCTAAAGAATGATTCCTCGGCATACCTCAGATGGCGGTCTACTACAGCCTCAACATCCGGGATTGCGATCCCTTGTCTCCTCCCAGGCTCACTCGACTTTTCCGAAACTCCATTTGCTCTCGACGCTGGCGTAGATCTCAGGCCGGCTATTACGGGCTCCGGGTGTACGATACCCTCCCCGAATTGTACAAAGTGTATCGAATAGTCCTCGTATGTCCGACTTGATCCATTGCTGTCCCGTATTATCACTTTGCCTTGAACGCGCTCCCCGAACGGCCGGAGCAGTTCCCATAGGCCTCGGCTGAAGCCCTTCTCCTTCAATAAGATGTCGGTATCTTCGGATGTGTATACTGCGACATGTGGCACGAATGCCCTGAGGATGAGGTTGAGCGGATCGCCCGGACTGTCGCCTCCAGAGGCAAGGGCGAGTGCGTTATTCGATCCGGCGCCAAAGACGGAACCAGAAGCTATCCGCGATCCTGGACGACCGATAGGCGACTGTGAGCGAGAGCCAGGAGGGGAAAGGGTCGAGGCGTACAGAGAGGCGGCGGAAGGATGCGATCGTCGGTATGGGAGGGTGATTTCGGACTGGTAGAGTGGTGGGACATCGTTGAGGGTATGGCGGCTCTTTTGGACTCTCAGGGCGGGAGCTGCTATGGGGGATGTAGGGAGTGATCCACCCCCAGGCGGTGAATCATAATCGGAGGGTTGCATGAAGCCAGATGGGTATCATACCCCTGTGGTCCTATGTCCCTATGTCCCTCGGAGCGACTCGACTGTTGGGCGTCGCATCTGTAGACGACGACTGCCGGGAATAGGCGGAGGAGGCACAGGTGTCGTCGTAATTGCGAAGTATGTAGAGGGATGTGCTAAATCACCGCAGTGCCTTATACTTTTAGAGGCAGAAAAGGGGCTGGACCAATAAACGCCTCTGCATTGAATCGAGCCCAATCTATAGAAGCTATAAAAGGCACTATGCTGCGGCATCCGAGGTGCTTCGACGCTGATGGTGATGATAAGTTCCTATTCAATTAAACAAAGTCGGGCGTCAGCAATGTCGGGGTCCGGTAGGGCCCAGTATCGATAACACATGCCACTCTATGTAGCGTTAGGTACATGTAGGTGGTACCTAGGCTGCTAGGTACGCTAGATACGAGCCACAATTGCACCCCCATTTACGCCAGGGGTACTACCTAACCTAAGGCTGATGTAATTACCTAAATGTGGATCCACGCGGGTCTTCACAATGACATTTTATACTACATGTAAATCAAAGCAAGCTCTTAAAACATTCTACATACATGTAACTCATATGTATCCTCCGTGCTGAACACCCGGGTTTAGACCCCACTTTATAACCGCATCGGAGAAACAGGACCATCGTGGGGCGGAAACTTATGGTCTGCCTATATCTCCATTGTCTAGCCGACTTGTTCCGTATACTATATGCACCGCGGGGTCGTGCTCAAATCTCTCACGACGACCACATATATATATATCATCGGAGTTAATGAATGGATTTAAAGTCACATTTCGAGGCATACGTAGATCTGTACGCTAACATGTTCACATCGATCGATCGGGTCTTGTCCGATCCTTGATTCAGCAGGTGCTCCGAGTCTAGCCGATTACAAATGACCAGAGGGAAAAGTCTCCGAGGAGGATATTGATACGCCGATTGAAGCATCATGTCACAGGATATTTGTATATATAAGTCCTGGTCGTTGAATTCGAGGTCATGATGCAACAAGTTGAATCCTCACTGGTATCATTCCATATCGGCACTTTATAAGATTAATTGGAATTCCAGATAGCGAAAATGAGCGAACAATCCAAAGCCCGCATCCTCATCATCGGTGCCGGGTCCATGGGAATCATCACCGGCTACCATCTCAGTCTCGCCGGAGCCGATGTAACATTCCTCATCCGCCCGCACCGTGCGGAAGCATTAAACCGCCCTCAGATACTTTATTGCTACGATGACAACAAGCTCAAGGAATATACGGGCTACAGCTACATCACTAATCCATCGAATATCATTGGCGCAAAATATGACTACATCGTCATTACACTTGATGGCGCCTCTCTGCGAAATGAAACCGGGCTAAGCCTAGTAAAGACAATAGGGGAGGCCGTGCGCCTGACGGATACCAAGGTCCTTCTCGGCACCGTCTTTTTCGACTTGCGTTCTTGGTTTCTTCAGGCCTCGGGGCTCACGGACGAACAGGTAGCCAATGGGCACCTCGACATTCATATCTACTCCCCCAAGGACGTGACGCTACCACTCCACGCTCCTACAGATCCAGAGCTGCTTGCGAAGGCGGATTTCGCCTACACCGATAAGCTAGGCCAAGGCTTCACCGTCGAGGATAGCTCTCCTGCTGTAGCAGAAGGCTTCGCGAAAATCTACAACGCCAGTGGCGTTTCGAAATGTGCTGTCAAGTCTGCGTTGCAATGCGCCGTGGAGATCAATCCTTTCTTTCCAGTCTTCGCGGCATGCGAGCTATTGGACTGGCCGAAATTCGAGGACATTGGCAGCAAAGGAGAAGTATGGAGTCTTGCAGTCGCGTCCGTGAAGGAAATTCAGGGTCTGGGCATTCATAAGGAGCTAGGTCAGCAAGCGGCGGGGACAACGACCGAGGCTGGGCTTGCCGCATCCCTGGCAGCCTGGGAGAAGCACATGCTTCCGCTCGACCTGCAAGCATTCAACCGCTTCCATCATGGCAAGAAGGTCAATGCCCAGGACAGAGAGCATCTACGGGCCTGCGTTTCTTATGGTGAAGCTGAAGGGAAGCCAATGTCTGCGCTTAAAGAGTTATTGCGTCGCGTTGAAGACTATAAAGGGGTAGTTGCATAATGATACTGCCCTCTGATCTCGTGGTTAGACCTCTCATTTAATTGGATGGCGTTTAATATGACTTATTTGTATTGAGTCGACTTAGGCCGAAGGCCTTTCCGTAAATTTAAAAACGTCATGGTTGAACCTCTTATATAAGAACGAATGACTATTAGATACTTGTCAGGCAGTTACAGCCTCACCTTATAAAATAGTGGTCTAAGACGTAGGTATATATCATTGTTGGAAACTTGGTGTATGAATCTTGGTCTGACAGATAAGTTCCTACGCAGTCACATAAATTCTAGATAGTTGTATAGTACTATTGGATATTGCATCGATAAAGCTCCTATATTCCCCATAGCCCAACAGATCCCCTCAAAGTGCATAGTCCTTACTTGTGGATAATAAGCAGTATTATGAAATCAATACATGTGCCCCTTCATGTGTCCAAGTATACTTCGATGAGTTATTTATAGTGTTCATCTACTATTTATAACAGATCGACGTCTCCATATTCCATCTTCAATGTCTACATAGTAATTCACTAACACGTCGCTTATAGAACAACTTGAAGTTCCATATAACATTTAGAATTCGATAAAGTGTAGGAGACGGCGAAACGATTATCCCTATTATGTTATAACACTGACACGTCTCCCAACATATGTTAATTGTATTGTTAGGGCAACGATCTGTGAGCCGCTTCTAGTTTGTGTTACGTAAATGAGACGTTGCATCTACTACATTTACTACCTCTACTACATGGGAGGCGTATAGCCATTCACTTCCGTCAAATTTTGGTTGTATACCCTTACCTACCGGTTGATTCAACCGCAATTTGCCGGTAGCCTCCCTAGTCTTCCTGTCCTTAGCTTCGCACTATTTGATAGTTGCAGTAGACCCGGCAGTTGGAACGTGGTGGAGATTACCATCTCTTTACTAAACAATAGAAAATTTCTGATTACTTCTTCACGGGTCTGGTGATCAGGGAAGGCTCTCAAGCTGTGTTGGGGGCGGCAGCTCTCGGTGAGTTACCAGTGGTTTAAACTCCGGTTGCAACGTTATGGCAATGTGACAGATGGATCTAGACTTCAAAACCTGCCTGCTCCATATATGAATCGAGTGAAATATAAATTTCGTATTGTCTATATAGACTCGTTTTTACGTAAAACATAAGAGCTGGATCTCTGTGAAGGGCCCTACTTGCTTCGACAATAGTTCCTGGGTGGTGTAAGAGAATAGAGAAAAGCTGATTGGCTCCCACTATCCTCCATGGCCGAAAGGGGTAACCGTTGAGGCTAGAAGGACAACTACGCGATGCCCAGGATACGGGCCCTCATAAAAAAAAATCGTATTGAATATAGGGATATCTGAAACTAAAGCGTGATAAATCTCAAGCTAAAATCGAGGCTCGGGCATAAGCGGGATCGAGAAAGATCTGGGTTCGGTATTTTGCTGTACGTTACACGCTGAAATTAGACCACCCACACCAGGAGAGCGAAGCGAAATAATCAGCTTGCCATCGAGATGCGACTAGGTAGGCTGAGGGTGGCCCGATCAAAAGGAATTCCCTGCTGTAATATAAACGTCAAATTGCGTGTTGTGATTTTGCCAAGGCGGCTGAAGATGCAATAGGATAAATTGGCAATAGATTCTGCACCAGGGCTCGTGTTCGCGCATGGCTGCAGTGCTACCTCGTCTAGGTCTTGACGTTTCCTAAGCGATCAATCGGTTCAGGTACCAAAGGCACGCCTCGCGAGTGGCAGCTATAGTCTCATTCCTGGTGCATATGTGCCGGTGGATTCGCGATATTCCATCCATCTTTCCTCATACAATATATTGAGCTGACGAGGCCTCGGCCGCTTGGCCCACTGCCATTGTCACCGGCATGAGGAGATCTGGCACGACTTATTAAAAACTGGCGGCATCGTCCTAGTAGTCCTAGTCCTAGAGTTAGGCAGCTTCCAGATTTTCTAACGTCTCATTCACGTTGCTATGCCGGCGCTATGGCTGCCGTTCTGCTAATTTTCCGCTTGGCATTTTGCCGCTAGAACTTACTACGTCCGCAGTCGGCCGTATTAATATTGATATCAACCATCTTACCTGTGTAAGAGAAGATGGAACCTGCTCCAGGAGAACGTGAGCAGGCTGGTGAGTTAGCGAGGTCAAATATTGGAGGTTTGGTGCTATTATAAGCACGCCCCTATAGAATCTGCTGCCAAGCCTCGACAACGCACGTACGAAGGATTGCGGGAAGAGGGAGACTGCAGCATCCCTTAGAACAGCAAACCTCGGTCTAACGCGCTGGAAAGGAGGAAGAGTAAAAACTGCGAAGTCCTTCAGAATGCCGGACCGGGAATCCCGCCAAGCCATAAAGCCGCGCTCACTTATTAATTCACCACTCGCGTGCCTGGCTGCAGTATACCAATGCATCAGATCCAATGTGTGGAGAACCCTGTCGGGAACACGCAGTACCGCAATAATCAGGTTCAGCCAATATGCTCTGAGAGGACGTTAATTTAGCCATGCCAATTGAGCCCGACAATTCAGTCCACATGTAACCTTGGATCTTGCGTACTGGATGACTTATGAAATCTCCTAATGAGGCGAGGACCCCGGCCAGTCCCGTCGATATAAGTCGCCATTGTGCCGCCAGACGACCTGAGTTCAGGAGGATCGTCCAGCCTTGAGCCAACGAGCGAGCCAATATGAGGTTCAGTCAAGTCTTGGGCGGCATCACCGCCGCCCTGCTCGTGAGCGGCGTGCCAGCTGCCAAGATTCCGAAGAGACAGGACGCACCTCCTGCTTCTTCGTCTGTATCTTCTTCTGAGACACCTGCTCCTCCTGCTCCTACTTCTACGGAGATACCAGTTCCACCACCTCCTCCCCCAGCATCTACGGAGACGCCGGTTCCACCGCCTCCGGCTTCAACCGAGACACCGGCTCCCCCACCGCCTACTGAACCGCCGGCTCCGCCCGCTTCTACGGAGACTCCAGCGCCTCCAGCGCCAACCAGCTCTCCTGAAGCTCCGCCGCCACCGCCGCCGCCTCCTAGCTCTACGGAAGCTCCCCCTCCATCTCCATCCTCCACTGCTCCTGCTGAGCCACCTACCTCGACTGAAGCCCCTGCGCCTCCGCCAAGTTCCACTTCAACTGAGGCGCCAGCCCCTCCACCAAGTTCTACGTCAAGCGAAGCGCCGGCCCCTCCCCCGAGCTCCACTTCGACCTCAGCACCAGCACCAGCGCCGCCAAGCTCCACGTCGACTGCGTCACCTCCTCCCCCCTCTTCAACTTCGGCACCGGCCCCGCCACCACCGAGCTCAACTTCAAAGCCGGCTCCCCCTCCTAGTTCCAGCACAACTAGACGATCAGCTAGTTCCACTACGACGAAGAGGCCAGCTCCTCCGCCCAGCTCCACTACGAGCAGAGTGACACCCACTACTAAGCCCGCGCCGCCAGTCGAAACATGCAAAGCTCACCTGCTAGTCGACGACTTCTCGCAGTGGGAGAACGGCGAGAACTCGTTGAAGGGCGCCACAAGCGGTAAGCAAAATCACCCCTTTTCTAATTTACTAAAAATGTCGATGAGCGCTAACACCAAGAATAGATGACCAAACCATGAACACCACCAGCACCGACGGCGGTATCCTCACCTTCACGCCCAACAACATCGAGGTGTCGTACATCTACGAGCAGTTCAACTGCCTGGACGCCGTGGCCCGCGGGTACGACTCGGTCTCGTTCAACATCAAGGGACCCGAGGCGGCCTCCGTCTCCATCGAGTTGCAGACCGTGGGCGACTGCTCCTCGACCGAGTACAGCAGCTTCTACTACACGGTGGACGGCCTGAGCGGCTCCCTGCAGACCATCAACATCCCGCTCAACAGCTGGGAGGGCGCCGACCTGAACGGCGTTGTCGGCGTGCTATGGTACGGCTTTTCGGCCGGTCTCACCGGCACCGACAACGAGTGGCAGCTGGACAACGTGCAGTTCCTGTGTGCCGACGTCCCACCGCCGGAGGACCCAGCCCCGACTGCCACCCCGACCCCTCCTGGCGAGCCCGAGGGACCGGGCGTTACCGTCACTAGTACGATCTACATAACGGTTCCAGGAGGCGGTGTTACCACCACGACGAAGACCGAAACCGGGAGCTGGAGCACGCCTACTCGTACGCCTACCCGCACGACGACAAGGCGAACAACCACTAGCCGTCCCACTTTCCCGACCGAGCCTCCGTGGTGGGACGACGACCCATGGGGTGAGGACCCAGGCTGGGGTGGCTGGCCCGATAGCCAGAGCGGACCTGCACCGGAGGCTGCCACTGAGACAGCCGTGGCAGGGGCTTGGGTGAACGAGAAGCAGATCGCGGCACGAGCTGACTCCGAGGCATGTAGCCACCTCCTCGTCGATGACTGGGTGTCTCAGTCGCGCTTGACATTTCTCTACTACAATGCGCTGCTGAAGTCAAGCAGCGACGACGGCACCATGAAGTCCATCGTCGTCAAGGACAACCATGTGACCCTCACGCCCACGGACACCGACTCGTACTTCTACACGCAGCTCGGCTGCATCGACGCGCGTGCGTACGGAGGAATCTCGCTGCGCATCACGGCGGCCGCCGGCACGACCTTCGACGTGCAGCTCTCGTCCACCAAGGGCAAGTGCGGTACCGAGCAGACCTCCGACGTCGTCCTATCTTCGAAACAGCTAGGCTGGACGTTCAACGGGCAGGAGAAGCTGTACTCGATTCCGTTCTCCAAGTTCGAGGGCCTCGATCTAACCAAGTTCGAAATGTTCTTCGTCTCCAACTTGAGGAAACCCGTGACCTTCGGACCGGTGGCTCTGTACTGCGGAGACGAGGTAGTCGAGTATGTAGCCCCTAAGGTCGTCGAGCCCACCGAGCCAACCGGGACTGTGGCCGCGCCGCCGAGCAAGGATACTGCTACCCTTGTGATTGACAAGTTCGCCAACGCGGACACGAACGCTCTGGGACAATGGCACGGTGCAGATGAGGGAATGACCTTGACTTTCCGAAGAAACACCATGACGCTGAAGACCAACGACTCGGATCTGATGTGGGTGACGCAAGTCGCGGAGACCTGCAGGGACTTGACTGAGTTTGACGGATCGTACCTCCACATCGCGTACACCGGAAGCAACCTCTTCACCGTCTCCCTGCAACAGCACAACGAGAAGTGCAACAACGACATCTACCCGTACCCCGAGACCTGGGACTCGCTCGAGGCGCAGCGGTACGCCACCGAGACGGATATCTACATCCCGCTGAACCACTTCAACGTCAACCGAACTCGCTCCATCGGCTTTGCCTTCAAGGGCTTCTATAGCACGACTCCGACGGTCTTCTCCAAGATCGAGATCGTGCCCTCCGTCCCCAAGGGCTTCACGATCCCGGAGAAGCTGCCGTCGGGTAACTTTGTGTTCTCATGCAAGCGGCCTAACTCATTCGCATTCGCCATCGACGACGGTGACCCGGTATTCGCACAGCAGGTCATGAAGACGATCGACGACGCCGGCATTACCGTCACATTCTTCACAGTCGGAGCTCCGCTCCGGGACCCCACCACCAACTTGAGCGCTATCTACAACGAGATGGCTGCCAAGGGCCACCAGATCGCGCTGCACAGTTACACTCATCCTCCGCTGGAGGGTCTTCCCGATGAGGCTGCGATCGACTGGGAGTACACCAATGACATTGAGGCCGTTAAGGAGACCTTCAACGGATTGACGCCCAAGTACTTCCGACCGCCCTTCGGAACTGAGGGTGCGCGTATGCGTCAACGCTTGGCCGCTCTCATTGAAGATCCCTACATTGTGCAATGGAGCGTCGATGTAGAGGACTGGCTATGGGCCGAGTCTGACACCCCTGAGAAGCAGCTCGAAGCCTTCAAGCGCGACGTCGCTGCAGGAGGCAACATCGTGGTGATGCACTACCTGTACAACAGCACTGTCAGCTACCTCAAGGAGTTCATCGAGATAGCCAAGGCCACGGGCAAGCAGCTGATGCGCGTGGATCAGTGCCTGATGGACCCCAACGCGCCGCCGCTACCGGGCGAGGAGAAGTAGAGGGGCCATTGCATTTATTCCAAATACCTATGCTCATTTCGAAAATTCAAGTACCTGTATCTAGTTCCATGTAGTTAGTTAGCATCTAGTAAAAAATATCATTGGCGTTGAAGTATCTATGGTTAGAGCACTGGTCCAACCTATTGTAATTCATTGCGATTCCATGTGATTCGTGGTGAGGAATGGTCTTAGTAATCGCCCTGGCAGATCTCCGCTCGTTGATGAGGCCATCAAGAAATCCACCCTCGAGGATACGTTAACTTAGCGAGAGGCTGCTGCTTAGCGGCAAGCCATGTCCTATCAAGGCAGAGAGATACAATAGCTCATGGCCGGATACAGTAGCGCTTGCATACACACTACTGTGAGTTTGGCAAGGCTATGTGAGCTATCGCATAGAAGGATCGTTGTGTGAAGTGACCACAGAGTTGCGTGCTTTAGTGACATGCAGTCATCACATCCTGTACAAGGAATCCTTGTGTAACAATGAAAAGAATGGTGGTAGGCATCCAATGAGAAATGACATATTAATCAGTGGGCGTGAATAGGTAGGTAGGTATAAGGAGTACCTTGAGGACAAGAGCCTTGTTCCTGATTGTCCCTAGTTGTCCCTGATATAAATATACCTACGAAAAGCGACCTGATGATCGAGGGAAACAACTAGCCGAAGCGAAATTAGAGAAGATTATACGTTAGAAAATTGCTGGTAGCCATGCCTCTCCCTTCTGATGAGAAGGTCGTTCAGACCAGCAGTGCTATAGTCAGCACGTTGCACGACATTTTCGGGCCGCACCCTGGAATTCGGCCTGGTACTTACTCCCTAATAACCCCTCCGCTTTTGATATATGCTAACGAAGTCCATAGCACACGCAAAAGGAGTTCTACTGAACGGCACCTTCACGCCCACTGAGGCAGCGAAGGCGCTCTCCAAAGCACCTCACTTCAACAACGCGTCAACTCCCATCATCGCGCGGTTCTCCAGCTCCACGGGGATTCCCGATCTCCCCGACACGGATCCCAATGGCAACCCGCGCGGCTTCGCGGTCCGTTTCAAGCTCGCCGAGACTCCTCGCCGCGTGCACACGGACATCGTCTCGCACTCCGTAGACGGCTTCCCGGGATCGACCGGGCAAGACGCTCTGGAGTTCTTCACCGCGCTCAAGGACGGCACCATCGGCGAGTACCTGGCGTCCCACCCGAAAGCCCAGGCGTTCTTGCAAGCGCCGAAGCCAACGCCGGCCAGCTTCGGCAAGGAAAAGTACTTTGGCGTGAACGCGTTCAGGTTCGTCGCGGCCGACGGAAAGGAGACGTTCATCCGGTACCGCATCGTGCCCTCAGCCGGGGAGGAGTACCTCGACGATGCGGCGCTGAAGGAGAAGAGCGCGTCGTTCCTCTACGACGGCGTGCCGGAGCTGCTGAAAGCCGGGCCGATCGTGTTCAAGCTGAACGCGCAGATCGCGGAGGACGGAGACGTGACTGACGACAACACCGTCAAGTGGCCCGCGGAGCGCAAGGTGGTCGAGCTCGGCACTATCAAGCTGGGCTCCATTGCGGACGATCAGGCTGCGCAGCAGAAGAGGATAATCTTCGACCCGATCCCCAGGGTTGATGGGATTGAGGCGTCGGCGGATCCGCTGCTCGAGGTCCGTGCTGGCATTTACCTCCTGAGTGGGCGCGAGAGGCGCGCGGCATGAAGATCCAACATCCCGGGCTCTTACGATTAGTTGGAAAATTAGGGGGGTTGAGCGTGCTGGCCCTAATGAGAGAATGGGGCACCTATTTTGAGGAATGTTGTGATATCCTATCTGTTTTCTCTGTTTCGATTTAGAGTAGGAGTAGCTATCTCAGAGCAGCTTAAATTCAAGAATAGCAAGTGACGTGCTCCTTTAATCACATACCTGATATATGCATAAATCCCTGTAGAAATCTATACAACGGTTATGCAGATAGAGAAGCTACACCATTTCCAATACTGATACTTTGAAGTATATAAACCCCATATTGCGTGATATGAATGAATCTTGGCATATTTATATGAATTCAAGGTAGTGCTCAAGGGAAGTGCAAAATATTCTCCATGAGCAGACTATTCACTTATGTTTTCGAGTAATTGTAATTAGGCTCTCCTAATGTAAGACTATGCACCTAGATAAGCTATGCTACAATGGGGTGATCAAGAGGCGTCTCTCGCATACCCCCCATACGTGAAGTCCTTATAAACAAAACCAATGCGGTGTCATCACCTATGTTGTACCTAGTCGCCATTCACTAACTGATAAAATCATATTTCATAAGGCGTTGCGGGTTCTTTGAAAATCAAATGCGGTTTCCTCTTAGCTATATCAAGAATCGTTTCAGCGAAAACACCATTTGCCCCTATATGTGGTTAGCAAATTATACTATAAATATCAGGATTTGAGGGTTTTATCATCAAAACTTACAGGCAAACCAGCTTCCTAAACCTCATAGTTAGCAAAGCGATCCAAATGGAAAGAGGTGATGGGACTTACTTGTATAGGAGTGGATTAGATTGACATCCACACTTTCGTGTATTAACCCGAGTTTGCTCGACTTCAGAACCAGCTTTAAACATTCGGTTATTTCCTCGTCATCATTAGACGTTTGGGCTTGAATCAGGAGACTCATGGGCCATGCATTTGAAAGGCCAATATGAGGACCTCCAATACCCTGGAATTCTCTTCCAGTCAGATAGTAAGGATTTGATGATTTCGAAAGCAACATGCGCCGTGTGTTCTGGTAAGTCTTATCGTCTGCTTCCAGGAATCCCATCAGTGGTAGAGCTAGAAGAGATGGGTAGTTCGCATCATCCATTAGAATAGATGAACCATATCCGTCCACTTCATATGCGAAGACATTGCCGTATGTACTATGGCGAACTATTCCATGCTCCCAAATGCCATTTGTAATAGTTTGGCTCCACGTTTCGACGGTCTGAGCCAAAACGCTCTTGCCGGCGTCTTTGAGAATATTAGCCGTCCTTTTCAATTCCACGGCCATCATCGCATTTGCCGGAATAAAGAAGCCTAATATGGTAGCATCGTCACTTGGTCTGAACGCAGATCGCACCAGACCAGTGCCATTGTTCAGAGGATTTCCTACACCCCTCAGGCTAAGCGTCTCAGTCCCAGTGTTCGTGTTGCGATTAAAGGTGTATTCGTTGCGCCGATAGCGACCTGTTTCCGGATCGAACGTCGACATCGACTGCTGCTCGAGGACGTTCAATACAGTCTCTAACGCCAAATACCAACGCGGCGTCAAAAACTCTTTGGATCCCGTATGATCATTGAAATCATTACCTAGAGCCAGGAAATGAGCAAGGGAATCCAATTCGTACTTGCACTCGAAGACGAACGAAGGCTCGTAGACGGGGTGGACAGCATCGTCTTGACCGTTATGAGACACGGGTAGCCCGCTGATCGGCGGTGGTTGAAAGGCGTTGCAATATGGCGACTCAATGACGTATTCGGACTGGGTGTTGATAGCGCCTAGGATCAAGTTGTGTATCGCTGGGTCCTTCTTTGCCAAAGGCTGATAAGGGGAGAGTTGGTTGGTCGAGTCTCGGAGCCATTCGGCAATGATATCTCCCGTGATGATGAACGAATGCGGCCCTTCCCACTTCCCTTCATCGAATGCGCTTCTCTTAGGCTTCTTCTTCGCCTTGTTCCCGGCCCCGGTCGTGTGGAACTTGACGGTGGTGTCTGTCGTAGACTAATGCGTTGTCTCAGTCAGTTGTACGGTCGTACAAGTGCGATAGTAAGACTACAAATCCGACTAACAGGGAAGGTGTTCTCAAAGAGACGCGCCAGATCCGGGTCCTTCATACGAGAAGTCACATCCTGTATGACTTGCTCTATCGCGTCTGAGTGAAAGGTCCGGCATCGCGGGTCGGGCCTCTGGAAGGGCAGGGAAAGAGGACCGTCGCTTAGAGGACGATGCGGATATGCCGAATACTGTGTGTAGTCGGGACAAGCTTCTTGGTATTGGAATTCGTTCAAGGGGATCTGTTCTTGACCGTACGGTTGGGAACCAGACCCCAATGTGAAGGCTGAATACAAGCTCGCCAGTAGCAAGCTTGCGCCTATTGAACCTGCCATTGGTGTCGCGCGAGCTGTAGTAGCTCTATATGTCAAGAATCGGTCATGAGGAAAAGAAATTCAAGAGAGTTGCACCAGACTTCAACTCGATGGGAATTCGAGCTCAAGTCGGAGCAAGGGACGCCGCACCTGCAGGGTTCGTTGCGGGTTCGTCACAGGGATTTCCTACCATGGCTGCATGGGAAAGGGGACACGCTGACAGTTACCCGATAAAACGGTAAAAGCTGGAGTTTAGTCCCGCAGTCGGAAGCTGTAGCTTCATCCCCGCTAACGTCATATTAACCATTAAGAGACATACTCGGTGTACGTCCATGTTTCAGCCCACTATACCTTGAAACATTTATGGCGTCTTTACGTTTTAAGATTCGTGAGGGCTTCTAGGCTTGAGAAAGATTATATATCGATATACAGAATAAGGACATATTATAGCTTGTGAGAATAAATTGCAAATACCTATTATACATAGAAATATTACGTTCAATTGTTTGGAATGCCTGAATAAACAACAGGTCGGGCTGTCGGTATAATTAGTGGGGCAACCAAGGGTTATCGTCTTGCTTATCGTAGCTTATTTCCTGATAGCTTCGGCCTCAGATGTCCGCAGCAGAAACCATCACGTTTTCCAATTTGGCTGCTTCAAATTTGCATTGAGTCACTGCGATGGCTCATGATGTGTCAATAATTACCTCATCGCGTCCCCCATAACCTTCACTGCCGTATTAAATACCCAAAACATCCCATTAATCATGCTGGCCCTCTCTGTACGCGGCCTTGCCGGCTCGCGTGCTTTTAATCGACCCTTCGTCCGATCTATGGCCTCGGCCCGGCGTCAAGCTTTCGAAACTATCCCGTCCTCTCCAATCCGAATCATGCGTACGGTTGAGTCTGTGAGAAGATGGAGAAAGCCTCAATATCTCGACCATAGAATAGTTGGGCTAGTGCCCACCATGGGAGCTCTACATGAAGGTCACGTTTCCCTCATCCGCACCGCCGCCCGCGAGAGCCACCACGTCGTCGTCAGCATATACGTGAATCCTGCCCAATTCGGAATCAAGGAGGATCTGTCTTCTTACCCGGTGACCTGGGAGAAGGATTGCAAGATTCTGGCAGAGCTGGACCGCGAATTGGCCGATGACGGTGGAAATTTAGGCCGCATCAGCGCTGTGTTTGCGCCGACGACCCCCGAGATGTATCCCTCCGGGTTCCCGGGCCAAGAAGTGGACTCGAAGGGGAGCTTTGTCGTACTAACTCCGATAAGCGAACTCCTCGAGGGCCGCACGCGACCAACCTTTTTCAGGGGCGTCGCCACCGTT
This sequence comes from Hypoxylon sp. FL1857, assembly GCA_022578955.1. Classification (NCBI taxonomy): domain Eukaryota; kingdom Fungi; phylum Ascomycota; class Sordariomycetes; order Xylariales; family Hypoxylaceae; genus Hypoxylon; species Hypoxylon sp. FL1857. Next base: position 210,233 of record MU400375.1, on the reverse strand, counting down.
TGCATGAAGCTTTTCAACATTGTACAGCCTGAAAAGGTGTACTTTGGCCAAAAAGATGTTCAACAGACTGTGGTTATCAAGAAGATGGTTAGGGACTTCATGTTACCGACTGAGGTCGTTATTGGGCCTACTATTCGGGAGTCCGACGGCCTTGCTTTAAGCTCTCGAAACGTCTACCTTGGCGAGAGGCGGCGCAAAGTTGCGACAGTACTACACAAGGCACTCAAAGCTGCCGAGTCGCAGTACCTGAATGGGGCTTTGGGCCGGGAATCAATTCTGAAAGCCGCCTACGATGTGACCATCAGCGTTATCAACGAGCAGTTGGCCTTAGCTCCTAAGAAGAGGGTGAGGTATCAGGTGGACTACATCTCCCTCGCAGATCCCCTATCGATGGAGGAGCTGACTGAAGTTGACCCAAAAAAGGGGGGCATACTGAGTGGTGCAGTTAAAATGCTGCCAGTTGATTCACCGCAGCCAGGCGAAGACCTAGGACATAGCGGAGGGCCAGCAGTTCGTCTCATAGACAACATTATTTTGAAGCCATCTTCGGAAATCTAGACAATATTTTTAAATATACCCCTAGAAGTTCAAGTACCACCAATGAACGCGTTGCTCCTATCAATTATGACTTTTTTGAGTTCCAATTCAAGTTCATTGTAGTAATACATACCTCTTCTCCTATTGCCCAAACTTAATATACCTTCGATACTATTGGCTAGTTTGCTCACTTACACCAAAAACCCCGCCAAGTATACGTTAACCTCTAAAGCTTCAGACATGTGTACACACCATGCTAAACGCCAATGTAATAATTCTAATATTATTGAATTCGTTTACTGCCCTCCTTTGCCATTGTGGTTGAATACGAGCCGGACTGCAGTCCTGTCAAGCAACGGAACTATGTAGGATTTCGCCGTGGTGCATCCAAGCTCCACATGCGGTGTTATGATGGGCTATGACGACGTCTCTATTTATCAGTTTTACGCCAGCCACGTTTACGTACCTGGCTCGAACTGAAAGGGGTGGACTTGAGGGGTTTATGGTAGGAAGGAATTTCCAATGCCCCGCAAAGTAAAAAAAAGGGTTAAGCCACTTCCGTCTTGTCTTTCCAAACTTACAAGACACGCCGATGCCCGCCATTCCGCCACCGAGTAACGGTGGAAATCTCTTAGCCTTACATAAGGTTTAGCCATCATAGACTTAATTCAGAAGCGCAAACTGATCTTTCAAACCCGTTTTAGAAATATAAAGGACTAGCCGTCTGAACGGTCGGTTCCCCCTGTCGATCATTTGTTTTTCTCCAGTATTTATCTCCAATTGACCTTTGATCATACTTTCAACTGTACGCTCTGACGCTCTTCCAAGGCACACATATATAAGCGAAAAGAAGACGCGGGGTAGAGCTCCCAAATGCCGAGCACACCCACCGCAGTCTCCGCTCCGGGCAAGGTTCTCCTGGCCGGAGGCTACCTAGTTCTCGACCGACAGTACACGGGGCTTGTCTTCGGTCTAAGCGCCCGCATCAATGTCATTGCCCAGGAGATCAAGACTAGTCCGGGCGTTCAGCTGAGCGAGATTGCTGTCGACAGCCCTCAATTCCAGGAAGCTCAATGGCGCTACGGGTACCATCTCGCTCCTGAGAATGGCGGTATTAAGGTGACGCAGCTCCATATGTAAGTCCTATATATTTCCGGTCGTTACGGTGTCTTGATGTCCAAGTTTGCAACCCTTTGAGGATAATTCTGCCGCGTTCGTGTTTCCGTTCGTCTTTGTCACGGAAATATATGTATTCAGGTCGCTCACGTCAGATTGTACTCGACTCCTATCTTGTCATATTTTTCTTAAACCCATACTTTATTTATTGTCATTAATCATAAGTACCTACATTCACGGGTAGCAAAACCATATACTTATTCCACAAATAGAGGGTCAAACATAAACCCCAACCCATTCGTCGAGATCACTCTGGCCTACGCCCTGACATACATCACCACTACGGGGCACCACAAGGCGTCGTACACATTCGACCCGGTGCATCTGAGGATCCTCGCCGACAACGACTACTACTCGCAGCCGCACTCGAGCTCGCCATCCCTCTCGTCCCCCGGCACCCCAACCCGCTTCATCAAGTTCGGCACCAAGCTAAAGGATGCCCACAAGACCGGCCTCGGCTCGTCCGCAGCCCTCGTCACGTCCCTCACCGCCGCCCTGCTGACGCACTACCTCCCCCGCTCCGCCTTCCACATCGACACCGACCACGGCAAGCGCACGCTGCACAACCTCGCGCAGGCCGCCCACTGCGCCGCCCAGGGCAAAGTCGGCTCCGGCTTCGACGTCGCCGCCGCCGTCTACGGCGGCTGCGTCTACCGCCGCTTCTCGCCGTCCGTGCTGCGCGACCTGCCCGAGGTCGGGGCTCCCGGGTTCGCGCCCGCGCTGGCGGCGTGCATTGATTCGGCCGACGGCTCCTCTAACAACAAATGGGACACGCAAATCTCCAAGGACAGCGCGAAGATGCCGCCCGGCGTCGCGCTCCGGATGTGCGACGTCGACTGCGGCAGCCAGACGGTCGGCATGGTCAAGCAGGTGCTCAAGTGGCGCGACGAGACGGACCCGGCGGGGGCGAAGAAGCTCTGGGACGAGCTGCAGAGGAGGAACGAGGAGCTCGGGGCTGTGCTGAGCAGCGGTCGGAAAGACGGGATTCGCGACGCGGTCGCGAAGATCAGGGAGCTGGTCCGCGCGATGGGGGCTGCGAGCGGGGTGCCGATCGAGCCCGAGAGCCAGACCAAGCTTCTGGATGCCCTGACGCAGAACGTAGACGGTGTGTATGGCGGCGTGGTGCCTGGCGCGGGCGGGTACGACGCCCTTGCGTTGCTGGTCAAGGATGACGAGGCCACCGAGGAAGGGATCAAGCAGTTCTTGGCCAAGTGGAGTGAGGAGAAGGGTGATAAGGTCAGGTTGCTGGATGTTAAGGGGGAGATGGAGGGTGTAAGGAAGGAGGGGCTGGGGCAGTATGATGGGTGGTTGTCTTAAAAAGCTATTCAGTTCAAAATATAAGGAAAGCCATCTCTAGATAGCTGGCGGGAAGTCCTGAAAAATATTCGAGCTTCTACCGATACTCAACGTATCTATACAAATGAGAAGATCATTCTAAGCCGTTGAACTAAGCCCTAACATCCTTTAATCGGGGTTATACGGTTTAGCTAATTCAGGTTTAAACATCTTAAGTCTAAGAGGGAATTGATTCGGGGTCGCTGGGCGTACTTCACACGTGGAAATCTTCATACAGCCTTCTACAAGTCTATTACGGGCAGCATGTCACATCACAATATAGAACCAACAGAGTATAAAACGCTCTTCATATCGAGTTACTGAGAACCCAGTTCTGCAGACTTATATATTCGCGTTACGGCATGCCGGAGAAGACCACTCTCATGTTGACCCAAAAACGCCGCACCTAAATACCAGGGCCCCCAAACCGACCATGCATACAACCAATAGGCCAGTAAGCCAAGAAGAGTCCGTTCAATTAGCCCCCTATTAAAAACCTGACGCCTCGTATTGCTGGGTATGGAGAAAGAAGGAAAATGGAATGAGAAAAATGGAAGTCTAGTGTGCCGCGCCGGTATCGTACACACCCTACGTTTTGCTACCGTGTTTGCGGCGTCTGCGTGAAATTGGGTTTCGTATTCGTTCGTTTGTGTGGCCGATCCGCCTATTAGGTGCCTATCTATAGGATCGACGGAACAGAAATGTCGCGTACAGTACCCGAAGCTACCTACAGTTGGTAGACATCAAGTACCTAATGTACACGCTCTCGTGTACTGCGTATGCGAGATGGAAATTGAGAGCTAAGCTAAAGAAGGTTGCCTAGGATGCAAGCCTCCATGGGTGTGGATGAGACTATCATCGAGTAAGAACAAGAACGTCTCAGTGTATGTCTTCTTGCTTGCTGTATTCGTCATCGTGACTGATAGTTGACGCAGCGAAGAAGTGGTTCAGAGAGTTCTAGTTAGATGAGGTTCTCGGCGGGCGAGATGGGCGTGCTCGGCGTGACCTATCAAGTGTTAGCGGTGACTGTACTCCACGAATGAGAGCGAAGCAAGATGTCACTACGGAAGACTCACCTTCAACACAGGCGCGACAGGTCGCAAGGATGGCGGAGCGGGAGCCTTGCGCGGGCTTCCGATGGTCGACGGATCGGCGCTGCCGAAGCGAGTGGCCGCCTGCTCCTTCAGAATGGCGATCCTGCGTAGCGAGATTGTTAGTTGACATCGTATTCCCCCACGGCATCGCATCGCATTGCTGTGCTTACATACGCCGTGCTCCGGCAGGATTGCGGCGATGCAGAGGCGCAAATGCGGATAGGCTATTGGACATAATACGAGCTTGACCTGAAACAACAAAAAGCAAAAGCAAAAATAGCTAAGAAAGGGAGCGGCTTACTCATCTTCCGAGACACCCGGCAAGGAGACGGTCTCGTGCTTGAAGTTGAAGGGTGCAGACTGTTGGAAAAAGCAATGTGTTAGTGTTATTGATAGACGATCGAAATATCGAAATCTGAGGTAGCTCGGATATCCCGAATAGGAAGTCGACGATGTTTGCCGTGGGCGAAGAGGGATCAAGGGTCGGGGAGTGCTCAGGATAAGGGTCAGGATCAGAAACCTACAATCTGCAGCGGCGCCTTCTCGGAGGTAGTCGGCTTTGACTTGACGCCGACAAGCGCCTGGAGTCTCGCCGTGAAGTTGCGAAAACCGCCAATGCAGCTTGACATTTTGGCGGTTGTTTGTTGTGATTAGGTGGAGAGGAGGAATTAGATGGGATGAAAAAAATAAGGCGGCAGCAAAAGATGAAAACGCCGAAAAGGACGGTGCAAACTTTAAGAAAGCGACCGTTGGCGTGGAAGTCGCAGTGCTTGTCGCCAGACGACGGGTGCAAGAAGGTGCAAGTCGGAATTGGGGGGGTGGTCGCCGTGCACAAAGAACTTGGATTTAATAATTTAATAGGCAGCGACGTGCAGGTTAGGCGAGCTGGAGCAAGAGCAAGAGCGAACGCCTCGGCGAACTAAACCAAAATGTTCAGCTAAAATAAAAAATAAAAAAGGAGAGAATCGGTATGTTGCCTGGCGACGGCGTGGCCCCAACGTCGTAAAATAGGTAAGTAATAAAGAAATCGAGGTTTCAAGATTTCCAAGTCGCAGTCGAGGGAAGCGACAGTAAAATGCAATTGTGATTGAGCCGCCAACGCACAGTACCTGGCTTAAGAAGTGCAGAGGTGCAGAGGTGCAGAGGTGCAGAGGTGCAGAGGTGCAGAGGTGCAGAGGTGCATACACCAGGGACGGCACCTAACTGTATCGAGCCAGGTGATGATTGATCAACAATCATGCAAACAAGCAAGAGCGAAACTACCTAAACCACCAACCCAGAAAAAAAGAGGAGCGGCGTTTTCTTTGCTGATATAGTGTAGAAGCGTGGTCGGGAATGGATCCCGTCCGTCAGAACTGCCCAGCTGCCTGTAGGATGAATACTTGGCGAATAGCGACGGCGAAGGATGACGACGCTGAGGATTGCAGTACGCTGATGCGTCACAAGCCTCGTTTTGGGCAAGCCGAAAGCTGAAGTTCAAAGAAAAATGCGGGTTTTGCTGTGGCTGTAAGTCTGTCTGACACGATGGTCCGGAGCGGGCAGAGCGGGGGGGAGGGAGCTGAAGGGAATAGCTGCAGCTTAGGATTACAAGAGGATGGATGAGAAGAAGGAGCTTATTAGTCTGCTAGTAAAGGTCGGCTGACAAGCTGAACCTAGATTATCCAATTGATGTCATGAAAAAGAGTGACGGACCCGAAGTCTTATCTGAGCTGTAGAGAATAGACTCGAATCAAACGAACGAAGTATCACAAAGAAACGAATGTGTGTGCTGCATGTATCGCATGAATTACGGCTTACTTAAAGGGAGCTGGAGGAGACGATGTCGGAGACGGAAGACGCATCTCTCAAATACATACACGTAGAGCCAGTGAATCCACGCCAGCTAACGCGTGAATAGGATAGCATCGTCACTCAAATTAAAAGGTGGCAGCCCCGGAATGTGGCAACTATCTATGGCGACAAGGGGTCAATACTTGGTAGGTTGCGAGATCCAAGAAATGCCATCTCATTCGTAGAATGGCATTGGCCTAAGATGTGTTTCGAAACACCGGCTTTTGAGACACAATCTTCAGCTTGCATAATATAGTCGCCGTTCCGACCATGCATGAAACAGGGACACATATTACCAAAAAGGGATAGTTCCCACCCAGTCCTCCGGCACCCTCTCGACGCGCCAACAGGGAAATAAATGGGCTTCCATTCCACATTCCAGAACAATACCCCTGACCACTATTGATCCGCATGACAGTCTATTTCGGGTATTCCTTGAGATGGAAGCTCTTCAGCTTCACGAATTGATCAAAGCCGAATCTGCTAAGAGTGACGCCCTTGCCCGAATTCTTCCAGCCCGTCCAGGCAAGGTCCTACGCAAGCATAATGTCAGCGACGTACAGTAAGTTGCCATCGGATAAGCACAAATAACTTACCGGGCTAGGGTAATCCGCGCGGTTGACGAAGACGGTTCCTGCTTCGACCTGTTCCGCTAATTCGTAGCCCTTATCCGTGTCTTTCGTCCATACGCTAGCAGTCAGGCCAAACTCGCTGTCATTCATTAGCTTCACGGCTTCCTCGTCACTCTTGACCTTCATGACGGGAATAACTGGTCCGAACGTCTCCTCCATCATAACTGTCATGTTATGGCTGACATCGACTAGGAGGGTGGGCTTAACGAAGTTGCCCTTCGTCGGGAGACTTGAAAATGTTGGATTCTCCGGCGTCAAGTCCTTCGCGCCTTTACTTAATGCATCTTTAATATGAGACTCGATGGTCTCCTTGGACTTCTTTGAAATAACTGGTCCAATCTGGGTCTCCTTGACTAGAGGGTCTCCAACCTTGTAGTCCTTCAAGACCTTCTGGACGGCCTCGATGAAGGGATCATAAACCTTCTCGTCAACATAAACCCGTTCAATTGCACAGCAGCTCTGTCCCGAATTGAAGATTGATCCATCGACTATCTCAGCAGCTGCCCAATCGAGATCTACGTCTCCTCTGACGTAAGCAGGGTCTTTGCCACCAAGCTCTAGGCCGACATCGACAATTCGGTCAGCAGCAGCTTTTTGGACCGCCAACCCTCCTGCAACTGAACCGGTGAAGCAGATTAGAGAAATCTTCGGGTTTCTCACCACAGACTCCATCATCAGCGGCGAGCCGCAGTGGAAGTACTGCAAAACTCCGGCAGGTAAGCCGGCCTCTGCGAAGACTTTGGATACCTGCTCCACTATGGTGGGAGTCTGAGGGGAAGGCTTGAGAATCACGGTATTACCAGCAAGAAGGGCTGGTATGAGTGAATTGACTAGAATAAGGTAAGGGTACTGAGAAATATTAGCCAAGCTGGGTCCTAGAGACAATTCTGTATATTGGATTGTCTCACGTTCCACGCGAAAATGACGAGGACAGGGCCAACGGGAACCTTGCGAATGAATCGCTTGAAACCCTTCTCTGGCTCGCCATCCGTGTCTTTCAACGTGTCCTCGCTGATTTTGACAAGATAGTCTGCACGCTTGATGGCCGTCGTGACTGGTACATGTCAGTTTACGAAGCATTCATTCGTAAGGGATAGTGTGATGAGCTTTACTTTCAGCGCCGGTATAAGCAATCGGCCTTCCCATCTGGACTGTAAGCTCCTCAGCCAGCACATCCCTTTTCTTCTCGAGTAGCTTGAGTGCTTTCTTTACTATGATCTGGCGGTCTGTCAACGAGGTCTGCTTCCAGCTCTGGAATTTTTCTGCAGCGATTCTCGGAATCTCTTCCAGCTCGGCCGCCGTGGCACCATTCCGAGTCAGTATCGGCTCGTTAGTGGTAGGCGAGATAGTTGTAAGGACTTCGACAGACATGGTCTCAATGTTTTATGAATTGAGGTAAATATAATGAGATGTGGTATGTAGGACGATAGATAAAAGCCTATAGATTATCAAAGTTGACTCAGATGTTCACTCGATTCCAAGCTCAGACTTGGTTATCACGAAATTCAACTCCCTTTGAAGGAGGACGTCACTGATAAAGATCTATGGTGGGGGATCTGCAACCCCTCAAAAGCCTCGATAAGCGAACATTATCTTACTAGTGCATACCTACTGAACCTTGCCTTCGTTATCGGAGAACCTTATCGGCAACTTTTTAGAACTTCTCCATTTTATTTTTCTCGGCTTCAATGTTCTCGCAAGTCAACAAAAGCATCAATTAGTCGACGATCGGGTTCCTCTCTCTCAAGCAAGACTGTAAAGGCCACACCGTCTGTTAAAGTACTTGGCAAATAACATGGCACCCGAGGAGAGGAACAAGTTTCTAGACGCGGACGAGAGCGATGACGACGGCAGCCAAGGCTATGATTCGGAGGCCGAGCAACTACAAAAAGGCGGTCGAATCGCAAAGCGTCGCAAATTGAGTGATGATGTCGCTAGTGACGAGGAAGATGAATTCAGTGCCGAAGAGGATGTTGGAGGCGATGACGCTACAGAAGAAAAGAACTTGAAGCAAGAAGATTCGCATTCCCGAACGGACGGAGAGAAGCAGAAGCCCAAGAAAGACATTTTACCAGAATTGCCAGATGTCTCGCGGCCGTTGACAAAAAAGAACTTGGTGGCTACCGAAAAGGCAATCAAGAAATCTGGCCTGGTCTATCTCTCGCGCATACCACCCTTCATGAAACCCGCTAAGCTACGGTCGCTGCTCGAACCGTATGGCAAGATCAATAGAATATTCCTCACCCCTGAGGACCCCCAGGAACGTTCTCGACGAATTCGACAAGGCGGGAATAAGAAACACATGTACACAGATGGATGGGTAGAATTTGTCGACAAGAAGGATGCGAAGAAAGCCGTCGATCTACTGAATGCTCGGACTATAGGGGGGAAGAAGAACACTTATTATCGCGACGATATCTGGAACCTCCTATACCTGAAGGGCTTCAAATGGCACAATCTCACAGAGCAGATCAATTCAGAGATGGCTGAAAGGACGAGCAGGATGAGAGCAGAAATCAGCAAATCGACCAAGGAGAACAAGGAGTTCGTACGAAACGTTGAGAAGGCCAAAATGCTGGAGGGAATACAGTCCAAGGCAGCGGCAAAGAGGAAGAGAGATGAAGAGAAAGCTGCTAGAAGCGCCTCTACTATAACAGGAGGCTCGGAGGAATCTAGGAACATGCGGAAGTTCAAGCAAGCTTCCGTGGGAAGGAAAGGGGAGAAGGCTCCCGAGGAAGCCAAACGAGTCCTAAGCAAGCTCTTTTGATCCAGTCAACAATGATACCCAGAATTCCGTACATATCCAAACTTTGAAGTGACAGAACGCATCCTTAAGCTGGACATAGGATCAAATTCACCTTTCAAAGTCTTCACGTCGAAGGTACTCGAAAGAAATAGTAGACAGCCTTGCTGATTACCTCGTAATATAAAACCATAGATAAGTACCGTCGACCTCTAATATTGATAAATATCATACAGACCATTACAGCAGTCAGTACTACCATCGTCACGAACTCACCTAGCTACTCAAGTATTCAGTCCAGTTATCTTCCCAAATGGAATGCCCCCCAATGGAAGTTCACCCAATAGAAGTGCTGCTCGACACCTACAAAGGCGTCAAAACTACCCAGAAAAAGCTCCGCCGCTTGGAACTGGATGAAGCCCTCTTAGCCCTGAATGCATCGAGCCGGGATACCATAGAACTCGAGCGGCTCGGGGAATACTTAGCTGAGCGTGCTAAGCGACCTAAAATGTCCTCGTCGTCAGAATACAATTACCACGATTGGACTGAGGTCATCTTGCTAGCCGCCGACGTAATGCGCGAATTCCCCAGCCTAAGCTATTCCCAGTACTCGAGTATTCAGTTACCAATCTTACTACACGCCTTCGCTATATATCGCATCGCTCGTGCCGTCAGGGATGGCGTGGATCTGCAGACCTATGTCCGAGAGACGTATAAGGCTCCCACGCCCGAATCAATCCGACAGAGGATGGAGGAGCGTGCCTGGGACCGAGAAGACACCCCGATTCCCAGTGACATCTTTCGCTATGCCCCTGAGAGTGATAAGAGGAGGGCGATGTCAGAAACCAGCACCAAAGACTGGACCGAGGACCTGCTGAACCATGTCTACGTCGGGCGCACACTACTCGCTGACGACATACAAAGGTATCAGGAGGAACTGGAGTCCCAGCTCAGGGATATGCATAGCGGCACCATGCCGCTAGAAGAATACATCGCGAATGACTCGTGTTTATTGAGAGCCGTCAACGCCGCCAGGACGGCGCTCAAGAAACTCGGCCAAGACACCCCGTCCATACCCGAGCTCCTCAAGATGCATCATCCGAACCGCTCAAAGCGTGCGCGCGACCCCCCCCAGCCCTAGCGAGGATGACGAAGAGCCCGAGCTCGAGCCCGAGCCCGCTTCCGAGTACGTCAGTGACGGCGCCGGTACCAGCACAGCCGGCAGCCAATCTCGAAACACGGAGACCAAGACCAAAAACACCAAGAGGCGCAGAATTTCCCCATACCCTGTTGATTTTGATTCCCAGACCCTTGACACTGAACCACCATACGACGCCGACGCTCCGCTTGACCCTGAGCCTAACCCCTCGAGGTTGTTGTTCCCACCTGGTCGTTCCACAAGTGCTTCTAGGCCTCCCTCTTCTAGTCTTTTCGCATCTGATACTTCTCAACCTACGCCTCGGCCTGTTATTCGACCTGGTACTCGCCCGTCCGGTCGTTCCGAATCTGTAACTTGTCGCCCGTCTGGCGTTGTCTCATCTAGTACTGTTCCTCCACCTCGCACTCGTCCTCCTGGGGTTTCCGCATCTAATACTGATCAAGGTGTTCGTCCCCCTCTTCCTCGTCCACGCCCCCTAGGCCTCGGTACACGTAATGCTCCCCCTCGAGTTGGTCCTCGCAACCCCTACTAGGGCCTTCTGATCCCCACAATGGCTCCCTAAATGCCAGTCCGTCTTCCAACTCTCTATTCGTTAAGACCGTTAGTCCCGCCTTCGAGTTTCGACTGAGTCGTTTGATCATGCGGATATGGGTAATTGGGCTGCGCCTCCTGACTATTATGGTTACCCCTATACGTCGGAATCGGAATGAGAGGGTTTATTTGGTACTAGCAGGGTGGCGAGAAGGGGTAAATTCAAGAGGAAATGGATAATTGGTATGGAAGCCTGTACTTCATGGGTTCTGGAAGTTTTCTTTACATGGTTCGATCTGGCATGACACGGCAGCACACTGCCTGCTACGATGATGTGGTATGCTACCTATTTTGAGGTCCTTACCCGCCTTACTTAGGTCTTGTTCAGGAGAGTCGGAATGAGAGACACAATTGACGGTGGTCTGGGATCTTGAGGTTGACATTGGCTCTCACCGCATACGTTTCTCATAAATGTGCTACTAGGACCAATTAATAGAGAAACTTACCTATGCCTAGAGAAGATTACCGAATCTACCGGTTTATGGACTAAAAATACAGACCAGGACAGAAATCTACTTGGTCTCGAGTCTCATCCGGCAGCTTAGGGTATAATTATTACACATTGGTCTTAGTAGTAGAATGTGCAAGGTCTTGATCAATCGTTAATTCATCCCATTTCTATTTTCCGAACCCAGCCCTAACCTACGACATGCAATAATGAAAACTACTGGTCCTCCATAGTAAGCTCATCAAAGTCCTCAAGCAGCTCGTTCATATCCACATGAGGCGCATCGTCGTCGTCCCCATCCTCCGTCGTGACCATGCTCATCTCATCGACCTGCTTCTTCCTAGCAGGCTGCTTATACAACTGGACGCCCTGCCTAAACTCCTCATCCTCCTCAATATCCTGCAGGAACTGCTCGAACTCGCGGTCCATGCGCTCCTGGTCGGTCTTCTTGGGCAGCAGCTCGCCCTCGTCCTTGGCCATGCGCTTGACCTTCCAGTGGCGCTTGCGGTTGCGCCGGCGGTTGGGGTAGTGCTTCTTGACGATGACCACATCGGGGATGCGCGAGGAATACGTGTGCGATTCTTCGAGCGCTTCGAATTGCGGGCTGTTGAAGTTGGTCCCTGTGAGCATGTACCCCATGACGCTGTCGCCCGCGTGTAGCAGTCCGCCAAGATGCGTCCGCGCGAAGTACGTCTTGTCGTTGACGCCCAGATCTGTGGCTCGCGCCAGTTGCGTTTCTGCTAAAATCCATTTTCCTCGTGTTGGTCCGACTGGCTCGCAGTCCATGACGATGAACTCGACCAGGTCTTGAGCATCGGCCAGTGTGGCAAATGGCGTTCGCCAGTACACCGGTGCGCTAATGTCGGCGGTTTGAAGCGTGTTTGTGTCGAGGACGTTTATGGAGGTGCCCACTCGGTAGCATATTGCCAACGGGGAAATGTTGCCAATCTGTTTCGCTAATGGGATGGGTAGGGCGACCAAGTCGTCTTTACAAATAGGTATTAACTCGACCGAGAATGTGAATTTGTAGGATTTCTTAGAAGTGTGGGTATCTTGGGAGATAAGTTCCTGGGACTTCTTGACTCGCACGGGGACTACCGAATTTAAGAAATCGACAAATTTCTCGGCTTGGTTTCGTGCGGAAAAGAAGAAATCTATGCCGTCCTTCGCTTCCTTGATGTTGATGGTTTCGCGGTGGGCGCCATGCTTAAGGATGAGTTGTTCGAGGTACAAGAATGTCCTCTTGTGCAATACCTTCTGTCGGACTTGCACACTCGCTCTCCATACGTTTGCCGTATATGACTTGGCGCACTCCGGACATTGTTGATAAGCCACGACGTATACAACCTCTAAAGCTTGCTGCATAACCCGATCGTCCGCCACAGCCGCCTGTACGACAAGCTTAACCCGTATCCGCCTCGAGTGTGGTTCGGTCCATATGAAGCTTGCATCGATAATCCGTGTTCGATTAAGACTTAGCTTCTTCAAACACAAGGCTAGAAGTTCGCGGGATTCGGGTTGAGCTGTTACCCAGCTAGAGGGTGGCTGAAGCCATCGGTCGCAGTCTCGGCAGAAATGGAGGGTGGCTTCGCGTTGGATGCCTTGTGAGATGTCTTTGGTAAGCTTGAAGCAGTCGTAGCACTTTGCGTCGATGGCGGTCGTGCCGTCGATGGGAGCGCCGCAGTCGCAACAGAATATAGTGGCAGTAACACTATTATCGATGCCCTGCGACGGCGCGATCGAAATGGGGACGTCTACATCTATGTCCATCGACATCTTGGCTGTCTGTCTTGTCTCTTTGCCAGTGGTGATGATGGACGGATATTGGTGGCTTCTGGGTGGATGGTGGGGGTTTTGAGATTCTGGATAAGAAAAAAAGTCATTTACAAAGCCCATTGCCCCTCGATTGATAAGCAGGGCTTGTGGGCTATCGCCACTAGCTTACCACCATTTAGCTGTTAATGGAACCCCGGTTTATGCGACAAAACCACATATCACAATAGACGGTTATCGATACTTTTTTATACGATATGTTTACGAAGCCGGCTGCTTGCTTGCTCCTACATCAAATGTTCTCAAGATATTGACGAAATGTGCATTCATGGCATCATTCAATGCAGTCTTTACAGATATCTAATCAATCGCTTATATCAAGCGTAGAGCGGCTCACCCCTGCAAAATCGGCGAAACTATTTTAGGAAGAATGGCCGTCGTGATGGTACACTACCGAGAACCATTGGCCATACAAGATAATGTTTTGCGATGCACGACTGCATAGATGCCGAGATTGAGGGTGACACGGCGGCTTTGCTCCCAACCCAGTTAATGATAGTTATTATATTGCAATGTCTTAGAGCGTCGAACTTTTGCTTCCCTCCTCTCCTTACCTAACATGTATTGTGCTGACCATTAGCTGGGCGATACCAGCGACCTCAAGAAGTCGATTGCATTAGTTTTCTCTTGAGCTGAATCTGCAGCGCGAACAACATGGCTAACGACGAAGTTTCGACGGAGTACGAGCCCCTCGGACGAGGATTGTCCGTGACTGAGGTCAATTCCTACGAAAGGATAGATCCGAGCTTGTGTCATTCTACCATGGAAGATGTTCAGGACCCTGACGAGGCATCCCCGCCAGAGGAATATACACCCGCCCGTCAACATCATGTCTTTCGATTTTGGTCATGGGAGCTTGCATCACTCCTCGTAGCTATCGCTTTGATAGCAGCAACATATTCCATCCTAACGCGCTTCGATGGACAACGAGTACCTGAATGGCCGTTCAGCATTAACCTCAATACGTTGGTAGCCTTATTCTCGACTATCATGAGAGCGGCAATGCTCGTAGGCGTCACCGAAGTCATCGGCCAAACGAAGTGGGTTCGGTTCTCCCGGCCACGACCGCTCAGCCACCTGCAGTCTTTCGACGTAGCCAGCCGCTCTGTCTTCGGATCTCTAAGTTTGCTCTTTGTCGCACCTGGCAGTGCATTGGGTGTGCTCGGAGCTCTCATCACTATATTCTCCCTCGGCATCGGCCCCTTCACCCAGCAAGCAATCAAATCGGTTCCCTGTCTCCAAGTACATACAGAGCTGAAGGCATCGTTGCCCCTAGCTCATTTTGTGGCTGGATACGACACATTCCATATGATTGAGGATCTTGGCATGTATGAGGTCCAGACAGATATGAAAGGTGCGATGGTTAACGGGATCGCTAATCCGACGGGTAACGACTCAGCCATTGTGCCCATTTGTGCTACGGGGAACTGCAGTTTTGCGAGCCACAACGGAATCACGCATTCTTCAATAGGCTTATGTAGCTCCTGTATCGATACCACCCCTTTCATTAGGAGAGAAATGTTGTATGGTCATATCGCTTCGGCGATGAATTACACCTTGCCCAATGGCCTATGGGTGTGCAAAATGGAGGGACTGGTTTATCTTACAATAGCCCCCGACGACTCCCTGAGTTGGGCTTCTTCTGCCTTTAACCCCGAATTCGCATCGATAGTTGGCACAGGATTCATTTGACAGTCCTGTCGATTACAACCGCTATGTGCTCAAATGTTGACGGCAATGTTCATTGTCCCATCCCCAGCAACGATGGGCCGGCAGGTATAGTTGCGACTTCGTGCTCGCTCTATCCGTGCTTAAAGAACTACCACGCCGTGGTAGAGAGAGGCATATTGTCGGAGAAGATCGTTTCTACAAAACCCGCTCCCATCAACTGGGTTGAGGCTGGTGTATCGCCTAGTAATTTTTCGACTTACATGAACTATACCGCACTTCAGAGTCCGTGTCTAGTTGGCGGCGAATGGTATGATTTATCCGATCTGTCAGAAGTTCCGAAGACTCAGGGCCAGTTATTCACGGACATTAATGTCGACGGGACAAACTATACCGCGCCGAATGAATGTATATACAAGATGTGGACTCAGTATGCTGACGGCCTGCAGACGTTTATGTCTTCTTTTTTATTACGGGCCAATGCGTCTACGACTTACGGCAACGTGAAGCCGTATGGTGCGAGGAGAAGTGGTGGCTCGCCAGCTTGTACAATAATAAGGAAGCAAGCTTCGATACTTTGCGCATAGCCTTCGATCGGTTCGCTACGACCGTTACTAACAAGATGCGCACCACGGGCTCAAGCAATTACGATTTGAGCACCCGCGAAACGGTAGAGGGTGCGGTCATCGAAGTGTCAGTGTGCACACAGTTCCAGTGGCAGTGGCTTATCATGCCTACAGGCTTGGTAGCCGCCACGACCGTAATCCTGATCACCATCATACTGCAAAATCTACGTGATAATAGACAACCGGTGTGGAAGTCATCTCTGCTGCCGCTACTGTATTACGGATTCACCCAGCACGCTCACCACGAAGACCCGAGTAGGCCCATCATGAATCTCCCCGAGATGGATCACGAGGTAGCAGATACGAAGGCCAAGTTCAAGAAAGGCGACGAAGCTAGATTTGTTGAGGTCATGCCAAGTATTGACGAGGTAATCAAGTGTAAGGAGAGAGACGTTGATGTAGACTCGCTTATCGAGGCTAGATAGTATGCGGATAGTATGGTGATGTTGTTATTTCAAGTCAGGTATCTTAGGTACCTAGTAGGAAGTTAGCATGAAAACATATTGCTAAAGAAGAGGAAAGGGGGGGGGGGGGGGGGCGGAAGGCAAGCTAGATGATACAGAGTAGCACAACGAGTTGGAATTTTTCAGGTTCTCATGAGGTAAGCATTCTAATCTACAAAGAGCAATCTTCAAGAGACAGGACTTTATTGCTATGAATCTAGGGAGGGGAGCTCAAAGAGTATTAGAATACAAGGTTCATTTCATGAATTTTAACTAGAAGATATTTCAACGGTCTATTCTCGCAGTGCCAATGACCAGAAGGGTGGAACATTGGATTGGGGTAGTTAGTCATTCTCGGAAGATAGCAAAAGGAGTATAATTGACTAGGATACTAGTAACTTCTTAGCTGTAATCCATGAGACGAAATAACTTCGTAACCATTATATACAGCAATCATGTAACAGACACGGCTCCTTGCCCAAGCCCGCCACCCCAATGCTCGGGATAGCCTTCAACCGCTTAGAAATCCGGAACGTTACGTCGCTCCTATCGGCTCTGATATCCCGCTAGGACCCCCGAGTTACGGTTGATTCCGACGGAGATCGGAGATCGAGCCGACGGCGGGTGCATATCTAGGTCCGAATCTGAGTTCAGGCTGTTCGGTTCTCCTAGAGCTAGCGACGACGTGGCATGGTATATAATACAATTATCTCAACAGCCAGCCGTGCTACACTAACCACTGAAGTCTCATTTTTATTATTCAGCCATCTTTATATCCATCTCTACGAATTCACTAGAGAAAGTAGCCCCTTGGCGTAGAATAAGAGGTACATATACACAACACCAAGAACTCGGCTAACTAAGCCAGATCCTGTTACACATCGTCTTTATCAATACGATCCGACTAGTCCCATTAGCATATTAAAAGGGTGGGCAAGAGCGCGTATCAGACACGTCACGGGATCGGCCCCAGGCAGGTTGGTTACAATTGCGACTCGCCGGCTGAATGACGTGATCGAACTCCGCGATAGCAACATCATGCGCGTCAACGCCTAAGCTGGGAGCGCGGGGTCGACTTGCAACCCGGGCAGCCAGACAGAAGCTCCCAAAGCTCCGATCGGATCTGATAAGACGATTCCTTGGAGGGATCAAGGGACCTTACGATGGGAATATTCGTGCTCCTATTGGAACGGCAGATGTTTGCGTGATAAGGGCCTTGCTCGCACATCAGCATAGCTTGAGAGCTGGGTACGGGGGTTTGGGGGGTTTGAGGATGTATATATTCAGTTGAGGTAGCTAGTCCGATTCCAATTCCTCGGTATAAACACCAAGTTACACAAATCGTTCGCAACTATGGCTCCTTCTGCTACCTCCACCGTCACCGAGACTGTGACTCTGCCACAGAATTTGAAGACGCCACGAATCTTTGGTGCGTACAAGGAGATAGCTCCCACTAAGTACAACAAAGAGGTCGAGGAAGGCAAGACGGGACTCAGGCCGGCTAAGGTAAGATGGATCTGTCATGGCTTCTAGTCGGATCCGTCATTAACCTCTCTGCAGTACCCGAACTACTTGCCCACATGGAATCCCGAGCAGAAGTACCCACCTCTAGAGCCCTTTGAGCATTACGAGCATGGCAAAGATGCCGACACCTCATACCCTGAACTGCTACCAGAGGGTGTTGCCATCACTCATCTGACGCCAACTATCGGAACCGAGATCCGCGGTGTCCAACTGAGCTCTCTCAGCAACGCTGGCAAGGACCAACTCGCTCGCTTCGTAGCAGAGAGGAAAGTCGTCGCATTCCGAGACCAGGACTTTGCCGACCTGCCGATTGCCAAGGCTCTCGAATTCGGCGGCTACTTCGGCCGCCACCACATCCACCCGACCTCCGGCTCTCCCGAAGGCTACCCGGAGGTCCACCTCGTGCACCGCGGCGAAGGCGACAAGGGCCACGAGACCTTCTTCGAGAACAGAACGAGCTCCGTGGCCTGGCACTCGGACGTATCGTACGAGCAGCAGCCCCCTGGAACGACGTTCCTGTACATCCTCGACAAGCCAGAGACCGGCGGCGACACTTTGTTCGTGAACGCCGCCGAGGCGTACAACCGCCTGAGCCCGCTATTCCAGGAGCGCTTGCACGGCCTGAAGGCGACACACTCCGGAGTCGAGCAAGCCAACGCGTCTAACGCGCGAGGCGGCATCCGCCGGCGCGAGCCCGTCGTCAACGCCCACCCCATCGTGCGCACGCACCCGGCGACTGGCGAAAAAGCGCTATTCGTAAACCCTCAATGTAAGCTCTTCTCTTCTTCTCCTTTCCCCCCTACTCTTCAAAAACAGTTTAGGGCACTCGCTAAACGCAAGTTCAGTCACGCGCGGCATCGTTGGCCTCAAGAAGGAGGAGTCGGACGCGATCCTGAAGTTCCTGTACGACCACCTAGCGTACGGCGCCGACTTTCAGGCGCGCGTCAAGTGGGAGGAGGGCACCGTCGTGGTGTGGGACAACCGCGTCACGCAGCACTCGGCGCTGCTGGACTGGAAGAGCGGCCAGCGCCGGCACCTGGCGCGCATCACGCCCCAGGCGGAGCAGCCGTTCCAGACGCCGTATGAGTCGTGATTTTCGGTTTGGCCTGGTGGTTTAGTGGGATGTGTTTGTGGTGTGGTGTACTATAGAAAGCCCGGAATAATATCTTCAGTTGTCTTCTTTGGCTTTGGTTGTGCTGTGCTGGCTGTTGCTGCTGCTAGTTTCCGTTGCTCCCGGTTCCGCTTGCGCTCTTCTTGGCGGCGCTTGAGGCGCGCGAGGAAATCGCCGTGAGAGTCTTCTGAGTCGTCGATTTCTGGCGTAGCTTCGGATTCTGATTTCTGCACGGTAGGGTGTGCTGGTTTAGTGGGATGTCGTAGTGATAGAATATCCCGTGTGGCATTATGAGCGTGTGCCGACCCTGGGGGATGAGACGTAGAGGGTGGCGCTCTTTGATTTGGTCTAGTACGTAGACTAGGAGAAGGAATGGCTATATTGTCATCGTCGTCTTCTGTTTCACTAGTTTCCTTCGGAGCCGGCTTGGTTGATCTACTACCGTGTATGTTACCAGGTAACGTTGGACGTGTCCTAGCAGATGATGGAGATTTGACAGGATTAAAACCAGCTGCAGCACGGGTTGTGGTGGTCACCTTGGTAAGATTATCCAAGCGCGTCGCTTGCTGTCTTGGCTTCTCCATGAGTCCGTATAGCGATGCGGTCTGCCATGGATCATCTTTACTCTCAGTGTCATCATTACTCTGACCTTTGTTTGCCAGCGCCTTTCTAGTTGCTTCCTTCTGCTTCTCGAAGCGAGTCTTGCGATCCTGCTTCTTCTTAACTAGATCACTCATGCGCCCGACCACAGGCCTTGATATATTTCGAATGGTGTCTGCATTCTGCGATTTAGAAGCAGCCTTCAATCGATGATATTCGGCAGCATGAAGATGAGCGGTAAACTGCTGCGCGGTTGACAGGAACTCGTCCTCGACCATGCGATATAGATCATCATTCTCAAGCCCCTCTATCATGTAGCTAGATGTTAAGTTAGATGAGTTTACGCGCACCAAGTATGAGCGCACGTACCTTTCGGGTAGTGGCTCCGGAGGGGGCGATGTCGACCCGACTCGAGGTATTCTGCTAGGCGTCGCAGACTCAGAACGAGATGTCTTGATTCGTTTATTTGAAACAGAGGAAGCTGCCGACTTCTTCTCGTCTACATCGGAACCATCCCGTTTTATCTTCACTTCCCGAGCAGGAGTCGACGCGGTTGACTTTGGTGACCTAGCGAGGCTTCTTTCAGCTTGCTTCCATGGCAGTTTACGCGTCATATTGAGTATTATGGATTAATAGTCCCATCTCGTAAGAGTATGAGGAAGGATAAAGAGATAATGTATCGCGACGTTGCTCACAAAGCGTAAGTTTGCTGCCTTATATGTCAGAACCTCGGGATGGACAAGGATCTTGTTAGAGGGCAACGGATATCCGATATTCAATTACCAGGCATATGCGTCTGTACGGGGTTTAATACACCTGGAATTGTAACGCGACATATCACAAGTGAGATGTCGCCTCAGGCAAACTTGACTCTAATGATTGTTTACATCCTGGTTTTGAAGGTCACTCTAATCAGCTTATATATTTTCCTGAAAGCCCCCTCCTGGTCTGCAATCTTCAGTAGCTGTCTTCATTACAATGTATTCTGCCGAAGATGAGAAATATCCCTTCAGAGATATATAAATTGAAGTATATTCATCATCACGTATAAGTTATCTCTAAATACTCATTTACCCTTCTATTAGCTTCCAAAAACGTCTCATATGTCCTCGTATCTCGTTCAGTATATCTTCACTCTAGTTTCCAACTTCTGAGGCTTTCTTGAAACTTTGGTAAGCTGCAGATGACCCCCACGGATTCCAAGGCGAGTAATTATGCGGATGTTGTGTAACCGCAGTGGTAACATCTAATGTAACCATCCGAATGACTTCATGTACGTCTACGTTTGAGACAAGGAAACAAGACGTAATTCATAACTTTAAAAGCAGGCGATATCCACAAGGGTTAGTTGGAAGTGGATTGAGGCTCTTCGAAGACGCCATTGTTCTGCACGGCTGCGATATTTTCTTTCTCTTTGGCTTCCGCCTCCCTTTTCTCCGCAGCTTTCTTCATCCTCTCCATCCGCTCTTCCCTCCAAACAGGGCCGTACTTCTGGATGACCCAAAGGGCAGGAGAGAAAACAGTGAAGAGAAGGGCGATGAAGGTGAAAGCCCAGCCTCGGCCCCACGCGTCGATTATATACTGGATTACTGCAGTTGCCACGGCGCCAGAAAGGCAACGGCACAAGTTATTAGCGGCCGTCGCTGTTGCTGGAGCCTCGGGGTACAGGTCAACAATCAGCACGTTAATGAACTGGAAAGGCCCGGTAACGCATATGCCAATGAAGAACGACAGAACCAGAGGCACTGCTACGTGTGTTTCGTAGTATAGCGCCCAAGCATATCCAATGTACACGACGGCCCCAATCGCGACGAGTGGGTAAACCAGTTGGAGACGGACCTTTTCGATGGGAAAGCCTTTCAGATCCATACCGCGCTTCCTGTCAATGCGGACGCCCAGCTTCTTAGCTATGCGCCTAAAGTTCCAGTCCATAACGTATCCCCCATAAATCGAGGAAACGGTGGTCGCTACTCCAATCGGCAAATAGCAGAGCCCGAGCTGGATTTCATTATAGTGGTAGATGTCGGCCAACTGGGTGGAGAGGGTGGCTGTGATGGTCATGAAGCCTATGTAGAGGCAAGCGTTGTAAGCCAAGATCATCGCCATATCCTTGTTACCTAGGACGGCGATAGTGTGGAACGGGTTGGGCAGCCGGAGCTTCTGCCGCACATGGCTCGATGGTCGGTTCCGGGGCTGGCGTCTGAACCGGATATAGTCGAGAAGCGTCATATTCCAGCCCTGCGGCGGAATCGATCCATTTCCTACTACTTTTCTCCCCGTCTCTGGGACCGCCAGTACGTAGGGGATCATCCAAACGACGGCGAGAATACATAAGAACCAAAATATAGATGGCCATCCGAGATATTGGGAGAGCAGTCCACCAATAATCGGTCCAACGGCCGGACCAATCGTAAGGCCCGCCCCGACAATTCCCATGTACTTTCCTCGTTCAGAGCTCGGGGCAATATCCGCAACTACGCCATAGACCAGGGCAATCGTGCCACTGCTTCCTCCGCTCTGCAGCATCCGAAGGACAAGCAATGCTGCGTAGTTTCGCTGAAGAGCCAGGCCAATGTTGGCACCAAGGTAGATGGTACAAGCAATGATGAAGGCTGGTCGCCTTCCGGCGATGTCGGCAAAGTCCCCAAAGAAAGTAGGGGATAAAGCCTGAAAGATCATATAAGTTGTCAGCGTCAAATTGATCTGCGCAACTGATACGCCTAGAGCTTGCGATAAGGCCGGGATTGCTGGGAAATAAATATTGGCTGTAATTGGCGAGATAAATGCAGAGATACAGTTCATAAAGACTATCCACCGCTTTACTGAGGGTGAGAAAACACTATACGGTGGCCCACTGGAGACTCGTGAGAGCGTTTCGAGGTCCGGTGCCTCATTGTTGCCTTCGCCCCCATTTTGAGAATCTTGGGTACTCTCATTGTCTGAATCTTCAGATTCGCGACGATCTCCATCCTGGTCAGGTACTCGAGATGTCAAGTCGTCCTCTTTAGAAGACCGACTTCGTGTGTCGTCATGATTCTGACCTGTAGGCGTTATTGGCGTTTTCTCGCTGTCATTCATTGCCACAATATCCCGAATCACCACAACACAGACAATAGTGTTGAGGAAAGACGGTGAAGTCTGAAGAAACCCGGTGCTCGAGCTTTATCGCCTTCTCAATTCGGGTTACGGAAAGTGGATAATTCTATAAGTTAAGTGGTTATCTTGCTAAACCTGTTATTTCCGGGATTCGTACGGCGAATTGCCCACACAAACGCTATTCCCGTTTCAACTTACATGGGAGCTTACTCCAAGGGTTGTATTATTCCCGGCTTCTCTCAATGTTGGGGTTCACATTTTTGACCGATTTACGGTCATCTCGGCATCGCGACGTACCTATCATGGCTCTCATGCCGGAAGCAGCCGAATTAAGCGGAAGCGAAGTCGGGATGGGGAACGATGATCGAATCTATTGTGCCTATGGGAAAATAACTGCGAAGTTACAGCGCAGAAGCGAAGGCGGATAACCCATGCTTAAATAGTGAAGTCTCCCGGGTCCAACGTGAGGCAATTCAGCAATCGGATGCTGATGATGGAATTCGTGATCAAAGACATGTTGCTTTGTCTGGTTCGGCAGTAGAGATGCATCACGGCGTAATTGGGTTAAGTAATCAATTGAAGCCGCTCTCGCTTCCGAAGCGTCGGGTCAAGCCGTTAGAGTATTACGCCACTGGTAGTACAGTGACAGCCACCTAAGCGCACCAGCCACATCGGTATCAATTCTCTCTAAACCTCCGACAAAGACAACAATCGGCATCATTATGTACATGAACGAATTGAACAGGTTGCCAGCTCCCACCGCAGTGCATCATTAGCAACTTTGAAGAGCTCAGGGACGCTCGACACCACAGCGAGAAACATGACGAATAGTTGAAACTAAATATTCTGTAATCTCACCATGACCGATATTACACCGATTTTCAATGGCTTCCTTAAGCAACATGAAGCTTCTGTTCCGAAACGAAGCTTCAGCTTAGACAACCTCGATGATTTCTTGAAGGAAGCCTACCGAATAGCAAGTTTTCACGATTAAGAATATAGAGCCTACTTCTTGGTACAGAACGACTAACTCTGGCTCTAGAACTCACATATAGCCTCACTTCATGCCGATCTCAGGAATATCCGACAATCCTATCTCTCGACCGCCCAACCGCGAAAAACACTAATCCGATCAGCGCAGAAAGACAGGCAGTCACGGCCGCTCTCAGATCGAGAGCGCGAAGAGATCGACGCAAATGCGAAGAAAATGCTACGAGAGCTCAATGCGAGCATCCGCCGCCTCGCAGACGTCGAGCAAGCACGATCGGAGATCGAGTCCAAGGTGATTCAAAAGAAGTTTGCCCGTGGCTTAGGTGCGCTAGGAGCTTGGGCAGCCGGTGGCGCGGCAATTAGCAAATCGCCAGAGCATATCGCAGCAGAAGAACATGCCAAAACTATCAGCGCGCATAGAGATAGCGTCCTGTGGCTTTTACGGCACCGACTCCAGGAATGCGTCAAGACGCAGCAAGACATGATGGAGATACGGTTGATGAGAGAAATGGAGAAGAATAGGAGTGTACTAGCGAAAGCACGAAGACCCGATGCTTCGTTGGCTACCATAGGAAACATACCGGAGGCCGGAAGCCCAGTAGAGCCCAAAAGGAGAGCGAGTCAACAATTACCTCCTGATGAAACGCCGTCCTACACTCCATCGGGGGATTTGACTGTGGAGCAGATACAAATGTTTGAGAAGGATAATCAGGATATGCTTAAGCATTATGAGAGCACGTTAGACCAAGTCAGGTGGGTTGAATTCCAAACAGAAGTAGGAAAGACGATTATGACTAATGTAGACTTACAGGACTGCGGAAAAGTCACTGCTTGAAATCTCAGAGCTCCAAACACAACTCATTGACACATTGACGACGCAATCGGCGGGTATCGAGCAACTAGTAGCTGATTCGGAGAAGACGACCGAGAACATCGGCGGCGGTAATAGACAGCTCAAACAAGCGACGCAGAAGGCGAGCCCAGCCAAGTACACATTCTTCGCGACTTGCGGTTTGTGTGCATTCTTGATAGTGTGGGATTTAATTATATAAAAGAAGATAATAATGAAGCTATTCGCCTTGTAAGCGGGTATCGCGGGGGTAATGCGCGGTTGACAGTGTATAGTGCGGTTTTGCATGTGAAGAGACGAAGGTCACGAAACAAATCACATGCAAGGGTATTACGATTACGATACACCTATTCAGCTATACATAGATGTCTGAAGGTTCTTGGCAATCTGACTAATCGTACAATCTATGCGGTTCACGATAGATCTGCAATGGCATCATCCCATAGGCGCGAAAGAAATAGTAATGGAGGTTAAGCGACAGGTCCTGGAATACATGTAGTGGAAGTTCAAAACACGGTGAAGTAGCTGTTGTACCGAGTTTACATAACATGGAAAGGATTCGGGGCACTTATACCGACCCGTATTAGCCGTTCTTGGTCCGGTGACCTTGTCCGATGACGACAACGTCGAATCCCCGGGCGTCAGTTAGGCGCAATGCGGAACCTCGGTCTAAGAAAGCACACACCCAGGCACGTCGAAACTTTGCCCTAACCGACTCATCCCATGCCTTCTAATTTCAATTCTACCTAGGTAGAAACTCAAAATACATGTATCCAAGACCTCCAATCCATGCACAGGCGGGAAGATCCACTGTAAGGGATGGTTTAAAGATGGCTGATCTCCTCCAGCTCAAACATTACCTGTCAAGGCCAAGGTTAATTCAACTACAACACCTCATCCCATTTTCCTACTTGCTTGCTGTCTGCTGTCTTATATACCTAGACATATGGGTACATAGTTCCAGCTCTTACTCACGCACTTTCCAAAACGTCTTGGCTACCTCGCATTCCTTCCTCTTATCAAACAAGCGCATATCCCCTTACCTAACAATCTAAATACCTCCTTCCTTTGCTCCTATCTTACGTATTATCGGATAGGACGATAGGGTATGTACCTAACGTACGGTGCTTGCATGCAACTCCAATCAGCTAATCTCCCCACAGGCCACCTGCCACTAAAGCTGTGACGTACGTACTGTACTGTACTTTCCCCTAGCTCGTTCCGTCTCAACCCCGCCGACCCGCTACAACCCCTCCGACTGGACCGCCTAGAACCTGATCCCCTATTTCTATTATTATTCCTAACGGGCGTCAGTCGATCTCTCAAGCCACTGGGGCCACCGGATTAGGCCACTGAGCAACCCTGCGGACCTATAACATCCACCGCGTTTCAATCCCAAGGCCATTTATCGGTCCACCTTGGCAAACCCCAGCAGCCCAGCAAGGCCAAGAGACCCTTACAACACTTGCAGACCCAACTGCCCCAGGCCAAACCTGCCCCTCGCCCCGGACCGGTGTGCCATCCTGCGTCCTGCATGATACCATACCACTCAGCCCACTATTACATACACCTAACCCGACCATTTAAAATATCTTCTCCCTCAAATCATGCCCTTCGACCCTTCATACCACGGTCAATCAGTACGCAGAGTCAAAAGTATAGCCAGACACATGTCGCCGCCGTCAGCAACAAGTTTCACCCCCGAGGTTGTTCCTCAAGCTCCCGAGGACCCTCTGTTCGGGCTTATGAGAGCTTATCGAGCTGACCCGGATCCCAACAAAGTCGATCTGGTATGCGTCATTACTTCCACCAGCTTGTGCGCGAATCTTCGCTGACTAGATCTCAGGGTATTGGAGCTTACCGTGATGACAATGCTAAGCCCTGGGTATTGCCCGTGGTAAAAAAGGTATTTTCTTTGAATTTTCCATATCTGCATGTTCAGAGAGCTTCCTGCATTAGCTCGATATAGCTCACAGCTGGTGTAACATTTTGACTTACCACTTCCCTGTCAACGTAGGCAGACGAGATCCTCCGGAACGACCCCGAACTCAACCATGAGTACGCCCCGATTACTGGTATTGCTTCCTTCACTAGCAAGGCCGCCGAGTTAATCCTCGGTGGTGCCGACTCCCCGGCGATCAAGGAGAAGCGTGTCACCTCTGTGCAAACCATCTCCGGCACCGGCGCCGTCCACTTAGGAGCTCTCTTCCTTGCCAAGTTCTACACCGGCAACAAGCAGGTCTACCTCTCCGACCCCACTTGGGCAAACCACAACCAGATCTTCACCAACGTTGGCATCCCCATTGCCAAGTACCCCTACTTCTCGAAAGAGACAAGAGGATTGGACTTCGAGGGCATGAAGTCCGCTTTACTAGGTGCTCCGGAACGATCAATTGTTTTGCTGCACGCTTGCGCACACAACCCTACCGGTGTAGACCCCACCCTGGAACAATGGAAGGAGATCGCAGAAGTGTTGCGTCAGAAGAGCCACTTCCCCTTCTTCGACTGCGCATACCAAGGTTTTGCGTCTGGTGACCTGATGCGGGACAATGCTGCCGTCAGATACTTTGTCGAGCAGGGTTTCGAGTTAGTAGTGGCCCAGAGTTTCGCCAAGAACTTCGGTCTATACGGTGAGCGAGCAGGTTGCTTCCATGTGGTTACCGCCCCTGCGCCGGATGCGGAGACTACCATCACCCGAATCGCATCACAGTTGGCTATCCTTCAGCGGTCCGAGATCTCGAATCCCCCGCTCTACGGCGCGCGTATCGCCAGCATCGTTCTGAACGACCCCCAGCTCTTTGCAGAATGGGAAGAGAACCTACGAACCATGTCCGGTCGCATCATCTCCATGCGCAAGGCCCTACGAGCCAAGTTGGAAGAACTTGGTACCCCGGGTACTTGGAACCACATCACGGACCAGATCGGCATGTTCAGCTTTACTGGTTTGACGGAGCAGCAGGTCCTGAAGATCCGCTCCGAGTTCCATATCTACATGACGAAGAATGGTCGTATAAGTATGGCGGGTCTTAACACGAGGAACGTGGAATACGTCGCCAAGGCGATTGACAAGATCGTTCGAGAAGTTCAGTAATTAGGAAATGAGGGGTTGGATGTCGAGCTACCCGTGTGAATTTACGTGCTTTACTGGGGTTTTCGGTTTGGGAAACAAACAAAAAAAAAGGATCAGGATATCAACTCCCTCCTCGTTAATGCGTTGGATTTTCGCTACTCTGACCATGGCTGATGAATAGACTCAGATTATGATCAGTGATGGAATTTTGTCTCTGCACTGCTGAGACCTTCGTATATTTGGTAAGGAATTCTTTCCGGGATTAGTTACTTCTCGTGTGCCAATTCAGGCTCCATGGCGCCACTATTCCATTGCCACGATTTCGCGAGCTTCGAGCCCCAGCATCAGTACCACGTTCTTTCAGAGTTCTCCAAATGGGAGCGAGGCCATGTACAACCAAGGCCACGAACTTAGCCTACGTGGGATGCTTCGGCTGCGGTTCCGCATCATAAACTATCTAGGTGTAGCACTTCCCGTTAATATCAGCTGGCCAAATATGCGTATCACTTGATCCTCACCGAAATTTCCTAACCGCAGACTACGTGCTTTCATCCAAGTCTCTTTGAGACGGCAAGCTGTTCCGAAGAAGACTCACACAATGACTCCTGTAGTCTGACTCACAGCCTTACGATAACGTCAAAACAACCACACCACAGGAGTCAGCCTGCGTAGTAGGACGCGAGGTCATGTCAACAAAACTACTAGGTGTATCTGTGAAGGCCAGAAGGGAAAGGCGGAGAGAAGGCTAGTTTGTGCCGTAGTGCGGAACTTTGTTCCACGGTGTCCCACGTATGGAGTGGAAGTGCTTGGCTAGACGAGCCGGACGAGGCTGGAAGGACGCGTAAGTCAAGTCGAGTCGGACTCGATACATTTCACCACGTCGGAGGGACGTAATGTCGTTTGTGGCACCTCGCGTACGACGGGCCGTGGAGTGTTAGCAAAGCTTGATTATGAGGAAGCGCACCCGATGGGACACGCTGGCTGCCTACCGCTCTGCCCTACCCTACGGGGACGCCCGAGTACTCGTCGCACCGAGACGAGCGATTATGCCGGCGCATGATGATGCATCAGGGATACAGAAGACAGTTACCGTGATACCGTGATAGTGTTTGACAGCCAGCTCTCTAGAGCACGCCATCCGAGTCAGGGGAAACTGCGGTATCCAGCTTGTTTGTCCAATCTCGAGGAGGGCTAGCCCGTTGCCTCGCCTAGGGGATGACAGGCGGCTGGGTGTAGATGAGCCTGCAAATAGCATCGAAGGAGAAGGTAATGATAGGGTAGGGAGACGTTTCATGACGGTGATACCTACTCAGGGCGATACGACGAATCAGGTTTTCGGCACTGGACGGCGAGGATCGTGACAACGAATCGTGACTCCGGCCTCGAAAGCGAAACTATTTAAACACAACCCGCCTCGAAAGAGTTTGGGTTTTGTTTTTTCTTCTTTTCCTCGAACAAACGCACAATAACAAACCTGACGGAATCGTTCACAACTTACCTCAACTTTCGCTTTAAGCTTACAACAACTTCACTTCTACTTCTCTCACCACCAACCAACTCACCTAGCAACCATGTCGGTTACTTCCTTGATTCTCCTGGGCCAGTACGAGGAGTCTGGCAAGGTCTTCAGCGACGCTCTGAAGCCTAACTACGAAGGTAATGTCTTGCCCCTTACCCCTTTCCTTTCCTAGCCTTTCCTCCCCTATACACCCCCTCTTACCCCTTCCAACCTAGATGAGCAACCAACTAACATAATTTAGTGGTCCACTTCTCCACCTCCCCAACTGCGGCCCTGGCTGACATCCTCACGGTCCTCAAGGGATCCATCCCAACCTCAGCCACCTCCTCCACCCAGGTCGGCACAGGCAACCTCTCGCACGGCGCCCCCAAGGCCATCATCATCGCCGCGTCGCTCTACGACGACGCCTGGATCGCGGCCGCGCGCGCGGAGGTGGCCGCTGCAGGCAAGCACGTCGTGTTCCTCAAGCCGGACGCCAGCAGCGACCACGCCGGCAAGGGCACCGCGGACAAGACAAAGGTGGCCGCCGAGCACGCCGTCAAGGTGCTGCGGAAGCTGGAGGGCGAGGGCAAGCTCGACGGCGACGATGATGGAGTCTACGTCTACTAGGCGAGTCGCTTGCTGAATCAGGGGGGACAGAACAGAACAGAACAGAACAGATTGGAACAGAATGAACATGACGGGATGGGATATGGGAAGGGACTATCGAATCACTTTTTTTTTGAGGCGGCATAGTTTGGAAACGGCACGGGGAAAGCAAAAATTTGAAATCCGGAATCTGGCACGGGAACGAGTAGCCGGGACAGTTTGACAAATGGAAGGATCTCTCGTGCTTTCTTACCCCCCTTATTCAGACTGCGTCTGCAACGGCACATTTCTTGGGGAGAGGGAGAGAGTAGGTGGCTAGGCGACTGGCTGCATATTCTTCTCGAGGATACGGAAAGTCGTCGAGTCTTTTGATGAGAGGCGTTGATCTATCTCTCCTTATACCCCCCTTTTTCTTTGCATGGAAGAAAAATTCTGAAAAATACAAAAATATTAGATAGGCAAATTTACTGGTGGCTTTGACTTTCTATTAACTGCTCGAGTGAAGATATGAATTGTAGAAAAGTGGTGTTATTGCTTCCTGGGTTTGCAAACGAGTAGTAGTGTTGGAACGTTTTCTATCACGAGGACTACGCACAAGAACGCTCAAAGCAATTTGCATTGATTTGGGTATCTAATTCAACAGCTTATCTATCCCTACCATTTCCTAACACCATGCATAATAATGATTCCGTGAAGCAATTAAACCTTTTACCAACCCCAAGTCCGCGACGACGCAGTGAAGACCGGAGGTTTCCACTGAATGCGATCGGGTTGGATATACCTCTTCTGCTTAAGCTTGGCCTTCTCGCGCTGCTTGATCAGGGCTTCCGGAATGACTAGCTTGTGCTCTCCCTTATGGTAGACCTGCATCTTGAGCGCTTGTAAAGTGTGCTCGACATCCTGCGTGGTCATGGCCAGCTGGCTCGATATCTGCTCAATACTCGACTTCTCATCCCGCTCGTTGCACTCTATTAAGAGTTCAAGTATGTTCTCTGACCAATATTGGCGATAACTGAGAAGACCCAAATCGGATAGAGGCTTTTCAGGTGATCCGAGCTTGCCCTCTATCTTGGAGAGCTCGTAGGAGAACTGGATCAGCAATCTACCGAAACCCTTTCGCTGATATTGAGGCAGGGTTAGAATACAAGCGACGTTGTATCCATCTGCACTCTCCTTCTCTTTTGAGAAGTAGCCTACTAGGTGGTGACCTTTCTCGCTTTTCTGCGTCATTACGTAGAATAAGAAAGGGTCCACGTCGTAGTAAAGCGTCTTGTGGTCAAGAAACATCTTGGATAACAAGCACAGGTTCCGGCACCAAGTCCGTTGCCGCCGGCCATCGATCTCGAAGAATGATACATAGTCGTCTCGATAAATCTCGTTTCCAGGCGGGTGTTGGAGAGTGCACTTTTGCCGATGACGGCAAAAGGATTTCTTGTCGCCATAATAGCTTAGACAGAATTCGCATATGAATATTATATCCTCCTGTGTGAATGCCTCTGGGTACGGCGAGAAGTACCACGGGAACAAATCCCATTGCCCGAACTGGACCTTGGATATATTTCGAATGCGAGCCAGCTCGGTAGGGTTCTGGGTCATGGATCCACCAGTCCGCAGCTTCTCTATCTCTGCTTCCCTACTGAATCCATCCTCCTTCTTAACCGCGGGTGCTGGTTCATCATCATCCAGGTCCATTTCATCCCCATTAGCGCCAGGTGTTTCTCCTTTAGGTTCAAGGTCCCGTGGAGTCGACGGCGCTTTCGATTGCGGCTGGCTATCGGGGAAGTCGGACCATGGATGAGGCGTGAGGGTTTCGGACGCGACGGACTGCTCCCTCTTTCCTGGCCTCTTCTGCGCCTTGTTTCCAACGACCTTCCTCTTGGGCGCAGTCGAATTCTTGCCCTTGCCGTCTTTCGGCTTGTCCTTGTCGGGATTCGGCCACTCGACATCCTGATCGAAATCTATTCGTTTGACAGGCACCCATTCGTCGAGTCGCTTGTTGAAGTTGTCGAAGTTGCAGTAGAATTGGCGGCCGCTCTTCGTGTCTCGTATACTCAGGATTTCGGCGCGACGAGCTTGCCCGTCCTTCTCGACCATAGCGATGCAGCCCACCCTTATCGTATCGACGGTCGCCCGGCTCTTTTGTCGGGGTCCCTCGGGACCCACAGCAGCCTCGCCATTCAGCGCACTTGGACTCATGATGAAAACTGATGGTGGCGCCTATAATTCGATGAAATAGTAGTAGACACCGTATAATTGATGAGAGAAGTGGAATGGAGTCAGTTAACTTTTGGAGGGGCAAAGCTGCTAGAGCTTTGATAAAGCTGGTTATCAATTGTCGGTGGTCGGCACCTAAAATCCCCTAATCGTCGTACCTGCAGGAGAAACCAACCAATCAGGATTTGCTTCTCTAGGGGTCTGGGGGTGTCGGTGTATTAATCTTATCGAGAATCGGTATATATTATGCACAATATGCTCTACTATGTATGCCGTCGATGCTTACAATTGAACGTGTAACTACATGTAATAAGTGACCAGCAATTGGCTGTCAACTAGAAACCTTTGACGCTGCTAGTTTCAAGTTCGCCTTAAGGATCCTCGAACGCCATGACCATCCGCCGATAAAATGTATGTTGGGAGTGTATATATCTCCCATGTCCCTCATCAAGCCATCTAAGCCCACGAAATAGCCCATAAACCATACGGTAAAATCAGTTATCCGATGCTTTATCTGAGGGATATGAGTGTATCTGCATGTCGGATTAGACGGTTTCTAATTCATGGTATTGATATGGGGTTTGACGAACTTGCTCTGCAAAAGATATCCATTCTTCCATGCCTCTTAGGTACGGATTCTCACTGGAATTGGCTAGGGCTTCATGGTTCCAGACCATGAGTTCGTCGAACGTTGCCTTCCCCTGCATGGCTCCTATTTCGAGTTGATCGTTTGGGTCTTCAACTATCTCAACATCCTCGACCATCTCTTTTGAGTCCTCAGACTTCTTCACTTCCGACTTCTCAACAACCGAGCCATAGTAGCCTTCTGGTAACTTCACAGCTTTCCCATGGAGCTTCCGCCCTCTAAGGTACGCCGTCTTCATTTGGTCTAGCAGGTCAATATGATTAGTTAAAGGTCGGGGTTGAGTTAGAGACTTCATGTTATTGTAATGTACCTTGACCCTCACTGGGATTCCAGTATGTGTTGATTGGATGGACGTTGCCATCGTGGTGTATGCGGCACGGTAGTAGATGGACTTGAGCCTTCTTTTGGCTAACTTCTTGAGGTTCAACGGTGAGAATGGGATGAGCCATTTTGTTTGCTTTTCCTGATATCGCGAGTCAAATAATTGAATACGAGGTAAGTACAAGTTCCCAGGGGTTGAAGGCTCGAAGGCTTAAACGCGTATGACTAATAAATCAATTAAGGAACGCGCCTATCTTTGGTACACCAGCGCGTGCTGCTAACATCCCGATATGTGCAACTAAGCTGGATAATTGCTCTGCTATTGATATGCTTTTAAGCAATGCGTCGTTTGAAGCAAGGCCCCCACTATTCCCGAGCCCTGGTCGAAACGAAGTTGATTCAAGGTTCTCACCCGATGGATCCATTTGCTCTATTTGTCGCAACTACTTCATTGATAGGTTCTTAGCGACTTGAGTCTCAAGCTCTCTCTCAGTATCTATACACACTCCGAGAAATGAAAACTCGGGTTTGAATTAACTCTAGTTAACTTGGGTGGAATTCTTACCGATAGTTCCAAGCCGATTCTGAGACATTCATTCAGGCCTTTGTTTTTTTTTTCCCCTCTCCCTATTCTTCGAGCTGAAGAGTCTTGATGTCATCATCAATTGTGCCTGGCGCGCCTGCAGCACGAACCCCCCTGCTTGTTATTTTCTCACTCCGGTATCCGATGGCGAGACCGCAACGGCTTCAGTGCGATCACGTAGAAATAGCAATATCACCAGATACCTGCATATACTATCCCCTGCCGCCGTGACATTCCGGGCTGTCGCCGGCTACGATTGGTCGTTACGCAAGCCAGGGATTCACCATAGTTGGATAGAATTTCCTGAGACCTGCATACCATACCGGGGATCACTACCTTTTTCTTGAGATGCTCCCCTTTCCGCTTCTGCGTCTACCCAGCAGCTCATACAGTTGGTCCATCATGTATCACTGAGGATCAACCTACAGCATTTACGCGGACTCCTTCGTAGCTGAAGACGTCGCCTAAGTGCCTAGCACTCGAGCCTAAAGAATAAATCTCATCCTCGAAAAAGCTCGGAGTGTATTTCGGTTTCGCTGCTTAATCCAGAGTAACGGTTGAGGCTGAAAATGCAGTAAGGCATCGGAGAATTCTAGGCCTTCTGTCAGACCTTTATCTAGCATTTGGAGTATTCTTCCTACTGCTGTCATGGGCTAGCCCCACCGCACCCTGAGATCTCATGTTGGTTCATTGGAACTTCATGATTCTACACAGTAGTATTCTATTGTTATGCATGATTCGCTGGTCCAGTTCTCTGAAGGACGGTTCGTGGACGTCCCGAAACAAAAATGGGGCCGCTCCCTGGGTCCCTCCTTAACCCATCTTGGTCATCCCTGTCCAAGCCCGAGCAACAGGTCGATTCTCGACTAAGGGAGATCAGATCTAGTCTCTTCATGTTTCGATTCCGGCAGTAAAATCCCATACAAACCTAGAACAGGCTATGGGATCGATGTACTTATGTGTAACGGCAGTTGGACTGCCCCTAGATAGGGCATTCCGAACTACATGGCGGTGACAGCTTGAAACTGCCTCTGGACTCGTGTTCCCTTCACGTCATTCTACTAATACGACAATGATTTTTCTTTTTCTCTTGTTTTTATTTCTATAGCTTCCTTCACACTATGTCTATTTAAGAATTATTTTGTAGTCAAGCCATCCACCTTCGGTTTATATGAGAAGCGCTTGTCCGCACTTGGACGTAATACTCGATCCATCTCCTTGCGCATCATTCTCGACATCGGATAGAAAAGGTACATAATTGTTATTGAAAAGGCGGGAAAAAATCTTGGGTTAACCCAATTATTCATTCCACGCAGAAACTTTTGAGTGTCTGCGTCAATAGACGATGGCACCGGCAATTCCATCAATAATCGCCCGGCCGCTAACCCGCGGCGCCGATCTGGTTCGCGTAACTCTAGGAAGCTTGACTTGGGGGCCGGCCTTGGCGGTGGCCAAGCCAGCCGTTCTCTCGGTCTTCTCCAAGATCGAGGTCGGGACATTGCTATTGGTTGACGAACCAGCAGGCACGAGATTGATCTATGGGGAGAGATTCACTTCAAAAACCTCAGAGCCGACCAATGGAGATTACTCGCTCAGAAAAGCTGATGTCATACCACGGGTTGAAGTCAGAGTTAAAGACGATGCTTTCTGGATGAGATTGCTCCTCTTCGCCGATATGGGGTTTGCGGAATCATATATGCTGGGCGAATTCGAATGCGCCGATTTAACTGCCTTCTTCCAGGTTCGTAAGTCTCTCCCCTTTCCTATGTAACGTGACTAATGAACAGCTTGTCTATAGCTCTTCATTGCAAATCGGGATCAATTGAGCAATGGGACCACATTGTTCTCTTCACTATCTGGTGCGGTTTCAAGTATTGCGCGGACTACCAATACATTATCGAATGCGCTTTTGAACATATCTGCGCATTACGATATTAGCAATGAGATGTTCGCGGCTTTCCTCTCAGATGATATGACTTACTCATGCCCCATTTGGCAGCCGCCGTCTCCTCACAATATGCGAGAAGAGACCCTCGAAGAAGCGCAAATGACGAAACTCAACCGCTTCATCGATGGCGCGAAGATAAAACCTACTGATCACGTTCTAGAGATAGGAACAGGCTGGGGATCTTTTGCTATCGAAGCAGTCAGAAAGACGGGGTGCCGGGTAACAAGCCTAACGCTGTCAAGGGAACAAAAAGTGCTAGCAGAGCAAAGAATCGAAAAAGCTGGATATTCAAGCCGGATAGATGTTCGATTACTCGACTACCGAAACTTACCCGATACGGTTGAATACGACAAGATCGTCTCTATAGAAATGCTGGAGGCTGTCGGACAGGAGTACTTGAGCACGTATTTCGCATGCGTCGATCGGGTCTTGAAGAAGAAGGGGGGCATTGCTATGTTCCAGTGCATTACAATGCCCGAGGGGAGGCATGAAGCGTACTCGAAGTCTGAAGAGTAAGACCGCGTTTTACCCCTTTTCCGTGGAGGCTAACAATAATTCACCCGAAACTTTATGCTAACCTCCTGGCCGATTTCAGCTTCATAAATAAGCATATTTTCCCCGGCGGCTATCTGCCCTCTATCACGCAGCTGCTCAACCATATTTCAAAGGAGTCTAGGGGCACGCTGATCGTGGAGCGGGTTGAGAACATAGGGGGCCACTATGCTAAGACGCTAAGATTGTGGAAGGAGAAATTCGTGTTGAATTTTGAGTCCAAGATCCGGCCAGCATTAAAGGTCGAACACCCACATATGACGGAGCAGGAGATAGACGTGTTTAGGCGCAAGTGGGAGGTATGTGGTACTCAACCTCTTTCGTCTCGAAGCATCTTTATGCTACGATGAGAAGCGTGCGACGGTAACCTACTGACACTTGTTCTAGTACTACTTTACATATTGCGAAGCGGGGTTCGTCACTAAGACGCTGGGTGACGTTATCATTACAGTTGGACGAGAGGGCGCTATGGAATTGATAGAAGATATCCCAGTATAGCCGTAAGAGAATTAGAACCTGCGTTTAAATAGACGTATAGGAGATGTTTTTCATTAGAGGCTAGGTCTACTTTCTTAGACTGTATGGCGCGACATGGAACCAGATGGAGAAAGGCGCATCTTGGAGCTAAGAATCATCGCCTTTTTTGAAGCCCTTCGATTACTCTAACTCTTGTTTCGACTTTAAGTAGCGAGATGACGTATTTTCTTTAGTTATCTCTTGTTAAAAGTCACTGTGGGTTGGTAGATAGGGGTAGATCCCGAAAAACGAGAAGCGAAAACAAGAGGGAGAGACTTGGGAATAGAGTCCCCCGCACCATGCAAAATGACCATAGAAAAAAAGCTCTGATTCTCTACAATAATAATCAAAAGGAATCAATGAAAACGAACTACAAATGATGAAGATATGAAGAGCAAAAAAAGTGTAAAAAGCTCAGTGGGTCGTTCCCCGGGGTTCCGTCGAACCCCGGGGCCCACCTACCAAAAACCCGTCTGAAGGCAGGATTTTTTTGGCCGTGTGCTCGCCCTACTAGCCCACAGTGGCGTCCCAGGGGGCGAGGGCGACGAGTGTTCTCTGGCCGCTCCGTGAAATACCTATGGATTACTGGACTACTTAACCAGTGTTTCGCTGCGGGTGAACCCCGGGAAAGAAGCGACGGGGTGGTCTGTTCACCAGTGACACGCGACGTGACGCGTACCCGTTTACAGCGGTGTTTACAACTGTACCTACGGTTGTCTAGGGGGTTCCAAGCTCATTACAGGTCTTGCTACGGCGCATTTAGGTACCTAATCAAGCTGAACTCGCAGTGGGCGAACGAGGTTCCTTCTATTATGGCTTCTCCAGCAGTAGGTCAGCATTAATGCTTCTTCTTTTTCTTCCCCTTTTTAGACTTCGTTGCTTGGCCCTTATTACCGCCGCCGCCGTCTCCTCCCCTACCACCATTTACAGCTGCTGTCTCGCTTGCCGCCGTCTTCTCCGTGGCCAGGCCGTATCTACTCGCATGCTGGACATCGAAGTCGGACTTCTTCCTCCTGAACAGCAACATGGCCACCCGTGCGTCCTCAATACTAGAGTGATGCCCCGTCTGTATCTCAACTCCCAATACCTCCCTCGCCAAAACCCTCAACGCAGGCTTCGGCCCGTGGCCGTACTGCCTGTATCCTGCGAACCGCGCCGTGTCCCTGATCTGTCCTGAAGGATGGCTCAACTGCAGCGCCGCCAGGTCGTGCCGGATATCATGGCCGACGACGATGCGGTTCTTGAGAAGGTCTGCGACTGCAGCCTGTACCTCGTCGAATTCTCGTGCCGTGGCTATTATG
The DNA here is from genome assembly GCA_022578955.1 of Hypoxylon sp. FL1857. Lineage (NCBI taxonomy): Eukaryota > Fungi > Ascomycota > Sordariomycetes > Xylariales > Hypoxylaceae > Hypoxylon > Hypoxylon sp. FL1857. The sequence goes on along the minus strand of MU400375.1, from coordinate 172,689 downwards.
CGAGGCGTTATTCCCGTAATGTGTGTTCGCCAGTCTGTCACCCGCTCCCGGGGCCGTACGAACGAGTCGTACACTTGACGACCGTGAAAATCGACTATGCTGACCCGTGCGAGGGCTGACTCTCGTCCCTCTGGTCCTACGCCGACCATCTCGCAATCCAGCGCCACATACTTTCCAACTTCAATCCCGGGAGCGAGTCCTTCGTTGACACGGGGCTTCTCTGCTGCTACTAAGGAGGCATTGTGTTTGGCGCCTAAGTTGTATGCCTCTGCTAGGTCCTCCGGCGAGACGTCGTTGTCTTCTGCCCAGAGAGCCAGGGAGGGTGTGATGGTTGTCGGTGGACCCTTTGCTATGGCAGAAGATTGTGTGATGCCCATTGGCTTCTTCGGTGTAGGCTTATTGCTGACCTTATGATTGGTTGGCTTTGATGATGGCTTCCCCTCTTGCTGCTTGAAAGGTTTTTGGAGCTTCTGCCGTTTTGAGTGAGAGTGGGATGTTTGACCGTCTTCGGCTTTCCTCTTGGCTACCGTTTTTGGGGCTGAAGTTGAGGAGGTTGTGGTGGACTCGGCCTTGATCTTTGCTTGCAGCTTCTTCCAGTTGGATGATAAGTCTTGCGCCATTGCTCTTGAGCTATCGCTCAATCAGGCTCATGGTATAGAAGCGAGTGGTCTGCTAAGGATATTCCCGTAGCTGCGCTTCGATACCGTAGAAACTCGATACAGCGTTTGGCTTTGGGTGTCAGTATTATGGCTTCAAAGACAGGAAGCTTCTATATAGCCAACGCCTGCGTAAATGACCGGGAAAAATGAGATTTCTTAGAATGACCGGAAACAATGAAACAGTCAGATTCTTATAGAATATGGGTCCTGATTTCACCCATCAATAAAGGCAGACTTTACGTATGAGTTCAATGTTGTCTACTTTTAGTCGCAGCTGCTTCTGAGTTTCAATTTTAATCAAAATATTCCTGTAACATAATATTCTGTCAACATATTCACGTATCGAGTCTTTATTCTACTATCGTAGACACTACCTTAGCTAAGCAGTCTTCGTTTCTTGGCATCTGCAACCACTTAAGACTACGCTCTTTGATTGGCCACTTCTATGGGCCTGAACGCCAAAAAGTCGCGTCCCCTAAATCTAACGCGCCTGGCGACTGGGCTCCTAACTGCCCCTCCACCCAACTCCTTAATTTTTCTGTCTATGCCTATACTTACGATTGTATGATTGTAACGATACCACCACCATTCCTCAACACCGAAACATATACGCGTTGCCAGAGTCGTCGAGTCCTTTCAGTTCACAATGGCGACACCAAGCGACTCCGGCATGTTAATGTCCGACGCCCCTTCGAGGGCTCCCGCCACGCCTAAACAGAGACAGTTTAACAGAGGCTCTTCAGCACGGCCGCGAGGTCCACCCTCCGAAAGTTTGGCAGCTCCTAGCGATGACGAGGCAGATGGATTCGCAGATGACCAGATCCCCAGCCGTACGAGACGGCGAGATCCGGCCACCATTCCTCGAGTAGAGGATAGAATTGGTCTCACGGTCCAGGAACACTTTGAAAACTTTATAGAAGAGTAGGCCTTGTTTTACCCTTGGTAGTATACAAGACGATTGACCGAGATATTAGATTCATCGAGTCCGACCCTGTTTCCTCCGGCGCACCTACATCGAGCGCCGTCACGACAGACAAATTCTATGTTGCCCAGATACATGGCATGCGCATTTACCAATTATCGACTTTCTACGTCAACTATAACCATATCGCCAGTTACCAAAATGGCGGTCTGGCCAATGCCATTAACACACAATACTACCGATTTCTCCCCTTCCTCACCAATGCCCTACACAACATGATCGCGAAGTACGAGCCCCAGTACTTCCGCGAACATAGACAGGCTACGACTTCTAGCGGTCAGACAACATCAGGCGCAAGCCATGTTGGCTCGGCAAGTCAGTCTGACTCTCTGGGTAACAAGACGGCGAACCAACAGACGGACAAACTGTTTGCTATTGCATTTTACAACCTGCCCTTCGTCTCCCGAGTCCGTGCCTTGCGCGCCAAGAACATTGGCCAGCTCCTCTCCATATCGGGAACCGTTACGCGAACCTCCGAAGTGCGACCGGAACTCTCCCTCGCGACTTTCATCTGTGAGAATTGCCGCTCTGTTATCCCGAACGTCGAGCAGACTTTCCGATACACTGAGCCTACACAATGTCCCAACGCCGAGTGCGGAAACCGTCTAGCATGGCAGCTGGATATTCGACAAAGTACCTTTGTCGACTGGCAGAAGGTCCGCATTCAGGAGAACAGTTCTGAGATTCCAACGGGAAGTATGCCGCGGACGATGGACGTCATTCTACGAGGTGAGATGGTGGACCGCGCCAAGGCAGGCGAGAAATGCATCTTCACGGGTGCATTGATCGTAGTGCCCGACGTCAGTCAGTTAGGTCTTCCCGGAGTCAGACCTACTGCAATCCGAGATGACCGGAATGCGCCGCGTAGCAATGATGTTGGTGGCAGCGGGGTATCAGGTTTGAAGTCGCTAGGTGTTCGCGATCTGACGTATCGGTTGGCCTTCCTGGCTAATATGGTTACACCCGACACATCTACGCCCGGCCAAACTGCCTCCCGCCAAGTTCACGATATCATCAATTCTCTCACTCAGACTTCTGCTGATTCGGCTGAAACTGTCGAGGAGGCCCAAACAGCCGTGCTAAACTCCATGACGCCTAGTGAAATCGACGAGCTTCGAGAGATGGTTCACAGCGACCACATCTATCACCGCCTTGTTCAGTCTCTCGCGCCTACGGTATACGGCCACGAGATCGTCAAGAAGGGTCTCCTTCTACAGTTGATGTCCGGTGTGCACAAGACAACTGCTGAAGGTATGGCCCTTCGAGGTGACATCAACATCTGCATTGTTGGCGATCCCTCTACCTCGAAATCTCAATTCCTAAAGTACATCTGTTCTTTCGCCCCTCGCGCAGTCTACACATCTGGCAAGGCCTCTTCAGCTGCCGGTCTCACAGCGGCAGTAGTCAAAGACGAGGAAACGGGCGAATTCACGATTGAAGCCGGTGCCCTCATGTTAGCCGACAACGGCATCTGCTGTATCGACGAGTTCGACAAGATGGACATCGCGGACCAAGTCGCCATCCACGAAGCTATGGAACAGCAGACTATCTCCATCGCTAAAGCCGGTATTCAAGCCACGCTCAACGCGCGGACGTCCATCCTAGCCGCTGCGAACCCGGTAGGTGGTCGCTACAACCGCAAGACGACGCTCCGCGCCAACATCAACATGTCGGCGCCTATCATGTCGCGTTTCGATTTATTCTTCGTGATCCTGGATGAATGCAACGAGGCGGTCGACCGTCACCTCGCCGAGCACATCGTCGGCATCCACGCCCTGCGCGACAGCGCCATCGAGCCCGAGTTCAGCACCGAGTGCCTGCAGCGCTACATCCGGTTCGCGCGCACCTTCCGCCCCGAGTTCACCGACGAGGCCAAGGAGCGCCTCGTCCAGAAGTACAAGGAGCTGCGCGCCGACGACGCCCAGGGCGGCATCGGCAAGAACAGCTACCGTATCACCGTCAGACAGCTAGAGAGTCTGATTCGATTGTCTGAGGCTATTGCCAAGGCCAACTGTATCGAGGAGATTACGCCCGAGTTCGTAGACGAGGCGTTCAATCTCCTGAGACAGAGTATTATCTCCGTCGAGCACGACGATATTGAGATCGATGAGGACGAGGATGAGACGCCGGAGGACTCGGCGACGCTGGTGGCTGCTGCGGACCGCGCTGCGTCTGCGGGTGCTTCTGCTTCCGGGGCTCAGGACCGGGATGAGGAAGGCGATGAGCATATGAGTGATGGTGATGATGCAGACAACGCGAGTAGACAGGCTAGCAGGAGCAGAGAGCCTAGTGCGGCGCCGGCGAAGAAGAAGACAGCTATCACGTACGAGAAGTACATCAGCATGGTAAACATGATAGTGTCGCGCGTGAACGAGGATGAGGCATCCGGGGACGGTGAGGGCGTTGACGGGGATGAACTTGTGCAGTGGTACCTCGAGCAGAAGGAAGATGAGCTCGAGGGTGAGGAAGACTACCACAAGGAGATGGCGGTTGCGAAGATGGTGCTGAAGAAGATGGTCAAGGTATGTATTTGCCCTTTTCTTTATCCAATTTCTTTGATCGTGGCTTGGTGCTAACAAGAGGAATAGGACAACATCCTTATGGCGGTCCGCGGTGAAGGACTGGCTCAAGATGGTGATGAGGCTTCGGCCTCGGCTTCGCAGAAAGTGGTCTACGTATTACATCCTAACTGTGCCATTGAGGAGGTCTGAGCGGTGCAATCTGGCTGGATTTAATCCCTTCCGCGAGGCTCGCGTGACGTTGAAAAGGAGATATCAAGAAATGGATGCTAACCACATATGTGCGATGCTTCGTTAATGAATAGGGAGGCGAAATGACCCTGCAGTCGTACGAAGGAATGTAATGAACTAAATACCTAGGTATAAAGCACCTACTCTCAAGAAGCGAGGGTTGGCCGTGCGGCTAGGCGTCCGGAGTCTAGGTTCCCGGCAAGATGATATCAACAAGTTAGAGAGGGGTTGAGGCGAGATGAGACGTCTGTCTGGGATGCAACACAACAGATTACGTAGATGAATGTACGCATGTTCCTGCGACTCTGGGATTAAATGGAATTGACGAACTGATCTGAGCATTACATACAGTACTATCGTAGAAAACATTGGGTTTTGTGTTACTGAGCCGATAAGCTTGCTGTCCTAGATTCTATAGCAGTAAGATCCTTACAATCCGGACCATGGTTAGATTTCTTACTTTGGCCCTTTGGACTGTCGATTATTATACTAGGCGACCTTTTAGTTTCACTAGGTAGTTCCTTTTACATTCATTAAGTGCCTAGGTAGATACTCTATTAGCAGAAGAATAAAGTGTTATAATCATTTGGTGTATTAAGCGGCCAGTGTCCAGGAAGCATCACCAGCTCTCACTCAACTAAAGTACAAGTCACACCAAAGAACCACCATCATCATCAGGAGTTCAAGTCACATCGGTCACATCGGTCTCGCAGGTGTGTGTGTGTATGTATGGAGAATCATTTCTCTATTAGTGCGTTTTTCGTTTAGAAGGGACTTTAACTGCCGGTCCAGCGTAGCAAAGAGCGGTGGTGCGAGACGACAACTAAGTACTTATCATCATCATCCCCTTCGTATCCGTATTCCGTATAGCGTACTCTGCGTATCGAGTAGGGGGTGAGGCACACGTTCCAGACAGACTAGACTAGACTGACTGACTGACTGACTTTCCCGCTCATACAGGCATACATGCATACATACATACATACACCTACTACACCGCCCGAGGAACAAGCTCACTGATTCATAGCAGCAGAAAAAAAGAAAGAGCACTTCGGCACACCGGTTCCACACATGCTAGCATGCGTGCTGTGCCGCTGCATTGTGTTTCCGCATTTAATTGATCATTTTGTCTGTAGTGTAGGGGGTAGTGTTGGTGGTGCCTCTCTCAAATCGAGTCATCCGCCATGCGGAGACTTTTTTCCAAACCCTCCGTTCCGACAACGCCCCGAGGATCCATGGTCCGACAGTGAAAAAGTCATGATCCATCATGACCTCGTCCAGTGCAAAAATGCACAAGCGCCCCTCACCGAGTATGCTTCAGACAGAAAGGCGCGACAAGGAGGCCAAAAGATGGATGCTGGTATGCCGAACAGACTAGTTTACCATTACTAATCTTGTAACCGTAGTCTGGAAACTAGGGGTCGTTGCATCATAGTAGAAAAGGGGGCCAAAAGGCATTTCCATCGTATGAGAAGTTGTTGTGCGCAGAAGAAATGCGTCGAGAACTTTGTTGTACAAACTTGCCGTCTTGGATATGCTGATTATCCGTATGACGACAACAGAAGGATGAAATTTGCAACAATGCATTGCAATCGAGTATACAGGGCCAGAAACTGTGAATGCTGCTGTGAATGAGTTGGGTATGATCGAACCTGACAAGAGCAGCTGTTGTACGTAAATAGTCGTACTTTGTTCGAATCATCCAACCTTTAAGAGGGTAATTTACGACTGCGCGGCTGAGGTAGCCGATGCATGTCTGGTCCAATTCTCAGTCCGAGACCTATATCCTCCACGTCCGCTACGAGTAGAAGGAGGTCGGCTAGGTGGATGAGATGAGGCATGATCACTAGCGTGGTCGGCATGTTCTCTACCTCCACGCTGCCCGCCACGACCCGACAGACGTCGGGTTCCTCCTCGAGGTCCCGATCGGCGCGGATTGCTTGTCGATCTGTTATTAGCGAATGGCATTAGAACTGTCTTCGCTTCCGGCATAAAAGGAGTCGATATTCGAATCACACTCCTGCCGTTCGAGACCTCGGGCGTAAATCTCAATGCCTCAGCAGCTGTTGGTTCAATACGTAGTTTTGCGGGCGCAGGGTCGAAGTTAGGCTCAACTGCCTGCCACAAGGCATCCGGTGCTTCACTGGGAAGGCGAACAGCAGGGAGCGATCCCATTTCCTGCTCTCCAAAACATTCCTCGGCCATCTCCTTGCTAGTGTAGTCACTATTCACAGAGCTATCTGATGTTGCCGAGTGTGTAAGGCCGGGCAGTGCGACGGTCGCAGGGTCGTATGGATGGGCATGCTCTAGTGCAATCCTACTGGAAGAGTCCACAGCCATTGACCTCGGTGCGGGCACGGAGGGTCTGTTCCGAAAAAGATTGTTAATCCTATCCTGCCAATTCTCCTGTGACGCTATCTCATGAGGTGTCTGAGGAATTCCGCCATACCCCCTACCTCTGCTAGAGGGACGGGCGCCTGCGGGTTGCGAAGGCCCTGCCCTGGCGGGTGGTGTCGCTGCGGCCGCGGCAAAAGATATCGGTGCAGGCCTAGCAGGCGGCACGACGGGACTAGGAGCTGCGGAAGTCGAAGGCGGCAGCTTGACTATCGGGCGAGCCGGTGGCAGCGATACATGCGGTCGAGTCACATCACCGTCAAACACTGGATGGCCATCTGCAGTCGGCGGAGGTGGAGTTGGAGACTTGGTACGCGCCTGCTCCTGAACATGGCTGTCCTGCGGTTGCACGTCTCGAGTGTGAGGGAAAAATCGAGAACCACTCCTGGGCTGGGCTGGAGGACCTGGCGCAACTCGTCTGGTGGCGCTAGCTGGCGGTTGACTACCAAACTCGGATTGAATACCATTCGCTTCTCTAGCAGCTTCTTCTCTGGCCCTATCTCTGGCGGCGAAATCTGTAGGCATTAGGCCTCTACGCTTCGCAACAGCCTCCGCGGAGGGTTCATGAATAGGCGATCGAGCGTCGTTATGATTGCTCAATGAACTCGAACTTGCGTCAGTCGGCCTCTGCCTTGTCTCTTGAACATGGCCCCTGGAGCGATCGGTCCATTTGTCGTGCATTGCGAGGGTTTGGTGGTCCTTTTGCGCATCGATCTTTTCTTGCAGCTCTTGAGCTCGTCTACGATCGTCATCTTTAACATTCGCAGCAAATGCCTGCCAAGGGTTGCTGGAAACCCTCTCGGGTGCTTGAGACATGTTAGAAGGACGACCTCGAGGGGGTCCAATGGGCGCTAAACGGTTGCCAGACAGGGATTCCGGGCGCGTGGGCTGCTGCGATGCGGAACGCGGGGGACCGATAGGTGCTGGGCGGTGGTTGCGTTCGGTGATCGGAGCCGGATGGGAATCTGGTAAGGTTCCTAGGTCGGGATTGAAAGTACCATTTCCAAGCGAACGATCATTTCCGGGAGCACCCCAGACGTTTCGAGATGTGTTCTGAGAACTACTACCCCACGAGGGGAACCGCTCTGAAGGTTGAGGAGCCTCGCCCCACGATGCTGCGGCCTGAGCTTTTGGTGCATTGGCAGTTTGCGTTGCTCCGCTCTGAGGCTTCTCAGCTTGGCCAAGAGGTCGTTTGGTCTCCCCATTGACTCTGTTGTTTGCGCCAGACTTCGTAATGCCCGCTGTGGCGGTAGTCGCTACGTGATTAGATTCCACAGGAGTCTCCGAAGGACTTCCATCCTTTGCCTCTGGATTAGCAGGTAGTGTGGGAGAATCAAGCTTCTTTTCGTCCTTTTTAGAACTTTTGCGCTCAGGGGCAGGGCCCATAGCCTTCAGTCTCTCCGCAATTCGGGCTTTAAGCTCTCGCTCTTCAGCGGCTTCCTGCTCTAGTCTACGCTTGATAGCCTGTTCACGACGCTCACGCATGATCTTCTTCTGGATCGCGTAATCGTCCTCCAGCGGCGCGTCCGCAGTAGGTGGGTTGTAATGAGGTGTAGCGTGGGTTTGGCCGGGAGAAGGTCGAGGTTGATAGGGGTGAGCAGGCTGAAGGAGCGGCGTGTGCTGAGTGTTGGCTGGCGAGAAAGTCCTGGTAGAAATGGGACTCTCAGCGCCTCCAGCGAGAGAGCCTCTGCGAGAATGGACTGACTCCGGAGGGGGTGGGATATCAAACGGCCTTCCAAGTTTATGTGCAAAGCTACCACTAGTGCCACTAACATTAGAGGAACCACGACGACGATAATACGGAGGCTCTTGACCACTGGATCGGCTCGTTTGGAAGGCAGCGGATGGCTCCGCGGGACCTTGCTGTTCATGATAGTGGGGTCGCTGAAGGACGGCGGGTTGACGGCCGTGAATATCATTCCTGGAGCCTCTACGATCCAGCACTGGCTCGTAACGTCCTGAATGCGAGTTATATAGCTGACTATTGTTACTAGCATGTCCGTCTCGGTAGCCGGATCGACTGAAATCATCTGCAGCAATCTCCTTGGTCGGAGGGGGAGTCGCACTCTTGCCGAAAGCCTCTCGTGCCGGAGGACGCGAGGCAGATGTGGGAGCAGGCGCATCTAAGTGTCCAGGAGTCACCTTTTCAATAGGGGGTAAGCGTGCCCAGGGGGACTTAGCAGGAGTCGGTGGCGCGGGTGGTTTCGCAACAAGAGTAGGCTTCTCAGGCGCACCCTTAAGAACGAGACTCTTTCCCGAGGCTAGAGCACTGGGTTTGACCGAGGGAGATCCAGTTGCGCTCGTGGTAGGTGCGGGGGACTTTGGCTTCGGAGGTGCGGGAGCCGACTCCTTGACAAGTGTCGCGGGGGCTGGAACGGGACTCGGGGCGCTTTCGTGCGGTAACGTAATCTTGGTTCCGTCGGTCCATGTTATGGTCTCAGGTGCCCATTCTTCGTCATCATCGATGTCCGCCCAATTTGACTGCCCCTTGGTATCTTCTGGTCCTAAACGGCCCGCCATGTGGATGCCGTATTTGTGCATCAGCTCCTCGTCGGAGAGTTTCTTCTGTTCGGGTTGGGAGATTGCTACCATGAAGGTTAGTGGGAACTGTGGAACATCAAGCAATAAAATCTTTAGTGTAACTCACGCCGATTGCGATTCCACACCGTATTCGGGTCGGGAGCAGCAGCAGGTTTACCATTGCTACTCAGAGTCTTGGTAGAACCGCCGAGGCTGCTGCCAGACTTGGCCACCAGCTTGAGACGAGAGGCAGAGGAACTAGGAGTAGGTTGTGGAGTAGAAGAAGCTGAGCCGGCCGCGGAGTCGGGGCGGGCAGCTGAATTTGCGGCAGTCTTTGACGCAAGAAAGGTGCGGTTTACCGAAACCGGCTTGAAGCTTTGGGGCTTCTTGACAGTCGAGGATGTACGCGCATGGCTCTTGTCACCAAGGCGTGCCTTAGATGTTTCCGTATCTGAACCACCGCTCACACTAACCTCGGCTGAGTTCACTAGTTCATCGACAATCTCTGCGATCTGTTTGTGCTCGACATCGGGGGAGATTCCGTTTAGTGTAGTACTCGAGTGGCCGGCATCTTGAGTAGCGTCGTTGCTAGCAGCAGCTGGTTGAGCCTATATAGCGGGATATGCGTCAGTAGATAGCTTGCGACAATAGCGCATTCGAGTAATTGCGTAGCAGCAGCAGTAGCAGAAGTGGAGGAGTGTGGAAGGGGACAAGAGGGGACGAGGGCACCCGGGTCGGGTTGCGGATGAAGGGCGACACGATGTACTTACGAGGGCGGGTTCAGTTAGAGATGCATCCGGCTGATTGAGGGTTGGCTCTGTCGCCATCATCCAACTCGAGATGTCGTGGAACGTAGATGTTTGTTTCGCGATCGAAGGGAACTGTGCGTTGCGATTCTCGAGAGCGAAAAGAGATGGACGGTTACTTGAGGCTGACAGTTGGTCGAGGTGGTCAGTTCAAGGTTGTGTACTTGGCGTCACACGTTGAGAAATCGGAGTCGGTTACTTACTGCGGTACCGAATATCTAATAAAAGAGAAAAAGTAAAAAAGGCAAGACCAAATGAGCCGCGTCTTCTGCGGACGCGACACGGTTTACTTCTCTGCAATGGCCTCGCTCTCGGGGGATGTGAGGGGGGAGAGTATTGTTTTTGCAATACCTCTCGAGTCGTAGTGGGTTGTTGCAGGTTTGGAGGTTCAGTCCTAATCACCTTTCAGCGTCGTGTTGTCAAAGTTTACAAGATCCCGAGCTTTTGGGGCTTGCGCAGAAAAAAGTGGGGAGAGGACGAGGAATTGGGAAGTCTGCTAGAACAGCGCACGGCTGGGGGGGAAGTAGGTGAAGGTGTGCCGAGTGCTGGGTGCTGGGTGCTGGTTGCTGGTTGGAAACGGAAGCAGTGGGTGGGACCCTGTGGCTTAGTGGGCTGAAAATCGAGGATAGCAGGTAGACCCGACAGTCTGACACCTGACAACCCCACGGCACCCGGCGCAAAGCGAATTGACGGGCCAGGGCGAGGAAAGGATGGGTACGTACCTCTATGCAAGAAATGCCTGTTTGTGGTCAATTTGCACTTTCGTCTGATTTGCAGAGTCTGTTCGACAAGTAAGGGTTGACGAGCGTGGAGTGACAAGAAATGTGACGAGGGTGGAATTGGTTTGAAGTACGAAGAGTCAAGAGAGAAAAGTGAAGGATCTTAATGACAGATAGTTTGAAGAATGATTCCTCTGGAAGAAAAATCAGTAAGTGGAAGGTTGTGTTGTTGTTCCTTAGGTATCCGCAAGGCAAAAAGTACGTGACCATCCGAGCAACCTCTGGTATTGACATGCACCCTACTTCGGTGGGTGGCCGGTGTTATGTGATAAAGCTAAAGGGCTGCCAGGTAACAGCTGGCGATGAATCACACGGCCGATGATCCAAGGTGAAGGAATATCATATGACTCAGAGACATATTGTCAACTTGGCCGTGAAAGTATTCGTGAACATATCCCATATACAAGACTAAAAGAAACATATGACAGAGCAAAAATGAAAATTGTAGAATTGTTTGATGAGACTAGGCTCAGTTCTTTTCTAGTACACAGAGGCTATTCATGCTTGATGCCATCTATCTTATGTACATGTTGCTTCTTTGGCTCTACCCAGTTCCATCCCATACCTCGATATTGAACCTGCTTAATGAGCATTGTTCTTGTGGTGACCTGGACTATATCAGTATATAACGCACAAGCTATATTGCAAGGCAGAAGTAAACTTACGCAGGTGGAAGTAGTAGGTCATGGGGTATCCGATGACGAGAATCAGGCCAATAGCGTGAATGATAGCTATAGGGAAATCAGTCAGTACGAATATGACCAACTGCCGAGGAGAATAATAGGCCACAGTGGCCATTGGGAAACGTACGCTTAGCCGTAGGGTTCTTGCCAAAGTGCTTAGCCTGGTATCTGCCGAGGAGACCGGTGGCCTCGATCTCGGGAGCAGGTCCTCGGGGGAGTTTCTGGTAGAAGCTGACAACGCGCTTCATGCGGACGGCATCAGGAGCAGCGCCGATGGCCTAGTAAAATACCCGTCAGCACCCTGTCATTCCTTGAATTTTGCGGTGCCCTTTTCCAGAGTCATCCAAAGCATATGCTGATGTCAAAACCCATCTTGTGCCTCCCCGCCGCATCAAGCCAACACCTGGAATCGCAACAAGGAGAATCGAGGGCGCATTATATAACAAAGTAGTACATACGCTCGGCGAAGCAACCTATAAAAACCAGTCAGCAAAACAGCAGTTATATACTAGCGGGATCCGACGGACCTTGGGGGGGATGAGGGTCGAGAGGGCCCGACGAGTGACGAAGCTCATTGTGGCGGGTGCGGTCGCGACGAAGGGCGGAGAAAAAAGGAAATCGGTAGGTACACAGAGACTAGTCAATTGTGCCAACGATTGACGCAATTGGAGATCTGTGATGCGATGGTTGCTGCAGGAATTCGACGATGAATGAGCTCAAAAGTGGGAAGCGTAGTTGAATTGACGAAAGCACGAAAAGACCTCGCCGGCTGCGCTTGGCCCGTGCGCACCCGTTCTAGCGCAGCAATTGCCGCACCAGCCAATCAAATCCCTCGCATCTCGATTATCTCAACCTTCTGGTTCCAGTTCGCCTCAATGCATTCCATGGATAATTCTCGTAGTTGAAGCTATCCAAGATCTCCCCGAACCACCACCTGCGTCAGTCCACGACTATCGGACCGGGAGATCCCAACTCTTACGACCAAAATGGCATCTCTCAGGAGCGGCGCGGCGGCAGCGACTCTGCTGCGAAGCGCCAGATTGGTCCCGAGCAGACAAGCTCTAGCCATGGCACAGAGGCGATTCAAATCCGACGATGCGTCGACATCCCTCGCCGAGACGAGCACGAGCACGAGCACGAGCACGAGCGAACCCGCTGTCCCCGAGGAGAGGCCCCATAATTCTCCCGACTACGGCGCCCACATTGATAAGGCAACATCGTATGCGCCCTCATCCAGTTCATATCACTCCGTCAAGACTTAGATTGGTAGAGATGCTAACGGATCTTCCACAGCACATTTACGCCCGTGCCGAAGCGGTTGATGGATGGCAGCGAAGACCACGGTATCCTCCCGGCTGCCGTTCTCTCTGGTGCCCCAATTGAGCTACAGGCGAGAACCGTCCGGTAGGAAATCACCCGTTGTCATAGATATAAACGACCTGTCTGATAAAGCATACAGCATCTACCAACCCAGCAAGCCCGCTACACAGTCCGGAACCTGGGGCAGCCATCACTGGAGAATGGACTGGGACGTCCTCGCCAAGGGACACAGATGGGAAAACCCATTGATGGGATGGCAATCATCCGGCGATTTCATGCAAGGCACCAAGCTCGAATTCAAGAGCAAGGAAGACGCCATTGCGTTTGCCGAGAAGCAAGGCTATGAGTACTTCGTGCAAGAGCCTAATGAGCGAGCCTTCACACCGAAAGCCTATGCCAACAATTTCTTATACTCGCCCAAGAAACTCAAGCACATCCGAACCAAATAGACAGCAACAGCCCAGAAATCTGGTGGGAAACAGGGTATGGTTTTGTACATATACTACTAGACAATGGTATCTCGAGTACACTTGAGTGTAATGCGCCCCCAAGCGGTTCAGATTTCCGCAATTGGCTGTTGCCAGTTCGTTTCCTCAATTCCTAACGTTGAATCATGCCTCGAATGACTATAAACCTTTATATGCGTCTTCCTACGCATAGGCTTCCCTGATGGGTGCAGCCGCACCTGAACCTAAAACGCCTAATAGCTACTAGCGAATGCTCACGAGCTCGCAGCTTTGGATATTCCCTAATTCATCCCTTGCATAACGCCTGCTCATCCTTACCGAACGCCCGCTCCAACAAGTACTGTTCCGTCTCAGTCAGATGCCATACAATGAAGAACAACCCGAAACTCGTCGAGACTGCCGCAAAAAATTCGGTCTAGTCCAAGTCACTATGTGGTAACCATCGGCTCATGGCCGTTCTCAGCACTAGGCCTATCCGAATCATCACCATCTAAGCCCAAGTCGATTCTTGATGGCAAATCTTTCTTTCCCTCCTTACGTACGACATCCTCACTCCAAGCTCTCGTCTGCACTAAATGGCGTATCGCGGCGTCCATCCGGTGTTGTTGACGGTCTAGGATTGCTTTGTTCACCTTGTCGGCAACCTCTCTTCTAAGTCCTGGTCGAAGAAGAGCCGCCAGGGAAGGATCCAGATTGTCATGGTCGAAGACTAAAAGAGACATAGTTTTCTCTAGATCCTCCAGGAACTGGGGTGTGCGTGGAGCTTTCGGTCCGAGCTGTGTCTGTGCGAACTCTAAGGCCGGCCCGATGTCACCGCCAGGCCGTGATTTTCGGATAAGTTCTACTAGCTGGAGGCGAAGGAGTGCGAAGTGAAGTGGCTCATCTTCATCTAGTATCTTCTCTAATGATTAGACAATGTACAGAAAGACGTAGGTATATGGGGGTATCATATGAATGAGGCTGCTCATAGAAAAAGTGGTTGTTTCTCATCAACGGTCCGAAGGCCATATGAGTGGTGCATGTAAACTCGAGTTTTAATCATAGCAAGCCAAATTCCAAGGCGGTGAAACAGCAGACAGCACTTACCGAAGGATCAAGATCATTCAAAGCATGAATGGCGTTCTCAATTTCCCCTTTATATATAAACGTCTGGATCCGCTGTCTAGCCTGGATAGCGGAAGAGGGTTGTTGAGGTGTGAGGTTTGCTTCGGTTGAGAATTTGGCGGCAGCATTGGGATAGCCAGCAACGGTCAGGTAGTCGAGGATGACGGCGTTGATATCACTTAGAGGTGTGTTAGTCTAAAGATCCTCCAATTTTATCAGGGGGGTATGTTGGCAGAATTTCATTCAGAAAAAATTTTAAAACAGGTCTCCGCATGATATTCTCAGAGAGATTCCCATTGTGTTATTTATTACATCATGATAAAGCTCTGGGCTGGGAGTAAGAGAAAACGTAGTAGATTGACATACCTTTTAGGCGTCTTGACCTCTTCAACGTGTCTAGTAAAAGCATGCTTCATTGATCGCGTCGTTGACGTGGACGAAGTCTGGTCATATACTGTTAATATCCCATATGGAAGAGTCAGATTTCAAGAAGCGATCCAGCATACCATTTTGCGATCCAAAAGTTCAGAGATATATCTTGCGTGACGAAGATGATTCTCGAGCAGAAGATCGCTTGACGAGGACATGCCCTACCCCTCTGGCCAATTAACGGCGCATGTAATGGTGGTAGAAATGGATAGGACGAACAAGAAGAAATGCCCAAGGAAATTCTATAGGTATAGATTTCCGCCACGAGGCTGGGCTTACTGGTCGGCGTTGTCACATATGGACGTTGCAAAAAAGTGATGAAAGGTGGAAAGTTAGGTTGGATCAGGTAAGTTTTCGGTTCGCGTGCGGTTAACTGCAGAAATGCAAAGAATTGGAGCCCATCCACTTTGTGTGGCTGCATTGTCAATGATAATTGAGGCGTTCTGTATGCAAGCATCCGGATTGGCTTGGCTGGGGCGCCGGGACCTGGTGGAGAGGGGTGGCTTTTGTGACTGTGGCTTACGCACCCCGTTATCCACACGCCCCAAGCTTCAATTCCACCTGCTAAATTCGAATCGTCTCAAACCCACACAGTTTCTTCCTATTCATGATTGGTCTTTTGAAGATCCTCCTTTTTTTTCTTATTGCCTTTCTTATCTTTTCATTGAATTTCTTTAGGACTTATCCTGAAATTCATTCTTGGTGAAAACATCTGGCTGGTTAGTTTGTTTCCCGATATTTTGCGTACTATGTAGTCTTACATGGCCTCATCTTATTAGTCACTTACTCTCCTCACCAGGGCTGATCCGCATACAAATACTTAGTATTGGTGGGCACGCGACAAGCATCCACCTGACAGTCCCTTCACTTCTCGACCTCATCATTCACTTTCTAGGCTGCACAAGAACATCACCCCAATTCATGCCGTTTTTATATATGAGCTGCAGTCGGGACATATAGCCATGAACACCGGCATTGGTTCGCCGGCCATCGTGGCTGACAACAATGCGGACACAATCGCCAAGAGAGCCCACTACAGCCCTCCCTGGGCTGATCTGAGCATCATTGGCGTTGCAGGAAGTTCCGGTTCTGGGAAGTCGACTTTATCGCACGCAATCGTCAGCAAATTGAACCTGCCCTGGGTCGTCATCCTGTCCATGGTAAGCATAATTAGAGAAAGAGGGGTGACTTCTTATCTCACTCGTCATAGGACTCCTACTATAAGCCATTAGACCCCGAAAGTTCCAAGAAAGCGTTCCTCAACGAATATGATTTCGATTCTCCCGAGGTTAGATTCGTTATCTGGGCCCACTATGATTCTCATATTGATGTCCTCTCTGTAGGCGATAGACTTTGATGCCCTGGTACAAACTCTCCGGGATCTTAAAGCAGGGTATGAATGTCGTAGTGTTTGGATCAAGGCTCTCGTAGGCACGCATATTAACCCTTTTCTCTACACAGCAAACGTGCCGAGATACCAATCTACTCCTTTGAGAAACATCAGCGTCTAGAAGAGACGACAACTATCTACTCACCCCATGTTCTTGTTCTAGAAGGGATCTTCGCCCTTTACGACCAGAGGGTCATGGACTTAATGGACATGCGAGTATGTGCCTGATGATTGTAGATTCCTTTCATCGTGTCACACTAATCCCATGGTAGGTCTACTGTGAGGCAGATGCAGACACGTGTCTTTCGAGGAGAAGTAAGGTCCGCTCTAGATTCAAGATGGACTGCCATTGACTTGGTTGTTATAGTTCTGCGAGACGTCAGAGATCGAGGTCGTACAGTAGAAGGTTGCATCAAGCAGTGGTTTAGCTTCGTGAAACCCAACTATGAGAAGGTAAGCCGTCTCAATCTCGGTAGGAACCGCAGCTGACCTTCCTTTTCAGTATGTTCTACCTCAGAGGAACCACGCTGGTAAGAAATCATTATTTTGGGAGCTTCCAATCATGCGCTATGCACTGTTCATCCCAGTGACTATGCTGATTCTTCTGTAGATATTATCGTGCCACGAGGCATAGAGAATCGGGTTGCAATGGGTAGGTTTCAGCCTTTTCCCATCAAAGACGTGTACTCACTAGTGTAGCTATGGTCACCCAGTATATCGAAAGGAAATTACTGGAAAAGTCAACGCGCCACCGAGCAGCCCTTAGGAGCCTCGAAGCCGGGTCTGAGAGCGAACCCCTCTCCGATCGAGTCATCGTCCTCAAGCCAACCCCTCAACTCAAGGGGATGAACACCATAATTCAGGACATCGATACTTCCAGCGAGGATTTCATTTTCTACTTTGATAGGTTTACCTGCCTACTGATTGAAGAGTACGTGTGAAATATCTTTTGCCGAGCATCGCTCACTGACTATTATTACAGGGCTTTGAATAATGCTCACTTCAAAGAATTAACCGTCGAGACTCCCGCCGGCAAATCGTATCACGGACTCACACATAAAGGCGAAGTCAGTGCTGTCATTGTTCTTCGTGGCGGCGCTGCTTTCGAGGCTGGATTGAGAAGAGTGATACCGGACGGTCGCACAGGGCGCCTCCTAATCCAGTCTAACGTTCGGACTGGAGAACCCGAGCTTCATTACTTGAAGCTTCCTAAAGATATCAGCACCCATGACACTGTTTTGCTCCTAGACGCCCAGATGTCTAGCGGAGGCTCTGCGCTGATGGCTGTCCAGGTCCTCGTAGACCATGGAGTCCCACAGGATCGCATTGTTGTTGCGACATACTCGGCCGGCTACGTAGGCGTCTATCGTCTGACGAAAGTATTCCCGGAGATCACCGTTGTAATTGGCAACATGGTCAACGACTTTGAAGAAAGGTGGGTAGAGAAGAGATACTTCCGATGCTGAAGCAGACATATGGTAGGCATAAGCCTAAATACATACCTAGATTTCGATGATGGCCCAGCAACCGTGGGTACAATTGAAATCATAGAGCATATAACTATACTAGAACAACGCGTATAAATGGAGTTCTAGAATCAAGGTTGGCTGTCAGATAGGATATGGATGTACCACTCAGGTACTCTCTTAGATTCTAAATCAGCATCGTAGATCATCAACACTTTAATATATAACAAGATTCCTCATTTGGGGTATAACAGAAACGTGCAGGGGTCTCGACTTTGAATTCGCCGGCCTCTGGATGCGAGAGATGTCGTGAATGCGAATTTGACTTATAACCACAGAAATTACTCACTTGATGCTACGCTCCCCTATTCATTCGTATACTTCCCATAGCTAACTCCAAGGAATTCCCTACCAAACTCCCCTAGAATGACTACAAGAAAGCCAATTCTAGGCTTCGGCCCTGGAGGAGCAGGGTACATCAAAGAGGTTGTCTTGCTTCCAAGTCCAGGCGTCGAGCTTTGCTCCCCTGAGAACCCGGGGCCGTGAAGTTTCGGGGCAGACGTTACGACTATACAGAACATGATCCTTACGTACCTCGACGCCAGACAAAACGTCGTGTTTGCATAACCATATCGGTGGAGTAGCAAAGCAATCTGTCGCCCAGATTATGAATCGCGCTCCCACGCCGGCAGGCCCGATGCTGCCGCATATCTCGTCTATTCAAGACTTCGCAACAATCTATATAGAGCTTATGGAGACACAGATAGGCTCGAACAATATCGTTAATTTCACTATATCATGATAAAATATAATAGTTTTATAGTTACCCTAGCTCCCTGTAAGGCACGTGCTTAGGAAATTCTTCTGCTGTAACGCGGAGTCTACAGATATAGTTATTGACCGAAGAGTCCGGAAGGTATACACTCTATTATACAATTGTTTATAAGTGATGTCCTAAATTAGTAGGAGTAAATAGTTTGGGCAAGTCCGCTAATCTATCCAATAGATGCCACGAGAGTTAGAGCTATATATACCTATTTCAGCCCATTTTATACTGCCGATGATATTTCCGTGGCCAGAGGCGAACTATCGAGTGCCCGAGTTTTAGGAGGGATATTATGTCGTTTTTTTTCTTAGTAAGTTTTAACCCACTTGTTAAATTAGGAAAGATTACTAAGCTCTATAAGCTAAAAAGCCTTTTTTACCTTAAATGAGAAAAAGGATAAAATAGGTTATAACTTAAGTATATGACGATATATAATAAGCATTTTATTTTAATTAAAAAAGATATTATAAATTTAAATTTAAGTTTTACGAAAAATAAGTTATTATAATTTTTATAATTAAAGAATAATAATGGTTTAAGTAAAAAAGTAAAATAATATTATTTCAAAATTATTATGAAATTACTTTTCGAAAATTTATTTAATTTATATATTTTTAAAATAATTTATAACTTTTCCATAAAAACTTATTTTACTTTTTATAAAAAGATATATAATATTAATTAAATCTTAAGTATTTTTATCATTAAACATTTAAAATAATATATAATTTATATAAATATTTTATTTTACTTTTTATATTATTATTATATAAGTTTTCTTATTTATTTATTTCTTTATTTCGTTAAGATTTATTAATTACTTTATTTTATTATATTAATTTAATAAATTAAAAAGTTGAAGGATAATTTAAAAGAAATATAAGAAATTAATTAATTTTTAAAATATAATATAAATATTTTCCTAATCGATTATACTTAATATATTAAATAATTTAATAATGATAATATTATTATAAAAGAAATTAAGGTAATAAATTAAAAATAACTTTACGTAAGTAAAATATTTATCGTTAATAATTAAATTAATTAATTGTTATGATAATTTATGATTTCTTTTTAGAATTTTTTTAAAGAATTAAAGAGATATATATTTATAAAGGTAAGTTTTATTATAAAAAGATTATAAATTACTTACTTATACATAAATGAATAATATTATTATATTAAATAATCCATTAATATTAAAGATAAATTTGATAATAAATTTACCATTTATATTATAAGAAATAATATCGATAGAAAAAAAATATATTAACATGATTTAAACTTATATATAAAGTTTAATTAATTTATTAAAAATGTATAATAAAAAGTTATATAAAAAATGTAATATATATATAAGTTATAATCATTAAATGATAAAACGTTTACTAATATTAACGTAATATTAAACCTTAATTAATTTTATTATAATTATAAATTTCATTAAAAGTTAAGTTTTTAAAAATAAACTTAAATAATATAAAAATAAAAACGATAATAAATAATATTTAAATATCATTAATATTATATTTAAAAATTTAAAGTATTAACGTATGATAAGTTTTAAATAAAATTATAATATCGATTTTATAATATAATTTGCGAAATATTTTAAGCATTAATTCCGATAATTAAATATAAATAACTTAATATATATTATCTTTAAATTAAAAAAATTGAGTTAAATTAATTCCATTATATATATATTTTAATAACATTTTATAATATTATCCATTTTTAACACTTAAAATAATCGCGTATATATAACTTTAATTAATTCATTTAATACATTTATTTACTTAAACTTAAAAGGAAAGATTATTAAAAATAATCTATTTTAATTTAAATAAAATATTATTATCTTTTAAAGGAAATATATTAATATATAAATAATAAATAAAAAAATTATATATTATATTAAAAGATAAAAATTATTTGAAATAATAAATAAAATATATGGCATAAATGGTTATAATGTTTTTTACCTTTTTAAATTTTCCGGAATGAACGGTTATAATAATTATAATATTCCCGATTTTTATTTTTATTCTTTCCCCGCTTTTATACGTTATTCCTTTTAAAAAGTTATTTTTATATATTTAAAATATATATATTAAATTTTAAATTTAATAATAAAATTAATATAGTTTAATTATATTTACATATTTAATTTAAGTTTTTAAGGTTTAAATATATATAATAATAATGTTATTATAATTAACATTTTCAAAAACGTTAATAATATTAATAATAGCGGTAACATTAACAACGTTAATAACATCATTAATAAAACATTCTTAACTATAATTTAAACATTTTTAACCTTTTTTAATACCGGTAATTAAATAATTAAGGGTTAGGTATTTTATCGTTATGTTTTTTACATTAAAGTTTATTATAACGTAATTATTATTTAAAGTTTAAATGTAAATATTTATTAAGATAATTATTTATAAATTTAAGAAAGATAGAAAAAATTTTAAAAGATATAGGAAGGTTATTATATATTAAATATTAATATATTATATTTAAATTATTTAATTAATATAAAGTATACCTATAATTTATAATTGTTTATATTATTTATATATTTAAATATTTAATTCTATAATTTAATAATATTATATTAATGAATGAACATATTTTATTTTTATTTATTAAATGAGTTAAGGTATGTTTAAATAATTTATTTATTTAATTCGATTAGTTGATTAATATTTTATTTTATCTTTATAAATAATTATAATTATATTTAATAATTTGAATTAATTATTAATAATAAATGGAGTTTATTTAATTTTATAGCCTTGGATAATTATATATATATAGTTATAAAATTAGACCTTTTTTTATTAAGTTTATTAAAAATAAAGCTTATGAAAGTTTTAAAGATTGTTTATTTTTAAGCTTTATATTTAATGATTGTGAAAATTAAAATTAATGGAAACTTTATATGTTTAAATGACTTTATTTTTTTAACCTTTAAGGATGAAAGGATTATCTTTAAGAAGATAAGTATTATTCTTTTTTCTAACTTATTTAATTATATATTAATTATTATTTTTAACGAAACGAATATAATTTTTGATGATAAGGTTATTATAATTATTTTATCGTTTATTATATAAGTAAATACATTTGGATTAAGGATAAAAGATTCTATTATATATTTAATATTGTTAATCATTTTAAAGCTTTAATATAAGTTTTCTATAAGGGTAATTAATATATATTTAATAAATGTTAAATAAGTAAACATTTTAAGTAAAGAATTATCCATCATTTCAAAAGTTTTCTTAATAACAACAATATTATTAAGAATTTTAAATATATAATATGATTAAAAGATGAAAAATTATTAATTATATTTTATTATATATTTAATAATAGTTTATAAATTTATAAAATATCTTATAGAATTAAAAGGAGTAATAATTTTAATTTATAAGTTTAAATAAATATTTTTTAACCATATTAATCTTAAATTTAATAACTTAATATTTTCGATAATTTGAATATTATTCTTTAAATAAAGTAATAAAAGATTAAGTTTAAAGTTTATTATTTTTATTTACTTATTAAAAATAATGACGGTAATAAATTTAAACTAAAGTTAATAACTTAAATATTATTTATTTTTCTTAATATTAAATTATTATTTAATTTTATAAAATATTATCTTAAAATTTAATCTTTTAAAGAATAAAAGTAATATACCATTTACCGGTTTAAATTAATAAAAGTTATTATAAAATATCATTATAAATATACCTCTAAAATTATTATCAAAAATGTTATAAGTTTTTTAAAATTATAAATAGATTTTATATAAATTTTTACTTAACATTATATTATATTTATTAATTATTAAGATATTAATTTATTTTTATAATGTTTTTTACGTTATAATTATTTTACATTTATTAATTTCGAAAAAGGAAATGGTTAAGTATATTATAATGTCTTTAATATTAACGTTAATATTTTTTAATATTATTAACTTAATGTTGGTGTTTTAATGTTTAAGTTATTAAGATATGATATTTTGGATATTTTTCTTTTAAGATATTATAATTATATTTATTAATATATATGAGTTCTTTTTTAAGGTATATTTTAGAATTATTAATTTATTAACGATATATTTTATGGTTATATTTTAAGTTAATTTATCCGCTAATTATTATACTTTTTATTATAATTTAAGTTATTTAATGTTAATTTTTTAAGGGGCATTATAATATATTATTTTATGTTAGTTTAACGTTATATTTAAATTAATGTTAAGTTATTATTCGTTTATGGTAATTATTTTATTATCGTATAATTATTTTTCGGTTTATAGTTTTGTTTTATCGATTTTCATTTCCGACATTAATATTTATTTCCTTTATTATAAAAGTATATATAAATAATGCGAAGTTTCACGTTTAGTTACGTTTACGTATTTTACTTATTTAAATATTTATCCTTATTTTTAAAATTATTATCACTTATATTTTTATTTTTCTTTTTAAGAATTAATATGTTAACCCGTGATAATTTTTCTTTTTCTTTTTTAAGGTATGATTAAATTACTTTATATATTTTTCTTCTTAATTTATTTTCTATCGGTAAAGTTAATCTTAAAAATTTTAATAAAATATTTTTTATTTTCGTTAACGTTTTTTTTATGTTTAATTTTTTTTAACATGCTTTTATAAAGTTTAAACTTTATTATTTTAACTTACTTAAATTTTATCTTATTTATCATTTATATTTTTTTTTCTTAAATCGTATATATATAATTAACGTTACTTTATTATACGCCGGTTTTATCGATATTTTTACCTTTAACATTTTTAAATAGCCTTTAAGTTAATTTAATATATAGGTTATTGGTATTTATATTATAAACGATATTAATTATTCTATTTTTCGATTAAATACGTTTTATATCTTTTCTTTAAATGTTCTTTAAAATCATGTTAATTTTAATTTTATTTTTACGTTGGAACATTTCCGTAAACATGTTTTTCCCTTCATTTAAACTTTGATTAATTTTGATTCGAGCTTAAATCCTTAAAATCTCGTTTAATACTTTCTTATTTATTTATTTTTATTATTTTTCGACTTATATAATTTAGAACCATTTTATCGTAAGTTAAACTTTAATAATCTTAAGATGGAAAGAGAATATAAACTTAATGTTTATATTTTTCATTTTTATCGTTTAGTTTAAAAATGTTAACATAAGTTTCATAAAGTTCCTTTTAATAAAAAAGTTTTTTTAAGCTTTCATTAATTTTTAAGTAATATTTATAATCGTTATAAATATAATTATTGCCGGTTATAAGTTAAGCGGTTTTTTATAAGGTTTAAAAAAGCGTTTACGTTTAATTTAAATGATTAATTATAGTATATAATTATGGAAGGGGGTATTTTCGTCATTTTCAACGTTATTTAAAGTTATATATATGTGGTATAATGGATAAATTACGGCGGTTTATTCGTTCTTATCGGCATGTTTAGGTAAATATTATAAATAAAGTTAAGTTTAATTCGTTTTATTATGAGATATATATAAGGGATATTAACATGAGATTTTTACTCTTTAAAATTAATGTTTTAACGGCTTTTTTTCGGGTGAATGATAAAATATATATTCGTGGTTTTTAAGTTATGATAAAACTTTATATATCGTGGAATTATAATATATATATTATAATTTAGTAGAATATGTTTTTTAAAACTTACTTTATTTACGTTATATAAGGTAAAAGGGAAAATATAAAGCTTAAAATATTATGTGGTAATAATTTTACTGGGATAGGGTTTAAATATGTTAATAATCTTTTTATTAATATTAGTTATTTTTATTTTATCGTTAAAAACTTTCCATTTTCGAAAATTAATTTTTATCCTCTCTTTTTTTAAGTTATAAATAAGAAGAAAAGGCATTATATTTTTATAAATTAAGTTTATCATTTTCGGGTTAAATTATAGTTATAATTTTATCTTTTTAATGTTTAATTTTTTATTTATTATTTAATGAAAAGGAGATTTAATAATATAAATAAGTTATATTATATTAAATATAAGTTTAATATAAAATATAATTTACACGTTTTATTTCTTTTATATATTCTTTCTTTTTCTTTAAAAAAAGTTTTACGAGATAATTTTAATGATATTACTTAAGAATTTAAAAAGGTGAAAATAAATGTGGATAAGGAAGCCGAAATTCTTAATTTAAATTTTAATAATAATGAAGATAATATAATTAATCTTTTTACGGGGAAAAAACGGAAGCATAACTTTAAGTTTACTTTTACTTTTTAATTTTTTATACGTCTTATATTTAAGATTATGGAAGTGGCTTTTAATCTTATATTTAATAATAAAGAAATAATATTACCGGTTATTAAAGTTAAGAAAATGGTTATTACGATATTTTTCACGAAGGAAAAAAAGTTATTCGTTAAAAAAGCTATTCTTAAAAATAATAATTATTTAATAAATGATTTATTATTATGACACTTTATACATTGACGTTCTTTAGTTTAAATTTAATGTATAATTTTTATTATGAAATGTTTAATGTAATGTAATATGAGTTACGTGATTAAAGTTAAGGTTAAGGTTAAAGTTAAGGTTAAGGTTAACTTTTAAACTTTACGGCTTAACGAATACCTTAAAGGCGGCTTATGGTAATATGTTAAAAACATTTTAATAATTTTAGTTAAGGTTAAAGTTAGATTATTTATTCATTGAAAAAGTTTTCTTTTGTTAATGTTAATAATTCCGACTTATTTATATTTAATAAACGTTTTTTAAATAATGATTCGGTTACGTGTATAAATGTATAATTCTTTTTTAATTATTTTATATTTATTCTTATATAATATTTTAAATCTTTATTAAAAAGATATATATATAATAAACCTTATTTAAGAAAATATACCTTTTTTAAATATTTATTTATAATGGAAAAATTCCTTTAATAACCGAATATTTATTTATAATATTTAAATATATTTTTATCGTTAAGTGATATATCGTTTATTATTATATATTATTTATCGTCGTTTAATAAAGATATGTTTTAATATTTATTCATGTAATAATAAAGTTTAATAAATCATGTTTAAATTATCTTAAATAAGCATATATTTCCATAAAAATATAATGATTTAAGTTACGTTACGAGTAAATTAATGTAGATTTTATATATAATTAAGGTATTTTTACGTTATTTTTTATTAATATTAACATATTTTTATTTTATAATCGTAAATAAAAGTTTCCATAACCTTTATAAATTTAAGATATGATATTTTAAAATTAATAAGCGATATTTATTATTCGCATAAGTTATTATATTATTAAAGTATAAAATTAAATCTTTAAATAACTTTTAAATAAATTTAACGAAAAAGTTAATTTTATTATTTATTTTTATGGCGTTTTTTTATCACGTTCCTTTTCCTATTTATTATAAAGACTTTAATTCACTTATATCTTTACCGATATATATAAAACGGCCTTTTATTTTATTAATATATTTCCATACGGTTAATTTATTTTTAATCTTTCCGATATTAAGGTAATATTTTATTATGTCGAATGTTCGGGGGTTCTTAATGTTTTTTTTCTTTTTCCACTCCTCGAAAACGTAAAAATGTAAAGTTTCGTCCTTATATTACTCTTAAATAACGTAAAAATTATCGAACTTCGCGATTTTTTACAATTTATCTACAAATTCTTTAAGGTTTAAGTTACACTTCGGGTATATAATAAATATTAATTTCGTTATTAACTTAAAATTCCTTATATTATCGAAAAGGTCCTTAAAGTCGATATTTAATTTAAAAGAAATATCGTTTTTTATTTAATATATTAATGATATTACGTTATTTATAAATGTTTTTAATATGATTATATCATATGGTATTTCTCCGAAATTTAATTAACGATGTTACCACGATAATGATATTTTTATATCGTTATTTAAAATAATGAAATTTCTTAATAAACTTTTTAATAAAAATTAAAATAGTTATGAATCATTTATATCATTTATTTAACACGTTATATCGAAAAATTATATGACGATATAAACCATGTTAAGTATAAATATAAAATATTACGTGAAAAGTATAACGTTAATATAATTATTAACTTGTTAAAATAATTATTTAATTTTTATTTTTCATTTTTACCACGAACACTAAGTTATATTTAATATTACCATAATTCGAATTTTTCTTCATTAATTATTAAATTTTAATGTTTTAATAAAAGTATAAATAATGATACTTTTATTAATCTTACCTTTACTTTTAAAGTAAAATAAAAGTTATAATTAATTTACCGAATTAACATTATCCTCATTAAATATTCTTAATTTAACTTTATTAATTTTATTTAAATAATAAAGAATTATATTAAATAACATTACTTACTTTTTATTTAATATTTCCGATTATATTAAGTTCGAATTAATGTTTAACCACGTTTTCTTATTATAATAATTAAATATTAATATTATAAACCATTTAAATAATAAAGGTTTTAAGTATATAAATAATAATAATTATGAAATAATAACATCTTTATTTATTCTAAATAAATCCTTATCTTAATTTAATTATTTATCATTATCCTAAATTTATACCATTAAGTAATTTAATTATCCTAAAATTTTTCGAACTATATTAATCTTTAATTTTTATAAGTTTAATTTTTAAACTTTAAAGTTATTAAAAATAACTTTACATATTTAATTATCTTAATTAAAACCTAACGAAAGAATATTTAAATCATTTACCATTTTCTAATAATAATTAATTTTAAATATAATAAAAAGATTTAATAATTTTTTCATCCTTCTTACTTTATAAAAATATATTAATTTGCCTAAATTTTCCTTAAATAAGATCATATCTTTACTTAATATTTAATCTAAATAATTTAAAAATCTACGAAAAAAAGTAATAAATTTTTTAAAATTAAATATTTTATTAATAATTTCATTCTTTTTTTAAAATTTATCGTTGATATATCCATTATTATTAATAAACTCAAATCATTTATCTATATTAATCCGGGAATCCCAATTCTTCTTATCCAAAATAACATCATTTTTTAATTTTAAAAATAAATTAAAATTATTATTAATAAACTTTAAATAATTTATAAAAATTTCATTAAACTCCATCCATATCTTTAAAAATATCCCTAAACTTTTAATAAAAAATTTATCCCAAAATATAAATAACTTTAACCAAATTATAACGCTCCGATTATATAATTTATTATCCTCAATATTCAATAAAAAATAATTAATAAATAAAAGAATAAATATATTATATTTATCATTAATTTATTAATAATATCTTCCAAAAAATAAATCGCCTTTAAATAAAACATATTAATCTTTCCAATCTTAAAGCTTTAATTTAATAATAATACTCACGATTAATATATAATCATAAAAATATATATTTTTAAATACTAAACCATAATATAAATATATATTATATAAAGAAAATTTCGTACCAATTTCCTTAATTATTATCCTTAACTTTAAATCAAGCTTTAATTTTCTATTAGAAAATTTAAATATAAAATTTCAAAGATATGCTTATTAATAATATATATAATAATATATAATATTAATATATACCCAAAACTAATTCTTCTTAAAACTATAAAATATATTAAATCTAAAAATATAATTATAAATATTAACAAACAAAAACTTCCTTTTTAAAAATATTTAATTCAATATTTTAACCATTAAATTCCATATAACTTATTTTAAATTTTAAATATCGATAAATAAAGGCTATTTTACGAAAATATTAAAATTAATAATTATTAAAACAAACCTTTAACCTATTAATAAATTAACCTTTATTACATAATTAATAATATAATATATTAATAAAACAATATATATTTTAATAAAAATTAATTTAAAATTATAATTATGCCATAAAGTAATAATTAAGATTTTATTCTAATAAATATAATATGGAAATTGTTATTTTAAATATAAAATATCATCATTAATTAAATAAGTAATTTCCGATATAATTTATAACCATCCAAATTTATATCTTTTCATATTATTAAACCCTTTTTTCTCTTTTAATATTTTTTTAACTTTCTTATATTTATAATATATGATAATATAATAATGAAACTACGTTATTATAATAATAAATTAAGTTTTATCTTCCCATTCCTTTTTTAATATATTTAAACTTTATTATAAATAATTAAAAGGATAAAGTTTATTAAATATCCATATTTATTATTTAGAAATATTATCGTTGAAATCTTTTTAAAAATATTTATTAACTTATATTAAAAATTATATAATTTCTTCCTTATCCTTTATATTAACAATATAAGAAATTAAATTTTCTATACCAATATTCCTATAAAGCTAAAAAAGGTTATAAAGGTAAAAAATATCATATAAATTAATTTCTATAATTTTAAAATAATGATTAAATAATCCGAACATGCCATCTTTAATTTCAATATAAATAAATTTAATAAAAAATATTTACATATATAAATAAAACCATTTAACCATTATAATTAAATCTTAATTAATTTCCTTTATAAAAATTTATTGCTTATTTAACAAATAATTTTTTAATTTTGTTTTTATTTTTTAATAAAAATGAAAGCTCCGAAATTTCTTACCCATTTTAACCCAAATTAAAAATGATATATTATTTAGATTAATTATGAACCAAATAACTAAAAGGCTATATTTAATAATTAAATTTTTAATTTTATCTTATTAATTAACTTTTTTTTTATTAAATAATAGTTATTATTTTCTATATATAATAATCTTATTTAATATTTTCCTTATTTAAGGATTAATAATTTTGGTATAATTATTTAACTTTTATTAAACATGAATAAATTCTTCCTTCTTAAAAGATTAATAAATTTCATAAAAAAATTTAAAAGTAATTTTCTTTATTTAAATTAAGCTTATATAATTATTATTATCCTTAATAATATAATTAAAAATTAGAAATGGAAATATTAAATAAATGATAATTATTACCCCATATTATTATAATTTAATAAAAACTTATTTATAATAATATATAAATTAATAATTATATTAATAATAAATAATAAATAAAAGGAACTTATTATATTTTCGTAAGCTAAAATTTATCTCTTTATATTATTAGAATTTTCGCTTTTATTTTTTGTTAATAATAACGAAACCCCCTTAACCATATAATAAGATTTTAATAAAAATTAACGTAAAAAAATAAAAATCTCGGATATCTATATATTAATTATTATATAAAATATATATATACAGTTATCCATTAGTTAAACGTTTAAAAATAATTTAACTTTATATATTATTATCTTCTTAATAAATGTTAATCAAAATTACATTTAAAATATATTATATCTTTTATATATTATTAACTTAATTAACAATTTTAAGAAAAAAATCTAAAAAAGTTATAATTTATAAAGTTTTTATAAGCCGATTAATTATACTTATATTATTATAATTGGGTAAATTCAAATTTATTCCATCTAAAAAATATTATCCCAACTTTTATTAAATTATATCATTTATGTTAAATATATTTCAGAATATATCATCTTAATTTTATTAATTTATCATATTATTATTTTAAATAATATCTTTATTCTCGGCATTATTTATAATTAGATATTTTTAATTAAGTATAAATTTATTAAATATAAAGTTAACTTCGTTTTATTATAAAATATAAATGACGTGAGAAATTATTTCTTTTTCCACGTTTATAATATAAATTATCATTAAAAGAATTTAAGATAAAAATATATTAATAATATTAAATTAACCATCTTAAAATTAATAATCGATTATTATTTAAGAATATAATAGATTATTCCGAATAAATTATAATAACGCTTTTTTTATTTAAGACTTATTCAACCCGAAAAATGGTAATAAATTTGTTTCGATAAATTTATTAAAAACATATTAAATAACATATATTTTACCAAAAACGTCTTTAATAAGTTAAAGTAAAACCTTTATAATTAAAAAAAGGTTATTCGTAAATATAATAATATACTTTATAATTTTATAATAAATTAAATTATTAGGTTAATTATTCTCGAAATTAAAATTAAACTTAATAATTATGCTAAATATATAACCAAAAGTTAAAAATCTCTCTTCTAAAAGATAAAGTTCCTCCATTTCAAAAAGATAAAAATAAATATATAAGTTTTAAAACATTATCAATCAATAATAAGGAAATAACTTTCCTTTTTTAATAAATGAATAACATAAATTATAAACTTAAACAATTTTTAATTTTATAAGAAAATAATTAATATAATTAAGTTAATATAATATTTCCTTAAGATTATAAAAAAGGGGTTTACGAAATTTCTTAATAAATTACTTAAAAAATAAATTCTAAAATAAAAATATAATTTCCTTCCCCGGACATTATATGAGACATAAATAATATCATTTTAAAGGTAAATTATTTATATTTTATATTTTATTTTAGAAATTTATAATATAAAATATTTTATAATAAAAAAATATAAAGGTAAGAAATAACTTCTTTTTAAACGTAACTTATTTATGTTTAAAATTATTATTTATACTAATTATAATATTGTTTAATATCATATATAAATCTTTTATAAATTATTAATTAATAAGTTATTTATTAATAATATATTAAGATAAAATTTTACCATGTTTTTAAATAAATATAGTTCCTCGATAATATTTAATTATTCTAAATATATTTATTAAGTTATTAAAAGAATAAAAAGGTAAATAAGGATTATATTAATGATATTTCGAAACTTTAAACGTGAAATTCGATATAATATTATAAGGTAATCATATATAAATATTATTATCATAAACTTAAATATTAATTAATATATATTACATAAATTCCTTATATTAAAATAAATATTTAATTACCTTTTATATATATCGATTATTAATAATGAAATCTCATTTTAATACATAACATTAATGATTATTTAAAATTTAAAAATATATATTATACTTTAATAAAAGCTTGAATTATTTAAATAATAATCAACTTTATGTTAATTAAACCGATAATATCATATAAAATTATAATAACTTGTTAATAATAATTTTTTATAACGGTATTTCAAATTCTTATCATTAATTATAAAATATAATTAATAATTTATTTAAATATAATATTCATTTAACTTTTACTTATATTATTATATTTTATTAAATTTAATTCGATAATGATATTATAAAATATATAATATTATAATTTATTACCTAAAAATGTTTAATATATTATAATAAAATATATTATTAATTAAATAAAATTCAATTACTTATCATTAAAAGATTTAAATATAAGATAATATACAATTATAAATAATAAATATTTATATATAAATATTTTAATAACGGGTAATTAAATGAAAACATGTAAACTTAACTTACCATTATTTAACTAAAAGTTAAATTATAGTTTTATATAATATAAATAATATATATATTATAAATCTTACCCCATATATTAATTATAAACATTTTATCATAATAAAATGAAATTATCCTTAATTAAATTATCTTAACGAATAATTAAATTTAAACATGAATATATAATTTATTTCTATATAACGAGAAATAAAATTTAAGTATTAAAATTTAATATAACTTTATATAATATATATAATATATAAATTAAAACCTTAACTTATAAATTAATTATAAACGTTTCATAATAACATATTAAAATTAAACTTAATTAAAATATAATCTAACGGATAAATAAATTTAAATATTAATATATAAATCCATTAAAATTAAATTTAATTTTATGTAATATAATCAATATATATATAATATATCATAATTATATATTAATTATAAACAGTTATTAATAATATAATAAAACTATATTAAATAAAATTACCTTAACGGATAATTAAGTTTAAATATTAAAACTTAATCTAATTAATATATAATAAAAATAATATAAATAATTCGGATATTAATTATAAATATAATAATTAAATATAAACAAATTTTCAACTTTATTATTAATATTTAAACTTAAATATAAAAGATTTAAAATTCTTTTATAAGATGATATAATAATAATTACTATTTTTATCATCCTTAAATTAATTTATAAATATTAATTAACCATTATTATTATATAATAAATTATCATATTATAATTATATTAAATTCATCATTTACACCTTTTATAATTAATTACGTTAATAATGGCTAATTATTTATAAGTTTAACATTAAATATAACTTTTATATTATTTATTTTTATAATAAAAAAATTAAATATAAATTCTTAATTTATTAAATTCGGAAATTATATCATTTTATTTATGATGGGAATGTAATTTTTATAATAGTTTTTTAAGTTTGAAATTATATATTACATTTAAAAATCTAATTTCATATTATTAATATATATTTATAATATAAGAAATCATCTTTTTTAATAAAAAGATATTATAAAATTATCAGGAAATATAAGTTTTTAAGGTTTTTACATTAAGGAAAATAATAATGTAATTAATATCGATAAATAATAAACACTTTTAACAACTTTAATAAATAAATAACGTTAATAAATAATCTTTTATACTAAATTATATATATATAATATAATATATAAAAGAAAAAAACCATTAATAATTATAATATTTAACTTACCCAATCTTTAAATATTTAAACCGAATAATATATCAATCTAAAAATAATTAATAAATTATTCTTTTTATAATCGAATATATTTACCTTTATAAATAAATTCCATCACCTTTAATATAAATAAATTACGCCTAATTTTATAATATAAAATATTTATTAAACTCTAATTTTAATTAAATAAAAGAAATAATAATAATCCTTTTAATTTTATAAAAAAAAGTTTATATATCTTTTATATATTTTTATAATTTAATATAAATATATGAAAAAAATATATTTATTTTATTAAAAACGATAAAATTAAATTAAAACTAAGTTAATATATATATTATAATGGTTAAATTATAAATTAATTAAAAAATGAAATAATGATATAAATTAATTATAATAAATATACCCCTTTATAATAATATTTAATATATATAATTATATTAAAAAAGAATATTAAAATAAAACTTTTTATAAATATTTCCATTAACACGTTATTTTAAATATTACTTATTTTAACTTTTTTATTTTAATCTTCCATTTAATAATATATAATAAAATTAAATTAAAAAATAAAAAAGGTTATAACAATTCCAAATTCCTTAATATTAAATATAAGCCGGAAAAAAAAAGAAAAAAATATTAATATAAATATAATTAATGAATAAATCACTTTATTTAATGATTATATCATGTTATTAATAATTTTAACCATATAATTAAAGTTATAATAATTTTTTATAAATAATATTTAAAATATTATTATAATTATTTATAAAAACGATAATATTATTAATGATAATAATATTAATATATATAAAAGAAAAAGAAATATTATAAATGATATATTTATAAAATTATAACCATATAAAAAATTATTAAACATTATTATTAAAAATAAAAATTATAAAATTTAAAAGTTATAAATAACGTTAAATATAAACATAAAAAATTAATAATAATAACTTTATAAATCATAGAAAATTAATAATAATAACTTTATGAATTTCTTATATAAATAATTACGTATATAAATATAATATAAATTAAATTAAATAATATAATTAATTAAAATAAATTAAAAATATATTAAAAATAATAATTAAATAAATTTCATATATAAAATAAACCTTATTTATATAATCTAACTAAGGAAAAAGATATATAATTAATTTATATACTATATTAATAAGCGTTTAAAACTCAGGTTATTATGCTTTACATCTGTGGGAGGCCTCTTATGTTCGGTGGAGAGATCGGGATTTCCCCATGCGGCATCCCCGCCATGGGATGACCAGCTTCACCTTCAACCACTAACTACCTCACTTGCATTTGGAGACTATAATTGTCACACACTGGATTGATAGAGATGGACTGTAGATAGGACATCAGCCTTCTACTAAGGAGTCTCAAAATGCTACTCTCCCTCCATTGCCGACTCTTCTCTGGTGGGCGTCGTGCATTTGTGTCTCTAGCCCAACCTGGACGTCTGCGGAACACCCCTACAACAGTCAAACCTTCTAGCGTGGAGACTCAAAAGGGTCTCCTCGAGGCTCGAAATCTAGAAAAGGCGGTGGGTGCCATGCATAGGGACGGCCTTGTTGTCGTTGAGGATGTAATATCTCACGACTCCCTGGACCACTTGAATAGGAAGATGGTCCAAGATGCGCGGATCCTGCAAGACCGGGGCGAAGACGGACCCTTCAATTACAACACGGGGAACCTGCAGCAAGACGCCCCTCCGGTCGCAGAATACTTCAACCCGTCGATCTTCACCAGTAGGCGTCCTGTAATTAATGCAAAGTGGAACAAGACTTACGGCTAGTAGATCCTATCGCAACGCAAATCACGACCGCCGTGCTTGGCCCTCGTCCTAAATGGACATTCTGCTCGGCAAACTCAGCCATGCCACCGCTACCGGGCGGGAAGCCCGCCCGTCAGCCGGTACACTCAGATGCGGACTTCCGACATCCGGACCACCCTTTCGCATTAGTCGTCAATGTCCCGCTCGTGACTATGACGCCGGAGAACGGCTCGACTGAGATCTGGCTCGGAACGCACAATGGAGCAGGCGTAGACGCACAAGAAGGCGCGCACGGCGAGCGCGCTAGCGGCCGCATACGCGAGGATCTACTAGCGGAGCGCAGCGAAATGTGTCCTCCGAGCCAACCAATCGTCAAGAAAGGCAGCATCGTGATCCGCGACCTGCGGCTGTGGCACGCGGGGATGCCGAATCTGAGCGACGAGGTGCGCGTCATGCTGGCCATGATCCATTTCGCTCCCTGGTACAGGAACCCGATGCGGCTCCAGTTTTCCGAGGATGTAAAGCCTGTGCTCGAGAAGCTGGAGAGAGAGGGGCGTCTGGGGCTGGAGGTCCCGGTGGATTGGGTAAGCAGGGAGGAGGCGCTTAGGACGTATTTGAACAGGGGGTTCGGAAATAGCTATGATTTCAATCAGGCGCCGTAACCTGGCAGCCTGGCAGCCTGGGATCCTACGGGAAGGGAGTCCCGGGATGTTGGGATGTTGGAAAAGACATAATTTGTACCATATCCTACTGAAAGAGGCCAAACCGACAAGTCAAATAGTATAAAAATTTTCCTGCCCGCGATCTTTTCATAGCGTTTTGTTAAGATTATTCATTGTCGAGATGGAAAAGCAGTTGAAGCGATGCTGAGGTAACACGGCGTATGGCGGTAGGATCGGAAGTATTAGTGGCGGAATGCATATCCGCAGACGCCGACACGCCGACACTTCTCGGCTCTAACGCCCAGCAGAAAATAGTACATGTCTCCAAGTAGATGTCACACGGGTAGGTACACTGAGGCACAGCTGAGCGGCTACCAGCTGAGAAAGTACCCGCGTGACCTCGGTCTTAGGATAGGCAGGTACCCGTGGTCATTAATTAAAATTATGAACCGCTCGAGCCAGGCGCAAACAAGTCCCAGCAAGGGATGTACAAATACAACACAATACAACCATGGATCACTGGCGATTTTATTTTTCTTTGCCGGACAAGCAGCGAGGAAATAGACAGGGGCATAAAATAGGGAGAACGAAATAAAAGAAGCATTAATCAAAGTTGTAATGCAACAGAATCCGAAGCTATCCCGATGCAACATCTGACAAAGCCCAAGGCCTAGCGTGAGTGAGCCCATCTCATCTCGCGAGTAAGCCAAAATCCAATATTTCCCGCCTGGCGACGCCAATAATGAAACCCAACCGTAGCCTAGCATCGTGGATTCTTGCCGCATCCATTCAAGCCGTCACCGTCCTAGCGGCCCCTACGGTCGATCTTGGATACGCGACGTACGAGGGCTACTATAATGAGACGCACGATCTCAATATTTGGAAGAGGTAAGCATCTTGCATCATTTAAAGCTGCAGGAACCGTGTGCTCATTCTGCATTAGCGTTCGCTATGCCGCGCCTCCAGTTGGAAAGCTGCGATGGCAAGCGCCTCAACCTCCCGTCCGGGATAATGGAAGAGTGACCCCGGCCGTCGACCAGCCACCACTATGCCCGCAAACGGGCGCCTTTGGTGTACCCGAAGCCTACGGGTTTAATTCCGGGCCGGGCGATGAAGACTGTCTCTACCTCAATGTGTATGCAGCTCCTAATGCAACCAACTTGCCTGTTTTGGTCTGGATACGTATGTGCCTCGCTTCTTCTGGTCTTGTTTATAACGGTCTGACCATAATATTCAGATGGGGGCGGCTACTCTGTTTTCGGAGCAACATACGACCCAAGTATCTGGATGAATACGAACGATAACGGCTTCATTGTTGTTGAAATTCAATATCGGTTGGGGGCATTTGGGTATCTTGCCTCTCCTGACGTCAAAGCAAATGGGCAGCTTAATGCTGGCCTTCTTGACCAGCGATTCGCTCTCGAATGGGTCCAAGAGCATATTTCCAAATTCGGCGGCGATCCAACCCGCGTTACGCTTGGCGGCGAATCATCAGGCGCCGGCGGAATCATATATCATATTATGGCTTATGGTGGGAAAGAGTCAAATCTCTTCAATAATGTTGGTGCATCTATCACATTTAGTCTGTCGAGTAGTATCTATTTGCTTACTTTCTCCCATCTAGATTATTGCCTCCAGTCCATATCTGCCACCAGTGCACAGGTATAATGACACAGTTCCAACGGCACATTATGATAAATTTATCGAATTGGCTGGGTGCGGTCAGGGCTCGTCTAAGCAGAGCAATCTCGCAAGCACCTTTGAGTGCTTGGTTGCCGCCGATAGTGCCGTGTTGCAGAACGCTAGCGGTACTGTTTCCACTACCCAGGGCTATTTCGGTAGCTTCGCATTCTTACCTGTCGTTGACGGTGACTACATACAAGAGCGACCATCAGAACAGTTCTTACATGGAAATGTGACTGGCAAGCGAATACTTGTTGGTGTACGTAAAGCCTCTACCAAGCCTTGATGACATGCTGACAGTATATAGAATAATGCTAATGATGGTGTGCCCCTGACAAATCCAGAAGTTGACACGAGACAGAAATACAACAGTTTCGTCTCCAACACATTCCCGTTATTCACCGAAGAAGATATCGAATTTCTGAACAAGGTATATCAAATTGATTCCTTACCTACTGACGATGGTATACCGTACGACACACTGGGCTTTACTGGCCCAACTGCGTTGTATAAATCCGGTATGGCCACAGGTATACAACAAGCCGTCTTTAACATGGCTGCTGAAGATACCTTTGACTGCCCGGCGCAATGGCTTGCTGAGAAGTTCAGTGCTGGCTCTAGGCAG
Organism: Hypoxylon sp. FL1857; assembly: GCA_022578955.1. Taxonomy (NCBI): domain Eukaryota; kingdom Fungi; phylum Ascomycota; class Sordariomycetes; order Xylariales; family Hypoxylaceae; genus Hypoxylon; species Hypoxylon sp. FL1857. Next base: position 134,613 of record MU400375.1, on the reverse strand, counting down.
GCCTGGAAGTACCAATATTCGGTCACACCGTCGTATCACGGTGCCGATCTAAATGCGTACTTCTCCGTCGGCGCCACTTTCCCCAACGCCGACTTTAGGCATGCGATGCAGAAAATCTGGGGCAACTTTATTATTCAGGATGCCCCCGTTATCTCTGTAGCAGATGCAACTGCCGGCTACTCGAATGCGACGGTTCCGATCGGCCCTTATGGCAACATCGAGTGGCCGCAATTCACTGTAGAGAACCCGGCCCAGATGAATTTGAATACTACTGGAGGAATCGTGTCTACGGTCACAGTGCCTCCTTTCTTGAAATACTACGTGCGAGACGGGCCGGGCATTGTGAATAATTTCAACCTCACTAATGCCCCCTCCTGGGAGGGAGGTCGTGGCGAGCGGTGTAATTTCTGGCGTATTGTCTCTGAAAGGGTGCCTCAGTGACGGACAAGATGTGGTTGGGTGGTTTCACGGCCGTACATAGTATTTATTTTGCCACATGTTATGAATATACTGTATATAGACAGCGCTAGAATGTATACTTTAGGTTTCGTAGCAGTCTAAGACAGGTGTGATGTTAGAAGGGAGGGAGCCTACCAAATATAGTGACTCTTCGGGGTAACCGGAGTATACGGCTCTCCTATTGGCTAGCGTATCGCCCCAAGTTTGGGGGATTATAGGTGAGGCCAAATCTTAGACCAGTAAACTAAAAGAACATCAACAGAGTTGAAACTTGTTGGACAAAAAGGACAATAATAAACTATGCGAGTTAAATGAATCAGATTGTTTTGTAAGTCTTAGAACAAAACATGAGTGTGATTTATCACGTAAGTCAGACGTACCACGTGTAAGTGTTGGTCATGCATCACTGTTTAGAACACGGTAGTGGGTAACACAGCAGTAACATGACGAACAGTCATCGTGTTGAAGCAGCCTGCTTCACAGCCTCGATATTCAGGTACCATCTTCCAAACATAAATAAATATAGATATCTCGAAAGTGATATAAACCGTGTCCTCCTGGTCAAGAAAACCTTAACGTTAAGCAGATCCACGAGCTCTTTCTACTCAGTACGCCGCATAGTAGGCTATTAATACGACTAATTACATCAAATCGATACAACACAACCCACACAATACAACGGCACAGCCGAACGTGATGGCGCGGCAATCGTCGAATACTTGGTGGCAAAGAAACCATCTCCAGTGCTGGAGATACCCCGATCTGCCGACCAAGAAGGAATTAATCTATCGCGTGTTCCGAGCCGCGTATCCTCATGGCGCAGTAAGTAGTATTTGCAATTTTCTATACGCGTCGCTTTGCCGCGCCTCAGCCTCACCCCGAACCCTTCCATGTCAGCGCCAAGAGAGTAGCATTTGAATCCGAACATTTGATTTTGATTGTATTTGAGATTTCTCGTGAACGATTACGCATTCTCGTATCTTGCCTATTATTTACTAACTATTATTTTATAGTTCGTCGATGACAACCTCAAGCTAGTTGAGCTGAGGGACAAGGACCTCGTCTGGCAAGATCTGGAAGCCGAATTCGCGAAGGCATCCGAAGACCTCGATGCCTTCCTCAAGCATCTCTTCGCTGAAGAGCCGCGACTACGGGGCAAAGAGAACAAGCAGCAGATAGTTCGCGAGTATTACGTCGCTCTGCTGGCCGAGTCGAGATACGCTCTGTACGTTTCGCAGAACGGGCGTTACTTCGAATTCAGAACCATGGAGGAGTTGCTAGTCCGGTACAGACAGGTTGACGAGAAAACGCTCGGTGGCCTGCCTCCGAAGATAATCCCTTTCACTTTGGCTGCAGGGTTCGGATTTGCGATAGATCATCTGGAATCATCAGAGGCCAGCAAGGTCAAAATCCTTCAACGCCGGGTCAAGGCGTTGGAAAGCCAAGATCGGTACGCTTAATCTGGGGTTTTGTGTGTACGGGAGATGCTGTGGACTATGATAGGGGAAACTGGGACGATGGCCGCTCGGTACTAATAACGCATGACCGAGAAGGTGGCCCTCATACTGAGTTCCAGAAATCTGGATTTAATGATAATGAACAGGTAGGAATTTAAGTTTGCTATGTTTGCTACGAGCACAGGAGCGGGCGGAATATACTGATTATTCTCTGCAATATGGTCGATCATCTTAAGCTATAATTCTTAGATTTGTGTTACCGAATGGGCAAAATTGCTGAAATACATGTTACACTCTCAAACACGGACGGTATTATGGCTGGTTCAAGCTATTCACATTGTCAAATCGACCCAGGGGGACACTATGCGTTCTGAAAGCAGAATAGGTCGTCTAGATTAAGCACTATTATAACTAACTTCTACTCGTAGTATCAACTAAATGTAACATTTAGATCTTCATGTTATCTGTATCTAATCAAACGTGCATTGCCCATACTATGTTAAGTAAGGGGTTATCGAGAAGTTCCCCGTGCGAAGTCTCTTATGTATGACGAAGACGGAAAGGGTAGCGATCCAACGCCCAGCGCTTAAAATACGCACACCCATGGAGCGCGCGCTTCGGTATCGCGTATTGGTCCCGCGCCAAATGATTTCCGGGTTGCCTCTTTCTAACTACCAAGCCACCTTTTGCCTTTCCTGGCTTGCTGTACCCGGTGTAGGTTTCGCTTTAGGTCCATGGGCACTAGAATCCTTGGCACCAGGTAAAGACAGGGCGATGATTGCGAAATTATATGTAACATGGAGGCTGCAATATATCTAATACAGGCAATGAATCAGGAAATTGGCCATCCCTTTCATTGGAACGGAAGAGGAGGCCCTGCTCGCCACGAACATTGAAGCTGACGTGATCAATGGTACCTCTCTTATCGATAGCCGTAGATAAGCCCATATGACGGCAGGACGGGAATCGGGAATCGGGAATCGGGAATTGCACTTGTGGCGGATGACTAAGACAAAAATTTCCAGGATCACGCTCCTGAAGCCGGGGTTTCTTCCAACTCCTAGCGTCCCTCCAACGATTGCTGAGATTCGTCGCTTTCGTCGCTTTCGTCGCTCTCGTCGCTCTCGTCGCCTGAAAAGCCAAAGCCTCCGCAACCCTGTAACTTCAAACAGCTAAGGCAGCGTCGCAATCTGCATGCAGCAGCCTAACCCGTGAGAAGAATTATGGAAATGTCTCATGCCCGATACTGAACGAGGATGCGTGGAGCTTGGTATGATTATCATGGCTGGGCAACAGCCCGTCTACCTCCCTGTTCGGGGACCGCTCTGCATTATAACACCGACGTGTCTTGCGGCGGCTTCTGCGGACACACCAAACACGCCCGATTAACACGAGACTGTTTGCTCGATACAAGGGAGCCACGTGTAGGATGCGCCGCTCCGCGAAACAGAGCAAACGAAACACTACCCCGCTTCGGTGGGAATCAGCCCTAGGTTGGCTGCTACCGTCCTCGAGCTATCGGGCTGTTACTCGAGTAGCAGTAGGAACGGGACGTGCATGAAGCTTGGGGGTCAGCTCTGGAGTGCCATTGCATGCAACCAGTAAGGGCTGCATAAGATGAACGACATGTGTGGCACACTATATCTCCAAATGTAAGCAGCTAGCCTTCTGGGCTTACTTGACTCGCGGACCACCTGTGCGTTGCAGAGAGACATGGACCTGAAGAAATCCTGAGAGAATATTATTACAATGTTTAAAGTGCTCAGCCAAGCGGCTGAAACCCTTCGTTCCCAGTCATCCTATCTCTCCCTCGTCAAACGATGTCTACATCCATGCCAATTCCCATCTGGCTTTAATCGCCATGGCGACAACTACCTACAGCCCTGAGTACTTGGCTGAATCAAGAACGAATGTGCTCAATGCCTTTTATTCGATCCCAATCCCCCTCGAGGTTCTCAGTACGGCTTTTAGGCTATGGGTCAAGGCGAGACCTTCGTCACAAGGCCATCTGGCCTTTGATGATTATCTCATGATCTGGGCCACAGTATGTCTTTCACACACCAACCAATTGACGTTAGTTGAGGATGTCTAAACTCAGTCAATTAGATGGCTGCCGTTGCCGAATGTATTGCTGGTTTAGTCTATGGTTTGTGCGACCCAAACGCCCTAGTATAGGAAGCGTCTCTGATCAGTAATCCAAGGAGCTCCGAATGGACTTGGCCGTCATATAGAAGCAGTCCCCAAAGAAAATGTGCAGAAGTTCCTGATGGTATGGAAAAACACCTTTCTTATGTCAAGGCACCATCTCACCATCAATAGGGTGATTATATCTTCAGTCATTTCTACGATGTTGCTATCGCCAGTACCAAGCTCTCCATCTTGGCGCTATATTACCGTATCTTCGCAGCAGACAACTTTCGCATCCTGGTCATTGCCACCGCCGTCTTCGTATCTATGTGGCTTGTAGCGATGGAAATCGTATTAGGTCTTGGATGTCGACCTGTTCAAGGATGGTGGGATTCAGTAGTTGCCGCGACGGCCACGTGCGTGAATAAGGAGGCATTTACGTATTCCACGAACATTACGAACCTGATTATGGACTTATGGATCTTTGCTATGCCCATACCAATCATCCTCGGTTTACAGGCCAGTCGCGATAAGAAGATGGGGCTCTGCTTCCTCTTCTCTGTGGGACTGGGGACGTGTGCCATCAGCGCGGCTCGTCTATCTGTCGTGGTCTCAGTTGGATCCAAGGACATCACATGTAAGATCCTACCCCCGTCTCGCCCCACTTCCTCCACCCTTCATGGAACTGACTTGAGTCTGTCTAGGGAGCGAGGTCCCATTGGGAATCCTATCGGCATGGGAGCCCTGCGGCGGCATCTTGTGTGCGAACCTACCTTTGATCTACCGAACCTTGGTCCGAGGGCTCAAGCAGATCAGCTCGACGGTTAGGACTTCAAAATCCAACAGCCGTAACTTTGGCTCGCGACCGCATTCCCCGTATCCCGACTGGACTAGAATCAACAATAGCGGCTCTAGCAATACTTACGCCGTTTCGAAGATCACTGTGACTAGAGGTTCGGCTGACCCGACTGAAATGGACATGATTGGAAACACTGGGATCAAGGTCGAGCGGGATTTCGTACAAGAAATCCACCGTGAATAATTGAGGGCCGGCATCTTGACGAGTTATGGACAAACAATATGGAGTCTATGACTAAGGAAATCTACAATCTATTCGACCTAATTTCTAAGATAATATCTGCTATCCATTGAGCTGGGACATTGGAGTGAGGGTAGCTTTGCCCATCTGCGAAACTTTGCCTCCTGCTTCTAGTTCAAAGACTTCCTTCGTCCATACTATTGAACGCAGTATCTCTTAATCAATTGTCGCAACCCAGGAATTGAGGATCTTATTCACCTCATCAGGGCCTTCAATCATAGCCCAGTGGCCAGTGTTCACTTCCGCCCTTGTCAACTTATCAAAATACTGATCCATGCCTTCGGACAACTCCGGAATAAGTACGGGGTCCCGGAGAGCCTGGACAAACAGTGTTGGCATGGTAAACCTGTGGCCGCCCGCTTGTGCGATCGGCAATTCATCCTCGAAGTTGATCTTGGCCGTGCGATACCAGTTCAGAGGACCTCGGAGTCCCCTGATCTGGAACTCCGAAACGTACAAGTCGAGCTCTGCGTCGCTGAGCAGAGACGGCTGGTGCAAATACGGAAGCAAATCAAGGTCGATACCATTGGGACTGAATGCAGTCTTGCCATCTGGGGACTTCGCCTCGTTTACTGCTAGTAGCAACTGGCGGATCTCGGTCTCGTTGGAGAACTCTCGGTCGAACGAGGGTTCCCGGAACTGAAGTTGGTACTTGAATGTCGGGTACTGGCCGACGCGGATTGCGTCGGCGAGGTCGACGTACTCGGTTGCTGGCGGCAAGTATGGGTACGTTATCGAGAAGATCCCCTTGAAGAGTTCGGGATAGTAAATGGCGAAGGGCCAGACCAGACCACCACCCCAGTCGTGACCACCGAGGATCACCTGCTCGTCTGGCACGATCTGGTCCAGCAAGGCAGCTAGTTCGTCGGACTGCTTCTTGAAAGAGAACTCGTCGAATTCAGCGGGCGAAGACGTCTGTGCGTAGCCTAGCATGTGGGGCACGATGACTTGGTAGCCGAGCGAAGTGAATACTGGCACCTGATTACTCCATCCGTAGGGGAGATCGGGAAACCCATGAAGGAGGAGGACGGTTCCTTTAGGCTCATTGGAGGGTCGGGCTCGGAAATAGTGCCAAGTGTTTGCTCCGACCACTACGGAGTGGCTTGAGTTAAACGGCGCCGGGACTGATGGCTGTTGGGCAGTCGCAGCCGCGGCCGTTGTGACGCTTAGGATCAGCGTGCGGAACAGGTTCATCTTTTTCATGGTGTCTTGATCCTCGGGGAGTCTTTACAGGGATTGGTTATACCAACTTATTACCATCACTCTAACTTCGTGACACGATGCCTCCAATTTATACATCGTATCCTGAACTGATTTATAATTCACGCATTACAAATGTCTCTAGTATATCATCTGTCGCTATGATGTGAAGTAGCATCATTCATGACTGACAGCTGATTTTGGATTATATCAGAATTTTAACTATTTACTCTTGGCACATTTCGTTCTCCATTTAACGGCCAAATTCGCCGGCGTAAGCAGGTGTAAGTAAGCATCTACGGCATCGCAACGAATATCTGATTACAAACATACCGCGAAGGCAATTTACATGGATCTCACGACTGGATCAACCCGTTTAGAAAGAAGGCGTCGTGCTCTAACCTAGATACTTGGATAACACCGTTCTTGTGACAATTTCAACCCAACATAGAGGTGTACCGGCTTACCTAGCTTACTGGGGCGGTAAAGAATAAAAGCCTATTAAGAGTTTATCTCCGCATATTGGCTTCCATCATTTTAAAGCCGGAAGACGACATGCGTGATGCGCAGGGGGCGTAATATTGTGACTTACCACCAAGAGTAAGGTAGGTGAGCTATACCCCGGCTTTACAGATTACAAATCCATACTGGATTGTATTGATTAATATCGGCGTTAAATCTACTTATTTAAACATGCTACGATCTTCTTACTATTTCCCTTGCAACTTTTCTCACGGCGTCAAAAGTAAAGAAAAAAGAAACCTTAGATACCTCCTAATGTACCTGTCCTGGAAGATGGATTGCCGGCTAAGAGATTCTAGGCTTAGTTATTAACTCTAGATGTGGAATCTTCACCGCTTATCTTAGTTACTGATACTTCACTGAATATTCTCTCTATGCTTAAATTATGGTGGCGTAAGGGGTGAATGTCGAACAATTTCGGAGCTCGAACCCCTATTTCTATAAGCCGACCCACTTTTATTGAATCTTGTTCGCGATGGCTTACCCGTAAGAAAGTCTTGGATATTTTCAAAGCTCCCGAGGAAGTTGGGGTTAGGGTGTGTTATCGGATTCCAGGGATTGCTATCGACAATTTATCCTTAAAGCTGACTTCGAGACCATGAGTCCCCCCTTACCTCTCTATCTCCTGGGGGTCTCAGCTTGGGTAAACAAGTCTCTTATTCAACCGACGATGCTTAACTGTTTTTGTACCTAAGTTTAGACATTAAAGATATAAATGCTTGAAAACGCCTAACATCGGAATTACTGCATTCGGTTGATATCATCTCGCTTTCTAAAGAACCGTGGATGAAGGGGCTCCAAATTGAGAGTGAACGCATCTTTAGTGCAGCTCTTTTCCCTTAGTGCCTTCTTGTATTGGAAAACAGTAGTAGGTTACTTGATGCGGACTTGTCAGAGTTTGGTATCACTACGCCAAAAGTTATTCTTATTCTTCGTGTACTTTATTGTCGATTATCTGATAACATTCTACGTTCCTGATATTGTGCGGGAACCATTGAAATTTAAAATAGGTATGTGACCAACTCTTCTACACTAGAGGCATAGGGGCGCTTGAGAAGAGCGCATTATGAATACATATGACTGATCCGTGTACAAATTGAAATCTATCGTCCAATTAACATGCAATGACCTGATATCGTTAGTAGTTCGAATAAAACACGATAGTTTCATCAGTCTTCACGATGAGACAAGCTTCCTCAGGACATGAATTAGGTACCTATTTGAAGTTGAGTTCTAACAAATTAATTTGGGTTGAAGGGCTAGCAACAAAGGTGGTGTCTGACTCGAGCCAATAGCAGCTACACCTGATAACCCCTTTTCTACCCAAACCAAATCCTTGAAGTAGGTGTTGACTTCTTAAGTAATAGTTATGTAGGTAGGTAAGTACTTTAGGGCTAACGAAATTCCAGATACCTGAAATCGGTTCCATGAACACGGTTTTAAATTTAATCAGAACTGTACCTGGTAGTATGCATGGTTCCTCGGCATGGCGAGTGTACTACGTATCTCTAAGGCACCTTATGACAGGTGACACTCCCAGGGAACTCTACTGGCTTTAATATACCTGCGAATTCATTGGAGGAAAGAAAGAACACGCCAAGCGGGTAAGTAAAGTACCCAGTTCAAGTAAACTGAATTTGATTCTTATTTGCATATCACGGGCGCTGACTTGCATGCCACGCAGGAATGAGAGACCCCATTTACAAACACAAAAGCTCTAACACTTCTTTCTTCTCTCAGTTTTATGATTCCTACAGCACATTTACAAGTCACTTCCGAAACACAGTATAACATGGAAGGATAAGCTGTGTCATCAAGTATCACCAAACCGAGGAAAACACGTTCGAACCCGAAAACCTCCGGACAAGAGAGTCCTTGGCTATCCCCAGATGACTCAAATCAATTAACAGATTTTCTTTATCAAGACTGGACTCATCCAGGTGAGTTTGGAGGTCTCAGTCATATTGGCACTGGGTTTGACTCTAATGGCGGCTACGGAGTTTGGAAGGCTGGCGGAGTATATACACCTAGGGCTCTGCCGCTGGTAGTCCCCTGGAGGTCCGTCACCGATATACCTTGCGGTGGACGAACCATGCTGCTCGGCCGTGATTAAACTAACAGTCCGCAGATCTTATCACTGGTACCTCTTGGGTAGTGCGTACCTACATACCTAAGGTACTAAATACTTGCACAAACCGGCCGAATAGAGACTTAGATACCCCTGGAGCTTGCCAGGAAGAACACTAAACCACACAAAAAGAAAAAGAAAAAATACCTGGATACTTAAGGGAAGTAAATCAGATCACCTCCCACTTTGCTCAGGCCCCAGTTCCTACTTAACACCAGACTTCAATCAACATTTCCCATCCTAAACTTCCCATCCAACCACCACAATCATCTTAGCATATCTCCTTCAACCACTTTATCAACCTTCCTTGAACATGGTTAGTTCTTTTTCTATTTTCCTTACCTATTGCTGGGCTGGCGAGAGGTCCTTTTCTAGCGCTGACATTTTCACAGAAACGATACCACAGTGGGATTTGAGCTTTCATTGCTCAACAATGACCCTGTTAGGACGGAGGTCTAAATGGCTTCACGGCAGCGTGTCAAACTCCCTGGCGCGTATAAATCCCTTAGGTAAGTTTGATTGTCACAAATTATTTTCTAGTTAACCTTACGTGCACTTCCTATTCCACTTTATCCTCCTTCGCCTTTCTCTTACCAGTCCAACTCATCCACCTTCCATCTATCTTGTATTCGTCCTACTTGTATTCCTACTTCAACTTTTATTCCTTCTACTTTCTATTTTCATCCCTTTACCTTCTGTTCTCGCACTTCTCCGCCATACCTACTAGGTAGTAATGTTACCTTTTAGGCTTCCTACTTGTACCCTTCTATCTATCCTCCCTTTTCATTCCTCTTCCTTCCTACACGTCCTTCGCATCTTTAGTTCCCATCCTCTCCCTTTCTGCCCTATGAGCAGGATCATAATACTGGTTCCCTTTAATAACACATCGTGGTTCCTTTTTATGCCACTGACGACACAGTTGAGCTCTGATGAGCATAACTAACTTATTCGCTCGAAGGTAATCATCTGTTTAGGGGCAGATGGATGGATAAGAATAAGCCTCATTTTCGCAGTTAGAGAACACTACTAAGGTAAGTACTTGTCATAAAACACTTACAAACAGGCGATCAGGCCCTAACAGACCGACCGAAGTTCTCAAGTTATTGGAAAATTGCCGTATTTAGGAGACTGTTTCTTCGGAACTTCTCCAGTGGGCAACCCGCGACGCACAGGCAAGCTGCTGCATAAATCATCCAACATATCCATTAAGGGGTCATAAGATCCCCTTGAACATCGCTGACATCGCATCTCATTCTCTTTCTTTATACTTCCCCTTTCTCGTTCCTCATATTACCTTTACCCTCACAACAAGCTCCTGTTAGAATGGCTGGCATGCAGAACACGCAGGGAAATGCTATGATGATGCAAGTAACTCACGTAGTGAGCTTGCACAACATCAACGACCAGTTCCGCTACCTGGAGCTGAAGACATACGCGGGGCTGCCAGTGATAGGGATCGTTGATGGGCAACATTCTCCGATTTGGAGAACGGTACCTTATTCGAACTCGGGAAGGATTGGCGATCCGACTCTCAGACTTCACCTTTTCCATGGCTCTAGAGATAATCAACTTCCACTCTATCATTGAGGAATGGACGTCGGCATACCTAGAATGGTCAATGGGCCAAGCTTCTAAAAACGATATACAGAAAAGTCCCTTCACGGCTACCGAGATCAAGAAAGTCCAAATTACCTTATACGCCATAGAGATCTCTCGTGAACCCCTACCGTTCACCATCGGCGTTAACCTCCCTCAACACCTAAACCTATCTAGCGCGACTGATCACAACAAGGGGCGCCCCTACTGCCAATGAGCTACGTTCCAAGTAGCAACTCTTCACACACCGGCAATACAACATTGACTGTCGGGACAGAGTCATAATATGAATGCGGAGATACCGGAAAAGCTGAACATAGACGTGAAGCCAAAGCTTTTCTACTCTAGCATTAACGCGACCTCGCTTGACAGACAACTACCTAGGTACTCGGTTATTTCCTGCTTACGCTAATCTGATGCCTTATGCTCAGGGCCGCTGCTATCCTTGCATCTATATCGAACAGAATCCGAATCGAATGGGTCTTCAATATGGTCTTGCAATGGCCGTCCGTTCTCGAGGTCATCCGGATGCGCTTTTACAACCACATACTATTCGAGAATTCCCCTAACATATGGCGACTTATGAATCGAAAACTCTGGATAGAGCTTAATCATGGCCAGGAGCATGAACCAGTTATCAGGATTCTGCAATTAATCCTCCTACTAGTTTAAATTTCAGATTCCTAATAAGGTCTCTATTCTGATATTTTCTTTGTCACGGGGGCGGGAAGAAGTTCAATTGCACGTCCCAAACCCGTTTCACAACCATACATGACAAGGAGGCACGCGATGGGAGGGACATAATACAGATGGCCTGAGAGACCTTATGACGTCGATTGGAGGTGGCTCCGCGGACCTGGCTCCCGAAGCCACGATACATGGCCGAGCAATCCAGCTACGAAAGACGTTTGGATTTGGCCCACGCAAAGAACATGAGATCGAATATCATCGCGTTTATGTTATCTCATAATAACCCATTCTTCGCCTACCCAAACAAGATATCGAGCGAAAGAGGCCCTCTGGGGAAAGGGCAAGGAGTACTCGACCGGTACACTGTACAACACCAACAAGTACATAGGTAGAGACATGCAAGAACATGCCAGCGATATAGATCAACTTCCCTGCATGTGGATGATGACAAATCCGGAGAGGGGTCGAAAGATCTGCTTCTGCAGGCGCGGCAAGCTATCCAGCGAAACTCCAGAAGAAACAATGAACCCAGCACACCCCAGCGGGGGTCTGGCCTCCTTGGAAGCTATCCCACTTTGCTGGAGAACAACGCTAAGGACTTTCAACTTAAGTGGAACGATAGACACCTATGCGCTAATCCACAGGAACATTGACGATTAAGAGGGTGCCATTCTCAAGACGGACATGCATCATTACAAAATAATACATCTTCCTCAAGGGGGCCAAGTACAAGATACATTGGACAGAACAAGACAAGCGGACGGGGACGAAGACCTCGAATCCCAAGGGGGTTGGTGGTACCTCCGTGAAAGTAAGGGGTACCTAAGTGACTCTCCGGACGAGCAAGATACATTGCCAACATGATAAGAACGACTAGAGCTAAGTTATATTACTTGTGGACACCTCGCCGCCCAAAGAACACAGTTGGGGTCCTCGTCTGCCCCTACCTCATAGCTAGCGCTACCTAACCCCTTCCATGCGGTCATTACCTATAGCGGGCAATGGCATCGGCGTGGAGCGTGTGTGCCATAATCAAGACAAGACTTACGGGGACCACCTCTAGTACATGGCTAAAAGCTAGGTACCTACCTATGCAATTAGGGAGAGCTTAGCATAGAACCTACGCAGAGTTTTAGCTACCTTGGACCACCTGAGTATAGCCTAGGTAGTTTGTTCTTTGGAGGTACTTATACAATACTTCGTGCATAGGACCTGCCGGGCTCGCCTGCGACTTACCAAAGTGGCTCCCGGTTGTCGGCAATTACCTCAGCCCCCTTAAATCTCCTTCAGGGTGTGCTCCTACCTGTCTCCTTGAGGGACTATGCGTCATTGATTTGCATTTGAGTCACCAGACTACTCGGAGGCGCTGTCCTGCTTGGACTTGACCGAAGAATGAAGTTGTCGCTCACGGCGACCGTCTTTCCGCCGAGTGACAACTGCTTGCAAATCTCCGGAGAACGACAGTCACAGGGAGCACGTCTAACATGCTCCAGAGCAGCGACAATAGGAGAGCACTACACTCTGCTCCTAGCACCCTCCCGTCCGTATGCCATTTATTCTCCTCGAGACACGCCTACCGACTTTGACAGGGAGGGTTGTTCCTCAATATTGATAGCTGGAGCGATGGGCGTAAGGTTGACATGGAGAATAGCCCGTAGTTGCAGCAGAAGGTCTCCTTCACGACGACTAGATCCCATTACTGGTGCACCGAGTTTTGGATCGATGTGTCCCCTGGATGGAAGCCCCTTGAGAGGGGAGAACGATGCACATCTGGAGTGTGAGACAAGAGTTCCCTTTCCATGTTCCTTTTCTGCAATCTCTAACTTCGTATTTACCAGTTGTCATGTCGCTATGCATCAACCTCTCCGCTGCCGACTCGCCTTTACTTCGTTCGCCGAGAAATACTTTATTACAAGGAGAACATGAGCTCTCTATATATCGCCGTCACCGCATCCAAATACCAACCATTGCGAAACCCTATATATACGTCAGACAAGCCGACCTAGGCTCACTATAATTCCTTCCACAGATATAATCAACCAACCAAGTTCCGTCCCGACCAAGAACGGCTTCCTCGTACCACCCAATGTACCTCGAGTATAGGCGGTATGAAAGCCATTGTCCAGCATTGGCTGCAAAAGTCGCAAGATTGATACCCCGTATCAATACATGGGGCATCATTGGAACGCCGGTGAAAGGGGACATCAAGGCCCTATGGGGCTTGTTGGTTTTCCTTCACTGTGAGCCTTTCGCCTCTTGTACAGCCGTATGGGATAGGTTGATAACCTCCCATAAAGAGTTCTTCCAACCGCTGTTCAATCGCATTGCCCTAAGACACACGAAGCGTGCTGTCCGCAACGAGTTAACTCTACCGCCTCAGAAACGCTACGTAATCACAATGCCCTTTACCGCGGTGGAGGAAGAGCATTACCAGGCGATCAACAGAGACCATCAGGATCGCTGTCTACGACCGTGTCGGATGACGGAAGCAAGGAACAGGGCGAGGATCAGAATCAGGAGACACGCACAGTTCCTTTTGAGGTGAAGTTCGATCAGTTTAGCCTAGAGGACTGTCTCTGCCTGTTCCGCCGCATCGAGGCAGTTGAATGAGTGCTATTACCCTGCTATGCAGACTTCCTAGTTGACGATGAGGACACAACCGATGAAGAAGTTCTCTATGTGGCCTTACTAGGGCTGTCTAGCCCGGCAACTATGCACGTCTGCGGAGATAAGTAGCCCGAGATCCTCACGCCGTTTATTGCAGATCCGGGCCGCCACTGAGCCATCAAAGACCTACCGCGGCAACCCACAGCCGCAGGATGCTGCGGCTCGAGTCCTGGCCATCTAAGAAGTTTTGCGCATCTCCTTGATAGGATTAACACATTCCTGCCATTGTAGCCCAGTTGCTCATTGGGGCCGACTTAAGAGGCGATAAAGACGCCACTGATCTGAATGAACAGAACAGGAATGGGACAGAGCAGACTAGGAGCCAAGCATTTCAGGTCTCTATTTAGAAAGAGACAGGCCGCAATGGGAAAGGGGCTTACGGATTACCCCATGATCTCCGCCGGCACTACCTAAGCAGTTGCAGATCTTGCCTCTATTCGGGCGAGCAGCTCCCCAGGAACTACGCTCGCTCGGCCGGAGGAGGAATCAAAAATCAAACACTGCATGTACGAGATCAACACTTTCCAACGCTAGCAGCACCCGTACTGGTACAACCGGACGAACTAAAATGAGAACCGTGTCGCCAACGCCGTCCCGGCCGTAACTCTAACCGTCCTATGGGTCATGGTTACCAGTCTGATGTATCTAGAGATATAGATACGTCCGGAGGACGTAAACCATCTCACCATTATCCTGGCCGTAACTACAGCAGAAACAGTGCTGGCGTTGCGCACCGTAAGCCACATTGGACCGGATTTGGTGGCAGCATACGGACCTGAGGTTCATCAACAAGTCGACCAGGGTTTTTAGCATGCAGTTCCTCCGTCGAGCTAGACCATCCACAACTCCCCCGCGCAACCGATGGGCACGAGACAATTGGGCATCTTTCTGAGGCGAGAGAGCACTACTCTCAATCGTACGGCGAAGAAGATGAATTGGGCTTGCACTTAAACTACCTAGACAGGACTACAAGCAAAGGGCCTGCGCCATCCATGGCAGGCCTCCGGCATATGAGATTGATTCTCAAACTCCCAGAAGTTCGAGCCTCGAATAGGACCCTATTCATCAGCCGTAACTGCTTGAACTAGAGATACAACACAGGACACTTCACACATATTCAATCTACGCCGCGTCACGACTATCAAGATTAAACTAATAGGTGACCTGGGGGTGTGGCCGGATGCCACGCCTTTAGAATTGGGCAAGAGACATGATATGGAATCATGTCTTCGGACAGTATACCATAAGTATCACAATCACCAACGCCTAGCACTAGACATATCTTAGTATATGCCCCTGAACGCACACAATGGCGCCCGCGGCCGACGTGACCTGCTCTCATGGACACAAGACGCGATCTAACCCCCACGGCAGGGAGGTTGAGCAAGCCAAGGCAGCGGACTAGAAGTTCGTCGCTCGGCGTGGAAGATTCACGCGAATACTATGTGGGAAACGAGGCCAATAACGAGGCAAATCAATGTTCAACTACTCATTTTGGTTGATAGAAAAATATTTGCAAAGACAAGAATCCATCCAGGGCCGAGCACTTTCAATCTTCATTTGGCTCGTATCTCCCCCAAGTATTGAACGGAGTTATCCCATACCTCAAACAACTTCTTGACGGAGAAGTCACCTCACCGCTCCAACCGTGAGAAAAATTGGCTCTATACATACATTGACCTTGAGATAGGGGGTCAGCGAGCGCTTATTTATCGCCTCGCGAAGGAGCTCGCTTGCGATAATGTATCAGCTCGCAAAATGGATTGACGCCGTTGACCAGAATTACGGAGTCGATGCACAGCTCTTGCGAGAGCGCTTGGGCTATTATGACGACGGCACTTTCAGTCTAACGATATCTCCTGAGAAGGCCTCGGAAGCTCGTAGATTACTTAAGAGCCCTTCTTTTATCCACACAACACTTTCCTCCTGGCCGCAGTCACTGTGGTGCTATAATGAGAGGCCACGTTGGCTCTATTATGATCATATCGAACCCTAACGATTCCATGCCTTAAATAGCACGCCTTCGTGAACGATACTCAGCTTTATAGAGGGTGTACATAATACCTCTACTACATGCTCGGGGGGATACCCCTTACTGACCTCCGCAATACCGCGAGCCTCGTACTCACTTCATGTTCTTTCTAGAGTCCGTTCATCACTGCCTATCTTGACTTCGCCAATGGCACTACATCTCTGATGCACTGAAAAGGACCACCAGGAACGAGAATCCAAAATGCAGTACCAAAATCATCAGAATGAGAACCACAAGGCCGAAAATACTTCAAGGAGTACGAGGAGCGTGGCGCCAACTGACTTGAAGAAAGTATTGAATACTTCAACGAAGTTCGCTTCTTCGTCTCTGGAAGCGATAATTCGCCTTACCTAATCGTTACCTTTTGCGAAATTTGTCCTTGGGGATTTGGAAGCTCGAAGATGTGCTTCAACATCATTATCGGGGGGTGGGGAGGATGAAATCCTACCATATCTTCTCTCCCTCTCACATATCTTTATAACATGGAGATAACAAATATCCGACCATGGAGTAAGGCGGCAGACCAGAAGCCGTCCATGCGTGCTTGGAAGATTCCACACGAGGAGGAGCTGCCTGTCCTATGTGACAACGAAAGACCTCAGCCGGAGGGCTATCAGGAAGAGCCCAATCTTCACATCTGTATTTCTCCCTTGGGGCGATGCCGCCTGGGTGATCTATGCGAAAGTGGCTTTGCCACATCCCTCTACGTCTCCGCCGGAGATATGCACCTGCTATAAGTCACCCTCGTCATATGCTATACTCCCGAGCGTGCCGGCACCTTCTAGCAAGCACCCCGCGGGCTTTGGCCAGAGGCACGTGGCTCTTCATGCCCCGACCCTGAAGAGGCATCTTGGGGAGGTTGGCGACGAAGCCTACTATAAAAGAGCAGAAAATCACAGGAGGCTCTACAAGAATTCAATCCGGCGTCTTGTACAGCACGCAAAAGTACAAGCAGCTAAGATATCTACACTTTCGACCCCTCATATTTCCCCTATTTCTTCGACCCATCAGCGAAGCTATCCATGCTGACATAGCACTAAGATGACGCAAAGAACTGCCACTTCGTCTTCGGCGGAGGTTTTGGGGCTGTCTCCATTGGAGTCGGGTTGTGACTTCTGATATTGGTCCTAGTCTGGACCTTGGCAGACTTCGATCGCCGAGTAGTCTGGTACCTCCTTATAGGGACAGGAGCCGCTCGTTTCGAAATCGATTTCACCCCCTAGGCTCTACGACTAGTCCCCCCTTATAAGGTACCATTCCGCAAGACTCCAAGTGCGCGAATGTTGGCTTATGAGGCATTTGTACGATGTATTGTATACACACTCACAGCATTAGGAGCCCTGCGACGCCGTCTCAGCAGAATAACTACACGTCTTACCAGCGGGACTACTTCGTAACGTCACGACGCTTTCGAAATACATTATGTATACAAAGTCAGCACTCTAGCACTTTATACTCGACATGCAGGGCCCTATGACGATAATAAGTATCGTTATGTTCGTTATGGTTGCAGTGTTGTGAGGTACATATACCAAACTACTAAGTTATGTCAATAGCCATACTAATTCGATACGCAGCTCCGCAACTCGGCAATTTCTGGCCTTCACTATCCTCCAAGGAGGTACAGTCGAAAGACCTTAGGGTATGCTCTGGCACTACTTCTCACCTTGGGAGAATACGATTACTTGGGACATTAATTCTTTTCTTACCCGTGTCCCCCAGAACGGTGAGCTTAACTGACCTACTATGTCATTTAGTAGGTTACGTACCTGTTACATAAGATAGGTACCTATACTAACAAAATATTTAGTATGCCTTCATGATGATACCTGAGACACCTGATAAAAGCTAAATTACATAGGGGCTATCAAAGTATTGCTCAACAACTGGCGCCCAGGCGTCGACTCGCGAGCCTGGAGTTTCGTTCGATGGGATCAGTAAATACCTATGTTATAACAATAACGATAACATATCTGATAAGATCGAAATATAAATGCTCGAAGCTCCCCTCGAACTTGTCCACTGCGACGTATCTCGCTATTTTGGATAACACTGGCACACCATTGGACACTCTTTCTCCCTAAACGAGTGGCGTCGTACAATGGGAAATACTTATTATACCAGACTCTATATCAATGGCAGACCCCTACGACACTCTGTTCCATATCGGTTACCTTGCACTGCCCTTATTCTTACTCCTTTTTGGCTACCCACAATCATCTCCTCCACGTCGATAGTACACGACGCCATTATCAAGTTGTCATGAGTACGTAATGCAAAGGAGAAATAGGTCGTTGCAACAAACCCTATCCCAAGCTGTACTGCCATGACACAGCTTGTGGCGCGTTTATCGCAAGGGGGTTCTACCGCTCAAGTCGGCCACTGATTATCACAAGATGGGTTGGGCTAGTACCCTACATAGATCGTTGCAACAAGCCTCTTCACCATTTATAGCCGCCAGCAAGCATCATTGTTACCGGCATACTTAGAGACTGCGACACAAGCTTCAGAAGCTCTTCTTTGTTGTCATTGCCGCTCCTCCTATTCTAGGACCTGAAAGAATGGACTATAGTTACGTGGGCATTTTCCTCGTCCGGATCAGCATTTTGTCTTTCTATGACCTCTGGTTGAAAACCTTCTGACGTTGCCCTCATCATGAGCTCACGGCCCGTGAAAGAACGACTTAAATATCATTGTCTCAACTCAATAGTTAGGGGTTGATCAGCCTGCAACGAGATGATCAGATCACATGATGCCACAAGCTGTGGCGGTATGCCACTCCGGATTTGAGAGGTCATTGGGGGCGACGGGACCCACTGGTGATGACAAGATCTGAAGAAGTGTACAATGAGTTGGATGGAATTCAACAAAAATTGTCCCGTGAGTCAAAGTCTAAGACCGAGGGATGCGATTATTCTTTGATACCATTCTCGAAATCTCGGAAAAGAAACTGCTCAGTTACGCCCTCTTCAACCTCTACACTACCGCAGCGTGTATGATAACCATGGTCCGACCTTGGACTTTCCGCTCTGGCCAGCACGCATACCTTATTCATACATGCCGCCCATCAGGGTTTGGAAGCTCTACTCACCCTCTTTAGAATGGAGTGAAGAGGTCCACTTGTCAATCCGAATACTAGTAGTGCTCCCGCAACGAGCCGCAAGCACCTCGGACGATACACATCCATCTCAGCTCAGACTGCTCCAGCAAGGATTCATACCGTCTATCGAGCTGCGCCTATCGGCCGATCGTTAGGATCGTACATCGACAAGGGACACATTCGCCCTGATATTATCATCGAAGCTGCACCACCTGGCAAAGTCTTGTCCCTTGGATCTCTTCTCAATTCTTCCTAGCACGAATCGTCTCTGCAACCTCGCATGTCCCGAGGCTATCGTCGTTGGAAGTGGGCCGACATCACATAAGCCCAATAGGTCTTCTGGCTTCGTAAACTCCGAACACTATCCTACCGGCACATGCGCTGGACTGGAGACTACTTCGAGACATTCCGAAAACCGCAACTTACAATTCTTGGATATCGATATCCTTAAAATAGGGGCGAGGTATCTGATAATTATCCTAATTTTCTAAAGGCCTGAGAACTGAAGCCTCATAGGGATCTCGTTTCGAATCCAACCCGATATCTCATATTGGGTATATAGTACCCCTAATTGGAGTCGAACGATTATGCTGGCAGTGCAGCAAATCAGATCAACTATATCCTTGATTTATCGTCCGATGACCTACCAACCCATCGAATGGGTTATTGCAACGGTTACGTCGCGGCTCGGCTGCGGGAAAGACTTCACTGCCGCGACGATCCATTCGGCCTAATAACCCCTCTCAAGGATGCCTAGGAGCCCACCAGATGACCGTCAACTGCTACAAAAGGAAGATTGCGCAACGAGAGCAAGGAAAGGAATAGAGGTTGGATCAAGAGGTACCATAAGACCTCACACGGCCTTTCACAACAACGTTGTGGAATGCTTATTTGCCACCTTAGAAGCTCCAGAAATGCAGGGCGATGCCTAAACCGAGCCTGCACTAGAAGACTCGGTCCTGACTACCCCCTACTATTTGGAAACTACATTCCCATGGTTAGAGGAAACCAGGGAAGTTCCACGATCCAGAAGCGTTCAATGACTCTAAGGGTTATCTTGAGTGCCTAGCGCGTGCTACAGACCACTGACCACAATGTCACCAACGCCTTGTATAACCAAGATCGATTCTATCCCCGGGTAATTCTCGTTGACCTGTTAGATGACTATAGAAATTTTTCCTAGTCTTCATGCAAGGTGAAGCGAGACTAAGACGACAGATGAAGACGATGTTGGAAGGATCACGAGGATGTGATCCTTTCATCTTAAGAGTGCCACGTGCTGCGACTAAAGATCTGCACCACAGTGTTGTTAAGAGAGGTTGAAGAGACTTCCTATTCAAAGGGTCTGGTGTACGGACGATTGCGACGGCCAGAACAACATGGGCATTCGCGGTAGGAGCGCCATGATTGGTCGGGCCGTGACATGCAAGGAGCTCTTCAAGGGTCGCCTCCAGCCGTCTCTGTTTAATCTGAGACAGAAAATTGGGCGGCTACAAGAATGGAGGAACATGAAGATAAGGGATCTCCGCAGCGGCGAGAAATAGGGGAAACCCCAGCGCATCCAAAAGGCTATTCCGATGGGCTCGATGGACCGGGAACGACTAGCTTCTTGAAAGGACGACATAAACTACCTAGACTATGTCTAGTCGAACACCGCCTTGACAGGAGAGGCAGAGAGACACACGAGCTTCCCTGAAGGTTGTAGAAGCCGCCCATATATCTGCGCCATGAGGCTCCTAAGTACGAGCCTACCTATGAATTGTCTCTGCTGAATATTCTAAAGAGGAGGCAAGGGAGACAGCTATGCGCTATAATACTTGCCAGCCATATGAAGCTAGCATGCTTGAATTGCTGGTGTCATACGTCCAACTTTGAGGACGCCATTGTGAAGCAAATGCTACATTCACACACAGCTTGGCCCCAAGCCACTTCCGAACATCCCCTTCCACACCTATAAATCCAATTGGACCCTCCTATTGGAACCCACAGCCTAAGGGAACCAACCCCGGACGAAGCCAGGCCTTACAATATTCAAAACTAGGCTTTACCAGCCAGGCCTTACTTCATGTCTTTCGTTCTTCGCATGAGGCGCATTCGGGTTGCTCAGAATCCCTCAGGGGTACCCCTGAGATTATCAGAGGGTCGTATGGGCAAATATATACCATTATTCACTAGAGAGGACTGTCACGGGGCCGACCATTGGATAGAGCGAGGAGCTCTAACCTAACGGCCGGAGAGCCGGGTATACATACAAGAGACTCTTTGTCTAAGTATCCCTCACAAGATCCGAAATACCCGAATCCTGACAAGGGCCGTATCTTCGAGAATAACCCCCGTTTACATCAACCATGGACCCAGGAATAAACCATAGTATCGCTCTGTGACATATTCACACACCAACGGCCCGTTCTCACCATATTACATATACCGATCCCAATCACTTCTTAGGTTTAAAGGTGATTGTGATCTATGGTGGTCTCGAGAACTCTACCTTAATCCTTACCTAACTACCTAATGCAAGCAATACGAAGACTACGAAGCCCAAACCGAAGGCCTGTCTCTTGAGAAAAGCATGCTAATAACTATTGCTGGTCGGTTTATTGATTGATTTTGGGACCGAGACTTACGGCAATTCATTGATAAGAACGCTCGAAACTACAAATCACTTCGGCAGGCGTATGGTATCGTCTAGAATTGTCAAACGATCATTGAAGGAAAACCCAACACTCCCAAGGCTGAAGCGTCGGAAGCTGGCAAAAGGATGTTACCCCATGGAAGTCCCGGGTATGCTAGCGCCTGGGATGGTGGCGTTACAACCTATAGAACCACGCCATATGGCAATTTGGACTTAACATACTAGGTGGGATGCTATCTATAGCCCAAAATGACGCCAACCAGACCGGCGAAGAAATCATCTCGCTACTACAATCGAAAGAGGCTGATAAAACCGTGTCCATTAAGTTACTCGGAATTCTCTACGTCTTCAGAACCGTCTGACGCAGCGCAAGGCCAAACCCATCAGGCGGCCTTTACTATTAAACAGCAAGAGGTAGCTTCGACTCGAGCAGGCAAAGCTGGATGAAAGATACAACTAGATACCTAATCTTGGTATATCATTTCTAGTATGACGTGGCCTAAATGCAAGCATGATTTCTGCCGTTATTCGCCCCGAGCTATATCAACTCTAGCGGCCCACCGGATTGCCCCCAATGCCACATCCCATTGTCGTTGATCTCGAGCAAGTCGACATCAAACAAGATTAGACTCCTGTGAAGAAGTTATCCACATTAGTACCTGCCTATCTGCACGACGAGATTGGCACTTCCCTCACCACACTGGACAGTGGGATACCCCGTGCCTATAAGGCAGACATCTAGGAGCATGATCGAGTTGCTATTCTTAGAATTGATCAGGATAGCCGGCCTAAACGACTTCTCGGAGTAATATCAAGGACTTACGCTAATCTCAAAGCGAGAATCAGTCGCCTCTACTCCCGAGTCATGCCCGTATCTCAGGCAACAATTCCCCATGTGACTTTTCGATTCGGCGTGGTTGTGAAGTCCACGACTGGCTGCTAGGAAATTACCAAGGCCATCATAGAGACCCTTTTAAAGCTGACACGATTAAGAAAACAGCAGTCGAAAGTACGTCGAAAGTACGTCTAAGTACTCCAAGGACGAGGCCCTCGATCTCTACAATAGGGTACTTCCCCTATCGGAGAAGACAAAGGATGATTTTATTATTAACTAGCTCCTCAACATGCCTCTCTCCAGTGATACTACGGCATTGGAGAGAACCAAGATATGACAGGGGTCAGCTCAATCTCGCGAGCAGGCACCTCCCGCACCAAAGAATCCCTGATAATAACATGGTATAGAAGACGGCCGATATGGTTTGCCCATCCTATTCTCATCAGTCAGTGTCCGGCCAACTCGGACTCGGACTGGGAGACCTATTCGAGCCTCCAGCTACTAGAGATATCTCCATATCAGATACCTAGGTACTTTGATGTTGTTTGGAGATTGACTCAAGCCCCCCTCATAGCGCCCATCAACCCTGAATGACAGCAAATATCAAACACAAGGCCCAGCGTCGATTGCTCCGACGCCGGAGAAGGGATTCAGGTGGGGTTCTTGAGGCAGGAAGGCTACATCGACGCGGTAAAGTTCCAAAGTCGCAGCGGTCTTACCAAATCCCCACAATCCCCTCATGTGGGCGAGAGCAGAAGACCGTCTACCAGCTTTCCTTAGACATCAAGCCATTGTTCTAGTACTCTGAGCAGAGGGGAAGCATATATGTCTCGGGGAGGAGCATAGCTTCCTCAGAAGCGCCCCTGCCCTTGATGGCCCAATGGTAACATAAGGCGGCAACGTCGGCAATGGCGACAGAACTCGTTTCAATGACTGGCTTGAGGAATTGGAATTTCAGCGGCTCTATTACTAAATACACGGGTTTATCAAAGCGACTCAGCTCTCAAGCCTAGACATTCACCAGCGGTATAACTCAACCAAGTCCATCGCCCTGCCTCCATCAGATGTCACAATCATGATCAACAGTATCATTGACAGTGGGGGTTCGCTAGATCTCCCGTTTTAATCTCCAATGGCAAACTCCTACTATTGCATAGGATTTGCAGCATAACAAGACCTATGTGATTCTCCTATTTGGTTGACCTCATCGCTATGCCTACAAGCTCTATGTCGGCCCCGAAAAGGCCTAAAGAGCCACCAGCAGGTGTTTCCCTTGGTTGTATCCATTCACTATTATGGGGAGCCTGAACGCTGGCCCATCATCTGCTGTGTTAACCAGGATCAATACTGGTGTTCCCCACGAGGTGGGAGGCTATGACCCAGTGGGAGCCATCAAACCTTAATAGACCATATATTCGCTTTGGATTATTTCGCTTTCTGGTATATTGGGCCAACGCAAGAGTGAGGTCATCACCATTAAGCCTATAACCCGACGAACATAAACTATTACCTCAAAGGCATATCATCTATGGCATCTGAGAGGGTGTGACACCCCTACCGATGCGAACGTCACCGTCGCCCAACGATTTCTATTTATAGTCCACGAAATGCCCTACAATGGTTGATAGACTTTCGACAGCGCTCTTTTCGTCCTTATAGGCCGAGACATTGTCATCCTGCTAACGGGGCTGTACAGCACAGCCTAGCTTGTACTTTGGACAATCGAGAAAATGGACAACTCCCAACCGTATCTCGAAGACCAAGAATAGCATCAAGAGAGAAACAAGTACAGTAACATAGAACACATCCGAGAAATCGACGGATGCTTCACATATATCCGATGTCCTGAGCTACTTAGGTACCTACCTATGTGCACTATTTGACTACACAGAACGGAACGAGGTTGACGAATCCTTCCCCTGTCTACGAACACCTTCTAGGGCATCGATGGTCCCGTCAAGTACAGATTTCTGTAGGACGCTCATATATAACGAGGGCTTGATATTATTCGAACTCTTAGAAGCCATCAGCGACCAACGCCCTTTATGGTGATTCTATATCTCCAACTGCCATTCACCGCATTCACGGCACGTGCCCTTCTCTATTCTTAGATCCATAATCTTGAGAATTAAGCACTCCGTCCTTGGAGCCAGCCCAATATTGGTAAAGCGCAGCCGCTATATCATGACCCCTAATACAATACCCCGTAAGGGAGAGTGGGAGTATTCTAAGAATAAGAATACTATTCGCGCTCATGAAGTTCTAAAGCATCAACGAGCTAATAGACAGCACTATTCTACAGCAGCGTGCCGCTAATGATGTTAAAGCCTCGCTTCTCCTATCAATTAACGCTCTTAGAGAGAACACGAAACCTCCTGGATTTCGTGACAGTTACCACGATGAACAAACTAAAGCAATGACGAAGCAGCTTATCCTACACACGGCCAGAGTGGCTTCTCGAACCATAATTTGTTGGTGTCGCTTACCCTCATATATCTTTATGATATATTCGGCCCTGCTGCAATCAAGCATAGCAACGCCAACAACTCTGGGTTCGAGAGCTTTGGCCTAGCGAACTTGTCATACCAATCAATTAATATGGAGAATGGAAGATGGTATAACGGCGAGATGGGGATAGGCATACAGACAATACGCAGAAACGCGAAAATTTACTGAACGATGGACAGAGGTTGCACTGGTCTCCCGAGTCTGAAGGGGTTCCCTTTGATAATCCATACTACCTAGCTGAGATTCATCATCTGGTCTTATCCCGCTCAAGGTCTCTCACAAGATTGGAATTTGGAAGGCGATATTGAAGCCAATTCCCTCGTGTTCCCTCTACTTGGGATAGCGAGCAATGGGAGCCTAGCACAGCTTCTGCCCGACTTGTTGGGGTATGGGGTGATTTCGACTTTCATACAAGAAAGCCGTACTTATCGCTACTTTTATAATCAACACTCCCACAACCCAGAAGACCCCAGATAAAGCGCTCAGGGCCCGGTCAGCATTATCGAGAAATGTGCAACAAGGCCTTCAGAGCACCGACAAATACAACATCCAGCACACAGAGGATATAAGGAAACACCACTGCCGTTAGTGTTCCAGAATCCGAAACTCACATAGGCTTATCAAATGGCAAACTACGACAATGCTGCAAAATCCCAGCGGGAACTAGAGAGAGGGTTTTCGCTTGCGTTGACATACACAACAATTCTATTAGACATACCGAACCACAGCGAATGTTACGAACAAGGAGGAACAGACCTGTTACGTCACCAAATGACTGTATGTGAAACCTTCGCTCGGGAGGGCCGAGGCGGAGCTCGTGCTAGATGATGACGATACGTTTGTACGCGTACAACGCATTCTCTCCTAAGGTCAACTATCTAAGAGCCATGAAGACCATGCTGATAACAGCCCTGAAATAATGCCTTCTCCAAAAACATTCCTCCCTCCATCACCAATCTTAGGCTGAACTTCCTAACTTTCCGTCGTCACCTGTCTAAACTTTACCCTAATACGTACAAGTAGCACAAAATCATACCTGCAGAGCAGCTCTTGGCAGTCGAGTAGACATCATATCAACGGCTCTCCCGGCCGTGGAAGACGTCCGAAGAAGAACGACAGATCGAGTCAATTGTCAACCGCCACAGCGCGGGTCACGCAATCGAGTATCTGGTGAAGTGGATGGGATATCCTGCCCCCTGGAAAGATGCTTAGGAGCCTCACCGCTACTTCGACAATTGCGCCGGCTTGGTACAAAAGTTCAACGCCGCCTTTAACGACGAGGAGAAGGCTAAGAAGTGGACTCATTCGGAGAGAATCTAGGGCGAGGTAGTCTTTGATCTTGTATAGAAATTGCAGGTTTATTGGTCGGACTATCAGAGCCACAAGCTAGCCAAAGCCGCGGACCAGAAATCTGTAACAGCGATCCGACTCTCCATCATGCCGACCTTGCGCCGAACCTCAGCTTCAACAGCTCACATCGCCGTTCAAAGCTAAGATAGCCACATTCAGGCTACGAATCATATACTGCCTGAGTCACTTGAACATTCCCCAGAACCCACGGGTAGAAGGCCCATGCTAATATCAAACCCTGTTACTCGGCGTCAGATGAACGAGGGCATCAGTGCCTACCGTTACGACTGAAATTATGCCGCAACTAACTAGCGGCTCCTAACCTTACTCTCAGGAGACGAGAACTCCGCAGATCCGCATCTTTGACTGCGGCCACTACATCGGCCCACTGACGAACAAGGCGCAGAAGGCCGTCAATGCTGCTTCTACCACAAGGCTCGAAAGATGAAGTTAGGAGGCAAATTCCATCCCACTATATGCATAGTATGGAAAAAATTCGCCACGATGCGGTATATACAATCAAGGCCGATACATGGTAACCACTAGAGGTTTGCCTCATGATTGGATATCCTAGACTACATCACTCTTCAAAGAGTGAGGCGAATAAGACTAAATATCAACGGACGGATATATAACCCGCCGCTCCTACACTAAATCAACGGCTACCACGTTTTCGTCTGTCAGTTGCAGTCGATACCTGTTTGGCGCGCAGAACTGGTACTCCCCGAAGGTTATTGGGCTTCGCTTATTTTACTTTTCTCGTTCCTATACTATATCTCTCTCCTCACACACGCCCCAGAGCGGGCTGAGGACCAAAACGATAAAGACATGATCAACAATGCCGGGACAAAGTCGAAATTCGTGGATTTCATGCCATCTTCTCACCAACAATGGATAAACTCCCTTCCGCTTTGTAAAGGAACCCCTCAACAGCAGGGCGCATAAAAGGTATATGCCCTACCTGCGAAAGATTGCACTACTTCTATCAATACCTGGGCATATTATATCTCCCACAGCCAATACTAGGCTTCGAACAATACACAAGGCTTAGCTAGCCTAGAGGGGTTGACCATCGCCAATGACCACTGCCATCCGGACGTGGTTCCTTGGCCCCCCTAGACCAGTATCCTGCACGCCAGACCGGACGGAATCGCGACCAAAGAAAAAAACAACAAAAAAATAAAACAAAAAAAAAATAAAAAAATAAAAAAATAAAAAAATAAAAAAATAAAAAAATAAAAAAATAAAAAAATAAAAAAATAAAAAAATAAAAAAATAAAAAAAAAATAAAAAAAAACTAAAAGAAATTGAAAAAATTAAAAAGATTAAAAAAACTAAAAAAAATAAAAAAAAAAAAATAAAAAAAAGTCGGGATAGACTATCCCGTCATCCCGCCAACACGTCGCGAACGAACGACTTCGAGGTGGAGATGGTGTGCGCTCTAGCCTCTCATCTTGTTCGCCAAGGTGTATATGGCATGGCCGTGAAAATATCGCAATTCTAACCCCTTATCTTGGCCAGTTACATAAACTCAGGAACAAGCTTCGGGGTTTATTTGAAGTCGTCCTCGAGGATTAGGATCTCGAGGAGCTACACTAAGAAGGTCTCTATATAACCCCGCAGATCTTTAAACAGAGCCTGGGAAGTTGTATACGGCTTGTAACCGTTGATAATTCCTAAGGCGAAGAAGCGAAGATTGTTGTCGTATCACTAGTGCGAAGCAATCAAGGCGAGCATTGGCATGAATTGGGATCGGCTCGGAATTATTGACACTATTTCGGACTCTGACGATATGATACTATCGCTTTGCTAATGTCTATACCGAAGAATCGTCACATGGTTTGGTTGTCAAAACGGACTCGACTAAACTTGGACCTAAGATTCATCTCGAATTCATCTTCGCTGATCAATACATCCACCTCGCCAACATTCTACCTGAAAACGTCCTAAGCGCCTTCAACATCAACTTTCGATATGTCCACTAGCTTCAATACACAGCGAACAACGCCCTCTCAGCAGGCAAAACTGCAGCAGTTTCGGGAAGATAACGAACCATTCCATCATGCCTTACTCTGACCAAGATGAGGAGGATGAACTCCAGCCTACCTCATATTCTATCCATATTCGGAAGAAACCCAGAGCTACTTGCAGAGCCGCCATACCTGATGTCGACAGCGAGAAACATACCCCACATATATTTCTAAAGACAAACTACTGAAGGCTTGTAGACGTTGACGCCTACTTAACCCCTTTCTACCAGGGCACCACGCCAAATAAATCCACATCCAACACAACCCACCGAGTGGGACACGCCGAATCAAACCCGCTACCGAGGGCGCTGTGGGACCCATTGGCTACAGGAAGCAATGTTTTCTTGCTCGGACCGTCTTGCCGCGTGATGGCCGCTCTTTCTGGGAACCTCTAGCTTCGGAAGGTGAAGCGAATCAAGAGTTGGACTGAGAGCTTGAAAGGAAGAAGCGTCATGGGTTCGGTGGATTTGTCTACCGTCACGAAGCAAAAGGGGAAGTTTTAATTTCGCAGTAGCGGATGGGGTAATTGTGTATGGTGGCCTTACTTGCCTACCTACCTAGGTCTCTACCTCCTAATAAATATACGGTTGACTACTTCATTAAGTTGTATTAAAATTCGTAAGGCGGTCGGCTGTGTCGCCCAGATGACTGGATGATGATGAAATAATTAAGCCATTAATCAACGTAAGGTAACCGGTAATTCAGTAGAGGACTTATGTCAAATGAAGTGGAATATCTATTAGCTTCAGCTACTAGCATCATTGTGTCAGTAATCTGAGCCAGCCTACGATACAACATGAGATTAGGCGAAGCCGCCTGTGGTCCATTCCCTAATACATTTTATAGCTACCCGCCTAGCCTTGAAAGGCAGATACCAAATCTCCCTTCGACGTCGTAATCCCTGACTACTCCCATGGTTTGACAAATACCCTCTCCTAGCGAATTCTTTGAATCATGTGCCGGTATGTATCGTCTAACTTTGGGGGTTGAAGTATGGGTCGTTCAATTTGTCGTACCGAATTGCTCCGGGGGGTGGTTGCCCCGAAACCTCATCACCTCGACTGAACTCCAAGAGCGCCTTACCGAACGGTGTCGGCGTAGCTACATCTCCCTCGTCGCTCTCCCAGTCTGAGAAATAGTCCAGCGGATCTTTCCCAAAAGCGGTAGTACCGTCTCGGCTCGTGAAGTGCCAATGTGTCGTCTCAGCTTGGGCTTCATCGGCATTCTCCTCGTCTACTTTCCAGTAGTAGATCTCGTCTGAATCACAGCGGCACCAGGCCCAGTATGTCTTCGGCTCGGTGTCCCTGAACTCGCCCTCGCGCTCGTCTTCTACGTCTTCGTATTTCGTCTCTTCGTAATCCGCATCTTCGTCTTCCGAGCAACTCTCAAGCGCGTATGCTTCGTCGCATGTGTACTTACAGTGCGCAACATCCAAGTCAGAGCGACCCGCCATGCACCATGCGTGGTAATCGTACTTGGAAACCTCTGTGTGGATGGCCGATTTGCTGTAGTTGGATTTGAGCGTTTTGTCTTCGAGACATCCGAAGATATCCGAACCATCGACAGTTAGACATTGAGACGATTCCCCGTTCAGGCATGCAAGTAGGTTTCCCTCAGATACCTCTCGTAAGGTTGCTGAGGGAGTACTGATGGTGATAGAGTCCAGTCTGAGTTTCGATGAGTTCTTCACCCTGAGTATGTCGCTGTTCAATACTTGACATATATCAAATGCGAGATGGCGTAGTGTTTCACAATGGGCCTTGCAGAATAGGTCTAGATTAGAGACCGATCCGCAATGATTCGACAGCCTAAGTGACAATAAATGAGGCCAGCGACAGCCTAATACACCGTCGACCAACTTTTGCTGGGATATACCGTCCGCTCTCTCGACGCAGAGCGAAAGGTGTTGCAGGTTTGTGGCTGCTTTTAAACACGATACTAGATTTGGAACGGTCACTTTTTCTCTGTCGGGGATCCCGCCAATGCATAGGTCGATTGAAGTGAGTGCGCTGAAAGCCTCCTTGTCTTTGCATTCCATATCCAATGCGAGGCTTGTATGGATAGTCTCATCCGCCCAATGCAAGGATACAATCTTAGACCCGGCACGACCCATCACAGGTAGCATAAAGCTACAGAAACCCTCACTGATACGAGTGACACTATGGTTAGTCCAATACCTGTACAAGTCGGCCCGTATCGGATATCCCTTGTAGAGGAATTCCCGATCGGCCGGCATGGGGCACAGGCGGAATGATGTAAGTTTTGGCATGCTGTCTACCGCTCTGGTGAACCGAGACAAGAAATCCGAGATGATGCGCTGACGGTTTTGATCTGCGATTGGATCTTCGGAGATTCTTGGCCACCAGAACAGTTCGGGGTCATTGGCGGCAGCAAGCATGATTCGAGTGATGTCGCCCAGTGTTATTCCTTCAACCTCTTCAGGGCCGAGCAAACTCCGGTAATACCTATTACCAGATTGACTCTTGGAGTCATCCTCGTCTGGAAAAAGCCAGGCTTCGAGGCGGAGTTCATGCCAAATGATTTGCCGGACATGTTGAGCGAGATGCGAATGTGCAGCGATCTGCTCGAACGCATCTCGGTCTTTCCGGAGACGAGAAACTACCACGGCACGGAATAGGAGCGAGGCGGCGGGCTGCTCGAAGGCTCGGCATACAAGACGGAAGTCTTTCCAGTCGCTTCGCCAGAATTGTCCATCAGATATGATCTGGACGATCAATTCGTAGGGCAACTTGGCCAGCATGGGACGAGAGTCTGGCTTAGACATCATTGTTGATGGGTAATATGTATGATAGGTAGTCGAGGCTGTGACGTCTTGGGGCTGTTGGGATTTTATACAAGTGAGAACTTGCGATCACTTTCGATATCCTGCGATAGCGTCTTAACAAACGAATGATATCATGAATTGGAAGATGGGACAAAGATTGGAAGAGGTTTTGTGTGGATTAGGTAGGTATGAACTGGGCTTTTTGAAGATGTGTTGACTCATCCAATCATTTCCAGAATGATGGACGGATGTGTGTGCTGCCTGGAGAGAATCGGGGTACTTAAAAGGTATGGCAGTGCTGAGTGCGCCTACCACAGCAGCAAAACCGTGATATGATCTGACCACGCAGGCTAAACCAAATCGGGATATATATGGATGCGAACGGTCCCCGCTTGAAGCTATTCGGACCCGTATAACGAACTCTTTTGCCCGTAATTTGGTGGTTGTCTCTCGTAAGTTCTTCAAGAAGGATTTAGTTTTTAGGAGTGTGATACAGACAGAAAACAAGCCAGCATTTAGATGAGTAAATTTAATGCGCAGCTGAGTCAGCAATCATATACCTAATACACATATGGATTTCCAATGCCCCGCCATATAATACCCATAATTGAAGGGGGAGACGGTGTGCTCCAGAAAGCCTTGAAAATAGGTAGATATTTCTTACTTACCTACCTGGTCAGGCTCTAACCTGCGGCGCGGGCATGCTTACCTATGTTTGCGCACATACTGGTGGACCGGTGCCTGTACAGAGGCCACCAACATACATATACCTATAATACGAGCGCAAATTGGCAAGCTGCCGTTTGTTAGACAACAAGGTGTACCTGCCTAGGTAGGTACCTATATATAGTATATGATTGAGGAAAGGCTATTAACGTTGAAGTGACCACATAGAACTCTGCACGAGCCGCATGCGAAGGTTAGGATGGGATAAATCCTAGGATTATTAATATTTAGTATTTATTCAAGTTGTAACACGAGGAAGAGAAGTACCACGGGAGGCTCTGGGTTCCAAAGATATGTCCATGTCGGTTGTTGAATACATGTATTCATTGTCAATATATATTGGCCGGAGGATATCATGAACTGAGTATTAGGTAAGCAAAGGGCGATGACTAATCACAGACAATCTGTCGCATAGAGAGCTCTTCACTTTTTCATTACGGATATTATAATATCCTCGTAGTCTAACCTCTATATCAACTCCATAACGAGGCCGGGAATACGCATGATATCATGGCTCTAATCCTGAATCACATCGGTCTAGCTTCTCCTTTTAGGTCACCGCTGATATGAGAACTCCTCGCTCCCGTGAATCTGGTACCTTGCGCAAGTCTATAGACTCCCGCCTTCTAGCTCATCTAAAAGCTCATAAGATCTGTCAAAAAGTTAGCAAGTACTCCATTACGTGTAGTTCAGCGGCAGAAGCAGGTACATACCTCGTCCAAAAAGACCCCTCTTGGCCCAATCCATCGCCATCAGCACCCGTGTCCTCACGCCCACGCTCTGCGCAAAGTACACGCTCCTCCACGCGTACACGGCCCACAGCCCACCCGTAAGACCCCATCCACCACCGAGATCAAACACGGCGCTATTGCCCACGTACGCCAGGCTGCCCAGATGGTGGTACTCGAACGCCTTGTAGCAGGCCTCGTCCAGATCGCCGTCCCGGATATCGTTAGCCCGCAGCCCCGGCGCGCACTGCGCCAGCTTGTTGAACTTCTTGGCCAGGTAGATGCCCTGCTGGTTGGCGCGCTGGGCGGTGGCCGGCAGCGACGTCAGCTTGCTGTCGATCTGCTTGAGCAGCTCGCGCAGCTCGCCGAAGTCCAGGGTGCCGGACTGGTCCTTGTCGAACTGGGCGAACAGCTTGTCCACGCGCTTCAGGTGCGCCGCCGCCTGCGGGAAGCGGCGCTTGACCTCCGAGGCCACGTCACGCCAGTCGCTGAAGTGGAGCTCGATGGTTTCCGGGTCCTTGCCCTGCTTGAATGCGTGGCCGCGCAGGAACGTCACGACGTTGTCGGCGATGTTGTTCTGGACAGTCGAGCAGTCCCCAATCGCGTACACGTCGCCGAGAGGCGTGCCGTTGAGTCGTAGGTGAGAGTCAGTTTCGAGAGCGTGGCGGTTGTTCTGCGCCGGCCCTAATCTTGCGGCAAGTCGTTGGCACAGCTCGGCTTGGGAAACACCGGTAGACCACAGACAAAATCCCATTGGAAGTTCCTTAGTTAGGATGCTGCCATCTTCAGCCTTTTGCGTAAAGATGATCTTATCCTTCTGCACCTCTTTCACTCTCGAGTTTACCAGGACTTCGACCTGGTCGCGAGCGAATCGGTCTTCAGCGTACTTCGAAAGGGCTTCATCATAGGTGTTTAGGATGTGCCCTCTGCTCTGTATTAAGTGAACCGAGATCTCATTTCGTAAGAGGCGAGGGAATCTTCTGGTTAGATCCTCGTTCAACAGGTCGAAGAGCTCTGCAGCAAATTCGACGCCCGTAGGACCACCGCCGCTAATCACAAATGAGAGTAGCCTCTTACGTTCGTCGTCGGGTGTAGTTGGAAGGCATGCGAGTTCCAGGTTCTTCATAACTTGATTCCGAATCATGCGCGCGTCGTTAATGTCCTTCAGGAAGAAGCAATTCTCAAGTCCTTTGACTCCGTGAGGGTTCGTGACAGATCCAACAGCAATAACGAGCTTATCGTATGGTACATAAAATCTGACCTCTTCCCCACGGGCATCGATCTGTGAGACCTCGACCAATTTATGCGAGAATTCAACGTCCTCGGCAGACGCTCGGAGATAGTGCCCACCGATTCTCGACAGGATTCTGCGGATGGGTTCGACTAGACTTCGCATTTCTAGAGTGCCGACGGTGGCAGAGGGTAGCATAGGAGTGAATAGGAAGTAGTTTTTAGGGCTAATAACGGTGACATGGTAATCGTCCGGGTTGAGTTGCTTGAGCAGCGCGACGCTTCCCCAGCCACCACCCAGGATCACGAGCCGCGGTTTGGTCTTCCTCCTCTTCGCCTCTTCGGTATCTTCGTCATCAAGTAGGGATTCTACAATGGGGAGATTCTTTGGCCCTCCACGCCGCGGGGCCAGAGCCGTCTCGGATACATGACAGTCGCCAAATGTGACTGACGATTCCTTGTATGTTGTCGCATCGTATATAAAAAAGGCCACGAAAAGTGCCCCTATGAACCCGACTCCAGTACCAACTACTGCGGCTGTACGATAGGCGAAGTTGAGAATGACGGATCGTCGTTGAGGGAGGGGTTTGCCCGAAATTGCGCGGGCTGTGCTCTTCGGCGGGAACAGCCATTGAATGGCTTTGGAGGGGGCGTTTCGTTTGGAGGCATTTGGTCGGGATAGGAGACTGAATTGGCAGGTATTTAATCGTTTTGTCTGCTTCAGTAGAGTCGCAGATGCCAAGTTATAGCTAGGAGAGCTCTGGCGGCCGACGCGAAGAGCGAGGGTCCTGGCTGCTCCCAGCTGCGGTAGCATCGTTGGTGGCTTTTCACCAGTTCAACAGAGCACAAAGCAGACTCTATAAGAACGGGGTATAGTGCGACATCACTTCGAGATGTATTGTAAACTCAATATTGTAAATTCAATGTTTACAATTTAAGAATTAAGGTTTAGTTGAGAAAACAGCTTCAATCTGTAGTACGAAGGAATTGTCCCCTCGCCCTTTCGGCGCTTCCTTGGCCAAACTTGTGTTGCATGAGCTACTTCGTATGCAGTGCGTCATATCCATTAGGGTGGGACACGGATCGCCGTCACTAACGCCCTGGCGCTGGGAATAGCCTGGAATTCTCAGGCCTTAGCTTAGCCAGACCCACATTACATTAACGAGAACATCGACTTTATGTTTGCGACCTTTTCCTGATAAAACCAATCAGATTGTTTGATCTGGCTCAATTTGAAGCTGTAAATATTTATTTTGTATGCACTAAGCTATCAGTATTTGGTACATTCAATTTTTCTTTTTCTCTCTGACATGTGCCGCCAAGCTTGGAAATTCAGGTACCAGGATATCGAATGTTCTACGCATTAGGGGCTCATTCTGGGAGAGTCGTGCGTTGGAACGTTGCAGCATCCACGGATTGGTTAGCAACTCATCCGGCGCCTCGGATCTCCGATGTAGGACCGAGAAAATATCACAAGGCCTCAGAACTACGATTATTTGCAGATAATTTGCGCCCTTTATCGGCGCTGAATTGTTTATTCCCAAAATCTGTCATACAGCTAACTTTAGATGCTAAAGTCCTTGTAAGCCCACTTCTCTGTGAGCTTGGTCTTCGCTTGCTTCTTGAAGGGTATTCTCTTCCGGGCCTCCACCCTTCCTCTAATCAGCAAGCTTCGATAGCGGTCCTTCAATAAGTTGCCTTCGGGCTTCAACAGGCGCAAAGAGTCTTGTAGTTCATCCGGTAGAACCAGTTCTAAGTCCTTCTCCGGTAGCTTCATTCTACCCAACTGACGTCGCCGAAGAGCCTCATCATCGTCGTCGGCGCTGCTCTCGCTATCTTCAATGTTCGCAACTGCCAGCTTTCGTTCGAGCTCACGTTCCGAAACCTCCTTGGCGATTCGCTTGATTTCTTCCAGCTGAGCTTTCCGGACTTTGGTCTTAGCCTCGTGTATTTTTCGGCGCTCTTCCTCTTTCCGTCTCTGAATCCTGTTCCGCTGTGCCTTGGTCTTGCGCTCCGGCCGTTTTGCGCTAACCTTGAGCTCTTCACCACCACTTTGGAAGCCTTCCCATTCTGAGTCCTCGTCCCACTCTGATAGCTCTGCTCGAGCTTCCGCGGCCTCTGCCTCAGCTGCTGACCGAGCTGCGGCTTCCTTCTTGAGGCGCTCCGCCTCTTCCTCCTGCAGTCGCTTACGCTCAGCTTCAACGGCCTTATTGGATTCTTCGGTATAGCGGGCTTCATAATCAGTAAAGGCCGGGTTATAACTGTATCCACCTGTAGGTTTCGGCACAGCCTTGGGAGTCTTCCCACTCGCCAATAAGGAGACCGGCTTCTTCGTGAATGACTTAGGTGCCTTTTTCTTCTCGTTCCTCTTGTCCTCTATAGACGTCTCTGTTTCAGGTTTGGTTACTGCTCCCCATGGATCGTATGTGGCATCCGCAACCTCAACTGTCGTCTCATGAGCACCATCTGCTACTTTACGTAGGCGATTGAGCTCCTTGTGCGTGACATATTCTCTCCTCGGTCGCTTCTCCGGAAGGATACCATCGGTAGTCTTGTCTCCTGGACGCTTGCGCGAAGGGGGAGCAGGTACGGCTGATCGTGCAGCAATGATTTCATCAGCTTTCAGAGGCTTCGAGGTATGTTTTGGGAACTTCTTTGCCAATGAGACATCGCCGGCCGTATCGAGGACGAAGAGTTCATCGGAAGGTCGCTCGGCGATAACACCACTACGGGGTCACTAAGTTAGTCTGATGCGATTTCGTGAGTAGGTAATTCAATTCTATACGAACCCTTTGATTATTTCTTCATTCAGCTCCTCGAGACCTTTCTCAACCTCTGTGACATCGACGTTCTTCCTCCATGCCTTCTTGCCCTTTCTCGAGGGTTGTTTGTAAGTCGCAGGCGCATCCGTTGAGCCCTTTAAGGGCTGTATAACCGGCATTTTGGCGTTTCCTCGGGACAGGCCGGTGGAAATGGGATTGATTGAGGATACAGTGAATTGAACAGGAATCTTTTCGCAGTTACACAGGCTGTTGAATTTCTGGGCGACTGAATTGGAGGAATCCGCAACGTTTGGTGGGGCTCTTGAAAACCAGAAATTTTTCCAGATGCAGGGCGTTGGAGTCGGGCTTTGCGATAAGATAAGAAATTCCAATATTTTAATTTCCAAGGTTGTCCTAGCCGCCTTATGTAATGGAGCACAATGGGGCGCGTAACGAATTGAGTTATGACTTCTTGGAAATTCTGGGTCGGGGATGTCGGGCATTTCTCTTTCGAGCAAGGTCCTATCGATTGCCAGCAATAGCCCGTTGCCCGTTAAGTAGCAGCCCCATCGACCCCAGCTGGTCCCAGTTCGAAATCGCCAATCTGTCAAGGCTGCAAGCCCAAGCGCAATTTTTCGTATATTGGAAAAGGGATCGCCTCCTTTTGCAGGTGCGGTGGGAAAGAACAACTCTCAATAGTCGATTTCCTTCTCTTCGATTTTCCGTCGAGGAGTGACTCAGTTATAGAGCCAATAATACTGCAACAATATTTAATTCATTTATTCTCTTTCCCGTCTTAACTAGAGCATTCTTGACTTCCCAGCTACCCGACTTTCGACTCCTGACTTCATTTGTTCGTAGCGTCCTGTAGCTCCGCGCATCTCAACTGATAGACTCGGCCGAGCTATTGACAGCTATCGACTACCACCAACCAAACCACACCACACACATTACAGCAAGCAAGCAAGACTTCAAACGCGAACATGGCACAGGCCGGAGGAGCAGGCGGGTACAACAACCCGTTGAAGAAATTCAAGTAGGTTTATCTACCCGCCATTGTGGCTTGAGCTATCGCTGACCTTTATCAGGCTAGTATTCCTCGGCGAACAAAGCGGTACGCAGCCTCGTCTCTCATACCATACATCGCGAGTCGACGATCATATATAAAATGAAATAAAGCTCTGGGTAGAAGCTAACATTATATCCCGGCTTAGTCGGCAAGACATCCCTAATAACGCGATTTATGTACGACTCCTTCGACAACATGTACCAAGCCACGATTGGCATCGACTTTCTCTCAAAGGCAAGTTTGGATCGCTGCGGTCAACAACCGAGGCAAGGGACGGGTTAGCTGACCAGCAAGAGCTAGACTATGTACCTCGAAGACCGAACGGTACGACTACAGTTATGGGATACCGCAGGCCAAGAACGATTCAGGAGTTTGATTCCCTCATACATCCGAGATTCCAGCGTTGCAGTAGTCGTCTACGATATTTCTAGTACGCGTTGGCATCATCCCTAGTTCCGACTATGACAGAGAGGACTAACGCGTGTGGGCAGATGCAAAGTCATTCCAAAATACCAAGAAGTGGATCGACGACGTGCGAGCAGAACGCGGAAACGACGTGATCATCGTGCTGGTGGGTAACAAGACGGATTTGAACGACAAGCGAGAAGTCACGACGGCGCAAGGCGAGGAGGAAGCCAAGAAGAACAACCTGATGTTTGTCGAGACGAGCGCGAAGCTAGGCCACAACGTCAAGAACCTCTTCAGGAGGATAGCGCAAGCTCTGCCTGGTATGGAGGGGACAGATGCTGCAGCACAGGCTTCATCACAGAGTGGGTCACGCCCGCAATATTCCAACGTGGAGCGACATGGTTGGGCTAACAAGTTTACAGTGATCGATGTGAAGACGAACACCCAACAGTCTCAACAAGAGGGATGTGCGTGCTAGTAACCTGATGCTTATGATGGTCATGTAGCGAGAGGAGTGTCGGTCTTGTGATGGGGCAGCGAGAGGTCCAGCAGGATATTTCCGTGCATAGCGAACGAACCAGCCAAAAAGATGTTGTATAATACAAGTCAATCCACGAAACACAGTAACGAGAAGAGGACCAGTACTACCATTACGGGTATGACGTTTAGTATATGTAATCACCTTTTTTCAGATTCGAATTTGAGCGCTGTCAAAAAGGACTTTGAAACGGGTTCTATACCTCATGTCCTCGTGTGCCCCCATCGTAAATTCTAATCACTATGGACGTCTAGCATTCACCCCTGACGTTTATCGCGCAAGTATGTAAGCCCATCCGCGGATTTAATAGAAAATAGAACAGACGAATCAACTTTTGTAAATCAGAATCTAGCCCCTAACACGAGCATTTCGCTTAACCCAAAGTCTCTACCTTCCCGTCCGGTGTGCCGAAGTACGCCTTCACAGGCTTCACGCCTTCTACATCCGTGCCCAACTGCGCCACCTGGGGGCCATTCAACCCGGAGAAGATGCCCACCTCAAGCACGCCAAAGATGCCCTTGATCTTCGCGAGCAGCGCATCCGGCGTCCAGAGCCCGTTCTTGGGGTCCAGCTTGTCGGCCTCGCTATTCAGCAGCAGCGTGGGGAACGGCGCGTCGATGATGTGGTTGTGGTTGTCGGTGATGGTGCGGATGAAGGTGGGGCCCGAAGTGCGGATCTTGGGGTCGACGCTGCCGAGGCGCAGCAGCTCGCGGCGCACGTACTCGGCGCCCATGGGCGAGACCTCGACGGGCACGTACGCCCAGTTGGTCAGCAGCCGGCCGGCCTTCTTGCGGCTGTCCGCCACGCAGATGAACCGCTTCGACAGCCGCGACACCAGCTTCTCCTGGAAGTGGCACGCGCCCCCGCCCTTGATGCAGTTCAGCTCCGCGTCCACCTCGTCCGCCCCGTCGAAGTAGATGTCGATCGGCTGGTGGTCCGTCGACTCCGCGTCGAACCCCACCTCGAGGAGCAAGTCCGGCACTTGCAGCACGCTGAGCCCTGCGTTGCGGATGAGCGATGTTGACCCCGACCCCGTCGGCACGAACTTCATCTTGCTCGTTACGGACGGCCCGAGCTCCCCGATCGCTTCGACGACGTAGGCTACGGTGCTGCCGCTGCCGATGCCGACGTATGTGAAATCCGGGCTGAAGTGGTCCGCCACGGCCTGCCGGCAGGCGGCGCGCTTGGCGGACTCGATTAGACTCGTGGTTGCTGGTGCTGATGCCATTGCCCCTTTGTTCTCTTCTTTTCGCGGTGGGGTAGCTGTTGAAAAACTAGCCGCTATACTCTGGCGACTGAGCGATAAACGGAAATTCCCTTGAAGGAGCTGTTTGCTGCAGCTGTGAATGAAGTTAGGAGAAGCGAGCGCAGTCCCAGACGCGGGATAGCCTCTAAATACCGCACGGGGACTAGCGAGCGAGTGTGAGAATCGGGCAGATGCACTTGCGACGGCCCGCTGTAGCGATGGATTCATGAAACCCGCGCTGAGACGAGCGCCAATGAGGGGTGAGCGAATTGTCGAAATTCACCTTAGGCTTCCAATTTATGTAGTTTTGTGCTGTTAGCTGCTCAATTGGTAAATTTGAGTTTCTTTGCAGCTAAGATGAACGCAAATACTTATTTTGAAGCTCCGAGCCCCACGTTTGTCACGATGTTTTTCTGGTGGTGGTGCCACTGACAGGTGCTGAGGCCATGACGTGAGTGCGGGCCAGCATGGAACGTCGAGGGACCTGCCCGATCTCCGGATCTGATAGCTGCTGACTCAGCGCTTCAGATAAAGAATTGAGGCTCGGGTGTGAGGCTCAGTCTTTGTAAGACCTGTGGCGTCTCCTCTGGAGTCATTAATTTCTCAAACTGGGTTAATTGGAAAAGGTTCTAAGTCCAATTCGGCTATTACCCTCAAAACGGCCTAGAAGTTATATATCGCATTCTCATGTTTCCAAAATAGGGGGTTTAATCGTGCGCCTAGATCGCATGTTGTCTAGCTTCGTTGGACCTTGCTGATGCATAGGCAGCCTAGGTATAATTCTAGCTACTTGTGACATAAATAGTGCAAGACCCCTAAACCTCAACACCGACTGTATTCCCTCCTGGGGAAATCTCGGGGTTGGTTCAATGGCGTTTTACTGATCTATTTTCAATGTAGTGATATGCTGGAGTGCATGATTAGAACAGCTGTCTTATACGTTACACGGGTATCTTGGCTTGAGACATGTTGCCTTGTACATAGCATAGGTAGAATCACGATAACAAATGTTTTCATAGATTGCGCAAGATACGAGCAATGAACGATCTCGAATTAGACCGTATGTATTTCTAAGCACGTTTGCTACAGGTACAGACCGAGGTTCTGTAATACATGTCTGGGGAACTTGCAAACGTCGTGTGTTAGTGGAGCGGCTATCGGCGTCGGGGATGCAGCAAAGACGGCAACATACCGGCAAAGTCGTGATTTATATCTGACAGCTTGCCGCACATTAGATAATTGTGCTGGTTAACGTGCGACTAATACAATCGCTATAATAATGATATCGGTGTGTGTTCTCAACGACATAATCGAAGGAGTTGAACGTGCAAGCGGCTCTCGGTCCCTTGGCTTAAACGGCTAACAGGCTTATGCTGATTGGAAGAGGGAATATGGGGTTTCCCCGATTACCGGTTTGAGATGATGCAAGGTATAGCCCGGGGATCTGGTTGGCCGACGATGGCGTATTCTGACAAAGTGTCAACGACGATTGGCAGAGTTGGCCAAAGCCTCAAGGCTAAAGCGATTGCGTGATTGAGGTGAATGACGGACTAATTGCATTTGCGGGGCCATAAAAAGTTCCACATCGGGGTCTGAACTATCTTAGCTGCGCTGTCGCCATTGTCTAGAATTCCCACTTTGCCTTTCTCAATGCCGGGGAAAAAATATTTGGTAGTTTGTGATTTATATGTCGAGGGGGGTCCATCATGTCGTTCCTCTTCGGAAAAGCAGACTCTTCTGCTTCCAAGTCTGAGTCCGGCATGGCGACGCAGAATAACATCCAGGTTCGCACGCCCGAAGAGGCAGGTAAGTGACTTACAAGCTCTAAAATATTACGAAACTCACTACAGATGCCCCGCCATCCAATTCTATCTAATCCCTTCACTTACACCACCACTGCAACAACTTACAGCCAACCAACAGCATATGAATTGGTTCTACACCAATCAGCACGGGGAAATTTCCTCCAAGTCTCATTACAGATCAAGCACTCAGTATAGCTAATTCAATGCAACAATATAGTGGCGCGAATCGCATACCTTGCCAGCGACGTCATCATCTCAGTCCAACCCTCGCTAGGTCAGGACTCGGCATTCTCTTCCCACCTTAAGAGATATGCCGCAAGAAAAGACCAAAGTCTAGTCGCTAAAACGGAGAGTTCAGTACCAGAGGTGCGTTCACTTTCATTGCGTAATTCGCGGGACTTACCAATTAACCCAATAACCCTAGATACAATCCGTCCGACACAACAACGATCCTCTCTTATCCGTCTTCACTCCGATCCGGTCCGGTCGCCTCACCTCCGTGACCACTACTTCTACCATCCTCCTTCCGTCTATTGCGCATCTATATAAACTAGCAAGCTACCCAGTAGTCATCCATGTTTCTCTATACCCAGCTCACTTCCCCGACTACTCTGTCATTACCGCCATTAGGAACTCGGGATGGACCTTCATACAATCCGAGTCCCTCCAGGAGGCACAAGACATGGCCATAACGGCTCATGCTCTAGCAGTCCGTTCTGGAAAGGGTGTTATCCACTTCTTCGACCCAAGCTCTTGCTCCCGCGATAAGCCAATCGCTGCGGAGGACACCGCATCGGTCCGCGATCTGCTGAACCTAGACGATGTTCGGCGATACCAAGCCAGCTCGGTTCCGGAGTCGGGTATTTATGCCGATGACGGAAGAGTCGTTGTGGCTTCAGACCAACCTGAAAGACGCCCAAGCACTACGGCAAATGGTCTAGCGGATTCGACCATCCTCAGTGCGGCTTCGAAGATATCTTCCTCGGAAGGTTCCGAGAAATCCAGTCAGCGAAGCAACTCCAGTGCCCCACCAAGTGTGTCACCAGCCACGACAATCGAAACTGCTCCCCCTCTAGTCACATCTGAAGACATCTACAAGTATGTGACGGCGATATGGGCTCAGCTCAAGGCAGCGACCGGTCGTAGCTACAACGCCTTCGAATGGTCGGGCCCGGCAACCGCAGAGAAGGCCATCTTCGTATTCGGCTCTGATGCTGGTCTTTTCGCCGAGGCGCTTGATGCAGCTAAGCCGGACGACATCTACGCAAAGGCTGGATTGATCACCGTCAGGTTGTACCGACCGTGGTTAGGCTCTAAACTTGTAGAGGCTATTCCCAGATCCGTCAAGCGCATTGCTGTTCTGGAACAGATTTCGCGGAAGACAACAAAATGGGGACCTCTGCTAATTGATGTTCTCACGTCGGTGAAGAGTGGCTTCGGTGGCGTTGAAACAGTTGTTGGCCATCAATTAGGGTACATCACACCCGATACCATCAACCAGGCTTTGAGAGGTATCTTCCAGAACCTCGCTTCTGAGAAGCCTCTCCAAAACTTGCAAGTCGGGAAGACGAGCGGACCGGAAGATGTCAAAAGCCTAACCTTAGAGCAGCCGAAGCTAGAGACCGCCTACACGAAAATCCTCGATCAGTTGTTCGGCAACCGCGTCTATATCGCAAATGCCCTTAACTCGAATAACGCTGGTATTTCGTCCACAATAGCAGCTAGCCCTGAGTTCGGGTTTGGTTCACTTCTAGCCCGGAAGGAACATCGCCAACGGTTTGTCAAGCAAGTCAAGCAAGCCGCTAGCACTGGATCCTTCGTTACCGAGTCTCCTGTCAATTGGCTAGCGAAGTGGGCGGCGAGCGCTGAAGATGCTCAAAAGGCTGGAGAGATTGCGGATGACGTAATTGCACGACTCGAGACCGATGGATCTTCAATTGCACGGGAACTCCTGTCCAGCAAGGGCCTTTTCCGAAAGGAGTCATTGTGGCTTGTTGGGTCTGATGCATGGGCGTACGATCTTGGCAATTCTGGTGTACATCACGTTCTAGCCTCCGGCGAAAATGTGAACATGCTTATTATCGACTCCACGCCCTATTCTGAGCGAGCTGCAGCAGATGCTGAGAGACGGAAGAAGGACATTGGTCTCTACGCCATGAACTTTGGCAATGCCTACGTTGCCTCTACTGCCGTCTACAGCTCTTACACTCAAGTTCTCCAAGCTATGCTTGAAGCTGATCAGTTTAATGGTCCCTCAGTTGTGCTTGCATACCTGCCGTATTTCGGCGAACAGGACTCCCCACTAACCGTCCTGCAAGAGACTAAGAAAGCTGTGGATCTTGGCTACTGGCCTCTTTACAGATGGAACCCCGAGAATGAGAATAAGGGTGAACCTAATTTCTCTTTGGATTCTGAGCGTGTAAAGAATGAGCTCAAGGAATTCTTGGCGAG
This sequence comes from Hypoxylon sp. FL1857, assembly GCA_022578955.1. Lineage (NCBI taxonomy): Eukaryota > Fungi > Ascomycota > Sordariomycetes > Xylariales > Hypoxylaceae > Hypoxylon > Hypoxylon sp. FL1857. Next base: position 90,430 of record MU400375.1, on the reverse strand, counting down.
GGACAACAAGCTGACTCAGTTGATGCGACGTGAGCCGGTATTCGCTGCAAGCCTTTCCCAAGATTTCGGCACGGAAGTTCGCGCGCAGCAAAAGCGAAAGGCCCGAGACGCCTACAACCAGTTATTGGAGGGTCTATTTGGTGCGCCGCTCACTATCCTATTTGCTTCCGACAATGGAAATGCGCAGTCATTGGCCAAGCGACTTGGAACTAGGGGTCGCGCGCGGGGTCTTAAGACCATTGTTATGGCGATGGAAGACTACCCCGTTGAAGATCTTCCGAAGGAGGAGAACATCGTGTTCATTACCTCGACCGCCGGCCAGGGAGAATTCCCCCAGAACGGCAAGCCTTTCTGGGATGCCATCAAAGACAACACTGATCTGGACCTCGCGTCGGTCAATTACTCGGTATTTGGTCTTGGAGACAAGCACTACTGGCCGCGAAAAGAGGATAGGGTCTACTACAACAAGCCCGCTAAAGACCTTGACAAATTACTCGCGAACTTCGGCGGTAAGCGACTGGCTGAGGTTGGATTAGGTGATGACCAGGATCCTGATGGATATCAAACTGGATATGCCCTTTGGGAACCTCAGATCTGGCAAGCGCTCGGTGTTGCAAACGTCGAAGGATTACCAGAGGAACCACCGCCGCTCACGAATGAAGACATCAAGCTGGCTTCGAACTACCTTAGAGGTACTATTGTCGAAGGTCTGAAGGATACATCCACTGGCGCTATTTCTGCCTCTGATCAGCAACTCACAAAGTTCCATGGCACGTACATGCAGGACGACCGTGATATTCGTGACGAGCGCAAGGCTCAGGGTCTTGAACCTGCCTATTCGTTCATGATCCGATGCAGATTGCCCGGCGGTGTCTCCACACCGGAGCAATGGGTCCAGATGGACGACATCAGCACAAGGCTTGGCAACGAGACCATGAAGCTCACTACCAGACAAACCTTCCAATTCCACGGTGTAGTCAAAGGAAAGCTTAAGCCGGCCATGCAAGCTATCAATAGGGCTTTGATGACCACCATTGCCGCCTGCGGTGATGTCAACCGAAACGTCATGTGCAGTTCTCTACCCACTCAATCTCAGTACCACAAACAAGTTTGGGCTTGCTCGAAGAAGATTAGCGATCATCTCCTGCCATCTACTACTGCTTATCATGAGATTTGGCTTACAGACGACAACAACGAAAAGACCCAAGTTGCCGGTAATGCGGTGCAGGACTTCGAACCCCTTTACGGACCCACTTATCTCCCTCGAAAGTTCAAGATCACGATTGCCATTCCACCACACAACGACACAGACGTCTATGCGCACGATATCGGTCTTATCGCTATCAAGGGCGACGACGGTCAATTGGAAGGCTTCAACGTTCTTGCTGGAGGAGGAATGGGTGCGACCCACAATAACAAGAAGACGTATCCCCAGACTGGTCGCATGATGGGCTTCGTAAAGGTTGATGAAATCCACATCGCTTGCGAGAAGATCATGCTCGTGCAGCGAGACCATGGTGACCGCAAGAACCGAAAGCACGCTCGACTAAAGTACACTATCGACGACATGGGCGTTGACGTTTTCCGTTCCAAGGTGGAGGCCCTGTGGGGTAAGTCGTTCGAGCCAGAGCGCCCATTCCATTTCAAGAGCAACATCGACACGTTCGGCTGGCAGAAGGACGAGACTGGCATGAACCACTTCACCTTCTTCATCGAAAACGGCCGAATAGAAAACACTGCCGATTTCCAAATGAAGACTGGTCTGCGAGAAATCGCCAAAGTCCACAAGGGCGAGTTCAGATTGACGGGAAATCAGCACTTGATCCTCAGCAATGTTGCGGATGAAGACCTCCCTCAGATGAAGGAACTGCTCAAGAAGTACAAGCTTGACAACGTTCAGCTCTCTGGCCTGCGTCTCAGCTCCTCGGCTTGTGTAGCTTTCCCCACATGTGGCTTGGCCATGGCTGAGAGTGAACGGTACTTACCCCAGCTCATCACCAAACTTGAGGGCTGCCTCGAGGAGAACGGCCTGGGCAAAGAGTCAATTGTCATGCGCATGACTGGATGTCCAAACGGCTGTGCTCGACCCTGGTTGGCAGAGGTTGCCTTTGTCGGCAAGGCTTACGGTGCTTACAACATGTACTTGGGTGGCGGATACCACGGCCAGCGACTGAACAAGCTGTACCGAGCTAGCATCAAGGAGGATGAGATTCTTGCCATCATGAAGCCGCTACTGAAGCGATATGCCTTAGAACGAGAAGAGGGCGAGCACTTTGGAGACTTCTGCATCCGAGCAGGTATCATTGCAGCAACCAAGGGAGGACAAGATTTCCACGAAAACGTGAGTTGACCCGTTCCCCAATTTGAATAAAAAGGGACATTATTGCTAACAAGTAACCAGACTGGCGAAGAGGAGTTTGACGACGAATGATCGAATGGATACCTAGAGCATAGAGAATGAATCGTATGAGCATTGCATGTGGGACCGGTGTTAAGGGAAATGTGTATATATGTAATTTGATGTACAAATACTGAAATTGACTAAAATTTGATACCATCCGCATGATTCTCACATCGAGATGGTGTTTTTGTGAGTGCCGACTTTATTTTATGGCTAGGAGAACTACTGCGAATCGTCTCGCTAGAGTCTCCTTTAACGAATAGACACGTAGGCCTGCCAATTAGATACCACGGCATGTAAGAAGTTTGAAATCTTACACCTGAGATAACTTCTTGGCCCAATGATAGCTTAGCAGCTTGGGTAAAGAGAAAATCGGGGAGTAGAGAAGGGGAAACAGATGATTGTGACAGGGGCATAGCGCGAGCCAATCAGAAGCCACAGTGTCGCCCAAGATGGAAACTCTATACTAAGCGCTGCATGCTAGAGTCAGCCAATCGCGTTAGCTCCCGCCCTCACATTACAGTTCGTAGTCAGTGAACCCTTCAGTTCGTCCACAAACCTTGTCCCTGCAGCATTCCTTGAGTATCTTGATACCCATGGGCAATGGGAACGTGTTGGACCCTCGGACTGGCGATCAGCTCGGGCGCGTGGCATCTACCACGCAGGAGTCTCACGCAGATTGGTCCGTGCAGTTAGGTTACTCGTTCACTTAGTACGACTTTCTCCGTCGTTTCAACGTCCTTTAGCTTCGTGTGCTCAGAACGCATTATGTTATACGGTTCAGACTCACATGATTGCGACCAACCCCAACCCAGATATAGGTCCTAACCGATGTCTCCTGATCACTGTACCTTGGCGATTCTCTTTAAAGTACCAACAACCCTCGCAGCGGAGGAATCCACTATTGATATCAACATGTTGGTATAGCTCACGATTTTCAGCAATAAGACACCTTGTCACGGACGGGAACTCCACAGCACGTCAGGGTTGTTTTGGTTAGTGTATAGTCTATTATGAGGACCTCCAAGAAAGCTATGGGGGCGTGATAGGAAGTTTTTCTCGTCGTGAAAGGTCGAATAGTTACTAGAAGAAAAATTAAATCTTCCTCGTGAAGAACTTCGTGGTCTTCTAGAGAGCCATCCTCCGTATACGGGCTAAATTCACTTCTCGTCCGTCAAACTTAAAAATCTGCCCTCGGAATTTATTCCCGTACTCACCATCCTGCATATATCTTCGATCACTATCCTTTCACGTAAATCTGGCCAGCCACGCCTGCCGACATATCCATGAACCGCCTCTCCTTTAACGGCCTACAAGTGGAATGGCTTCTGCTTGCTAGCGAATATCGAGGCTTGAAGTCACCTGGTTTCAATTTCCAGGCAATCAAAGCTTAGCACATCTCCCATCTCTGATTCCACGTACTCTTAAGGTATCTAGACTCATCGTACCTATTACCATATTCCCTATAGCATCAAATTGAGTACCATATTCAAATATATGCTTCGATCTATCTCAAACACCCATATACTTTGTCCATAACAGAGAAAAGCGACAGCAAAATACAAAATGTCCTCCCCCGCACAACTCTCTACTTCTACCACAGTGGGCTTCAGCCGTTTTCTACAGTTGCCTTTCGAATTACGACTTGACATCTACGAGAAAGCTATCATTAGCCCACTCTATGGGGCGAAAGCCGAGAATTACTTGTATAGGTCGTCGCCAGACTCGGTTCCAGCTGCGTTACTCCTTACTTGTAAGCAGACATACGAGGAAGTCCGGCCGATCATCTACAAAAACATACTTATCAACTTCTCTCCAAGCCGCTGGGATAAAATCCTCAACACAATCGGTATTCACAACATCTCGCTGCTCCGACACTTGACAATTGCTTATTCTTGCTCTCGGGACAACAAATACAGGGGTGAGTGGCAAGCTACAAACCAAAGAGCGACGAACTGAAGATAATTAATCTAACGAATGGTCAGGCCTAATCGACGCCTTTAAGCGGGCTGAGCCTTACCTGAACCTAAAGTCGATAACCTTGGCCCTGAAGTCTTGCGAGATGGATGCAGCGCCTTGCTTGCGGGATATCCACGTCTCCTTACAAGATTACATAAGCGGGAACGGCCACGGTGACATATGCAGAGAGATGACACTCATCAAGTTAGTGTCGCAGTTCAGCAGCGTGCACGAGATCGTACTCCAACAGCCATTTAACCCTCTCTGGGGCATGTTCTTGCGCCAGAAGCTCGGCTTCCTTCTCAAACGCGCCCACAACGGCACCATGACGCTGGTCAACCCGGACCACCCTCTTTATAAAGTTGATCTGCGGAACTATGTGCCCTCCAAGACACTTGAGGGGGTTTATGACCAGGTTTATGTGGAGCCATCACCAGCAGAGTTAGAAGAGCTAGCCGTGACCCTGGACGACGCGGCGTATCAACAGGTGTTCTATGATATGAGCTTTCATCAGCCTCCCGGTCAAACTTATCCTTTTGAATTAAGGCGGTGGTATTGGTGGGTGTTGGGGATTTGACGGGCGAAAAGAGATCATCGTGGGCAGGAATCTATAGCGGCCATTGTTGATGACATTGCATGGGGAAGTGTTTGAGTTATGCTTGGATATCTTGTTTATTTGGAATCGTTGGCTTTCGTTCAATGGTAGTATCCATGGACATGAGAAGTAGGGTTTGGTCAGGGTTGACCATAGGGAAAAGCTTTGGTGAAGTACACGGATGAACTACACCAACAATCTTCGCCCAAGGTTAACCATCATCAAACCCCAGGACTCACATGAGGCGCGGAATGCGACTCAAGGGGAGGGTGCGGTATTATGGCGTTGGAAAACATGCTTGGAGGCGCGAGCATATTTTATTTTGGTTCTCCTATATGGCTATGGGTGTTTGAAAGGTGGATTGAGATACATGTCTGATGATAGCTTTTTAGCCTCGATGTCGTCAGAGATTTCAGGATACTCTTTCCGCAACTAAGATTCAAGCGTTGAAGGTTGATATCACCGAACAAGAAAAAATTCCGTCCCAGTAATAGTATAAATAGGGAGGCTATTAGGTCTGATTGCATACATCCGGGGCCCTCGGGTGACACGAGCGACCTCCAAGATCGGTCACGTGATATAAGGAAGATCTCCTTTTCCGAATGACAGCCACCGAGTCTTCTCATTGGTTAGCTCGTGTTATATAAGGGGTCGCCATATATCATGATTTGGATGAGAGGCTTGGTGTCTCATCTCAATTTGCAATCAATAAACTAGGAACTATACGATAGTTCAGCTTAATTTTAAGTTCAAGCTTCATTGATCTACACTCGGAAGCCTAGACCTATCAAATGTTGCTCCTTACCGAAGTTCACGTTACATGTTGGTCTTTCAAGGGGGTGAATATGCTAACGCGCCTTAATTGAACCAATCAAAGTCTGCTTAGCACATGGGATACCTTTGTCATTTTCCGTCGTTAGGAAGAAGCCTTCCTTTTTCTAGTTCGTTCATTATATAAGGCATTCCTACTTACCTCTTAATGACTAAGCCACTTTAATCATCGCTAGAATCGAGTCCCGAAGTTATGACCTTATGTCTAGGTGCCATTGTGATGGCGTTAAACATTACTTCTAGCTTTATGGCCAATGCGAGCTCAGTCCCTGCCCTAACGACTAATCATCCTGTATCCGTCATTGTACTTGGTGGTATCATAGCGACTTACATATTCTTCTGGGCTCTACTACGTCTCACACAAGATGTAAAGGAGCCAACACTAGTCTCCACTTCAATACCCTTCCTCAGTCCCATATTTGGGATGGCACGGTGGAATATGGGGTTCTACAACTACATGAGGTAAGATGATGTGGCATGGTTTGGTGCTATGCTAATATAGCATCGTCACAAGAGACAAATACCCTCATCTTCCCATATATACACTGCGGCTTCCAGGAACCCGTCTCTATATAGTCAACTCAACAGCTCTCATTCCAGTGATCCAACGCCAATGGCGCACCCTCTTATTCCCACCCGTTACTGCGAGGGCATCCGAAGCAGCAATGGGAGGCAGCAAAGAGGCCATGGATATTATGCGGCGAGATATGGTAACTGATAACGGTCTTTTGCCTGGTTTCATAAAGGTTGTACATCCCACTTTGGCTGCTGGACCTGCACTCGACGAGCTGAGCGGAAAAGTCATCAAAGTTATAACGGACTCCCTCGATAAGCTGGCTTCTAACGGACCAACAAGGGTCAAAATGTTCGAATGGGTTCGCCAGGAGCTGCTACTTGCCACAACAGATGGTGTGTACGGGCCTGCTAATCCCCTACGCAATCCCCGGAATATGGACGCCTGGCAGTAAGCATCGCAACCTTTTTCAACCCTCTTCTTACTCCCCTAACTTATACAATAAATTCCACCCGGCTATCATGTTTCTCATGCTCAATCTCCTACCTCACTGGGTTTTCAAACAGGGCATTCAAGGGCGTGAGCAAGTAGTGAAGTCATTCGCCCTCTACCAGCTAGAAGGCGGATTTAATGAGGGCTCGACTTTCATACAGCGTTGGGTAAAGCATTTTACCGCCCAGGGCATTCCCGAGCCAGACATCGCCAGATTCCACGTCGGCAGTATGTTTGCATTGGTTGCTAATACTATTCCTACGGCATTGTGGACAATCTACCATATTGTCTCCGAACCTTCCGTCCTTGAGGCTTGTCGAGAGGAAGTTAGCCACGCGGTTCAGGAGACAGAGGGTGTCTGTATCATCGACTCGGATTACATCAAGAACTCATGTCCCACTTTACTCTCTACTTTCCAGGAGGTCATGCGCTTCCACGGCATGGGTAACTCAGTGCGCGTTGCCGACGAAGATCAGATGCTTGATGGTAAGTATCTTATTAAGAAAGGGGGCCTAGTAATGATTCCTACCCGGGTTCAGCACCGGCTGCGGAGCGTTTGGGGTGACGACGTCGACATTTTAAACCATCGACGTTTCCTGAAAAGGGCAGGCGCCAACAGGCATAACCCTGTGGCCTTCCGGGGATTCGGGGGTGGAACAACGCTATGCCCCGGGCGACACTTCGCCACAACTGAAATCTTACTCTTCGCTGCCATGATACTCCTACGATTCGATGTCTACCCCGTAAGTGGGCGCTGGGCTACACCAACAACAGAGAATTCGTCGCAAGCAGAAGCTATGGAGCAACCGGACAGCGAAATCGATATCGAGCTTCGGCCACGTCCCGGAGCTGATAAGACTTGGCGCTTCTTGTTTGGAAGCGGCAAAGAAGCTGCTTTTGTGGCCGAGGACATCTGAGGACAATTGGATGAGCCGTGCTGTGTTCACTTCGATTAGAGATAGAATGTTCGCAATGAAAATTTGGTCATTCGTCAAGCGTAACGTCTTATCGTTGCCGCTTTTGAATCCTAGTTGCTTTTGAGCTGTGGGAAACGTACCTATATATATGTTAACGAGGAAAAGCGGATATAGCCGACCCCTGAACGTCATGTGACATATTTCACCACGCCCCTGAGAATGGTTGGGTCTACTTCGATAGCCTATTAGAGACACGCTTGATGACAAGCGCTTATGGATTAGCCAGTTACTGGACGTTAGAAATCCGGCACGTTCCAACAATTCTTGGCTTGTTAGTTGTCTTTACCATTTCTGCCAATTATATTCGCATACAATACCAGCTAGGCACCCATCCAGGCTCCAAGTTACCTAACCTAGCCCAGGGTCGAAATATGGAGAAAAAGAGATGATGGAATGCTAAGCCTCTGGTTTCTTCAATCAATGTACCTGCGTCTGAACTAGGCTCTTGTCGCATACGGAACTCCTTCAATTGGCAATTCTCTGCCCGTCGTTAATTAACCCGCTAGCCTTATATCATATTCTAGGGTAGTTCTACCGATTAACCTACAATAATCTGCTGCTTCATCAATGACGCCTGAACAGCCGCTTTCTTCCCACGATGGTCTCCGCGTTATTCATGTGGCTCTATTTCGAATGGCTACTAGGTCTTCAGCCGAAGCTTATAGGATTCTTGGATATAAAACCCATCACGGCCTTGATGACGTTTTCGGCATGCCCTGGTCTCTTCTCGAACAAGCGGCTGAAGCAACCTGGCAAACCGCCCCTGGAGCGCGCCCTAGATCGCCTTTTACACGTATGGACTGGGATGAGATATGGGGCTCCCACTACGATATAGCTACGGATATGGCATCGCCATTTGCCGAGCAGCTTATTAAAGCATATCCCGAGGCAAAAGTTGTTATCGTACAACGGGAATTTGAATCATGGTGGCCGAGCTACAGGTCCGAGTTGTTGGACACGCTATTTTCTCCGGTCTCACAGGTCATCGTCTTCCTTCTAGAGCATATCATGGGCATACGATCCGGTCCGACAATGCGTAAGATCCATTTTGGCTTTTTCGTAGCTAAGAATAGAGCCGAAGTCGAAGCGAATGCGAAAGCTGCATATACCGAGTACTATAGGAGAATAAGAGAAATGGTTCCGCCGGAAAGAAGATTGGAATATAAAATGGGAGACGGATGGGAACCTTTGTGCGCCTTCCTTGGGAAAGAAGTGCCGGATGTACCGTTCCCACGTCTTAACGACAGGAAGACTCACAGAGCGGGTGATAGCAAGAGGAAAGCAACAATACTACTAGCTACATTGAGGAAGGCATATGTAGTAGTACTCCCTGGTATAGCTTTGGGCATCGCGCTGTGTTATTTGTGGTATCGGTATTGACTAATATTTCCAAGCTTTTACCGACAGCCAATTGGGGGGGGGGTTATTGCGGACGTATAGGACCCTCAGACGTGGTAGTTGGCGGCACCGAAGCTCCTGGGGAGCCTATTGCGAGTTCGCCACGCAATACTATCGTTACTTCCATGGCATCGATTACCCCTTAAGCCTCTAAGGAAAAGGTTAAACTAGCAGTAGCCAGTATAGCTTAATTGCAACCCTTCTTGATAGAACTGGGAGTAGTCGGATTTAGAATTAATGAAAACTCGAATGTTACCTAGCCAGATTCTAGGATTACACTATCTCATTCTCATGTGAATAAGTGCCTGAATCGACAAAACCAGACAAGTGTCCCCTAAATGTGTACAAATGCCTCCTGGGATCAGTTCAAATCCCGCTCGAGTCTCCCCTGATGCAAAGAACTTGAAGGCCACCACCGTAGGTAACGTCAATAGGTTTCCGTCTGCCAACTTTGCATCCCATTTAATAGCATCTGCTTCCCACGTCCCAGTGGTATAACGCCCGGCCTTTCCTAGTGAATGCTCAAGTAATTTGGTGACCTGTAACGATGTGTCCATGCGCCCCCGCTGCATGATTGCTCTTTAGGATCCTCCTAAGGCGGTACATTCTCCACCAGGTAGGTATGTATGTGTTACCTGCAAATTGTTAGTTTCAATAGCTTCAAGGGGTTTCATTAACGCTTACCATTATGTCCATCGCCACTGCATCTGGGTGTCCGGAATCGGACTACTTTCATCTTCCAATAGAGCCTCGCTCTCCGCGCCGCAAGATGAAGAGAAACCTCTATTTCGGCGACACGCAGTTTCTACAAGCGAGCGAATCTGTGGTACCCCACGGAGCGCCCCCAAGTATGGAATCTGAGTAACTCTACTATTATCCACATGTCGGATGAGGCATTCACCATGTAGTCGGTTGTCTGCAGTAAGCCCCCGGAATAAGTGTCGAGCTTGGCTCTGTCCAAGAACACGAAGCCAGAGAGTGTGAGACATGTTTCACAACCCAAGTAGTTGTTCATGTGTTGATGTGAGTGTAGAGCCGGGTCTTCGGTAGAGATGAATAGGAGGGTCTGCAGCCATGCATCTCTCGGGCCCGAATCGTCTTCCGGATATCTCGCGAAGATTGGTTCAGCATTAAGACTGACATCACCGTTGACCGGATTCTTCTCGAGCCAAGGCTCGTCGTCATTTGAGAACCAAGCTTCTCGTCGCATAGGCGCATCCGACAGTTGGTGTTGGAATCCCTCTATCGAGCTCTTGGCCGTCCCATGCTTCTCAATCTCCATCGTCTCGCATAGATCGTGAGACAAGAGGAATATTCCAATTAGTTCTCTCAATTTGAACGGGTTCCTCATAGCCTTCCTGCCAAAATCTTGGGGGTACATTACTGCGAAATTATTAGCGAGCCATGGTAACGAGGTATGGATTAGGTATGTATCCGACTCACAGTAGAACATATGATCCTCAAGCATAGTCTGAACGCACCGCACCTGTTGGTGCTCCCACGGAGCAAATCTCGTCCAGAATTGCTGTGCTGCACGATATACCGGGCCTGATCTCCAGTTCACTGTACCGTTGTTGAGTGGTCTCTTGTACAGATTACAGCCAAGCTGCATTAAGTATAGAGCCTTGGTGTACCGGCCAAGCTCTGTTGCTGATACTGGCATAGAGGACTGGAGCTTTAATTGTAATGGCTGTACCCTGTCTAAAAACGGGCTATAGTAGCACATCGGGTCACCAGACTTAGGTGCTCTAAGTCTTGCCTCTTCTGACAGGATGGATGCGTAGTAATCGACAGCTGATCGAAATTGCAGCATTTGTATGGTATCATTCAGGTTGTAACTGTGTCGTAGCTGAGCGGGACGATCGCAGCCAAGAGATTCATCCGTCAAGAAGGTGATGAGTTGAGCTTGGCTCTGTTCCGTCCCGTTGAAAGCAACGTGGCTCCAAAGACTGGACTCCGTCAAGTGTAGCGCAGTGGCCAAGCCAATGAAGTCGGGGCCTATCGTGTGCTTGATGATCTTTGCCGAGACAGAGACTTCGGCATCCTTGATGAAGGCGTAGAACGTAGGGCCGGTTAAGGCTAGGTTTATGACGGCCTCAGGGTTGCAGCAAACCGCGACAGCATGCTTCAGCTCGTAAGGTAAGAGCTCAAGCATGCTCAGCTGGGTTTCCTCGGCCCTAGAGAAGCAAGATTCGTTAGTGATGGCATGGTAGGCTAATCGAAAGAGGTGAATGATATAACATAGAATGGTTGGATTTACATGTTTTGTTTATTGATTGTGTCGCTAGTTTAGTTAAAGGGATGTAAATGAGGCAAAATAGACGTTTAAAGAACACAGCTTTTTGTGCTGGTGTGAGGGGGGTGACCAATTGGTACGTACCTCTGGTGCTGTATGGCCAGGATGGCTTCGGTATCTTGGGACGCCATCGTAGAGACTTGGTTGGCTATCAATTGATGTCTGCCTGCGACGAGACAACAGGCACGATCGTCCAATAGTTGGTTTGAGTAGGTAAAGAGGATTGATTTTGGTAGCCTACGGCGGTAACCTAGACTATAGCTGATGACGAAAAATGGAAGGATTGATTATCTTCAGGTCAGTCCGAGGTGACGGCTTCGGAAAACGAATATGTCGAAATCGTTAAGAGAGATTTGATATCGAAGACTTCCGAAGGGCAAGAAGTTGAAGAAGGAAGAAAGAGGGAGGGAAGAGAGACCGGAAAGTTGTAGGTCGCCCAGTATATATAAGTTATCTCTGGGGACGGCGGGTCTGTGCATAATCAGTAACCAGGCTGATTATCAGATTTCAGGTTTATATTGCTCTAAATTGATACTGCCGTCTTCGTACTCCTACAGGTATCACACCCGGTGTGGTGGTGTAGACGTTCTGATTGGTTGAAATATGTTGAAAAAGCCACTCTGATTTAAAAATCAGGAAGTCTTACCGATTACCATCAACACGACCCTAAGTAAAGCACCTACATGCCTATTATACTTAATACTTACAGGTACCTAAGGTACCTAGATACCTTCCAGGTGCTTCCACCCCACTACACAGTACATGGTCCCGTGAGTGTGCATGGACCTATAGACGGCCTTATCTGAGTAGATTTAGATAGCTAGAGGTCCGGACCTGGTGGTAGGATGAGATTCAATACAGCAAATGACAGTCTCTCATGTGTACATCATGACCTTGGGCTGATAGGTAGACTTAGGCAACAACATCACTTCCCTACCTCCCCTTTCCTAAAGGCCTCTGCAGATTCGTGTCTAAACGACGAGAAAACCGTAGCGTAATTAAAATGTACGGGAGTAAACGATGCTACGAATGAGTACCGCCAGGTACCTACTCCTATAGGAAACATCATGATATCAGTTCTTGCAGCCTAACACGACTGTCATTCTGGCTCAACAGGTAAGCAAGCTGCCATTCTACATCCAGCCAAGCTCTCCATCTCCGAAGCCTTTTATCGGAATGTCCTTATGTACCCAAGCATTGGCCGATAGGAGATCTATATATTATAAACGCTAGTGATCTGATTATGACATCAAATGGAAATCTCTGGCCTTCACCATGCGTGATTCCCATGTACACTAGGCGCTCTTGTTAGATCAATGTTGATTCAAAGTTCAGTGGTATACACCCATTGATCCCGTTGATCAAGTTTAATTCTAACTATCTCCCTATCCCGTAACATTATAGGTGCTCTAAGGTCTAGGTAAGAGGAAATCAGACCTACACGCTATTTACTATTAACAAGACCAATGAAACTTATATACAATAGCGACGCCTATCGGTCCTCGACAATGGGTTACGAATATCAATGGAATATTCTGGGTTTCTAGGATAACCCCATATGGGTTAACCCATTTAAAATGCCATTATAACCTAGCTACCTAACTAGTTAACGGACAGTTTAAAGACAGGTAGTCAACTAACATGTCGGTATGTCCGGTCTCGCAATTTAATTGGTCAGTTTACTATAGCCGATGATGCGCTATATTTCACTATGATTACAGTGGCTTATGGCGCTGATTTCCTATGATTGGCGGATTGGCCGATCAGCGGCTCAGGGCGACCGTGACGTATCCAGCTACAGCCTGGGGAAATAAATCTCACAGGGCTTGCAACGGGATCTTCTCATGACGGACCGTTTCCCAGGCCGATTTGCCGTGGTAAATTTTGTGTTTTTGTCTCGTGGGCGGAGACCTTGAATAGAGCTCGTACGTAGTAGGCACTCCTAAGTTACTCAGGACGGAGAGTTTGGTGGAAAGTAGCATTTCTTTAATTTCGCTCGCCTGCCAGGCAGGCAGTTACCTACCTGGAAGATAGATATGTTATTTTACCTGTCAGGTACCTCCTTGAGACCTATACTGTATATCTTATACAAGATAATGTCTGCCCTATTTCCGCTTTATGTCTGCTCACCCAGTTCGTAACGCCGTAATACAAAGAATAGAAGAAGCTCAACGCTATACACAATGCGTTGGGGATGGAATCGTGGTAGCGATCCATTCGCCTTATTTCAGGAGATTAACCCGTCAGAAGTGTGGATCGTGGGCGCCTAGGCGTTGGAGGCCTAAGACCGCTGGGAATATGACATCCGAGACAGCGTAGCCGCCTAGGAAGCCCACCGCTCGCGTCCGTTAATCCAACTCGCACCACTTCGACGGGTTCAACCCTACTGGTTTGGAGCAGGATACCCGGCCAACTGAGCTTCCGGCTCTGCCAGAATGGCTCCAACCGTACGAATCGTCTTACACAACACGACCGACAGTGTTGCGCACGGCACGGCGAGCACAGACATCATAAACCCCGGCGATGGAGGCTTCTGTGCCCCGAGTAAGGGGTTGCTTGTGGGTGTTACAGACAAGCTGATAGCAATGTCTAGTAACACAGCACCAGTTACTATGCAATATTTTGCACTATTGCAGGTATGAGTATTTTCCTTATTTAATTATAACAGGAACCCGGAGTTAGACACTAACAGTTGCTGCCGGCTTTGCCTCATCCCGCTCTCACGAAGGTCGTAAGACGTCCACAAGGAAGTAAAGACGGCGCATACAATGCCAGCACTGATCATCGTTAGAGCTGACGGAAGAATAAGGAGGATAAATGCCTAGGAGTGCTTACCTAACAATCACATCAAGAGGCACATCGCCCACAAGCACCATAACCAAATAGGCCCAAGCAGAGACTCCCATCCCGAGCCCTAGAAAGCTCCATCCATCCTGATGATATACGGAAAGGAAAATATATCCCACCACAGCTCCAAGCAAACACGTGTACCAAGCTATGATGAAAGCCAATGTATCGTGCGGCTTTACTTCTTGAATATTTGGAATGCGTTGGGTGGGAGAAGCTGAACCCATAGGAATATGTGAGACTAGGGACGTCCACAACAATGGATGAAGAGACCGCATGACGGACCCGATACCATTAACACCAAACTGCCGCGAATTCCGACGATAGATGCGGCGTTTTCTACCCACGGGGGCTTGATAGCCTGGCCAAGTTGGCGCCACCTTTCCCCGGTCTACACTAGACGAACACCACGTTACGAACGTACCTCCTATCGACACAAAATTACCTAGTGGTTTATTGAATAGAGTATCATGCGAACCAAGGAAAGCTCGGTCAATGTGAATTTGAGGAGAGTAATGAGAGCTGGTCGGATCGGGGTCAGGGGGGGATAAAGTCTCGACGAACTTCTGGGTTGAGATTGAAGGGATAGAAACGCAGAAGGATTTCGTATAGTAATATAGCTTCTGGATGGGGTTAGGCAGCGCGATAATTGCGAGAATCGCAAGAATTGCAAGGTGATAAGAAAGCCGCCCCGTGTTAGGGGCTTTATTAGGTGCATTTGCGCACCAACGCTGAGATACAGAGGTCCATGCCTCTCTGTCTCCAATATCGACGTTCTCAATGGACGCTGCATATCCTTCTGAGTCACCCAGGCATCCTGTCCATGCGTCATTGAAGGCTGGCACGGTATCATATAGAAGAGCCATCATTGAATATGCTGTAAGTATGAATGTGAGCATGTGTTCTAGCCAATAAGGTCGTCGGTAGCAGGTTGCTTCGGTGGGCGGATCAATGTCATGCCTCCACATACGAACCGGCACTATAAGAACGAGCGTTAGTAATTACATCCCTAGGAAAGGGGCTCGTGAAGTAAGGTGTGCTTCGGAAGCATCTGGACCAGGGCAGGCCTGGCAAAAGGGGGAATAATAACTCCAATGAAATGCTACTTACTATCATGCTTAGATTCTTGCCGTGGTGTCGTTGAGCTCACAGAAGGCTGTTGTGAAGCTAGGAAGAAGTCGGGGTGCTTTTGAAGCAGTGCCCTCTGTAACTCCATTATTGCCTGCCATTGCTCATCACTTATTTGAGTCTCATCGTTGACCATGATGATGATCCCTGTCTCATCAATAATGATCTCAGGCTGGCATTTTGACTGGTTAAGATCCTCCAAAAGTTCGGACGGCTGCATTGATCTTTGGACGGTTGGCCATTTGACACTAAACCGCCAACCCGCCAAAACTGTGAAAATTGATGACATAATCTTAGATTTATGCATATATCGGAGGTTAAAACTCCGCTTTTTACATATAATAATATAATATATAAATATATAAATATAATATAATTTTGAATTTTTATTATGTTATATAAATAAAATTTTTTAAAAGGATATTTGTTTAAATAATTTAAGGATAAGTAAAATATTAATAAATAATTTTTAATAAATAATATTATATTTTTTATTAAATTAATACCTTATTTAAGAATTTTTCAAACTTTTATCATTAATGCCGAATATATCATTATTTTTTATGCTTTAACCCGGTTAATTTAAAAAATATAATAACGATAAATAACTTTATTAATTAATATTAATATTAAGTTTTAATATTATAGAATAATAATAAAGTATATTCCATAATTTAATACCGATAGAAAATTTTAACTAATTAATATTTAATATCGAAATATTAATACGTTAATTAATATATTTAATTATATTAAATATTAAAAATATAATTATTTTATTAAATTTATCGAATAAATTAATTATTATATTAAGGATTATAAATTAAAATTACCGATTTAATAAGTTTATTAATATAACTCGGGATATTTTTATAAAAAATTATAATTATTGTAAAATATTTAACGGGTTAATTAACATTTTTTAAGATTTTATAAAACGTGATGGTAATAAAAGTGATATATTTATTAAGGTATTTTGAGATTTATTTATTATAATGTTAAATAATGGTAATGTTTTCGCTTATGGTTATTATTGTTAAATAAAATTATGATAAGATAACGTTACGATTAATAAGATATATATATTTATATTAAGTGCATGGTTTAATTAATAACGTAATTAATTTAATTATCATTGGATTATTTTTTTTTTTACATTTTTAATGCCGTAAAACTTTATTTAATCGTTAAACTTTTCTTTTATAAATACTTAAATAAAGTTAATTACCATTAATTTATAAATTTAA
Source organism: Hypoxylon sp. FL1857 (assembly GCA_022578955.1). Taxonomy (NCBI): domain Eukaryota; kingdom Fungi; phylum Ascomycota; class Sordariomycetes; order Xylariales; family Hypoxylaceae; genus Hypoxylon; species Hypoxylon sp. FL1857. The sequence goes on along the minus strand of MU400375.1, from coordinate 73,745 downwards.
AAGTAATATTATTTTATGATATAATAAATAATATTACGTCATTAAATAAATTTATTTTAAAATGTATCCAAGGTTATTTTATTTTTTATTAATTATTATTGTAAATATTAAAACGTTAAATTAAACCAATTCTTATGGTTAAGTAACCATAAATTTACAAAGATTTAATATCGGTTCCGATAATTATAAATTAAAACCGTAAAATAACCGCCCCCGTTTAAAAATCAAATTAAATATATAATTAACTTTATTTTTAATACTTTATTTTTATTTTTTATAAATATCAATGATATAATATTTTAATTAAATATGACGTAGTTTAAAGTTTAAAAAAAGGCTTTTTTATTTTATATATTTTCTTAAATTATTTAAAAGAATAGTTAAAGATTAAAATCGGATAAATATTCATTTTTATTAATTTTTTTTATCATATTATAGTAAGTTATTAAATGATTTCGTTATGTTTCCGGTTTTATATTTTAAAGTTGTTAAAATATATTCGATAAGAAATATTTTTCGATCTTGGTATGACTTATATCTTTAAAAAAGAAGAATATTAAATATCGTTTTATAAAGTGGTTAATTTATGGAATTAATTTATAATTTAAAATATTAGGTAATGTTTATAAAAGTTAAGGATGTTTTAGGTAATAAACGTTATATAATTAATGGAAATTTTCCAATGAAATAAATAATATTTAAAATAATTATAATAGAAAATGTTTCGATTTATATTTTAACATTTTATTAAAATGCGTTATATTTTTAAACATTTTATTAATAAATTATATAGTATTATTAACTAATTTATTACGTGATAATTAACTTATTATTAATAAATTTAAGGATTATTATCGTAGGGTTTAAAGTATGATTAATAAAGAAAGGGAGAAGTAAATAAAATGTGGTATAAAAGCGTGTTATATATTCGAATATTTACCTTAAAAGGTATATATTAAGAAAGGAAAAGAATTAATTAAAGATAAATATATTATTAATAATTAATATATAAAAATTCTTCCTTATATTATTTATATTTATAAAAAGGTTAAAATAATTTAACATTTTATTTATTTTTTTAATATAATATTATCTTAATTATTTAAATAAATAGAAAAATATTTACCTTTTTAATATAAATAACCTTTAAAAAATACGTTAATAAATTAACTCTTAATTTAATTAAATTAGGAACGTTTAAAATTTAAGAATTATAAATTCGAGTTTAATATGATTTAAACCATTATAAATCTTTTTATTTATTCCTTTTTAATTATAAATCATTAAATAAAAAATATTATTATATTATTAATGTATATAAATTATTAAGGAAAAGTAAAAATATATATTATGAATGGGAAATTAATTTTAACCAAAAAAACATGTTTTAAAAAACGATTAATTTATATCCAAAAATATAAAATATTTTATAAAAACATTTTAAGTAAATACGTTAAATCTATATTAAAGTAACTTATAATTATCTTTTAAGTTATTATATATATTAGCTTTTTTATAACCTTTAATAATTTTAAAGTTTATTTATTATAAATAAAAGAAAGTATAACATTATTTTATGTTAAAAATATAATAAATGGTATCGTAACTTGGTAAGTAAGTTAAATTTTACTTTTCTTATTTTAATTATATAGTTATTTTTTGAATATATTAACTTAAAAGGAAAATATAAAGATGGATATGTTAATTATATTTAAGGGGGAAAGAATTCATATATTTATAATAATAATATTTATAAATGATATGTAAGCATATTTATAAACTTAGAAAAATTAAATTCAGAAAATTTTCTTAAAGGTTGTTATATTTAAGATAAGTTAAAAAATATTACTTAAATCATTAAATAATAATGTATAAGATAAGAAGGTAATTAAAATAATTTAAATTATTTATTATAATAAGGATAATATTATAAGAAATAAGGAAAATATTATAAAAAAGTAAAAAAAATGATAATTGAATTATTTATTTAAGTAATTTATTTATTTTAAATTAAATTAACATTTTAAAGATTATTATCTTTATAATTTAACTTTTATATCTTTAATTTATATTATTTATTTATTTTTTTCCAAGATTAATAATTATAAGTTATAATATATAAAAATGCATAAATCTTTAAGGAATTCCATGATATAATCCTGAAAAATAAATATTATTTCTTTATATAAAGAAAATATCAAAAAGAAAAGGTTAAATAATAAAAAATATTTATAATCTTTTATATAAATTATATTAAAACGTTTAATCTTAAACTTTTTCCTCCATTAAATAATGATTTTTTAAAAGTAATATTATTAATATATGGTATAAATTAAAGATTTTAACAATACGTTTTAATCTAAAAAATCTAACTATTTCTTAATTAATGATTTTTATAATCTTCCCGTTTTAAATAATAATATTTAATTAATTAAAATCGTTATGGGTAAATTTAAATTCCGCTTTACATTTTTTATTATCAATTATCGTAAATAATATATTATATTCCTTTTAATAAACTTTCCTAAATTTAATAAAATTAGGATTATTGTAAATATATGATAATTTCTTCAAGTTTAAGGGAAATATTTATTTAATTTAATTTAATTTTCTTAAAATATTCTTTATTTAATTTTTAAATAAACTTTTTTCTGAATAAATAAAATAAAGTTATATAATATTAAAAGTAACACTGGGAATATATATTTAAATTAATATATCTCGTTTATTAATTTAAATAAAATTACTTATTAATTATAATAAGTAAATATATAATAAATATAATTAATATAAGTATATTTTACCTTAAAAAAAGATAATAAAAATTTTAATATTTATATTATATAAATAAACATAGGTTAAATTAATAACCTTTATATTATTAACGTTAAATAAAGCATAATTAAAAAAAAGGTGATATATTATTTAAATAATTAAACTTAATAATGATATTTTCGATAATGAAAACGTTTCTTTAATTAAACATTCCATATATATGATTAGTTATAATGTATTGATCATAAAGAATTAATTCCTAATATTAAATAATAACCATATTTATATAAAAATTTAAAAGTAAAACAAGGATAAAATTATTAAGGTAATATTAATATTAATCATAAAATAAAACCCTTTTATACCGATTTTAAGTCGGGATTTTTATAGGGTTTATTTCATATAAATTAACTTCTATAAATAGATTTTTATATTTAAATATAAATTAAAAGATAAAAAAAGAAAAGATATAATATTTAAAGTTAAAAAGTTAAATAATATATATATTTTTAATATTATTTAAAGTAATATAATATTATATGATTAAAATTCTATATTTCCGAATAATATATAAAAAATATTTATATATTTATAAATATATAAATTAATTATATAAGATTTTATTATATTATTAGTTGAAGATATATTTATATTTAAGGTTGAATTCTTAATATAAAATCTCATAAACGTGAAAAGTTTCTAAAATTTTCTTTTTTTCAATCATTATTTTTACCTTAATATTAAAAATCACATTAAATTACTATTATATTTATCCTTTTAATATCTATAATAGTTATAAAATATATTAATTATAATTTTTAGATTAAAATTATGGGTGGAATAATTTAATCTTATAATTACTTTAAAGGTTAAAAAAGAAGTCGTTAATTAAAGTTAAATTTAAAGTTAGATTTAATTAAAAATAAAATTAATAGTTAAGTTGGAGGTAAAGTTAAAACTTAATATTTAAGTTTAATAAATGAGATAATTATAAATTATTAACTTATTTAAATATATAATAAGGTAATTAATTTTATATAATTTTTCATAAATTATGACTTTTTATAATATATATATAATATGAAAAACTTTTTATTATATAATATTTATTTATTTATTCTTAATTATAGTTAAAATTATTTTAATTTCTATTTAAAAGGTTAATTTTCTTTTATATATAATAAAAAATAAAAATAATATATAATAATATAAATAAATAATCTTTTATAAAATAAATATTATGAATTAAATAAGTTAAAATTAACTTTAATAATAAAATCGAGATTAGGGTAATAAATTAATTATATTAATTTATGAAATTATCGGTAATAAAATTATTTCGATTTATTAATATATTTTCTTACTTTCTTTTTTAAAAATATTAAAATAAATATTTCATTTAAAATTATAAATATAATTAAGATAATTAATGAAAATTATATTATAATTAAGATAAATAAATTATATTATAATTAAATTAATATATATATTACAATTATAATTAAAGTAATTTATGAAATTATAAAAAGTTATATTAAACTTAATTAAAGTTTTTAATTACCTTATGTAAATCTTAACTTTAATTTAATAACGGCTTAACTAAAACTTAATTAAGGTTTAACTAAGATTTAATATTATTATCATCATTAACATATCGTTAATAACTTTTATAATAATTAACTTCTCATTTTCGAAAAAAAGCTTAAATAAAATTAAATATAAATACTTACTTTATTATATAATAAAAATATATATAAGTTTTATAAATTAAAAAGAATTAATTATTAATTATAAAGGAAAGAAAATAAAATTAACTTAAACGAAAAGTTAAAATTATAAGTTAAATTAAAAAAACATATATATGAAAATATTAAATTAACATTTCTTTATATATTAAATTATTATTAAACCGATATTAAGTTATTATATATATCTAAAAATTTAACAAATTTTTATAACCTTTAATTTAAAATATTTATAAGTTTAATTTCTATTTTTAAACTTATATTTATATTTAATATTTAATAATGTTTTTTTTTTCTTAAGTTTTAAATGTTTTATATTGTTTTAAGCTTTTTTTACCCATATTTATTAATAAATCTTACTTAAAATAAAACTTAACTTAAAGTATAAAATAATATTAAAATAACTTGGATCGAAAAAAAGTTAAATAATGATTAAAGAAGTAAAATTATTATTATTTTCATTACTTTTTAATTATTTCTTAATATTATTATCCACGTTAAAATTTTTCGATTTATTATTATCTTTAAAATATTTATAAAAAGTTATTTTATTAACCCCTTTTTTAATTATTTCAATAATAAATATATCTATAAATATCTTAATAAATTATTCGATAAGTATATTGGTAAAGGTTTTAAAAAAATGATTAATTAATGTTTCTAAAAAAAATATTAATAATAACATTTTTCGAGAATAAAAAAGAAAGTTTTTATGATTTAACCTTAACTTAATATCGGTTAAACCGGGATAAAATATATCAAAAAAATTCGTTTCGTTAAAATATTAAAAGCCAAAAAATGGTATTGATATAAATAATTAAATATCGCAAAGATTTATAATCATTTTTATATATATAATTATTAATAAGTTAAAGAAATAAAGGCCGTTTATTATAATTAATAAACTAATATTTAATATTAATTAAAGCGTTATTAATATAACCTTAATTTTAAAAAATGGTTTTTATAAAAGAAATTTATCATTATTAAACTTTAATTTTAACGATTTAAAATTTATATTATTTTCTAATATATAACCATCTTTATTAAATTTATTATTATATATAAATATTTATAATATATGCCGGGATTATTATTTCTTATTAACCTTTAAGTTTTTAATGGTTTTAAGAAATTAATAATGAAGAATATATATTAAATAAAAATTTAATATATTTTACGATAAAAAGATAAACCTTATTTAATTATAAATTCCTAATTTTCATATTTATAAATATATTAACTTATATTTAATATATATTTAATAAATATGATATATATATAATAATTTTTAATTAATCTATAATAAAATCGATTTTTAAAATAAATAGAAATTAAAGCTTATAATTAATTTATATTAATAATGGAAGATATAAATTTTAAATATATTATCTTATTTAAATTTATAAATAAATATTACATTTTGTTATATTTTTATTAAAATAAACTTACGAAAAGTTTTATAATGTTAATTTAACTTATATTTAACATAAAATATTTATAAAAATATATAAATTTCCTATAATATTATCAACTATAAATATTATTATTAATTATAAAACCTTAATTATAATATAATTATTATTATATTTAAGATGAATTTAATATAAATAAATATATATATATTAATTTTAACGTGAAAATCTCATTAATAACGTTAAAATTAAATACATTAAATAAGGAATATTAGATTTATGGTAAATTTATATTAACGTTATTTTTAAAGATAATCCCATATATAATATTTAATCCAAAAACATTTTCGGTTATATAATTATATAAATATTATAAACCACCATTAAACATCCATTAAATATCCATTAAACGTTCATTAAATACTTATTAAATAATAAAAACTTATATCCTATCATTATATTTAAAAACTATTACTTATTAATTCAAAAACCTTAATATAATTAATAATGATTTAAAGGAAAATAAATTAATATCTTTTCATATTAATATTTATTATAATTATCACGCCATGAAATCTTTTCCCAACATCGACACAATATTATTATTTTAATAAACCATTAACTTTAATTTTAATCTAATTTAATATTTACCATATCTAATAACACTTATCTTATAATATTTTAATTTAATATAAAACTTATAATACATTAACAAACTTCTCATACCATTAATCATTATTTAATAACACTTAAATAACGATATTATACCATAAAAATAACTAAATTTTAAATATAAATTTATCGCATTCAAAACCCTAAATAAGTCTTAATAAACAATTAACAATGGTTAAATAAAATTTTAATATAAGATATTAACTTATTAAAAATTATAACCATTATTTTAATTAAGAAAATGTTATTAAAGTTAAAATTATTAAATAAATAAAATTATTAATAATAATATTAATTTAAATAATTTATTTTAATTAAATGTGATAATAATAACTTAATCTTAATATCGTTGATAATATTAAAAAAGAAAAAAGCTTTATATTTTTAAAATTTTAAAAATTTCTTTAACTTAAATTTATAATATACATGGATTTTTTATATGAATTTTAATCCCTTTTTAACTACCATTCAACCATTATTTAACCGCCGTTTAATTATTAATAAATTAATATTTTATTTTATATATAATATATTTATATTAATTAATTTAATATAATATATTTTTTATATTTTTATTAATTTTCGTTATCATTTATTTTTAAATACTTTTCATACGTTTAATTAAATTTAAAAAGATTTTTTTTACTTTTATAATAAATCGTCATTAAGCTTCCGTTAAACCGCCGTTATAATTTATAAAAATTTTATCATAATTACCTTTTAAAATAAAATAAATTAATATGTTTAAATATAAATATATTATAATAATATAATTAAAATAATTTTTTAAAAACTTTATCATAAAAATTTCTATCACAAACGGTTAATACATTTAAATAAAAACATATTATAAATTTAATTAAAATTAATTAAATAAAAAAGTTTAAAGTTAAAATATACCTATTATATATAATTTAATACTAATTCCTAAAAGTTTATAATTAAATTTTTACTTATAAAAAACCATTTATATTATACTTTTATATTTAATGGAAAGCTTATAATTAATTTATATCTTTAATAAAACATATTAAATTTTTAATTAAATAATTATAAAAAAAATGGATAAAATATTATATAAATTTTCTTTTTCTTAAATCCAATAATTTATAAAAATATTCCGCCACGTTATCCTTATACTCCCATTCTTTATAAAATTATTCAAACATAACATAATAAACCCCAAATATTTAAAATAAATGAAATTACCATATCGCTTCAATATAAAACATTACTCACATACCAATAAATAAATAATCCTTAATATTAAATATAATCCATATATTCATAAATTTATTATCCTTATTATAAATATTAAAATAATATTATATATATTATTTTCCTAAATAATAATAATAAAAAAATTTACCTTATATATTTAATAAACGATTTTTAATATAATATTAATAAAATAACCATTTTAAAATTTTAAAATTTAAATATCTAAATATCTTATTTTATATATTAACATTAATAAAACACATTTATATATTAAAATAAAGTTAACATTACATTTTAAAGATATTATAATAACTATCTATATTATTATCACCTTAATATTATTAAAGTTAATATATTAATGGTTCATTATTAAATAACTTTAAAAGTTCATTAAAAAGCCGGTCCATCTTAACGTAAATATAAAATCTAATAAATATAAGATAAACCATAAATCAAATTAATGTTCTTAAATAATAAAATTTAGAAAATTAAAAAATGATATAATATATTTTCAATTTTTTTTTTTTTTTAAAGAAAAAAACCGAAGTTCTTAATTTAACTTTTATCATATTTCATATTATAAAAGTAATTATAAATAAAGGAAATAAAAAACGAAAAATAATAAATAAAAAATAAAAAGCGATAAACGAGAAATAATAATATACTTAATTATATAACTAAATATTAATATATTATAATATATAATAAATGACCATATATATTTTCCTATATACATTTAAATATATCAAGTTAATTATTGAAATTTATAAAAATAAGAGAAACTTTTTTAAACCATATATTATATATTAAAATATATTTTAATTAATTCATATATATTATAATAAATAACTTTAAAATTAACATATTTAATAATTTGATATTAATTATATATGTAAGTATAAATATTTATTTATTTATATATAATAAGTATATATTAAATATATAAATTAATTTAAACGAATAATTTTTATTTTATTCCATGTTATAAAATTAAATAAAACGATACATATATTTAACATTTATTAACTAGTTTTACGTTTTTGAGTAATAATATAAAACATTTATTTTGGTTAAAGATTTAAAATAATACTTATAATAAAAATATTATTATTAAGTGGTAATAAATATTTCTTATTAATGTTTAACGTTATAATTAACGATATATTATTCTTGAAATTTAATAATGAATTCCTTTAAATAATATATAATTACTTTTAATAAATTAAATTTTGGTTTTATGTTTTTTACGATATAATATTACGTAAAATTATATCATTTAAACATGACAAATTAATAAAAATAATGTTTATCATACTTATATTTTATCCTTTAATTTTAAACGATAACGATATAATAATCCATACCAATAATTTTATAAATTTATGTATAATAATAAAAGATAAAGATAAAATTTCTTCTTTAATTATATTTTAATCTCGTAATTATAATAAAGATTTTAATTACCAACTTAATAAAAACATTTATGTTTAATTTTAAGAAAATATAAATTTAATAAAAGGAAATTTATTATTAACGTTAAAATCATTATTAAAATTCACTTCTTAATCCGATATTAATATAATAAAATGCCGAATAAATATAATATTTTATTATATAATATTAACTTATAATCATAAAAAAAAATATAATAAAATGAAATTAAAAAGATTAAGTTTTTATTTACTTTTTAAATAATTTATTTTATTTATCATTAAGTTGTAAAATATAATTTTATTATAAAAATTTTAATATAAAATGTTTTATCGGAGTTTTTAAATTTATTTATATAAGAGTTATTAATATATATGATGTCATTTAAAATAATAATTCTTAAAATTAAACATTATCATTTATATTTATAAATTATTAATTTATTTTTATTTATAATGTAAAAATTATAAAAGATATATTAATTGTTTTCATTAATAAAGGAATTAAAGAAAATATATCGATTATTTTTATTAACGAAAAGGTTAAAAAAGACGCATTAATCATTTTTACCGGTAAAAAGGTTAAAAAAAATATATTGTTAAATGATAAAATTTATCCATACGATAAGGTTAAATATTTAAATGTATGTGTCATTGATTAAATTAATGATTATATAAGGGAAGATTTAAAATATAATCGGTAAAGAAGTATTTAAGTAATAAATGTTCCATGGCCCGTGCGCTAAGGCTTACGTAACCCACCACGTGACCATCGTCCCGACATATATTAATCGTTTTTATCGGCGAAAAAGTTAAAAAAAACGTACCAATCATTTTCATTAATGAAAAAGTTAAAAAAAATATATTAATTATTTTCATTAACGAAAAGATTAAAGAAGATATACCGATCATTTTTACCGGTAAAAAGGTTAAAAATGGTAAATTAAATTATAATATAAATGTCGTTAAAAATAAAATTATTAATCTTTTCGATATTATTAATGATTTCGTTTATAATAAATTATTAACTTTAATTTAATATATAATTACATAAACTTTATATATTTCTTACGTTATAATATTTTTTAATAAATTTTATGGTATATTATCATTATAAAAGTTAATAATTATTAATTTATTATAAAAATTAAAATTAATTACATTAACATTATTTTTAATCTTTTAAATATATTAAACAAATTTATAAAACTATATATTTTAAAAAATATTCCATATATTATATATATATTTATTAATTATATAATTAATAAATCAATTATATAATAAAGAATTTATATAAAAAACTTTAAATTAAATTTTTACTATTATATATACTTTAATTAACTTAATATAAAAGTAAATTAAATAGGTAAATATTAATATATATATTTAAATTACCTCTTAATTAATTCATATATTTCCTTACTTAATTTATTTATAATATAAAAATTATAAATAATAATATAAATTTAAAAAGATATTATATTATTATTTCGTTTAAATATTAAAAAGTTTAAGTTTAACTTCTTAAAATTTTTCCGTTTCGCTTATTAAAACCTTTTTATAGTTTTTATATTCGTAAAATTTAAATTATTTAAAAAATTATTAAACTTATATTAAGTTAATTTAAATTTAACTTATCATTATTATTAACTAAAGAAATTTTCTTCTTAAAAAGTTATAATTATGTTTAACCATTTTGTAATTGGTTTATCGCTTATAAAATTAATTAAAGATTAACGAAAACGTTAAGGATTTTTTAAATTAATATTTATTATATATATAATAAACCTTTAAAAGTTTTATTATAACCATTATATTTATTTTATTTATTTATTTAATATTTTTTATTATATATATAATTGTTATTTATTCTTTTATATATAATTAAATATAATAACATCGGAGAATAATTTTTAATAAAATAGATAATCTTTATTTTCAAAATTATAACATAAATAAATCTCTTCATATAATATTATTAAATTATATTTACCATATTTTCTCAAAAATATAAAAATTACATTTTTTTAATATTTATTTATAATAATATAACGAGAATTTTCTCGAATAAATTATTAAAAAATAATAAAAGAAATTATATATTAAATTATTTAAATTAAAAAATATCAGGTTTTTTATATCATTTAAAATATAAATAATTTTTCTTTTTTTAAATTTGTTAAAAAATAAGTTAAGATTAAACCCATTTAATATTAGCGTTTATAATAGAACTTATATATAAAGGGTATATAACTGCCTCGATAAAAGGTTAAAAGTTAAACATTATTAAAATATCATTACCTTATATTTATTTAATAATTATCATGTTATATATTTTTAACATTCACTTTATGTATAAATTAAATTAAAGGGTTTTTCTTATAATATAATATTTTATATTTATTAATATAAACCATTTAATTATAAAACGGATATGTATTAATGTTAAAAAATGATTATTAATATTTATTTTAAAGAAAAGATATCATTCCGAGTTAATTTAAATGAGGAAGATTTTAATAATATAATTAATCACCAATTTTTAAAAAGTTAAATTAATAATAAAACTACAGGAAATATAATTTTAAGTATAATAATAATAACTTTATCATTTAATGATTTAATAATGATATTAAAGTTAAAGTTTAATAAGGAAATAATAGAAATTTAAGTTAAAAATTTAAAAAAATGAAAGATTAAATAATTAATCACTTTAAAAAATAGGATAATATTACTTATGAATAATGAAGAAATTATCATTAAAACGAAACGACTTTATAATAAAAGTTTAATTAAATATAAGATATTTTTACTTAATATTTTATATAAAGAAAAGAAGGATAATAATGGTATTAAATTAATAATCTTTTTAAAGGGTTTTAAAGTTAAATTTCCATTTAATAATTATAAAATAAATAAAAAAAAAATTTTATATATAATTATATATTTAAGGGGAATGATAATAAAGTAATAATAAAGATATATTATGGATATGGTTAAAAAGTTAAAAAATATCCTTTAATTAAAGATGGAAAGTTAGTTATATAATTTAATAGGAAATGAGGATTTATAAGTATTTAATACCTTTATAACGATGTAAAAATTACGTTAAAAATTAACGGAAAAGTTTAATATATTCTTAAAGCGATTCAAAACTATTGAAATAAAAGACTTGAAATAATATTTGGAAAGAAATAAGGTATTAAACTTATTAATTAAGTTAAATTTAAAATTAAGAAATAAATGCTTAAAAGGATTTTTACTAAAGATTTAAAATGAGTTTAAAAATAAAACGTAATTATTTAAAATTATTTTAAAAGGGTAATAAAAGGATTATTAAAATTTATTCCGAAATATAATTAAGGAAAAGAATAATTTTATAACTTTATAATAAACCATTAATTTAAACATAATTAAGATTAAGAAAAAATTTAATTAAAGCCGGGAATTAATATTGTTTAATAATAAGAATATAAAGGTTTTATAAAAGTTTAATAATTGTTTTAATTATGAAGAAAAAGGATATTATAAATTTAATTACTTTAAAATTTAATGTTTTAAATATAAAAAATTTAGCCATTTTATATTAAAATACTTATAATAAGATAATATCAACCATGTATTAAATGTAAATAAAATTTTTTTCGGGATAAAAAAAATAAAGAATTTATAATAAAAAAGGGACCTTTTGTATAATCGTTTTAAGATGATAATAAAGCTACGGATAAGAAAATAATGGTTTAACTTAAAGGCTTTTATTAATATGAGATTTGATTATAATATAATCGTTAATAAACACGTAATGATAAATTTATTTTAAAACTTATAAATAAGTAATTAAGTAAAAGGTTTATATAAAGAAAGAAGGATATTAAAGAAATTATTAACCATTATAAAAACCTAAAATGATTAAAAACTTAAGCGGTAAACTTTTTATGTAATTGAAGTTATTAATTAAAACTTTAAATATAATGTTTTCTTAAAGTTACTTTAAATTAATAATGTAAATGTTATATTTAAAAATTAAAGTTATTAATAACATTATTATATAAAAGAAAAAAATATTTCTTTAATAAATAAACGTAAAGAAATAATAAAAACATTATAAAATTCTAATAAAGTAATAACTTTAATGATAATCTTAATATAAAAGGAAGGAGATTTAGGAAAAAAATATCTTACTTTCTAACGTAATAATAATGATATAATACTTACCTTATCTTTAATTTATGATAATTTTATAAATATATTTAACATTAATAAAACATTTATTTTACTTAAATATTAAAATTAAGATTATGTTATTAACCTTAAAACTAGTAAATAATTACCTTATAAACTTATATATTTATTAACTAAAGCGAAATTAAAAACCTTAAGGAAATATATTAATAACGTTTTATGAAAAAGGTAAATTTAACTTTTTAAAAATTCCATTAATTTATCCATTTTATTTATACCAAAATTAAGAAAGAAATTATAACTTTATATCGATTATAAAACATTAAATTGGATAATTTATAAAAATTATATAACTTTCCCATTAATTAATAAAATATTAAACCGTTTAATAAAAGTCACCTTATTTATAAAATTTAATTTAAAAAATACATATTACCGGCTTAAAATTAAGAAAAGAGATGAATGAAAAACTATATTTAAGATAAAATATGGTTATTTTAAATATTTAATAATGTTATTTAACCTTTTTAACATATTAATTACATTTTAAAATTATATTAATAAAGTATTATTAAGGTTAATAAATATAATTTATATTATATATTTAAATAATATCTTAATTTATTTTAATAATAAAATATCACATTTATAACATATTTAAAATATACTTAAAAAACTAAAAGAATAAAAGCTTTATATCAACTTAATAAAATGTAAATTTTATATAAAGAAAGTAACCTTTTTAAGGTTTATAATAATTCTAAAAAATATTAAAATAAATAAAGAAAAGGTGTTAACAATATTAAAATAACCAATACCTTATAATATATATGAAATATAAATATTCTTAAGTTTTATCAAGTTTTATAAGAAGTTTATTAAAGGATATTTTAAAATAACGGCTTTATTAATAAAGTTTTTAAAAGGAAAATTATCATTATATTTCAAATTATTAATAGAAATATTAAAGATATTTATAAAATTAAGGTTATTATTTTCGAAAATGTTTATTTTAAAACATTTTAATATTTAATTATTTACCAAAGTAAAGATAAATATATTATAATAAGTTATCGATATAATATTATTATAATTATATAAAGAGAAATGATATTTAATGGCTTTTATATCTAAAAAGTTATATAATAATGAGATATATTATATCATACTTAACGCTAAAATATTAACCATAGTTAATATTTTTAAGAAATGAAAGCATTACTTTATATATTTTAAAAATAAGATAAATATATTAATAAACCACCTAAATTTATAATATATTATATTAAAACTAAAACTAAATAACCGGTAAATAAGATAAATAAAGACTTTAATTAATTTTAACTTTTAAATAATATATAAACCTGGAAACTTTAATTTAACCAATAATATATCATGTTAATTAAATCATAAAGATGTTAAAAGGAAAATTAAAACTTATAAAAACATTTTACTAAGGTTTTAAAAAAAGTTTTAAGATAATTAGGAAAGTTATAATATAATAATAAATAACTTTAAAACATTAAATAATAAAGTAATTATAAGAATATATACTTTATTATTAAAATATTAAGATAAAATTTAAGGAATATTACCGAAATTCTTAAAAACGTTTAAAAATAATTAGGAAATCTTTAAAATTTAAAAAAGTAATAAATATATTAAAGGTTAAGAATAAAGTATTTATAAATATGACGTGGTTAAGATAATAATAATAAAAAGGGATATATTAAATTAACCTTTTTTAAAGAAAATTAAAAAAAAATAAAGAAAAGACCTTTTTATTATTAAAAAAGAATGATATATAAAGCGGTTTAATTATAACTTTATATTACTTATATAAGAGATTAATAAAAAAAGTTTATTTAAATATAAAAATTAAATATATATGTTAATAATAATGAGGGAAAAGTTGTTATATAATTACCATAATATATCCTTATTAAGCCATTAAAAAATAACAAAAATAATATTAAAATTAACGAAATATTATTATTAAAATAAGTTAAAAAATAACATAAAAAGTTATATAAACAATTATATTATTTATTAAAGAATAAAAGCGAAGAAACATTTACTTTATAATAAATTAAGTTCATTACTTATATCAAAAAGCTTAGGAAAAAAAATATCTTTAAATTTTATCACTAAGCTCCTTAAAATAACCTTACCGAATAATTAATATTATAATAATATCTTAATTATTATCGACCATTTCTCGAAATATATATTATATATAATAATTATAAAAAATTTAACCGTTAATAACCTTACTAATATATTCTTTACAAAAATCTTCCCATAAATAAAACTCCTAAAAAAAATAATATTAAATAAAAGATCTTTATTTATAAATAAATTTTAATTTATATTATACTACCATTTAATAATAAGAAAATAATTAAATATCATTTATTACTTTTAAATAAATAAATAAATAAAAAAATAAAATTAAAACTTAAAATATTATTTATAAACCTTTTATAATCATGAATAATCCAATTAAATAAAGAAGTTTATATTAATAAAATAAGTATATAATACCTTAATTTATTTAATATATAAATAAATATTAACATATTTATATATAAGGTTTATATCGAAAAAACTTAACAACTTAATAACACCAATCCTAAACTAAAATATAATTAAAAATATAAAATTAATAAATAAAATTTACCAAGATAAAGAAAAGGTAACAATGTTATTACGTAATTCTAATAAAACATACACAAAATAATATAATAAAGATAAATTATAAAGAATATTTAATAAAAATAATTAAATTATAATTTCCATAAAGAATATAAATTAAAGATAATTTAATAAAAAACTAATAAATAAATATTTAAACTTTTTCGAGGTAAAAGAAGTTATAAATTATTATTAAATGATATATAAACTTAAATTACCGCTAAGATATAAAATATATAACGTATTTAACATAAACATTTTAAAACCATTTATACCTAAATTTAATAAAGTTTTAATAAAATAAAAGGTAAACCTTAATAAAGATAATATATATAATATAAAAATAATCTTAAATTATAAAGATAAAAATAAGAATAAATAATATTTTATTAAATAATTAAGATTTAATAATAAAGACGATTCATAAAAACTAACCTTAAGAATATTTAATAACGTAAAAAAAATTTACAAAAAATACCTTAAAAATAAAAATAACGCCACCCATATAAGAATTAATATATAAAATATAACGTTAATATACCAGTAATTTATTAACTACTTACCACTCCAAACTATTTAATGAAAAGGTATAATAATTATTAATAAAATTATAAAACCCTTTAAGCCTAAAAGGTCCCGAAAGATTTATAAAACTTAGAAGATCAATAAAACCAACAAGATTAATAAAATCAAAAAAATTAAAAATAACCATACCACCAACAAAAACCTATAAAATTAACACAAAATAACAATAAAATAAAGAAGACTTAAATAAAAGGAACATATCATAACAAAATGTTTAATTAACTAATTAATATCCTTAAAGAAATTAATAAAATTATTACAAAATATATATAATTTCATTTTAAAGGTTTAAAAAACCTCTTATATAACCTTATTAACTTTAAATATTTATTTATTATAAGTTTATTTCCATTCTTTCTTTTTAAAGATTAGATAATATTAATATTTTAACCATTATAACTTATTTATATTATAATTATTCTTAATAACCTATAAAACTTTCCGCAAAATTAATTATATCATCTTAATAACTTCCTTAAAACTAATTAATTATAAAATAACGGAAAGATCGAAAAAAAATTATAATATAATTATTAATATTAACCTTAAGGATAATATAAAAAACATAAGCCAACATTTTATTATTTAATAAAAACTAAATTATATTAGATTAATAATTATATAATAATAATATAGAATTAGGAACTTATAAACTTATAAAGTTTTTTATATATATAACATTTATAATATTTATTAAAACCACTTAAAAAAAATTAATTAAGTTATGTATTAAAGAAGTTAAAGGATTATTTTACCTTCTATCTTAATATAATTATAATTAATAAGTTTATCTTTATATTAATTAATTATGTAATATATATAATATTAATATATTTTAGGGTAAGGTTTTTATTTATTAATCATAACGTTATAATAAAGAATTAAGAAATAAATTAATAAATAAGTAATATAAAAAGAATTTATATTATTATAAAAAGAAAAAATAAAATGAAAATATAATAAGGGTTTAATGGCTTTATATAAATAAGTATAAACCAAAGAAATAAAAAAATTATATATAAAAATAAATATATTATTTATAACAATAATAATATTTATGATAAAAAGTATTTAACGTAAATAAAAAAACGGAAAATAATTATTAACATATATTAACTTTATTATAAAGACTTAATAAATTAATAATTTTTAAAGATAAGAACATAACGGCAAAGGGTAACTTTATTAAAGGATAAATTAAAACTAAACCTATTTAATATTAACGCTTATAATAAAATTTATATATAAAAGGTATATAATCGTTTCGACAAAAAGTCGAAAATTAAACATTATTAAAACATCATTATCCTATATTTACTTAATAATTACCACATTATATATTTCTAACATTCACTTTATATATAAACTAAATTAAAAGGCTTTTCTCATAAAATTTAATATTTACCATTTACCGATTTAATAAATTATATTAACCTTTATCTTTAATTATAAATTTATAGTTTAATTTTACCTTCCCATCCTTTATTCCATTTCCCAAAGCTAAAAATCAAATTATATTTTTAACCACTCTCACTTTAATAAATTTTATATCATATATAAAATAATTATTTAAAGGTAATTAAAGGTTAATACATATTTTAATCCATTATAATATAAAATTACTTACTTAAATAATTACTTATTTATTTATTTATGTATATTAAACATAATTTATATAAAATTTAAAGATTAAAAAAGTGATTTAACTTTAAGTTAAATTTATAATTAAAACTAAAGTCCCAATTATTATATTTATAACTTATCCTTTAATTTTAAACTTTTTTAAATAAATTAATTCATTAATAACCATTAAATTAAATCTTTTAACCTATATAATTAAATTTCGGATTTAAAATATATTAAATTATCCACTTTATTTACTTTATTTACTTTATTTATCTTATTTACCTTTTTTACCATTTAGTTGGAATCGGGTTAAAAATTATACCTATTTAAATATTTGAAAACTTTCACATTAAACATGATTTAAACCATTAAGTTCCAAACCATCATATTTATTTAATAAATTTTATTCGTAAAATAAAAGATAAATACCTTTTTAACATAATATAATAACCGGCAAAAATACTTTACGAATTATTTATTTAACTCGAATATAAAAGTTATAATACCGCGTAATATATCGATAAATTTATTGTAAATAATTTAAGAATAAAAAAATTAAACTTTAATTCCTTAAAAAACATCTGGTAAACGTGATTATTAAAGATTGAAAAATCTTTTTATAATTCGGTCAATATCCATATACTATTTATAAGATCATAAAAAGTCGATTATTTCTATCATAATATCGTTAACTTTATAATTAAACTCGATTAAAATTTTAATCAAATTATTTAAAATAAATAAGTTAATTATAATATAATTAAATATTTCATTAATAATAGCATTAAATAATTTACGTTTTTATAAAATATCTTTTATTTAACGGTTTATATAATTAATGCGAAAAATTATCT
This sequence comes from Hypoxylon sp. FL1857, assembly GCA_022578955.1. Lineage (NCBI taxonomy): Eukaryota > Fungi > Ascomycota > Sordariomycetes > Xylariales > Hypoxylaceae > Hypoxylon > Hypoxylon sp. FL1857. The sequence goes on along the minus strand of MU400375.1, from coordinate 54,543 downwards.
TATTTTTAATAATCCAAAAAAAATACCAACCTAATATAATATCTATAAAGGTTTTAAAATTAACGCTTAAAATAATATTTAAGTTATATAAAAAGTTTAAATTTATTATAATAAAATTTATAATAATATTAAAGTTATTTAAATAATTAAGAAAAGATAATATATATAATAAGAAAAAGAAATAATTATAAATATAAATATTTACTTAAAATAATTTAATATTTAAAATATAAATTTAAAGAAAAAAAAGGTTTAATTTAATATAATTAAAGCGAAAGTTGATCGTTACTTAAATAAAAATAAACGAGATTTTAATTATAATAAAAAATATAAATGTCGATAATAATTAAATATATAAAATAAATAAATATATAATTTTAAGTTTTAATAAAAGAATATATATATTAATTATTAATATATAACTTATTTATTTATATTATAAAGTAAGAATATAATCTTTATAAGAAATATTTTATTCGCTTTTATAAATAAAAAAATAAGTTAAGCATTTAAATTATATTAAAAAAAATATTATTAAAATAATAAATGTATTTAATATAAAGATTATAAAAAGAATATTATAAATATATTTTAATATTTAATAAATAATTAAAATAATATATTTCATTTTAAAAAAACATTCCGATTAAATATTAAATATATTATAACTTAAAGTTATTATATTATAATTAATTAATAATATAAATATTTATAAAGTAAAGATTATTTAATAATATTAAAATAGTAGGCTTTTTTAACATTAAATTATCGATAAATTTAAAAAAAAATATAATTTTTAAATTTTAAAATGTTTTTTTTAATAAGCTATGTAAAGATAACGTCTTTATAAAAATAAATAAAATATTAACATTATTAAAGTAAAATTTTATGTTTTTTTCGAAGTAAGGTTATAAATATTTAATATTATTTATTATTTTAAACGGGAATAATTTAAAATTAAGTTTAAATTATAATTTATTAAATATTGAATAATGGAATAAAAATTATTTCATTATAACCTTATAAAATATACCTTTATACTTTTAATATTTATTTAATATTATTTTTTTATGGAAAGTTTAAAAAATGATAAAATATTAATTAAATTATGACATAAATATTATATCGATATCTTATATATTCTTTTAATTTAAATTTAAATCGAGAATAATATAAGTAAAAAAGTTTTAATTAAAGAAAACTAAATTTAATTAATAAATTTATTAAAAAGTTTTTTCGATAATTATTAATAATATTCAAATATATTAATTAATTATAAAAAAGAATATATTTATAAATTTATTTATAAAAATATAAAACTTTCTTTACTAAAGAATATAATTTAAGAAATATATTACCGACGGTATTAAAAAACGATAAATTAACGAAAAAAAATAAAGCTTTTTATATAAAAAGAAAGGAAATTTATCATTCCCGGCCCGAATTATATATAATTTATAAATAACTACCAAAAACTTCGATTTATCGGATTAAAAATATATGGCATAATTAATATATATTCTCATTATATTATATAATATATTATTTACCGATCCGTTTTTTTATTAATAAATATTATAAAATAATATTTTATTACCATAATTAAGTTAAAATTTCAATTATAATTCACTTAAATAAATCATAAAGTTAAATTATCTTTTATAATTTAAATTTAATATAACTTAACTAAAATTACCCAACTAAAAATAAAAATCATATACTTAAATAACATTTAATAAATATAAAGATAAAATTATTATATTTTAGATTCTTATATTTAAAAAACGAATAAAAGAAATAAAAAAATTAAATAATAATAATAATAATTATATAACGAAGCGATAAATCGTTAAATAATATATACTTATATCCAATATTTATATTCGTTTTAAATTAATAATAACTTCGAATAAGAATATTTCAAAGATTTAAAGATTTTTAAATGATTTTATAAAGCGAATATAACCGATTAAATTACATTATATATCATTTTTAAAAATATTATATATTATAATGTTAATTAATTCGTAGAATAATAAAATAATCATAAGATTAAATATTAATTAAATAACTTTTACTTAATTTCTAACCACGTTAAAACTTTATGGAAGAATTATAACAAAATTAACATTTAAAATTAAGAAATAAATATATTAAATACCTTAAAGTTACTTATTAAAGTTAATAAGTTTTTAAATCCTATCCATTACTATAATTTTAATAATTTTTTAACACTAGAAACGTAACAAATTTATAATAATTAACTTATAATATATCTATTTAAAAACCTTATAAACGATAAACTTCAACCTTATTTTAACATTTACATAAAACTTAAGGAATATTTAAAGAATTATTAAAAGGAAGAATAATAATTTAAGCTAAATTATAATAAATTACCACGTAAAGGCATAACATAATATTATCGATAATTATAAAAGTTACGAGAATATTTACTTAATATATTAAAAATAAAAAGAAATAATAAAAAAGATAAAAATAAATATAATAAATAATTAAATCTTTTATTATATCATAATAATTAAGTAATAAATATATAATTATATATACCTCGAATATTTAAATAATTCTTAAATATTTATAAATATTTTACCAATATTATTAAAATTATCATTATTAAATATTTACTTTTTTTAAATAATACCATAATATAAACTATTATATTATAAATAAAGAATATATATAATATTCCATATAATTTTAAGTTTTAAGCCTCCTTTATTATATATACTTAAATGTTATATAAATTTAAATATTAAAAAGTTATTAACAATAAAAAATTATAAAATAAATAATTAACATATTATTAAATATAAATAATTAAAAATTAAAGAATTAAATATTATTATAAAGTTAATCATAAGATAAAAATAAAAATAACATTATTATATAAAGAATTATATTTTAATGATTAAAAAGTTAATTATATATATAAAAAACCTTTTTATTCTAAATATCCTTTACGGGATTTAAATTATTTAAATCTTAATAAATGTTTAATACTTAATATATATAAATATATATTAATATGAAGTTATTTAAAATGCCTTAAGTTAAAATGTAACATTATAAATAAAAATATATAAGGTTATTTTAAATCTTCGAGGAAAAAGAAAAAATAAAGATTTTAAAACTTAAAAAAATTATTAAATAAAATCAAACTATTATTTTAAACTTTTTAACTTTAATTATATTAAAATACTTAAAATAAACCTTAATATAATTAAGTATTTAATACCTTATATTTAAATTTAGATATTTCGGATTTAATAAATAATATTTAAAATAAAGAATAACTAATTATTTGGTTTATAAAACTAACGATATTAACAAGGTTAAATAAAAATTAAAAATAAAAATAATATATGAATTAAAAGAAGTGGGAATTAAAAAGGTAAGAATTAAAAAGGTAGGAATTAAAAAAATAAAAATTAAAAAGGTATAAATTAAAGAAATAAGAATTAAAGGAATGAGAATTAAAAGGATGAGAATTAAAAGGATAAGAATTAAAGGGATAAAAATTAAAAAGACAAAAATTAAAAGGGTAAAAACTAGAAAAAATAAAAATTAAAAAGGTTAAATATAAGAAATTTAATAATATATTATATTTAAGATTATAAAAAACATAATATATATTATTTATCATAATCTTTTATAACTTTGGAATAAAGCTTAATTAAAATATTATTAAACTTTCATTTTATTAAAAAATAAAAAGAAATAAAAAAATTAATATTTTACCTAAATAATAAATATATAAACGATAATTATATATTATAAAAATAATATATTTATTTTCAAATAATATATTAATAAAGAAGTAATATTTAAAACTATTTAATCTAAAAAACTTAAACTAATATAATAACTTTAATAATATTTTAATATTTTTATATTTTAAATATTAAAATAAATATAATATTATATTTAAAAACTTTAAAACTTTTTAACCTTTTTAAAATATAATAATTTATATATATAAAACATATATAAAGTTAAGTTAAGGTAAAAATTTTAAAAAAATAATTTCCTTAATTTTAAGGTTAAACTTTAAAACTTTTGGATTAATAATTATATCAATTTTAATTTCCGTGTTATTATTACTTTATAAATTATATAAAAAGGTTATTAATAACTTAATCATAAAAATAAACAAAAGAGGTATAACCCGAAATAAAAGATAGCCTCATTTAATTAAGCGATAATTAAAATCTTTAACTTTTAAATTAACGTTACTTTTATTATTATTATTTAAGTTATGTTTTTTGCCGATATAAAAATCTTATCGAATATTATAATTTAAATTATTATTAACGGAATCGGAATTGGAATTGTTATTATTAAAGTTTTTTTTAATAAAGATATTATTATTAAAAGCGTTATCGTCGAGTAAAAGATGTTTTTTAAAAAAAGGTTCGGTAAGAAACATGGTTTAAAATATTTCTTTCACGTTATTCACGTTAATAACCCGAGAAGTTATAAATTTACTACTTTTCGCATTTTTATAAATGTAAATGGTAAATATCATTAACGAATTAAATTTAAAGAATTATATTATATAATTCGTTAATACGTTTTATATAAAATAAGTAAAAAGAAACTTAAGAAAGATATTATATAATTAATATAAAATATGATTATAATATAATGCTTTAATTTTATATATTATTTCCGATATTTTATAAATTATATATATTATTAATATATGTCGGTTATTATATAATTTAAGAAAAATTATAATTTTTTTATAATTAAACGTTTTATATATATCGACGTAAAAAAGGAAAAAGTTATTAACGTTATTAATTTTTTTAAAAATATTTAACATTTAAATATATCGGTTCATATTATTATCGATAAATTAAACCATTTTAATTTTCGAAATAATATATACCTTATTAATATTAATAATAATTTATATCATATAATAATATTTATTACGTGTTATTATTAAATTATAGTTTTTAATTTGTAAAAATAAAATCTTATAATTTAAAATTAAAATAATATCGAAATCACGCCATAATAATAATATGTTACTATATAAAAACTCTTAATAAATAAAACTTAAAATAATTAAATATAACTTTATATAAAACAAATATTAAAAAAGTTAATAAAATAATAAAAAATATTAACCATTAATATCGATAAATATAAAATTAATAAAATAATAAATATTTAAAGGTAAAATGTTATTATTATAATATATAATATAATTTATCACGTTTTAAAAGTTAAATGAAAGTAAAAAATAAAGCCGATTAATTTTTAATTTAATTTAAACGTTTTCGATTAAAAAATAATAAATATAATACGTAAAATTATAATAAATACCTTTATTATTTATAATAAGAAACTTTATTAATAACTTATATTTAAATGAATAACCGGGATATAAAATTTTAATAATAAAATCGATATTTATTTATAATGCGAAAATTATTATATAAAATAAGTAAAAAAATTAAACCGCCGGGTTAAAAAGTTCTTAAAATTATATATTTCTTAATTAATATTAAAAAAGCTTTTATAATAATTAAGTAAGAAAATTTAAAAAAGAAATTATTTAAATTATAATTATAAATAACGTTATTTTTACTTAATTAATAATAAATCGGAAATAAAAAATCTTAATTATAAAATTAATTAATTATAATATAATAATTATATAATAAATATATGGCATATATATTAATATATATATTATATAATCAATATATATATTATATATATATACTATATTTTATGTCATCAATTTTTAAGGTTTTGACGGGTTGGCGGTTTATAAGGAATGGCCCACCGAACTTTAGGAAGGAGGATTAGCTTCACCCGAACTCCAGGGTTTCCCCTTTTGTAGGGCTCTCCTAAAGTCATTGGTGATCTTTAACATGACCGTGGCTCCTAAGCGTCCCAAGGGGAACGCTGACAGAGGGCGTCCTTCAATACTGGATACCACTGGATACCGGTGAATTTCGTCTTTTACTTTTGTTGCGATATATCGTACCCTCAAGCGAAGAGCGTTTGAGAGCAATACCAAGACGGAAATTCACCGTAATGATAGCGCCCAACCCCAGAAATATTTCAGCGCTCGATATCCCCGAAGAATTTCATCAATTGATTCTTACTCTGCCAAATCCGAATGGTGTAATTGTACATGAGCACGGACTTGACCGTCAGTGTCTCAAAACCTGTCGCTTCACGACACAAATCGATCCCAACTTCAAAATTTCTTGTAGGTATTAGCAAAGCTAAGTATAGTGCCTTCTTGAGGTATTATTATGGAGGTTGGCTCGTACGGTCGATGATTATACACTAGGGCTTCGTTGGAACGGATTGTAGAGCTACCAATTATCTATACTATGTTACATAAACCATCTATAGACGCTTGAGCGTAGGCGGTCATGGTACTCACCACTGGGAGGAGAACGTTCACCTTCAAAGAAACTCAAAGCCAAGGAGATAAAAATACCCCGTCCCCAGCCTAGCCGAGCTGAAGATGCCGAGGTTTCTGTTGTGCAGATATATCTATTCGAATAGCGTTTCAGGTTGCCAAACGAAAGAGGAACGACGCGGAGGACTAGAGTTGAGTGTGTTTGCAAGCTATCAGTGATTATGGAAGTTTAGAGAACATGGTCGCCGTCATTTATTACGCGGAGATTGGAAATAAGGCAGCCAGTGAGGCTGAGCTATTACCCCGCTCCTGTGGTATTTGGAGCCCGACCACCTCAGGCATGAACAGATGAATGCTACAAATTAAGCAAACTAAAGGGAGTGATGACTTACTGCATTTTAGTTGAGAACGTATCGCCATGCCCTCATTCTCGAGAAAGCCCTATACTGACGCCGGTCCCCGGGATCAAGACGCTTCCGAGAATTCTTCAAGGCTCTGGTGGTGGATCCGGGCACGGAAGCTACCCAGATGTCATGATGACTACTCGCGACGATATGACTTTCCCCCAAAATACTCTAATATTTCAAGGTCCGCGGTGACCTCTATATCGACGCTTGTTTCATTGTTGAGCAGCGTTTTGCTTGGACCACTGTTTGTTTCTTTCCTGGGACTCCCCTCGCCGACATGCCCACTCCCAGTACGTGTTAGATACAAGAGGAATCGAACCGCACATGATTTTACGCTGACCACAGGCAAGGCATTACTAGAGAAAACCTTCGATTCGATTCCTATCGTCGTAGCAACGCCGAGAACAGCTCAACTCTTCCTCACACTTCATTACTATTGCATGACAACCCTGTCGCTATATCAAATAAGCCGCGACAGAAATTTCACATCCGGCGTCATTTTGTTTTTGGGGTTAGCTGTCTGTTCGAATATTCTCGGACATGGAGGCACACGGGCTGAAAGAGAGTCTGAAATAGTCGCGATTCTGCCGCTGTTAATATCGTTGAGTTTACTTCTTAGCGCGTCAATCCATTCTGCCCTGGACTGGCGCCGGTAATCGCTCCAACACCAAAACATATGGGATAGGTTAGAATATCAAGATGGAAGAACTGGATCTCCTTGTGTGGTATGATTGGACGGAAGCGAAGTAGGCAGTGATTAGACGGGCAAGATAGATACCTCATTAATACCCAGACATCTATCATATAGGTGATACGCACTTCCGGTGAACTTTAAAATAATGGTATATCACTTTTCCATCAGATGTACATGACCATCAAAAGAGATGCGCGTTACCTACCTATATAGGCGGTACCTAGCTTCTCCCAGAAATATCTATCGACCCCTGTAAGGGTACCGTATCCGGTATCTGGTGGACTAGAATATGACCCATATATATAGAAGTTACCTAAGGATAAAAGTAAGGCAATTACCAAAGTGCACGGTACCATCCCTCGTGGATATGAATTAGGCGTGTAGCCATTTCAACTGCCGGTGTACCAACCCCGTACAGCGTCTTCAATCGCGTAGATATCTCGACGTGGAAGCCGGATAATATGCCTTTAGCAATATAGGGCGGGGCACATCTAGAACATCTTTAAATGCCAATTGGTTCATGACAAAGAGTATACGATGCTCTGAGATGGTTCATAAATGCATAGGACCTAGCCGCCCTCAGAAGTGTGGTCAACTTTTTGGTTTTCTCGCTGGACCAAAATTGACAACTTCGATACCGTTCGGCGGCGTCTCTTAGAAAGTATCCTAAGGGTATTGACGGCATGGGAAACAGACTCTCAATCACCACAGTAGCCCTGTTTAGCTCCCAAGTGATACTCTGGGCACAAGCTATTCCACCACCAGGTCACGATACTCCGCGCTGCTCGGCGACTTCAGAAGCTCCGAACACATTCAATGTGCAGAATATCAAGTACCAGCTTCGAAACCCACCTATCATCGGTCGACTCCAGCTCGATGTAACCAACCGAGCTACTAACGTAATGACTCATTGCGATATTGCAGGTCCACAGTTGACACCAGGTCTCTACGGGAAAGATAACCCTAAAAACCTCCGGACTTCGTGTGACGAGACTACTGAGCCCCCGGAAGGCTCCGAGAGGTACTACACTGTCGACCCAAATGTGGTTTTCGATAGAAACTCTACTTGGCTGGCAATTAACTAGACGTGGTACTGTGACAACGTCAACCCAGAGTATCCGTAAGCGGCCTTCCCCTATTCTGTAACTCATAATTGTGAACGGTCAGCCTAACTTATCTTTCGCGACCAGTATCGCCTTCAAGGGCACCGCAGAGACACAGGTGATTAACTTTACTTACACCCCGAATTGTAAATGACGATTCAGAACTTATAATCACAAACCACTTAACCTACTGATATTCGCAGCTCCCGAGTAATATTTGGAGGAATGCAGTGCCCCGGGTGGCATTCTACCCATATACATGTATTGGCGCGATGACTTGCCACCCGATGCTCTTAATAAACCTATCCCTCCCGGGACGCCAAAGCCGTTCCCATTGTGATGATATGATCGTCCGCTGAAACTACCTACCTATTCAATTGGTTTCTAGGGAGTTATCTTGGTCTCCACTTTTACCCCTGAAACTGTCGTTAAGTGAAGCTTCGCTCGTTCATACTACACTCCGATGACGTTGATGAATTGAATCTTTCCTTGAGCCTCGGCAAGGTTTATTTCTCTTTCTAAGAGATCCCGACGTAGTGAAGTGGGAGATTTAATTTGGCTTGTCTATTAGACTATGTCCAAGACCGAAGATACCGTCACTTACTCCCTTGAGATCAATTCAACGATATCGATACAGAGAATAATTACACATGACCGTAAAACTCTATTACGTATGCCTCTACCATCTGCTACATACATCCTAACCGTTGGGTATAAGTAAACGAAAATCGACCCCAGCGCCCCCATATGATCTACAAAGATATTCTAGGATATCAAAGAACGGAACGTATCAACTTCGAAATTCGGCTCGCAATCGTGGATGATGAGTTTCCGGTATCGTCACTTCGCTTTGTCTCGCCGGACTGCCTCTGTTCTTGTATCTCACTCACAAACTTCGGCCATGTGTTGGTCAAGACCAAGTACTTGATATGCGCCTGCGCCCGATCAAACACAGTAGCATCGAAAGCATCAGATATCTCCCCAACATACTGGATCCTACCAGCAACTTCCCCAAGCTCGATCCAGGCGTCTGAGGAATCCATCTCGCCTTCGCTACTTTGAGGATTTCCTGCCCCTGCAAAAGGTGTGACGGGGTCCACGCGCGCCTCCCCACAAACTATTCGCGCAGGCCTTTCGAAGATATCTTCAAGACGCTTGAGATCCTTTGAAGACAGATTAATAGGGAATTCGGCGTCTCGAGGGCTAATAAATCTTGTATAAGTCACCAGTGCGCGGGTGAATGCATCACGCATCTGGTCCTCGTTCGCATCTCCTGGGAATGATGACTTCCAAGAGGCAACGCTAGTTAAGAAAGCGATGTTCTCGCCTGAGAAATCTCTCAATGCGGAGAACTCTTGCAGCGGGCCTGGGTTCTCGTTGAGCACATGATCAAGCGCACTCATCGTAAACAAACGTTCGCCTAGTTCCTTGTCCAGGAAGTCTATTGTAAGACCTTTCTCAGCGGCGGAGGCAGATTTCCACTCCAAAGAGCCTGATGCTCTCAGAGTCGTCTGTGAGACCTCGCCCCATTTTGCGTTCGAGTCTGCGGCTCTCTTACGCATGCGATGTTGTGTCACTACTAGCCAACATGGGACAAAAACGGTGAACACTTCGAACATCATAACGGAGATGTGGATCCTGCGCCCATTAGTACTTCCACGTCTCGTCCTCGCCATGCTCCAGAAATCTAAGACTGCTTACCATTCACTCGAGGAGAAGTATTTATTGACCGGCTCAAAAGCAGGTACGTACATAGATATAAGCCACAGCGGCGTTGCATGAAGGCTGTGAGGATTGTTAGTGGAAAGGCCTTGGTCCAAGGAACAAAGACGACTAACTTTGAGAGGCAACATCCAATGGTTTGAAAGCGCCAGCCCAGGGTATCGCGAATACCCCAGGCTTTCCAGATCATCACGGGCGCAATCTACACAAGTCAATATCAAAGACCCTTTCTTTCCATAGATTTATTGTCCTGATAACTTACTATCCATGTCCAAATCACTTGCCACAATGCCGATGGCCACCACTCCCACCCGCGGCTCAATTCAATCATCTGCTCAGGAACCGTAGCACTAGACAGCTCTGTGCCAGGAATCCCAAATGAGGGGTGGTACTTGAGGCACATGAGCCACATGCCGACCGTGAGAAGAATCTAGGGAGCGTTTAGACTTGATATGCCCGAATGAGGAAAGAGAAGTATATACCTGAAAGATAATACCGATGCCGATATAAATCAGTATCCTCTTCGAGTAATCCATATTCCTCAGACGACAAAGCCACGAAGTGTCGGCCCCATTGCAACCCGACTTCTTTATCGGAAGATTAGAAGACTGGGTGTACTGCTTCTGCCGTTTGGCGACATGTAGGAAGCGAGTATTGGAGGCATGGAATAGAGCAACGCCCAGTGGGAACCAAATTCCCATGAAGAAATATTGGATATCGTAGGCCGCAATAACGGGAAGAGTCAACCCAATTGGATATGTGATTTGAGCGAGGATCCAGTATACATGAAGGAAGAGAATGGCAGCGAGGGATAGGCCAATACCACGAATCTTGAGAATCGGGTTTTTGCGGTTGATGACTAGGAACACCACACCGAGAAGCAGGAGAAACGTCCATGATGCGCAGAACGATACGTAGAATATCCCCACAGTGTCCCAATTAGGCGGGCTCTGCGGAAGCGAATACAGAGCTGGTCTGGTCTGGTCTGGCATGATATTGTATGTCAAAGCTTCCAACCCGGTTTGGACGAAGAACCAGGAGTCCAGGAACGCGGAACACAGTGAGGGAATCCATAGCTCTTGAAGTTATTTGATCAGGGGTCTAGTAACCTCGTAGGCCCTAACATTCATACAAGAATGCCAAGGGAGAAATAGTTAAGCTTCCTTCCACCTGCCAAGTGCATATCAACCTAGAGTTCACGCTTATGTCGGCGTTGATTCGCGTCGATCATCCAACTATTGTCAATTCATTTTCGATTGACGGTGGCGGAAAAGAGCCGACCGAGACATGTGTTGGCTGGACCCTGCACAAGAAAGCAACGGCGCGTTTCCCCCGTCTCCGTCTAGGCCTTAAATGGATGCTTCAGAAGCAAAGGGGGCAACAAGCTCCCTCATCAAGTTGGACCCTGAACCTCTCGCAAGATCTGGATCTGCGATTCCGCAATCCAGGTTGCGGGATTATAGATCGGTAAGAGAGCTCCCGATCGATACCCAGACTCGATAGTAAAAAGCACTATTGAGCAAACGCACGCGGCATTAGCTGGGGAACTCAAAAGTTGGAGAAGTTTTTCGCTGCTAAGCAAGGGAAGTTGTCACATCGCATTCCGTATCGCAGTTATTATACTATAGACTTGAAATGAATAACTCGCCACCACTTCTCAGTAAACATCGAATTGATAATTTCCACATGTCCAAACCTGTCTCTAGAGAAAGGCATAGTCGTAAGAACTTTGAAGCTTCAGTTGGGAATTTTCCTTGATTGTCAATTCACAATCAAAGACATGGGGTAGACGCCACTGCTGTCACCCAGGGGTGACAGAGTCAATGCGACGACGCCATTGGCCCAGGCAGATGCAGTGTGACAAGGAAGTACCTCTAGACTCGACCACGAGGAAAAAGAGAAATCCCCGCGATAAGCAGAGATACGTACCTACCTGGCAGAGACAGTTTTTGCTGAGACAATTAGCTGACTATGTCTGTGGATATAAGCCCTCTTGAAAGTTGATCTAGACCCTTGATACATGAAACCCACGCGGAAGAATGTACGTAAGAGAATTACAAAAAGAAAATGACGATGGCGTCAATGAAGCCATATATCAAAACCTGATAGACTATTCCGAGCCAAACTCTTATCGTATTAGCACAGTGGGAGGCAAAATCAACGTTCCGTGTCTCACAGCATATCTGTCCAATTACTACTTGAATTACCATCATGGAGACTTCTAGACACAATCATCAAAATCTAATACCTGGAAAGTCATCGGTGGAGTCTCCACATTGGCATAAGTATACCTCTATCACCCCTTACGACCGGCTCCCTCTTTATAGGGTTACTGTTGAAAATGTCTCTAATATCTGAACTCCTGCCCAATCAGCTTTTCAGTCAGTTTCCAGAGCATCTCGGCCTCCACGGAGCTCGTCGCCCAAGCTCTAAGATCGTCCCTCCAAGGGTCGCCGAGGCGGCATTTTAAGAGGTAGCCACCATTATGAGCTGTATGAGCATGTGTCAGCACTACTGCAAGCCTTTTACAAGAAACATGATAAAGGACGTGTCAACTCCGTGGCGGCAGCACTTACCTCTTATATCTGGATCGAATGCGGCGTAGACGTAAGTCGCCGCGCCCTCGTCAGGGGTTAGGAAATCGAAGTCCTTTTTCCATCCTTGGGCGTATCCCAACAAACGATAAGTGCTCGCTATTCCATGAGTTAGTCAGATTGTTCCGGAAAGAATCGGAGGTATGTCAAGGAAGGACTCACACATCTCAACATACGCTTCTTCCCAATTCAGATGTGCTGTGAGATTCGTCGTAACAGCTCCCGGATGCACACTAAACGCAAGAAGATTCTTGCTTGTACCAAGCTTTTCAGCCAGCGAAATAGCCATCAGCATCATCGCCGTCTTGGATTGCCCGTACGCCATCCAAGACCTGTAGAGCGCTTCATCCTGAGTCATATCACGACCTTAGCACTCTCTCTTTTCAGCAAAACTCGTAATGCAGTCACACTTTCATAAGAGGAAAGCTTACACGAAATCCAGGGTCATCAAACCGAATAGGACTAAAAATATGCCCGTCGCTACCAACATTAATGACCCTCGGCGCTTCAGAGGCCAGAATCTTGGGCATGAGAAGATTCGTGAGGAGAAAGTGGCCCAAGTAATTCGTTGCAAAGTGCCTCTCGAACCCCTCGTCGGTGATGGCCCGGGGCACGGCCGTAATACCGGCGTTATTTACAACCACGTCGATGTGCGGGATATCGGCCCACCCGTTAACCGTCTCAGCGGCTCGCCGAACGGCTGCTAGCGAGCTTAGGTCCACATCCAGAGTGCGTACTTTGGTAATTGGCGATAATTTTGACAGTTCGTCAGCAGTCTGTTGAGCTTTGGCGGAATTAAAATCAGCTAGGATAAGCACAGCGGGTTGCAGCGGCGCGATCGCCTTGATAAAGACCGCGCCTAATCCGCCCGGTGCGACGCCAGTGACCAAGAGGATCTTGCCTTTGATGACAGTCGCGTAATTAGGGGCAAGGCCGCTAGCTGTCGGTTTCTGGTTCAGTGGATCCGTCATGATGGCGGGCGTCGGTGTTGCTGGTGTTGAATCAACACGAAAGCGCCAATTGAAGGTACTTCGATTTAGACAATGCCCAGAATGACTTGAGACCCAAAGTGGATATAAACACCGGATGACGATTGGCCATCGGGCATAATCGCAGTTCTCTACGACTCGGCATACAGCATGCTGAGACCGAAATACCAACCATAAAGTTAGCCCAGGAATGTCGGAGAATTTTTACGTAACTCCTGAACTGACTTCCTCGAACTTCACTACATCCATTATAGCATCACAAACAAAAGGCTTCGTTCAAGGGACACAACATATTGGAGATAATGGTATCATTCCCGTTTCGCCTTCTCTACGTAGCTCATCAAAGAGTCCGGGGGGGAATCTCAGACGCCGCAGCAATTAGCACTAGAATACATGTGTGTTCATCTCGTAACCCTTCCCTTCCTTCCTTTCCTTGCTATCCTTCCCTGTCGTCGTCAATCGAACCAACTCCAAGCGGGCACCGCATTGAACCTCAGATCTCGTCCATCCAACCACCAAACCGTTCGTCCAAAGCATGGCCGCAAGAACCTCAAACCCCGTCGTTAACCGGAACGCAACGCCTTACCTTCATGAAGACCCCAACCCAACGTGGTCTCACGACCTGACGCTGCTCCCGATACTACTCATCGTGTCGCTAATCTTGCTGCCGATGCCCCCTATCCTCTCCCTCAGCCACTCCGGTACCTTAAGGCTTAAGCGCACGCGGCCCTCGACAACCATATTGATTGCATTGAGTATAGCAAACGTGGTGCTGCCAAGTGCTCTGAACAGAGCCAGCGCCGCGACCGACCACAGGATGAATGTGAGGTAGAAGTTGTTGCCAACATCCTTGTAACCGTACGCCTCACTCACAGCCATAGCCAAGATAGCGTTAGCGATCATCCAAATGACCACCATGTACGTGCGCACACTCTTGTAGTAATCCTCCTGCATCTGTGCTTCCGAGATAGGCTGCTGGGGGACTTCGACGCGATCCCTCAAGTTTCGCAATGCCTCATCGTATCCGCTGTCGATATCTAACTGCTCGCTGGGCATCTCAAGCTCGACGATGTTGCCCTTACCCATGGCACCTCCGAGATCCGTCTTCATGACATTGTCGCCCTTGGTACCCCACGTGACGTCGTGGGTGTTACAGAAGGCGTACACCTGCAGCGTGCAGATGTAACTAGGCAATAGTGCGAAGTACTGCGCCGAACTCGTGATCATGTGCCACGGGTCCAGATACAGGAAGCTCATGAGGAAGTAGAGTCCCACCGTCGACGCCGTAGACACGATGAGGTTCGTGAATACGTTGTTGCCAAGGGCAAGTTGGTCGCCTTTGACGGTGTGGACGACAATGAAGACGGTCGCAAATGTGTTATACACCATGATTACACCGTATATAATCATGCTAGCCAAGTAGAGCTTCTTGGCGCCCTGCGGCCGGTTTCCTAGCGATATAATGAATTGCATGCTGATGAGGAGCACACATGTGTAACGCAGCACGGTGAATATGTACAGTGCGATATTATGGCCAAAGGGGTCGACAGCGGGATCAGTAAGCCCACCGCCGATAAAATAGAAGGCCAAGTAAAAATTGGCGAGCGAAAAGTAGGTAAATAGGAGTTGGAGGAACTGGTAGACGAATTCAATATGGAGAAGCACTTTGCGGGCGACAGTGTGGTCTGTCGTCCAAATCTGCTTGAAGTGTACAAGCGAGTACACGGCAGCGAAAAAAGCACCATTCAGCCACCGACGTCGTTGGGAGATGAACTCCGGGACGGAATCTAGCATATGTCAGTTTGCGCTTTTAAGTTTAAAAGGGCCAATAAAAACTTACCAGGCACATCAGTCTCACCAGTGCAACCCTTCACGTATTTCAAAACCCATCTCTCATTCCTCTTAGCGACAAGCTCCCAGCACAAGATACGATCCTCAGCCAAGTACATGTTCGCAGTAAACACGTCAGCATGTTGGCCATGCAATGTCTCTCCCTTGAAGTACTGGCTGAGGGGGCCGTGGCCCGTCTCGTCGTTCTGCAGAGCGTGGTACCGGTAGGCGCTCAGAGCGCCAGGTAGCACCGTAATGTAACCGAACACGGACTCTAGAGGCTTGTCTAGAATGTTCGACATTTTGTACTCGAAGTTCTGTGATGCGACGAGCGGGTTCAGGAGGTTGCTTCCAAGTTTTCCTTTCATGGCCTTAATCTCACCACAGGCGCCTGCGACATTGGAGTCCGTATCGAAGGCTTTCCAGAGGTGGTATAGAGAATTTGTGCCGGGTTTTGTACCCACATCCAGTAAGATGCAGACGTTAGGGTTCAAGGCCTTGCCAAAAGCATTGAAAAACCAACGGTGTGAGTTGAGCTTCCGTTGATTCCTTTCCTTGAGACAAAAGATCATCTGACAAGGCACAATGCCCTTCTCAGCGCCCTTAAATTTGAGGTCCGCGTCAAGCGATACCTGCGTTGTGTATTCGTAAACGTGGGCTTGGACAGCCTTGTGGTTGACGAAGTTCTTCGCGATGCCGTGTTGGTACACGCCCATCGCAGCCAGCGCGTCGAGCGTTCTCGGGTGGACTTTCTCTCGTCCGTCAGACACTATGCAGACGACGATTTTCTGCCAACCGTTTTCGCCCCACGTGCGGGACTTGTTGCGACCGCAGAAGTGGCTCACGTTCTTCATAATGGCGTGCATTGTGCGGGTGAAGTCGATCTCGTCCTCGTTGTACATGGTGACGCAAATGAAGAGCTCTGTCTCACGAGCCGTCCGGCCAATATTCTGTCGGAGCTTATAGCCTTTTTCCACGAAGTCGTCTGGGTCGCACGTCACGGCTGTGTACCGCATATGCGTGAACTCGACCTCATTGCGACGTGGAAGAAAACTGTACAGGATAGTAGGGATCTTACACTCAAGGATCAGCTCGCCATTAATCAGCTGCACCTCCTTTTTGGAAGTGAGTGGTGCGCGGACACCACGACGCTCCTGCTTGCCTTCTGGCGCGGCGCCATAATGCTCGACTTTCTCTTCGAAGGGCGCTTGCGAGTCCTCCTCGCTAAGGGTGACTTGCGATTGCCCAGCGTATGAGTCTCTGTAGGGGTGTGCGCCACTGATATCTGACTCTTCAGGTCCGAATACGTCATCCTGGCCATCATCTAGGGGGATGTTTACGGTCGCATCGTCCGCTGTGTATTGCGAGTGTCGCCCTGACGCATTAAACAGAGGCGCAGGAGGCAGCGGTCTTCGAGGGCTCCCGCCATATCTAGATGATGGAGTGCCCGGCCTAGGACTACCATTGAGATCTGCTGGTTCGTACTGCGCGCTAGCAGGTGGCGGTCGCGTATAGTCAGATGCCGTAGACATCCTCGATGATGGTGTCCAAGGTCGAGGGGAGTCAGTATCGCGCGATCGATATTGCTCATATGCCGAATCTGCCGGCGGGAGATGTGGCGGGTCGAGGATAGAAGATGTTCGCGAGTGGTTGGATCTGATTGATGGTTGGTATGTTCGCCGAGGTGATGGTCGGATGCTGTCAGGTTCATTTGGTAAGCTACCGTTATCAGAGCCGCTGCTTTTGTTTGAGATCTTGTCATTGCCTTCGGGGGTCTTTTTCTCCCGAAGAGACCTCTTTCGCGGGGACATGCCCTCAGGTATAGTGGGTAGACTCTGCTTGAGCTGTTCTTGGATGACACGGGGAGGCTTGGTCTTCTTCTGTAACTTTACAGTGTTGCTGCGCTTCAGTATCGGCTTGCGTTTGGATAACGCGCGATCTGCTGGCGAAGGCGACTAACCTTCGCCAGGAGACCCAGTCGATGATTGCGCTTCCTCCTGCTTCTTAAGCGTCCCCAAATGCTCCGGTGTTGATATCTTGACTGTTTTCCCCTGTTTTGCTTCCTTCTGAACGGATAGAGGAGCGGGAACGAGACCTGGGGATAGCAATGCTGCGGCTGGGATCTCTGGGAGTACATACGGTCGAGGACCTTCTAGTGGTTCTTCCATAGACGTCAATAATCTCACTGCCGCCGGATTTCCTCCCGAACCAGACATATAATGGTCATTTTCGTCGTCGTAGCCTGGAAAGGCATATCCAGGTGGTCGCGAAGGTGTGCCGTCCATGGTGAGTTATTGTCGGCAAAATGCCGAAAGACTCGTTGTGAGACAATCGCAGTTGTGATTTTCGGGCTGGAATGCGGCAACCCTAATGCCCCTATTTAAGCCAATGGATTGGTTAATGCAAGTCGCGTGATCCGTTTAAATGCTGCAAGCCGGGTATCGATTTTCGAAGGATAAGAATGAATGAAATAAACAACCTTCAACGGTCGCGAATTGACTTTCAATGGTAGCACAAAGTTGCAAGATCTGGAGAATTGATCCTCAGTGGGGGAGCTGCCTCGAAGCCTCGATGGGAGCTAACAAGAGCTTTGTTGTATTTGGGGACACCTGGGTGCGTGGCTCGATCGTTGCCCAGCAACCAAAGCCCTATCCCCCACATTAAGCGGCAGTGCACGCTTGGCGGCGCATGCTTATCCTAACCTTCAACGGAAGTTTTTACATATTTCCTAAAATCCGGATGTTCGGGAAATTGGTTGCTCGCACAGAAATGCAAACGGCTACTGAAAATGCTCCAATGATGCGAGTAATCCGAGGTAGATTTGGGGCGTAATTGATTCGCCAATGGACAACTAGATCTTGCAATACCATCCACTACATGCGGAGTCGTGTTGTTGTTGTTTGGGTCCGTCCATTTACATTGGGTACTCTTCGGAGGGTCGTGCCTAGTGCAGATCAAGATCTCTTACATACCCCATATCTGTCTCCAGCTCTTTTCGTTGCGGCCGAGGGGCGCTTCAGATACTCCAAATCTAGCGGGTTCCCCCGAGTTTGCCTCAGGCAGACAAATCCACTCTCTGATGCAGTCCGGTATCTCTTCTCTAATGTGGCTGATGCATATCAAAGCTTGGTTGTCATTCAGACCGCCAACTTTGACATTGCCTGATTTTGACGCCTCGCTTTTGACAATCCTTTCCAAGCCATCCTCGTTTCTATCATACGTTTTCGTCTCACCATGCTCGAGGAAGAGCAGGCAGCGGTTCCGGACACCATCGTCCATGCCACTGAATGCCTCGTCCAAAACAACGATATCGGGGTTCTTGATAACCGCGCGTAGGAACAGTGCGACTCGCTGTGCCGAGAAGGACAATTCTCCGAACATGTAGTGATCCGCCCACCCTAGATCAGCGTCATCTTGCGCACGAGGTGCAGATTTTGAGGCTCTAACGTAAGTTGGGTTCAGTTCAGCCTCGAACCATCTTAGGACAGCATCCACCTTCTCTTTCGATTGCTCATCTAGTTTAGCCTTAGAGCGGAATGTGTCAGCCCATGCATTCTCGACGACTTGTCTAACCGTAAGGTTCCGGGGCATATGTTGGTGAATCTCGGGGCTGGAGTGCCCAACACGAGATTGTATGTCCCAGAAGGTTAGGGGTAGTTCGCCCGATCCAGGCTCCGGCAATCTGCTTTTACCGAAGAGCTTTATAGGTAGGGAATACGTTTGAGGATGGTCCGAGCAGAGTAGGGACACTATGGTGGTCTTTCCTGAGCCATTGGGTCCAAAGATCCCCCACCGCTCTCCCCGTCGGACGGTCCATATAAGACCCTCCCGTTCTTCCCCATCGATCTGTTGCTTCCAGTTTCCGAGTGCAACCTTGCCACGATACTGCACCTTACATCCATCCATCTCCACAATGGGCTCTCCGATATTTCTTGGTGCACCGGTATCTCGAGAAAATCCAATTACAGTCTGATCATCAGCCATCAAAGCTCGTTCACCCATGAGGGGCTCTCCTTCTACTCCTTTAGCGGTCAGTGTCCTACCCATCTGTGCTATACTATGCACTGGTAGGTTCTCATCTTCTCTTGTTAGCCCGGTCAATACTTGATGAACATGCTGCTTCAATTCAGTTAAGACTGCCTGCTTCTCGCCTATCGCTCCTACTTGGCAATCCCCTCTCAGGTAGACCAGGTGCGTAATCCAATCAGGGATTGGGTCTTGTGGTCTTGCACTTAATACCAATCTCGGGCTTGCCTTACTCGCCAGGCCGTGTAAAAGAGGGCTCAGTCCAGCCACGGTAGGCGGATCGAGGCCCATGAATGGCTCATCCAGTAATAGGACCTCCGGTGCAGTGAGGAGAGCTCTCACAATCCTGGCTCTTCGTCCTTGACCATTGCTCAAGAATGCCACGGGTAAATCCAGCAATTGGGAAAGCTTCAAGTCTCTGACTACTCGGTCGAGCAAGGCTGCGTCCGTTTCGTCCTCAGGTGAAGACTTGAGCGGGTTGAGCTCCGTGTTGCCCAATAGGAAGTCTCTAAGGGAAAAGTCCGTATTCTCGCGCTTGGACTCATAGCGAGCTGAAAGGTACGCTGAAGTCGTCACATTGGAGCCGAAGCTATCATTGTTGAACCCTACATACCGAATAGCCTTGTGAGGTACCTTCAGTCTATGAGGTACCGCATCCGTAGCCAAATAAGGATAGCTTCGCGCAGCCGGAGGAAAGCAAAGGTGGCCTCCTCTGAGTATCTCTAAGAAGGTCGTCTTCCCGCTCAAAGATGGACCAACGACATACCAATGGGTTGGCGGGTCTGTAGTAGATGGTAATGTGAAATCTAGATTTTTGAAAAGCGCCGGGTTCGGATGTATGGAGTTGGCACCAGGATGGTGGCGGTAAAAAGTGCCATTGGCAATATTTATTACAGGGGGACGAACTGAAGGGAACCGCATGATTCCAATTGAACCACGACAGAGCTTCTAAAGAGTTTATACACTTTGGATTTCCATCTCAGAAGATGATGAGTCAAGTTTGCTATTTATTTGCTCTGAGTCTGAGTTATACAGCTCTTAAACTTGGACATATCCGACGTTTCGGCGTTAACGAGGGTTCAACTGAACCCGCTTAATTGGCCCTTGTCAGTATTACGTAATGACATGGGACTAGGCGCAGGGACCACCTGGGGCAACTCGCACCTTGGGGCTTGGCAAGGCTTCCAAACACGAAAGCTCCTGGCAGCCTGCTTCGAGCTTCCAGCCAAAGCTCCATCCAAGACCAACCAAGCAACACATCCATCACCGTTTGTCACGCCCATACCAACGTGACAATCCCCTTCCAATATCTCGGCCTAAGGAAATCGAGAACGGATATTATCTGAAAACACAAAATACGTAAACAAGAACGGAACCAATACACTCCCAACCGCCAAGATGGTAAGCCCCAACTCTATCCAGATATCTTAGGTAGTTGCCTCTATCATATTCACCAAGCTAACCACCTCTACCGCAACAGTCTATGCGCATAGTCCCCCCCGCCAGCTACAGCAGCACCTACTCATCAACCAACACCTCCGCACCCTCCGCTCCCGGCGTCCACGACACCCTTCGACACGGTCTGGGTCTCTCGGCCCTCGACTCCGTATCCTCCTCCTCAACGGCAGCAGCGCCCGTATCCCGCCACCCCCTCGAAGCGCGCCTCAAGGCCTGGGAGTCGACGCAAGAGAACCTGCGGATGGAGTCTCTACGCCGCACGTTCGGCATCGCGGAGCCGATCCGCCGGGGCATGGAGCTGAAGATCACGCGCGAGGGCGAGTGGAGACCTCTGGCTCTGGGCGGCGGTGCGAAGAGCGTGCATGAAGACATCCTGCGCGGACGCGAGGCGATGCTCGACTGGGAGGACGTGTTTACTGGAGAGGAGCAGCGATCCGTTGTTAGCGTGCATGAGGAGATGGAGCGAAAGCTGAAGATCTAAGAGGCTCAAGCCCTGTGCTTTGGTACCATGCAGACGAGCATCCAATGCTGGACTCTACGCCGACTATAGTCACTTTAGATAAGCTCGGTGAGACATGAATCGAGAACTAACATTCTCGTATTGTACGATATAGACGTGCAACATGGAATAGACAACTGACGGGCACTGGCCCTGAACCACGACTATCAGGACACTTATTATGGATTCATCAAGTGATACGGAAGCAACGACGTATAGACAGTGGTCATGATAAACCACATTATTCGTTTATATTGTCAGTATAACCGGGGAGTGCAAGTACTATAAACACAGCAAAATACGCCTGATATCGGCCTAGTTCTCCGGTGCTCTATAAAAAGAGCACATGAACAGTCAAGGTCTCTCCTAACCCTGATTCCCTTTCGAGCCGTCGATGTATGCTCTAGGTATACTTGTAGAGAGGCCCTTAGTCTTCCATAACTTACATAGTAAAAAGAAAAGCTTGGTCCTGATCGCCTGCTTCAATTTCTGCTGCTGCTGAAAATCAAAACCTTTATCACGCCGCCCTATGCCCAAAATCCGCAATCATTTCCACACAAGATGCCAATTGCCTATATTGCCGCCCCCAGCCGTCTGGCCGGATCTAGAACTGGGTATGATGTCGCCGCATCGAAACAATGTTTCATTCGTGAAATAACAGTGACTGCTCGGAAGACCAGATCATAAGATTATACAGCATCCACTGCGGCCGCGATGGCTTGCGGAGTCCTTAACCTTCTTGGCTGCTTCTTCCTCATCTATCAGGTCTTGGGGCTTGACAGTCATATGAACGACGTTCCTAGACATGGTGAAACGATAGTCTACAATAGTCAGTACCAAGTCGCACCGAATCGCGTAGGGACGGAGAGGGCAGTAAACATACGGCTAAGTTGATTACGATCCTCGAGCAGCTTGCCAAAGTAAATAAGCCTTATTGCACTTGGTTCCCTCGGGGGTTGATCCCACTCCTTTCTCCAATCTCTCAGGATCAGCTCTTTCAGCGTGTAGACTGTGATGCTAAATGGGTCCACCTTCCCGTCCTCTGTCTTGCCCGTCACTGTCACGTTTCGCTTCGACAGGTATTTCTCATCGATCCGGAAAGGGTGGCGCGCACCGGTGGTTAGGAGAAGCATAATATCTACCGCTAGGTCGTTATTTTCGGATGGGTTGGCCGCGGGCTCGACCGGATCTATTGTTAGGTCATGGTCTTCGCCGGCGGCCGGGGCCTTGCCGCGTGCTTTTGGCGTTGATGATTCTCCGGCCGGCGGGTCTTTATCGGGTACGGGTATTGGGGCCGCTGCGGACTCGGCATCGTGATCTTGAGAATTCGAAGTTTCAGGGTCGGCATCTGGATTGGCAGGTTTTGGTTGAACTTTCGAAAGGTCCTCCATCTCCACGTCGCCGGCAGGCTGGCTTATCGACACTTCTTCCTTGACACCTTGATCTCCACCGGCAGAAGGGGGTGTCGCATCCGTCATGATTAATTGGAACGGAACAAAGGGTAATCAATCGCGATAGCGATATGTCGAGTCGAGTGGGTGTTAACGGCTGCGCGCAATTAACTGGGGTAGAATAACCGGAAAATGAGTGGACGTCAGCAGCGTTCGGGGGGCGTGTTTCGTGGGCGCAAGAGATGCAACCGGTCTACGAAGGATTGCCGAAATATTAACACGACACGGGCGTGCAATTGAAACACCCGGATATTATTTATCGCCTTCGTCTGTTCCTGCCATGGAAAAGCCGCAGATGGAACGAGTGCAGTAAATGATTGATTGCTGAATTAATTTCTGGCGAAAGTGAGGAACGGTGACGAGTGGCCAAAGTGCAAGATAATGCAGGAAATACAGTGCAGCCAGTCGCCGCTAGTACCTAAGATAATGATGGTGATGTTATTGTTCGGGTCTGGCGGATAGGATTGGCAGGTTTGACCAGGGGAAGGGAAGGGAAGAAAAAAAGGGAACAATGTTCAAGGACGAACAAAATCGAGTTTCGAGTTTGGATCTCACGGAAGACAAGACGACATGGCAGCTTTCCCTCGATTATTCGCCTTTGACAGAAGCCACGAATGAAATGGGTAGATCGATTTCTGACCTGGCTAACTGGGCTGTCGCCAGCTGGGGTTGCTCTTGCAGTCTAGGTGGTTTTAGATGCCCCTTATTTCAGGTGGTTATTAGGTAACTTTGGTAGCGGCACTGGCCCCTTGGCGGCGTGTGCGGAGCCAAGCCCCTAAGCCTTCCAGGTAAAAATAGAGATGTTTGGTTGTACTTAGGTACAGTTTTACATGTATGTCTCACAGCTTAACACCCCTTTGGCGATGAACTTATAATAGATAACCTTAGGTACATAGGACTTTCGAGTTTACCTAGCATGTGTACGGAATTAATATTTAAGTATTCTAACTTTTTAAAGAACCCTTCAAGGCTGAAAAGGCGAGCGAAATGGCTGGCAGAACTACCAACCCCGGGTTTGTGGTAATGGTAATAATATGGAGATAACAAAGGCCCGGATCTTACTACCCTACCAGGAAAGAGGGAAGGTCTAGACAACACATGCACCTAAGTACTCTGGCCATACGTCTCGGAAACCGAATTACATTGCCAGTTGGGTCGTATTTTGTCCGAAGAAATCAAACTGTTACCTGGATCAAGAGACATACGCATTGCGGCTTGCTGGTTTCAACAGCCGGTGAAGAAGTCACAACCACCACCACAATGGAAGAGTTACATTGAGTATTTGAGTTTTACGTACGATCATTATCTCGAAGAGGTCAGGAGAACTGAAGATGGATTGGATCTCGTCTGCTCGGCACGGTAACCACCCCCGCCTTGGCAGTTCCCAGCGCTCTCTTCCCCACACTCCACCCTCTCCCGCCTGCTAGCCGGCGACATATGCACGTGTGGTGGTCAACACTCACCTTCCCGAGTTTGACTTCAGGTGAGCAATCTCGTTATCATTGATTTCGGTGTGTCCGATGGCTCACATGGTTTATTTCTTTTCTTGTCCTTGTCATAATGATGAGATGCTCAGGAGATTGTCGACGCATCATCTAAAGATCTAGCATTCAAGAGTTCATCTAAACTTAATCAACAACTCTATCGCCTATTTCAATTCAAAGCATTTGGTGCGCAATACAAAAATGAGCTGTCACTAAAAATCTTCAATGTTTGCCACTGCTAGCTTAGCTTGGAATATCCCTCGCTCTCCATATTACACCGCTTCTTCATATCTGAGTGGCTAGCGAGGCGCTTCCCCTAACCCAGACTAATGTGCGCCGAGATGGAATCTTCCGCAATAGCTCATGTACCTCTCGCAATGTACTGGGAATATACACTGGCCAACGTGCTTCGGCCACGGCTAGCCGACGTATTATAGCTAGTCCTTGACAGCTACATACATACATGTATGCAGGGCTTAAACCAAACATCCTACATGATGCAAAATTGACTGTGTTGCTTCAGACTTGCTGTAGCTTTGGTGTAACTAGACTTGGAAATTAGCGTTTTCCTTGCACGCGGGACGGTTTCATGATATATACAATCAGGCCATTATCCGTGGTGCTTGCAGCAAGCAGCAAGCGCATCATCCCCGCGCTATTCCTGCCCGATCGTCCGAAAGCCTGGTTCCCGGTCCTAGGTAGCTTATGACGTCAGGTTTTTATCCCCTATCAACAGTGGATAAGACACTGTTTCGACGCATTACTGTTCAAGACTTCCCATCATAAAGAACCTCTTTCAAGATTATCGGTGTTATCACCTTGTAAAGCAAAATAGAGTGGATATTGACGCCTCGTAGTCTCAATTGCAATCGATTCTATACTTGGAGATTGTTGCATGACTTTCAGCGCGCCAAATACCCGCGCGGTTCCTGTTATCATCGGCATGTAACCTAGACCTTATGAGAACCACTTGAGCATATTTGCGTTGCCATTTAATATTTATTCTTATTTACTTCATAAGAGATAGCCACATTGAAAGAGCCCAGGTTGATTCGACCGTTTGCGAGAATTCACCTTATATCTTTCTCGTTGATTAGTAGTGCACTGCCTGAATCGTAACGACTTCATGTGAGACAACGTAACCTAGACGCTCTAATCACATAGGTTAAATATTCCCGATCTTCCGCTTAGGAGATCTCTTCCTCCAAGTGCGTCTCAGAAATGTGTGTATATCAAAAACGTTCATGCCACCGAACCTGATCTGTCAACAAGACTGATTTATACGTACTTAGTAGATTGGATGTTATTCCAACGGGTTAAATTTACAAACATGTATAAGCTTTACAGCTCGCTGACAAGGCTAAGCAGCTTCTAGGCGAGGAACAACCAAGTTATTACGTAGGTTGGGATTTCGATTTGTCCAACTACCTAGTTGTATGCTTCATAGTAGTGCTGTTCCTCGAGAATTGTCCTTGAAAAAGAAAAATAGCATACATTCATAATAAAGTGCTCCGTAGATCTAATCATTCGTATATATTAGAACTAGGTAGTCAATCGTGCTCCAATATTAATGGAGTTTTGTACGAAACGCGTATATAAATTGAAGTTACAGAAAACCTCAAGCCACTGCTTGATCTTGTCAACAGATGCTTCATGGCGAACTGAGAGCCTATATTTCCGCGGCCTACCCTTCCTCATATAGAGCAGGAAAGCGCAAAGCATCCTGGAAAATACCATAAGAATGAAATTGGAAGCGGGAGCCGCTCGTGGTCCAGGTAAAAACCCACCCTGTATAGGTGGTTGCTTCCATGCTCAGGGTTCATACAACAATTATTCCATTTATGGCTACGTGCCAATTGACAACTAGTGTTATCCAATCTAAATGAATTGGATCGCTTGCGGTTGCCTCCCTGTCCAGCTTCCTCGGGCGTTCGGTGTTAATTCTGATCCAATTCCAGGTGCATGTGCAGCCAACTTCATACATCGTGCTTTCCGCGGCAACCTGGTCGGTGTTTGAAATCAGCTCTTTCCCAAGAGTCAAAATAAGTGGTTGGATGATCAGGAGCGACCTCTTCTCTTCTCAACACTACCACGTAACTTTCAAAATCCAACTTCTCACTTGACGCGTCACATTCTTCCTACAGCTATTTTCCGTAAACCTCCCCCATCTCTGTCCCTCGTCTCCCCATAAGTTACTTCGTTCATTCTCGGCTGGTTCTTTGGGACAGCAGACGCGTCTATCCTAATTCATCTTCAATCTCTAACGGCAACCCATCAACGAGAGCAGTCAACATGGGTGTCTTCACACGAGTTGTTGTGGTTGGCCTTATGGCACTGAACCACATTGCCAATTGTGCAATTATTCCAATTGCCAAACCACATGAAGTGGTTCAGGGCGCTTCGATCCATGACAAATCTGCCCCTATCACTACCGTGGAGGTTGCCCCGGAGAGTACCGTCTTCTCGTCTGTATCACTTCAACCCCTATACACTTCCACCACGGTCCATCACCATTCGTCCCATCATACCCGATCTACACGAAGCACCGGATCTGTCACGACTAAATCTTCCCATTCGTCGTCTCATCATCCAACTCGCACTGGCAAAGACACTACTCGACCTCCTAGAACCCCCCTTGACATTTCCTACGGTCATAGTCCTGTCATGACTGAAATCCCTAGGGATTATGAGGCTCCTCTTAACCTCGAGTGGCTTGAGGATGTAGAGGATACCGACGGCCTATTGGAACCATTGTACCTGGGTTCATTCAGCGATGAGTATGACGATACCGAGTTGCCTCCGCGAGATTACGATGATGGCTACGGCTATGGTTATGGCTCTAGTACGACACCTGCTGTCAATGGTGGCTACGGTAGCCCCCCCGGGCCAACAGACTTACCTCCTGGTGGATATGGCGACCAGCAGCCTCCCGCAATCGTTAATCCAACTCTGGTGACGGTGTTAGACCCGGTGACTGTGACCGTTTCTCTGGAATACTATACTTCTTCTGCCACCCGAAGCACACCCGCGATTGCTGCACCGGTTATCGTTGTCACCGAGACTGTCACAAGCACACCAGTTTCACATTCGATTGAGGAGAATGTTACGGTTACTGTCACTGCATCCAAAACATCGTCTCTTTCCCTGTCAACCACACCGCTGGTGCGAACCGGTACTACTCTTAGCACCGAAGGCTATGTTTACACAACAGTTACTGCGTCGTCCTCGTCGTCGCGCACTGCGTCCAGCACCAACTCGATCATGTACACGCCATCGGTGCAGACACCTCCAAAGCCTTTTACCAACACAAATGCATCTGGACTAACAGCTGATGTGGACTGGCTACTCATGTTGAGTGTAGGGGCTTTGGCGTATATGGCTCTTTTCGTGCCGACCGTATATTTCGCACTCGCACTTGTCGCGGGATACATGGTGCGTTAATTACTACTTCAACATTCGCCTATTATCCATTGAGTGAGGACTAGAGGAGTAAGGAACCGCTACAACTCCGGTCTCTCATGTTATTAAAATCGACAATATTGCTCGGTCTGTGGAAGCTTGACTGGTGGGATACTCACAAGGCTCTTTGATGAGTTCCACGATCCACTCATGCGGCAGGCTGAGAAGCACTAATAGGAGGAATAATGAGAACGATATCTGATTTCGGAAGGAAACTAGGCAGTGAGGTCTAAGGGGGAAGAGAAAAAAACAAAAGCTACAATGACTCGAGATTTCTTGGAAGCTGTACCACAGATTGTATGCGGCTTCGCCTGCGAACATTAATTCGCTTGTCACTTATCGCTTGCTGAGATGAGTTTTAATTCTTTAGCTAGACTAGATCATGCAAGATCTTAACGATCTGCATATGCATGCAGTTTAATGGAATTACACGTCGTTCTGAGAACTGAGCGGGTTTTATAGTAGGGGGGTCGTAAGCGAGAAGACGTATCATTCTACTCACATGCAAGCAACTTGGATGGGCGGGCATGAATAGAATGTAACAGTAGGTGTACAATTTTCGTATCATTACCTAAGGTAGTATCCTTCACTTGTCTTTCCCGTTTCTATTCTGACAGAAGCCATGATTCCTTACATTAGGTACACTGAGCAATCTTCCGCGTTCCGGCTCGTCCTCTTTCAGTGCTGCTTGTTTGGGCTATACATCGTGTCTCCTTCGCCTCTCATCCTCATTCTCGTTCTCTTCCTCGTTCTCATTTCATTCTTACAGAGAAATCATACCAAATAGCACTCATCCCTTACTCAGGTAAGTGGTAAGTGGTAGGTACGTAGACAGGTTAGGTATCTACAAAATCAACAAATCACCATTACTCCCGACGCCCTGCGCGGGCTGGAACACCTGCTGCGGCGCGTACTGATTAACCACGTACGAGGCCTCGGTGCCCGCACCGCCGAACGACCCCTCGCCCGCGTCATGGATGCCCATGGCGGCCATCTGCTGGCTCCCTATGCCCGCAAAGTACGCATCGGCGTCGTTGACGGCGTGGGCCATATCCTCGCCGCCATTACTGCCCTGCGCCTGGTTCTGGTCCTGCGCGTTGTTCTCTCCGGGCCGGAGGACGGCGGGTTGTCCGCCCATGCCGAACATACTTAGGCTCTTCTGGGCGTCGAAGGCGGGTAGGTTGCTGGACGTGGGGAGGGCGTGCTTCTGTAGAGCGGGGGAGTCGGGGAGGCGGCGGGGCCGGGCGCTTCGGAAGACGGTTTGCACGGGTTTTAGGTAGATGGTAGCTAGCGTGCCAACGTTGAGGCACATCTCCTCGAGGGTCTGGGGGTCGAGTTTCTCCGACTCTGCTGTTATAGGAGGCTTCTCGCCCATGACCATCTGTTTGGCGACGTTCATGTCCGTGCTGAGCAATCGCCAGTACATATATGCACGGTCCCGGAGATCCGGGTTGTCGGTCTCTTCCGTGGCCCACTTTAGGACTTTCGGGACCAAGTCCTGGCCCTTGGTGGGGCGCTGAATGAAGAGCTTGACCGTGGCCGTGAGTAGCGCCAACTGAACCTCTACGGGCTCTTCCGCGAAAGAATACAGGAAATCCTCAAGTAGAACATCGCTGTTTTCAATGCGTGCTGCATATTGTCCGATTACCCAGACCATTGCGGCTTTCGCCTCGGGCTCGTCGAGCGAGTCGAGGTGCTCGCATAGTGTACCGATAATGGACTCGTACTGGTTAGGGTATTTTCGGAAGATATTGCGGATAACCACAGTTGCTTCTTGGACGATGTACGGAACCTTGGTCGCGACGAGTTCGAGTAGCAGATTTATGCAGCGCCTGGCAGCCGGCTCAATCTTAATGGCGAGCTTACCAATGGCGCGCACCGCCTTTCGGACGAAATGCACATCGACCTCTGTCGCGTATTCTCTCAGTTCCGTTAGCACTTCGTCGATGTTCTTCTCATTAGCGAGCATAAATATGAGCTCAAGCTTCGTGACCTTGACGTAGATCGGGTCGTTGTATTTGCAGAAGAAAACGCGGATGTCGTTGCGAAGAACGTCGGGCCTCCTCTGAAGTATAAGTAACGCATTCCTAAGAGCGAGATATTGCACCTCTGGGCCCTTCGCTAGCAACGTCACGAGCGGCGGAGATAGTTTTCGACATAATGCCGAAACCTGCTTCTCATCCGCAATGTAGTTCATTAGGTAGAGTATCACTCGAATGCACGTCAATACTACGGCGGAATTCGAGTGTGATAATCGCGGAGCTATACGTTCCGCCAGCAAAGTAGCTTCCCCTGACTCCTGGGGCACATAGGACATCAAGGCCTCGAGGATATAAGTTTGACCCCACCTATTTCGTGTTAGTCATCGCTTCGTTATTCTCTGGAGGAGTGGTTACGAACTCAGAACAGTCTGGCAAGATGGCTACCATCTTGGAAGCATTGCTGTAGTCGATGGTGAGTTTGATGGAGTCACTACGTTCCCAAATATCCATCAACCCAGCCAATGCGCTGGCCACGACTGTAGGGTTGTCGTCTCTCAGAAGCTGATTGAGCCTATCAATCAGGTCAGACTGTTCGACCATGTACTTGTCGTGATCGTAGAGTTTCGCAACACAAAAGGCAGCCGTCTTTCGTACGTAAGGGTCGGAGTCTCGTAGTAGGCGCTTGACAAGGGGGACAGTAGCTTCGACGAATTCTTTGACGTGAACGTAGGACATCGTGCGAAGAGCTAGAGCTCTGACTAGCGGGTTCGGATCATCCATGTCCTATACAAGTATTAACAATCCACTACACCGAACCGTGTCTGTCGCAGTACCTACATGTTGTAGGAACGGGATTGCTTTTACCGCAATCTCGGGACGCATCCTTGCATAGTTGACCAGGAACAAGAAGCACCTGTACCATCCTCATTAGCCTTGACCTTAGACTGCTCGGGTTCGAAGGTTCTCGTGGGCATACATCTTCTTGATTTCCAAGCTCTGGATGTGCATGCAACCTATTATATCCGGGAAAAGGGAGACCATTTCATTGTTGCTCATGGTCATGTTGGCGACAATCTTCTTTAGAGCGATCTTCTTCTGCGTGAAGTTCTTATCCTTCTTTCCGCCGCTGTTCAGCTCTAGTCGCAGCTCGGCCACTTTTCCCTGCATAGTCATCGGTCGTAAGCCATAGTCCGGGGGTATGTACGCGAGAAACATTGCCATTAGACGCGACGGGGAGGGTAGGTAGGATCATAATGTGTCTTGGTGGTCCCGAAGGGACATTGGGTAGGAGGGCGACTCGAGGCGGGTGCCTTTCTATGATAGTCGTCAAGACGGGGACGCTTGGGCGATCTGTAATAAACAAGTGTAGGACATTCCTCCCCAATTTATGGAATTGGGGATGAAAGCGTCAAACGGATTGGAATGGATGGGAAGATGGTGATGGTGGCAATAGCAAGATCAATCAGTGTCATAGGGAAAGAATAACAATGTGCTTACTCGAGCGAATAGCTTCGAGTCCCCTCCGCCTTGGGAGCTCGACATGGTGGTCTAAAGTTGGCTTCAGCTCTTTGTCGGAATTGCCTCTTTGGTGTCTCTCGACGTGTTGGCTGGTTGGCTGACCAGGAGCTCGAGTTCAGTTGATAGCGCCCAGCAAAAAGCAGTAGCAGGGTGTAAGCAAGGAAGCAAACGCCTGGGACTACCCCTCACGCTGAGCTGGGAATATGGCTTGGTTGACTACTAAGGAGTGCCCTATATCCTCTGAGACGCATAGAATGCAACCGTCCAATCGCAAGGGTTCGCGGTGGCGGGAGAGAGCGGTCGGTATTGGACGGGAGGTCGATTGCGATGCGCACCGGTTCTTGGCCCCGGCTTGTCGAGGGTTGGCGTGTGATCAATTCACCGTCGTTGTAGGTGCGAGAGGAGAAGACGTCGAGCAGACTCATGCGGCGACATTATCGTACCTACATACAAGACAGGATATCGCATTCGGGGGAAGGATGTTCGGCCCCTCCGAGCAACTGAAGACGAACAAATAATGGAAACCCCCTGAAGAGCGGAAAGTTTGGAGCTTCCGTTGCGCTTGCAGGGATTGGCTTTCGGGGACACACGGTCCATGTGGATCTGACACCAAGGTCCCTTACGTTTTAGCCACAGCGATTTTCATTAAACGAGGCTTTGTCATCCGACCCGCCATGACGGTCGCTGTGGGCCAGCAATTACATGAGCTCTGACCTTTCTACTCTGTACCTGCACCAACAAGACGTCAGCTTTCACGGACGAGGTAGCGCATGCCTAGGTATACGACACCTCTACTCAACTACATAGTAATATCGAGGTGGTCGTAATAGCTTTGCAGGATGGCTTTGAGCAACTCTTCCGTTCCCAAATGGGTCGCAGACCTGCAATACCCGCCTGTGCCTAGGTCGAAAACTGGCAGCATCCCCGATCCCCCTGGCTACCCATCGCAGTCTACAGCCTTGTCAAAGGTATACAACCTCTATGCATGAAATAATCATAGATAAGATCTATCGCTAACGATGCGATACGTACAGAAACAAGCATCGAAAGAAGCCAAGACCCAACCCCGAAAACAACCGACTCCTGAGGAGATGGATACGCTGAAGCTGAAGAAGGCTTGGGAAGTCGCCCTGGCGCCCGTCAAGAGCTTGCCCATGACGGCCATCATGATGTACATGTCAGGGAACTCGCTACAGATTTTTAGCATAATGATGGTCTTCATGGCCTTCAAGAACCCCATCATGGGCATTATTGCGACGAACCAGGCGTTCGAGAGATTCGAGAGC
This sequence comes from Hypoxylon sp. FL1857, assembly GCA_022578955.1. NCBI lineage: Eukaryota > Fungi > Ascomycota > Sordariomycetes > Xylariales > Hypoxylaceae > Hypoxylon > Hypoxylon sp. FL1857. The sequence goes on along the minus strand of MU400375.1, from coordinate 21,626 downwards.
GAGACCAACAAGGCGAAGATAATACAGGCCAAATTAGCCTATGTCGCGATGCAGATGGTTGCTCTAGCGGTTGGAATATGGAAAGTCAATGCGATGGGTTTGTTACCGTAAGTTTACTCTCATTAAGGCGCGACTAGAATTCGCTAACTGGGTACAGGACCACGAGATCGGACTGGCTGGCTTGGGAAGCTCAACGAGATCCGTTGGAACTTGCTGTTCCTGCCTTATAGACTTAGAAGTATCCCTGAATATAACCCACCATTAACCATTATCAATTAGTTCTCTTCATTAGTTTGGGTTCTTCCTTTTTCTTTCTTCCTCATTCCTCTAACCTCATCTACTCTGATCCAGTTGTGGCTGCCGTCTGACTCGGGGGCGACACTTGCTTTGTCGACTGGATGCTAGTAGGCTTGGGGTGATTTGGGGGCATGATAAACTCCATGTTCTGATACGGGTCATCCGTCATTGGTTGGACTGTCCAACGGTCGATAGTGTTCCCGCCATGGCCTGGCGTTTTCCGTCCGTATTCTTGCAGATTGCTGCTCATGGTCTGTGGACGGTTCGCCCATGGGCGATTCAAGGCCACGATACTCTGGCCTCCTGGAGACGGTTGACTTGTTGGAATGCCGTCCGCGCGAGAGGTCACTTTATTTCCGTCTTGATTCTTAGGGACCTGTCGCTGTTCATTCTGCTAAATTGTAAGTTATGAAATCTCCGCTAGTGTTTACATCAAAAATTACCTTTTGCTCCATAATGTGATATTTAGCAACTGACTACTTGGTAGCTTGAAGGGCATTGAAATTAGCTAACAGCAGAGATGTGTATACTGTTTCTCGTATCACACGCTCTAGTTAGCTGGAGTTAAAAGACCGCGCAGAACGCGCTCAGGGCAGCGAGAATAGCACCGTTGTTGTGGTAATTGTTGCTTGGGGTCATCTCGGGACAGGTGTGCCTAGGGACATTTTATACCACACTCAGCCTCCCAACCCGGGAATAATTTGATATTATTTCTAATGGGCATCACAAGCAAAGTCGACCCCGCTTCAGCAGCCATAGAGGAACATGTTGATCGTCCTGTCCCGCCCGTCACATCTTCGGGCTTCAGAATTAGTGCCAGCTTGTCTTCGCCGAACACGATACGGACCCCCACGCAGGCCCTGCCCTAAATTCTTGTGTTCCAACTCATCCCACGGCATTCACGAGGCCGTTGTTATTCTAGTCATACGGCGAGGATCCGAATAGGGAAACGATTGCAGCCGTCGAGTTGGACAGTCTATGCGGAGGCATTCTACTGTCTCCGCGGACAAGTATTCGTGGATGGTGTGTATCACTTGTCACAGAGCATCGTCATTATATCAATAATAAAGCCGACACGTCAAGCAGTTAAATGAAGGCACATCCACGTTTTCAGCCAGTGACCTATCAGGGGCTTCGTTCCACAGTGTCGGGTTCTGATATACCATTTGCTGGCAAGGTTGCAGTGGAGTGGATTTGGTCCAGGACAAAAACCCCGATGTTTCTCTGGGGTGCGCTCAATTGCCGGTGTGATAAATGCTTTGCATGATTGGATTACGGGCAGAGAACCGGGTTACGAAAGAGCGGTCTGTCGTTGACGAATTACACTGAAGCTTGGGGGCGGAATCTTCGGCTATAGATTCAAGACATAAACCCTCGTTTGTCCACCGAACCTGACACTTGGGCGTGATATACTACACCTAGCTATCTCGAAGCGGGGTTCTGTAGTAGAACTCCGTCGTCAATGTCAAACATGAGGATTCTTCTCTTAGAGTACCATCGAGTTCCGTGAATATATCATTCATCTTGGAGCTCACTTGGAACATCTTCTACATCGCTTAGGATAGAACGATCATTCGTCTTGGCGCCTTGATAATAGGCTTGCCTTGGCCGATAGCATATCATGCATGCTAGCGAGGCGCCGGTATTCTCTAGTATTCTTACTATTTGGCAACTCAAATCGGTTAAACGCTGCATAGGTTTCGTCTTGTGTTAGCCTCTGGTGTCATATCATTCGTCAACTCTCAAGACTTTCCATTCCTGGATCACAGTTCGTATCGGTCTGATATATTGTTCACCGCTTTGTTAGGTTTAAGGTGGCTCGATTTCCATGTTGGGTTGCAATTGGCTTAAGCCTAGAACATTGGCACACCCCTAACACAACGAAGGGTACTTGGAGAAAGTATCTTCTGCGATGCTAGAGTCCCTGGACTTATGCGGCTCTTCTCGTGTAGGGCTGATACTCGCCCCCACCTACGAACCCAATTTGAGCGCATTATGGACCTGCAACTCAGCAGCGCTTCTTCCGTAACCCATCTTCCCCGATAGAACAGCCTAGCCGACGGGGTAATTCGGTGTACGTATTTCCTGCGACAAGAGCGGGTAATTGCAGAATATTTCGTGCTTCGGGTCGACCGCTACTTCGCCATTCATCGGCACTCATACGTCTGGCGCAGACATCTGACCTAGCGACATCAAGCCTGCGTCACATGCCCAGCCGAGTGCTGAATATTTGCCGAGCTGGAAAGGCGGGCATCCATGGATTCAGATCTGTTCTTGCTGCAAATAAGCTGCATACAGGGACATGGTCGATCCTGCAGCTTCCCGTCTCACTATATGTCGCTGGCGATTTGTCAGACTTTTAACTGTACTTGAAGGCTTACTTAATCCCCTCAGCTGACCGTCCGCATACCACTAACATTGAATTGTGGCGCGATTGTTAAAGGCGGACATTGGTAGGTACTCTGACCTGCTTCTAGTTGGGCTTTAAAACGTGATGGCGTCCCTGTGCTATCCAACGAAATAGCGACCTAATGGGATCAAGCCGGCTTGGATCCGATGCCAGTATCCGGTCCCCGTGGCTTGAGTGAAATATGATGTGTATTGCGCATCCAACTTTCCCAGGGTTCCCAGGGTTCCCAGCGTATTTCCTTCGCAATCTATTTCCTGGGGTAGGTCTGAAGTCCTAAATCTCGCGAGGCGCCATGTTTGGTTAAGACGAGCACGCTAAATATTATGACACTTTCAAATAGTTTGAAAGCTGCCCTGACATAAATGCCGTTGTTATTAAAGCTGTGGAACATTTAACGATATCGGCTTCCCCGAAACTTGGGTAGGCTTACGTCGTTCTTATAAACAGACTCTTGGATTACACGCACATGGCTCTTTTGGGCATGGTCTTCGTCATTACTATATGATTTAGGCCTTGGATTCTATCATGTAATTGGGGAACCAAGGCTCTCGTGCCGATGGAGGATCTGATGGCGTTGCTTGGCGGCATTTGAAATGTTGCAGAAGTCCATGGTGTGCCTAGATTTGTGAGATATTACTTTCGTGTTGAGTGTCGGGATTCGTACAAAAGCAGTATTCCTTCACCCAAGAGAGAAACACCTAGACATGACCCCGTATAGGTTCGTATCTGGGGGAAAGGAGTTGTTTGCTTATTAATTAAACAACTTTAGGCAAGGAAGGCTATGATGAGATCCGGTACCTACATGTAGGTGCCTAACATGCACTATGAATGAACGAGATATGTTTCGCATTTAGTGGGGTGCCTGGTGCGGCTGCGCTGAGAAAGTGAGAAACATTCGGTACTATAGGTCCTGATCCCCCTGACTGATCAGGTCCGAGATCCACTACGGGCGCGGCCCGTTACGTAGCCATTCGGCTGTAGACGCTTACGTGGTAAGCACCGGAATAGAGTCAGGAAAAGTGCCCCATGTACCAATAGTACCGTAAGATATACATAGTGCGTCAAAGTGCATAGCAAGAAATGATTGCCTAGAAGGAAAGGAGGGTTTCGCTTCGTCTGCGGGATGGGAAACCCTAGGGGAACTTAAGAAGTCGTAACAAATGCGAACCCTCCAGCAAGGCAATAAGATGTGCTACTTGCCAGGGGACTAAATGGCTCGATGCAAACGGCAACCCGTCCAGATTCTTTGCCAAGAGGTCTTCCGTGATAAAAGTACATCGCTGTCACATGTGCAACGGGGGAAATGTAAGGGCACAGATGGGATCACAAAATCTAGGGGAATTACAGGGTCTGAAGGATCACAAAATCCGGAGGGATTGCAGAATCTGGAGTCGTATGACAAAGCAAATGAGGTCACACATAGAAGCGGGGAAGACCTGGACTCTGACCAGGAGCGCGGCGGTGTAACATCTCGTTCTCGTATTTTTCGTGGGCTGTCACGACTTTCGAGGTTCGTTTATTTTCGATCTTGATAGAGGAGATACTCCCGAATATATGGCTACAACTATGATGCCATTGGATGTCCTCTGACAAAATTTGGACGTTCTATTGTATTAATAGAATCGAGCAAGTCCCTAAAAGAGGTATACCCAATTAGTTGAACCTTCAAATTAACTACCTGACTTTCACTTTGTCTACCTGTACGTTACATACATGCAATCAATATACGTACATCTTAAACTGGGTGGCATGTCTGGTGCATAGAATTATGAATACCTATAGGTATGCATATCAGCTTGTTCAAGCCGCTAAGCCTGATTTATCATGCGCCTCAAACCTTATAAGGCGGGGCTACCCCACTTTTGCCTCCATGCATCTGTCACGTCCCGCTATTTACTTATCACGGTATCGATAGGCATCTAAAGTAGTACATTACCTCACTCGACGCTTCGGTCCGCTCAACGTTGAAACTTAGACTTTCTGGAAATCAACGGTCCGTTCAACGGTCTTGGCGCGTGGATTTGCGGTTTATCATTGCTTGGGCTCCTCTTGGAATCGAGGTCTTCTACTTACTTTGAGAGCATGCTTCATTCGCAGGGCTCCTGTCTGTTCCAATGGCCGACGCGACTGATCAAGACGGTATCAAGGCCAGCAATGGCCAACCTTCTCGACCGCTGAGCCAAACCTCGCATGACGATGGCCACAAAACAGTTGCCGACGAGCCGCAGGACGTGAAGCCTCTAGAGCCCGCATATCCTCTTTTACAGAACAACGCCAGTAGCGATACTCTTTTGCAGACCGTCCAGGCGCAGAAACGGACAGTCGAGGACGACAACGATGAAGAGCCAGCGGTGGCGAGACCTTTTGTCCGGACAAACAGTCCTGATTTATCCTCTAGAGCGCCGACCCCGCCCGAAGAAGAACGAGCGCCCATTCGATCAGCCTACAAGATGCACAAGTTCACATTGTACGAGACGGCAAGCAGGTACTACATTGTGGGAGGGGATGTCACCGAGAAGCGCTATCGCATTTTGAAGATTGACCGGAATACACACGACTCTGATTTGAGCATCACGGACGACAAGATTATATATAGCCAGAAGGAAATGAATTCATTGTTGAATACCATCGATGATGGAAACAAGGGAACTGGTGGTATCAAGCAGAGGTGTACAACCTGGGGTATTCTAGGCTTCATCAAGTTCACTGGGCCATATTACATGCTGTTGATTACGAAGAAGAGCACAGTCGCAATGATTGGGGGTCATTATGTGTATCAGATCGACGGCACTGAGCTCATCCCGTTAACCCCAGCGAAGTACAAGACTGATGCTCGTCATGTTGAGGAACAGCGCTTCTTGAACATTCTCAAGAATCTGGACCTGACAAGGTCCTTCTACTATAGCTATTCCTACGACATTACTAGGACTTTGCAACACAATATCACTAGAGAGAGGATTGCTTTGCTGCACGGGATGCCAGGTACGACATACGATGACTATAATTCCATGTTTATTTGGAATAGTCATCTTTTGCGACCTGCTGAGGAGGCCCTTCATGACCCCTTCGATTGGTGCCGTCCAATCATACACGGGTATATCGATCAAGCCGCCATATCAATATATGGCAGGACGGCACATATCACCATAATTGCGCGGCGATCCCGGTACTTTGCTGGTGCTAGATTCTTGAAGCGTGGCGCTAATGATTTAGGCTACGTCGCAAACGATGTGGAAACAGAGCAGATTGTCGCTGAAGCCTTGACGACTTCGTTCCATTCCCCGGGTCCTAAACTCTTTGCTAATCCTCAGTTCACCTCTTATGTGCAGCATCGGGGAAGTATCCCTCTCCATTGGACCCAGGATAATATGGGCGTGACACCCAAGCCACCGATTGAATTGAATCTCATTGACCCGTTTTACACGGCGGCTGCTCTGCATTTTGATAACTTGTTCGAACGTTATGGATCCCCAGTCTATGCACTCAACCTCATCAAGGCGAGAGAGCGGACTCCGCGAGAATCAAAGCTGCTGGATGAATATACAAATGCCATCAATTACCTTAACCAGTTTCTTCCTGATGGCCATAAGATTATTCATAAAGCCTGGGATATGAGCAGGGCTGCAAAGAGTAAAGATCAAGATGTCATTGGGACGCTCGAGAATATTGCGGAGACTGTTGTCACTACGACTGGCATCTTCCACAATGGCGATGGCGACATCAACCCAACTAGAGTTCAGAATGGCGTCGCAAGGACGAATTGTATCGACTGCTTAGACCGTACCAACGCGGCTCAATTCGTCATTGGAAAGCGAGCACTCGGACATCAACTTCATGCATTGGGTATCCTTGAAGATACGACCATCGAGTATGACACGGATGCAGTCAATCTCTTTACCCATATGTACCATGACCATGGTGATACAATCGCAGTCCAATATGGGGGGTCTCAACTGGTGAATACCATGGAGACGTATCGTAAGATTAATCAATGGACAAGCCATTCCCGTGATATGATCGAGAGCTTCAAGCGATATTATAACAATTCGTTCCTGGATAGTCAAAGACAAGAGGCTTACAACCTCTTCCTCGGGAATTACATCTTCGCTCAGGGACAGCCTATGCTATGGGACCTCTCTACAGACTATTACCTTCACCACGCCGACCCGCGAACTTGGTCGCAGAAAGAGAAGCATGACTACATCCATTGGTATACGCCGGCACATCTCGAGAAGCGGACCATACCAGCTTTCGTGCCACCGAAAGGAGAGATGGCCACAAAGCCGGTTTCATTCTTTGACGACTATTGGCTTGAATATTATCGACCATCAACACTATCTTCTTTCCCCAAGATGTTCCCGTACAAGATGAACTCGACTCTCAAATACATACCATTCAAGTCAACGCAGGAAGGCAAATACGACTTGAGTCCATTCCGCGTCCGCACAGAGGGGGAGGTGGAGACGCATGAGAAGAAGAAATCGACGGCAAAGAAGGAGGTGACTATTGTTGACCCTCAAGAATCTCGTAAATCGACAGCAGACGATGATTCTGAGTCTGTCATGACGGAGAAGACTGGCGCCAGAGGGATATCTATCCACCGCTGGCTCCAGCCAATGCAGCCGGAGAAGGGTCCTACAATTCCCCACAGTATCATGAAGGACTCGGCGGAGAATCGCGACAACCCTAAGCCCAAACAGACCCCTCAAGAGAAAACCAGATCCGCGCAGTGGACCTTTGCGAACATCGTCCAGGAATCGCTCAACCCGTCCGTCAACGCGCAAGAAACGGACGACTACACGCGATATATCACCCATCCTCAGAGTCTACCACTCGTGATCTCCAATGAAGCGCCACCGGACGTCGATTCCTCCGAATACCAAGAATACCTCAACGGGAGCTGGCACACGGAAGGCCTTGCTCCTAGCGGTACCGAAGAGGATATTGACGTGTACAACGACTTGCTCCGTATCAACGAAAACCCGTTGACCGTGACGGACGACGACTTGCCAAAGAAGCGATACAAGGCGTATAGGAAGTGGCTCAGGGGCAAATCTCTCTTCAAGCAGCAGCCGGTCGATTAGGGTTCGTCGGCGCAAACACCCGTGAAACACACCTGCAGGGAGCTTGTATCCCCTTAAGTCTCACTCTCGTGAATGTAATTACGGAGCTGCATCATGCTGAAGGCGTATTTCTGAAGAGCTTGCTTAATCCCGGCTCCTTCTTAACCAACGGGCCCACACGCTCGTTCAAGTCAACCTTCGCCGCCTTCATCACCGCAGCTAGCATGTCGGCAGTCTTAGTCAATTCTGCTTTCAGATCGTTCGCAGTCGAGCCGTCATCCGAGAGGGACTCCTCGTCCTCGATGTTGAGCCAGCAGAGCATCAGGACGTTGATGATCTCGTTGCAGTAAAACGGGACCCTGGGCCAACAGGTGCGCAAGATAGTCTGTAGGAGTGTCGTGGCCGACTTGAAGCTTGGTGGGTGTTTGGGCCCGAAGGGATCTGTCATGATCTCGGTGACCATGGGGATGAAATCCTGTGCATAATACTAGTTTTTAGCATATTTTTGTGGAAATCTCGGAATTTACCTTGGTGGCGTTTGGAACTGGGGCTGGGGCAGGGGGGCACGGTACCTTGAGGTGTTTCACGGCTAGTATACCCATCCCGTTTATAATACACATGAGAGTTTCGCAGAGTAGACCCACGAGCCGGATGTGCTCTTTCGCGTGGTGGTACCCCACCATGATGCCCTCCCGGATGATCTTGTCGAGTAGCGCCCGCTGGCTTTCTGTGATTTGCTGTGACTGTGGCTCTCCTTTTGGCTCTACTTCCGACCGCGGGTCCGTGTAACGAAGGCCAGCCATTTCGATCAGCGCGGGGTACGCGGCGCTGAGAATTTGCAAGGATTCGTCCTCGGGTGTTAGGCTAGGTAGGTACAGGACTGCGGGGAATACGGCCTGCTCGAACACCTCGGCCAGCCCTGTGTCCCGCATTAGGCCTGCCGGACACCGCGCCCAGAAGGTGCGAAAGATGCCAAGGGCCCGGATCTTGAGCCCTGTGTGTTGCGACTCGTCGAGCAGCGTCAGGAGCACCGGGGTGAAGAGCGGCCAGTTGGATTGTAGGAGGGGAGACTGAGGGTGAGTTAGTACCGTGGCTATATACATAGGTATATGTGTGGCATATTCGGTGTTCAAATGCAGCGCTGACTAGATAAGTAAACTACTAGGTTGCACTTACATCCGCATGCTGTACAGCCCACGCGAAGACTGTGATCGCATACCGGTGGGTATACTTCCACGGCTTTGTCTCAGGCGACTCCCGGTCGATGCTTTCATAGCGCGACGGCTCAACGTACTCGGCCTTGCGCCCCGAAGCCGTGACGGTCGCCGGCCGGGATTTGGAGAATAGAGGCCGTAAGAATCCGGTTAGGATCTCCTCAACGATAAATGACCTTGCCTGAGATTCGCCGAGACCTTGTAGCTGCGCCTCAAGGAGATTCCGGGCCAGCGCGGATGAATCCGCTGTCGTCCAGGGGTCCGTCGCATCTGTGAACGCGACTAAGCGGAGCAGTGTCGAGAGGTAGAAATGGAGGGGGGCTTCCAGGGACATGTTGGTGAGCTTCTGAATGGCTCGGAGGCCCAACTCTCCTTTGCGCTGGAGAGCTCTATAATCCGTCGCGTCTATTGACGTTGTTAATAACTGCTTGCCATGTTGCCCGACGAATGGAGGACCCCACCTTCGTCCAGCGATGTGCCGGAACAGATAGGCAAGATGATATGGCTGATGCGGTCAGCGATTTCAATAAGCGCTGCATTTAGTCCATTCCTATCGCCGGAATCACCCTTTGTCGTCCCTTCAGCGATCTTAGTGATTGTGGCGTATGCGCTCCCGAGCACAGTGATAGATTCCTGCATAGGGTCGCTTAGCTTACAGCCCGCAACAAGAAAATAATCGCAGGTCATAAAAATATCTGCATACCGACTCATCTATATCACTTGACAAGAACAGCCTCAAATCTTGGGCAGTTACTCCGTTGGGAACCTCTAAGAACTGGAATTAGCTGGTTTGCTTGAGAACTTGGATATGAGTGATGAAAGTAGAGCTCACGTTGCAGGATGTCTTCGGGTATATCCCATGATGATGTTGGGGCTTTCTCTAGCCTCTTGCAGGCTTTGAGAAGTTCCTCAAACATCTTTCTGTTCTTCCGCGAATGTTGGTTCAGAAAAATTATAGCTTATGAGTACATATGCATGTCAATATGCTAAGATACCAGTCCAAGTTGAAGGTTCGAATGTGAATGGTTACGAGAAACGGGACGGCGTGACGGGCCGTCACCAGGTGACCAAAGCGTGGCCAAGTCGAGAAAGATAAGTGGAGTTGCTGACTCAGCACACGACTTCATGTCTTAAGTCGCGGAACACGTGTGTACCCCCTAAACCTTTGTGCTACAAACAAGGAAGTAGTCGAAACAATGCACAACTCGAGAGCCGCGATCCTTGGCGATATCAACTTCCTTGAGATCACTGACGGATCGCAAGTAGGAGGGCGATGTAGTTGGTGAAACGCCGTAAGTACCTAGTCGTTAAAATCTTTGAAATGACGAAGTTTTTCTAATCCATTGCCTGTTGTGATACCCTCTTTGGATGACCGAAGCTACTTGTAGATAACTAAACATGTCCTGGGCATGGTGCCATCGGAAACTATGAAGATTGACTTGGTGTTAGTGTATCCCAAATTGGCTCCAAGATGAGCTATGATCAGCCTGCAAGTCGGCCCTACCGGTGCTACATTATGCAGGTCGTCTCATGTGAAGTGTTTCTCAAGTGTGATACACAACTATAGCGTAGATTGTCATGTGCGTTTCGCATATAATCATTAAGGTCTGCCCAATAACATGCCCGCTCGGAACCATGATCCATGAAGCTCTACCTTAATGGTGACTAGGTACGCTCCTGACGACTTTAACTATTGGGTGGTATTGCTTTGCAGGTACTTGTTGGAACAACCTATAATGGGTGGCGTAATCACTTCACTAGCCTGACCATCAATATGGTGTTGGTGGCAAATAGATTCTTTCCCTATTCGTTGCCTTCTCTGTTGATGATTATACGTCTCTCTTGCAACATTGATCTTGCCTCTGGCCTCTGGCATATGGAAGTTTTTCAATTGATCATCCAACTGACATGACGCATATTCCATCCTATAGTGGTTAATAATCCGAGACAAATGGTAGTTAGTGAAAAGTGTTGGGTTGGTACCGCATAAATGGCACCCCCTTTTCACTGTGTAAAAAGATTCCATCATAGCGCTATCCATAATGCTTAATAATACTGTTGGACTGCCTACCTCTTACAAACGCGAGGCTGTAGCTTTGTAGTCCGGCCTTCTATTAAAGAGGACGTACTATCTCACGGTCTGCACCCCGAACGCAGTAGGCCTTGTTAATATGGGCAAGACCGGACACTAGGACACTTTATCGAATATATAAACATAAGAAACAAATTGCCACGTATGCGGCCCCAAAGAGGATTTTTAAAGCAATTTCTCGGACCTATAAGGTTTCGGGATTTTAAATGATTCCTCCGGGAAGTGAACCTTTACGTTAACATAAACTAAAAACGAGAAATAAGATTTACGCCTTAAAAAAAAGCCTTTAAAAATAGATCGAGGAATTACCTATTAAATATTACCCGATATACGGCTAATTATTTCGTAGGAAAAGTATAGAACATAATACTTTTTATACTGCCGAAAAATTAAATATAAAGTAAAGAGAGAATTTTTCCTTTATCACATAAAACGTTAACTTTACCCTCAAAATACTCTAACCATCTTATAGGTTATAATCACCTGCCAGATATATTTAGAGATAATAGATACGTCCTCTGGACGTAAACGATTTTATCATCATATCTCACAGTCTGCATAGCTATTCCTAAGTTTGCTACCCACAATGATAGGTAGGTAGGTATCTTGTTTCCCGCTGCGGGTAAAGTGAGAGACCCCCAATCGAACGACACAAGGATGAGGGACGTTTTAATCGAAGGTAGACTAATCTCTCCAATTTTATCTCATAATGTCGCGATAAGAATGGTAAAAGTATCCAGTTCTACTGACGATAGGACATTTCGGTGGATGTTTCGGTGTGGCTCTAGATATCGGGGGTTCGGGAACCTGTTGGGGGCTAGATCCGAAGATCTGGGCCTATTGGAGTGCAAGAGGCGAGATAGCATGGACGAAAAGGATGCATACCGCGACCCGATGCAGATAGGTTTAAAACCCTTTGCGCAACCAACGTTGTCTCTATCCCCTCGTACAAAGCCCGCATTAGGTCTGCGTGGTGACACTAGACGTGTAATGGTGGATATATCGTTGTGAATGATGGCTTCAAGCTCTAAGCAATGGAACAGGGCGGTTCATGAGTTGTATAGCTTCTAGATGAATGCTTATCGGCGGATTGGTTTTCTATCGGAGCAGAGTTGAATAGTTCGCCTTCGAAACTGCGGTTGCTCGAAGTTGTCTGTACATAGGGCTTTTTGTGACTGTCCTGGATGTTAGATCACTTGGACGGCGGAGCAGCCCTGTGTACCAGGTAAAAAGATAGGGGGGTGGTGGGCACGTTAGGGGCTAGAGTATAAGAGCTAGTCTAATGAGATGAGACTTCTCGTAGTGACATCTAACTAAGGATAGCTATATACATATAACTAACAATCTTTTGTCCAGGCTGTCTCAGATTCCATCCTACCGACAGGCTTGTACCTCCAACATCTGGAACCCCTTCGGCCGATGCGGTCGCAGTATGCCCACTGGGGGCAAGTGAAGATACTACTATAATATCTCTGAATTTGACAGAGTGTATTGTGTCGTGAGTCTCGCATACCTCTTCAGACGGATTAATCTAAGCTTTTGAAAATATCCTTTAAAACCTTTAATATCTCCTATTTTTGATTTTGGCCAGCAATGACTGATTCGACGCGCCTGGATCGGGCCGCTAATGGTCCGGGCCTCATATTTATGGCCTGCTTCTTTTGCCTCATGATTGTATCCGTGGTCATTGCGAGACTCTATGCCAGAAGATTGACTAGAGCTGGTTTTGGCGTAGATGACTGGCTTGCTATTGCGGCATTGGTAAGCGTGAAGAATATTTTGGTTCTTGAGTAATCCGGGGGTTGATCGTTAACATCATAATTAACCGCAGATGTCCGTACTTGCATTGAACGGCATCTTTATCGTTGGCATCGCCCGAGGCGCGATCACTGGTCAGTCCAGTGACGTCGAGCATCTGGCTTATTTCAAATATGCCTTCCTAACAACGGAGAAAATTACCTTTGGGCTGATCAAACTGTCGCTCTTATTTCTCTTGAAACGGATTTTCGGCCCATCCAAGCGTGTTGTCCGCCACTGCTGGTTTATGATTGGCGTCATAAGCGCATGGTCCGTATCGTTCTTCTTCGCTACCGTCTTCGAATGCGGTATACAATGGTCTTGGAATTGGGCACCTATAGACATATTCCAGGCTCAATGCACGAAAACGCTCAAGATGCTTACCGTCTTTACTACAACCGACGTATTGACCGATTTTGTCATCATGTTCATGCCGGTACCCCTTATTTGGAATCTTCATATATCGACCAAGAAAAAGTTGGGCGTGACAAGTATCTTTATGGTCGGATTGTTGTAAGCATCCTCGTTCATTTGTCTTATGTCTATAATACTGTTTGTTGCTCCACTGTCTAATAGTATTCGCAGCACGATCGGTGCCGGTATAGCACGAATGCATATCTACTTGGTAATTTCTTATGGTCAGGAGGATAGTCTGGCCTTCATTGCAGACTTTACCTTAGCCATTCTTTGGTCGGAAATCGAAGCTAATGTCGCCATGGTCGTATGCTGTATGCCGACACTAGTCCCTGTCATAGGGAAGCTTAATAATGGTCTCACCTCTCGACTATGTCCGACCCGTCTTGGCCAGTGGAGCATTCTATCTGCTGGCCGAGACGTCGACGAGGTGCCCAATTTTGACGTAGAATTGTCGATCGCTTCGACCACACGTGGAGTCACACCTTGGCGGGGAGGTGAGAGGGTGGTCGCAGAAGCTGGCTATAGCAGGGTCGAGGAGCAATTGAAATGGGGTTACGGTGAGAGATTCAAGCTTCCGTTGCCAGAACGGTCAAAAGGTGACACATCCAGCCGGTCAGGATAGGAGACAATAACTTGACAGTACAGGAGGACACAGGCATTGCTTTTAGTATACTTCCTTCAATGTGCCAGATTGTATATATCGGCGAGAATTGCCTAGCCTGACCGGCCATGGATAGGTTATCTGGAGGTGGGACTTCTATTTCCCTAATCGCCATTCTGTACTGCTACGCCAGTAACTTCACTAAAGGTGTGCCGATCATCGCTTGCTGGGCATCGAACGAGTGCGCCTGGTACGCCGTTCCTACGGGCTCGACCGGCGAAGAGATACTAGTTGCTTTTGGGCCGTGGCTACGAGGCCACTTCGAATCCCTGGAGGCCGATCTGCTCAAACTGCATCCGCTGGAGGATTTGATGGCATGGTGAGGCCATAGTGCTACCCCGCCGCACAGATGAATAAAAACCCCTATTTCACGTGGCCCGTGCGTGAATTGGTATGACAGTACATCAAGAACGGAGAGTTGCAGGTGTGGTTACACGGGCAGAACGCCACATGGTTCAACTCGGTGTTTGAGAGTATGGGTGTGCGCGTTGCGCACCTGAGAAAAGGTATCCCATACGTACGGAATATCCAGTGTCTGAGAGAAGGTGTGGAATGATTCGACCGCATGGCTCCAGCTTGCCAAGAGGACGAGCCGGAGTATTGCCAAGTTCGTAACTTCTATAACCCCCGAAGGCAGCCATGGCAGTGCTGAGAATTTGTCTGCGGCTATCGCCGACGTGACGGAACAGCAATTAAAGGAGGAATTCACGAGAGAGGTATCGCTGAAGTTACGGAGAAGGCCATATGGGAATTCGCCGGTTTTCATTCGCGAAGACGACTAGGTGATGCATAATAGTGAAAAAGTAGCAAGAATAATGTTGTATGAAGAGTCTGTGAAATGAGGACATAGATAAGTAGGTATGGTTTCCCTGCCCTCTAGGTATCTATTCTATTCTTAGCTGTATAATGTATCTTGACAAGGACTCTAAAAAGTAGTCTACGACCTTGGGGTATCGCTAGAAGTCAGACCATATGTCTTTTGTTTCGCTTTTCGAAGGCCTTCCTCCCAACATACATTGACGGCATGCACCATCTTTGGAAAGTCTTCTAGTGGAATAAAACCTATGAAGAATACCTTCGCGTTGTGCTCGATCGTGGTGAGCTTGACGTAGTTAACCCTGCTTTCCTTGGGAAGAACCACGTCGTCTATATAGCCATCCACCCGAATTGGCGGAAAGCCGAGTTCAGGTTCGCCCTTTAACAAACCAGGCTCTCTGTTCCCTAAAGGACCGTATGGATTGTAGATTATCCCGTGCGTGTTCGGATTGACGCCGGGTTTCGTGCAGGCTCTTCTCTCGTAGGTAAGGATTGGACTGCGGCGTGTTAGCCAAGGTGAAGTTAAGTGCTATATCCATACTTACACGCAAGTGGAGTGGCCCGCATCATCGGTAGCAACAATTATAAACCGTCGGAAGCCAACATAGAACTTGCTACTGCTTCCATCTTGAGTCCCGGGGGATCTAGCGGATGTTGGCTCGGACCATAGGATCTTGAAAACCTATATTAAGTATCATGGTAGTTAGCATAGTCGGTGTTGTAAAGCAGGCTCCCTTACTCGTCCAGGTTGGAAGTCAGTCTGGCGGTGCTTTTGATACCCTGTGAGATCAGTACGTTAGTTATAGTCTGTCCTATCAGGTTGTATTGATGGTCAGATGAACTTACTGGCATCGAAGACCCCTTCGCTGCCCTTAACTCCACGGGAGTTACCCCCAAGTCCACGCAGATCGGCAGGTTCGGATGGATATACATAGGACAATAAGGATGCGGTTTCGAGAGCATCTGTTCGCATTTTCAAGTTAATCAATGAAGTCATCAAAGCATAAAGAGATTTATGTATACCGTCAATTGATTTAGGATGTCTGGACTTGATCGTAGGGAAGTCGAACTCAGAGTCACCGACTTCTGCTCCGGCATTCACGTAAGACTGGTGCTCAGGAATGGGTGGTGATTGGACGTGATGTACCTGAAAGATCTGATTCTGAATTTTCTGATAGGTAGTCGACTTTAGCGTCGAAAGATACCGACTTTGGTCGAGATGCAATCTCTGTCGCGTATTCACTCTTCGTTGACTCCACTAATGTGGTGGCTTCTGAGGGGACCACTGTGCCCCTAGGTTGGGTCTAGTATGCGACAGCTAGTGAGTATCGGTTTGATAAACTTGACAGTTGTCATGCAATTCGGGAGTTGCTAACCTCTTTAGAGTCATATACGAGTGACTGATGCTCAGTTATTCCTCGCGTATCGCTAGGATAATCGAGGTCGCGGTATTGTTTGGCCGAAGATCTTTTGGGAAAGATTCGTTTTAGGCCTCTGCGTAACTCATCGGACTGCTCCTCATTACTGGCATCGTTTGAAAGAGGTGTGCGGCCAACTGTGGTTAGAAGCTCAGATGAACGGGGGCTCGTGACGAATATCGCCCTGGGTGTATCTTGCTCTAAGGAACTCCCTTGGGACCCGTGAGGTGGTCCGTCCTGTATCGGGCTTTGAGATATAAAGGCGGTCTCTGCGATAGCCTGCGTATCGTCACTTATCCAAAGTTCTGAACCATTTATCACTGTTGAACATGCTTGGCTTTTGTTTGTATCGCAGCCTATCTTCGAGGCGGGTATCCTGTTTGCAGTAGACTCCGGTTGTGGCTCCTCCTTTTCTCTCAGAATACTGTGGGATAGCTCGTCCCCTTCAAAGTCGGACAGGTTCTTCTGGGATGCTACTTCAATAGACGTAGCTGTGGAATCTAATATCGACGAAGTTAGATTCGAGTCTGAGTAAGTACCAGTATACAGTTTGGTTAGGTTTTACCTACCAATCCTTGAACTGACCCTACCAGAGCTACTCCAGCTCTTGCTGTGGTGGGTCGAGGGTTCAGAGAAAGGGTGAGATTTCTCCGGAATAGATGCAGCATCTGCCCTTTCATCATCATTTTCCCAGTTAAAAATATTATCATTCCAGTTGAATACACGAGCCAGGGGCCCAGTTAACCGGTTCGAAACATCTAGCCAAGGCTGGTCATATCTAATGAGATGTCTTGCGCCTATATATCGAAGAAGAAAAGACTATATATACCTTGTATTAGACTCAAGCTATATGGGAAAAGAAAAATCGAGTCTCACCTTGTGTTGTAAGATAACATCATTGGAGAATAGCCTGGATCTGCCATGCTCCTGAAACTCATTTAGATTCTCCAACACCCTGTCGAAAAACCATTCTAATCGAACTTCATATTGATTTTGGTCTGTTTCATGATGATTAAATATTGCTGGCAAAATTCGATCGACAGCATTGAGCATGGCAACAAGCCTTTGGCCTTCCTTTTCATCGGTATTGGTAATATCAAAAGTGGTATGCGCCGTATTCAAAGTATTAGGTAGTGCTTGGTCCGTGGTTGACTCGCTTGACGGCTGTATCATTTGGCGCACGTTTTCAACCGAACCACTCTTAGTGGCTGGTAATTCTCCCTTGAAAACTTCATATTCCTGAGGCCCTTCAGTATCATATGCATTCAAGTTGTCGTTCAAGCTTCTCGTCGTGGGGCCAACGGGTATCGTGCTCTTGGTGAAGTCTATGAAGGTAACTGCAGGGTTATGGGGAAGCAAGTCCCATATGGGAAGCGGTAACTCGACTAGGAGCAGCTTCGAGTAACTTTGATATATCTTTTCGAACTTAACAACACAACGAGGCGCTTTGAGCAGCCAGCGTTCGAGCGCTCTCTCGTGTTCTTTGTTATCATCAATTAACCTTACGGCCAACAAGACGCGTGGCAATTCCGCGTCTTCGGCCTCATCATTTCCTCTACTCCGAGGCCTCTGCATTACCGCTTGGTGGGATACTTGTTGCTTTGGAGCGAGGAATATTGTTCGTGGTTCTTCGTTGGTGGAGAGAACCATATACACTGGGGTTATTCGATTGTCTACAGTCAAAATAATGTTCCCGTCCTTATCTCTGAGAACCCTGCCGTCCTCGTAAAAGATAGGGGTAGGCGCCCATGACTGAAGCCTTCTTATTATTCTTTGGTGGAGATCCACCACTGATATTGGAATGCGAGATTTAGCAGCTATGCCGAGCTCATTGGTAAGGGCAGCAGTAAATGAGTCGGGGCCGGCAATGGGTACACTGGATTCGGAACCTCCGGCGAACAGGCATTCGACCACAGCTCTACTTGGCTTGTCTTTTCTCGGGGGGGAGTGAGCCGCGTGACAGCAGTCGTAAATCAGCAAGATGTCTGGGGAATCATCTTGGGCACGAGTAAGGATTGGTTGGATGTTCGCAGTATCAAAGCTAGCCGCGGTCTTCACCTTGGCAGGATTTCTGGGTTGACATTTAGTATTGCCATCCTAGTGTCTCAATTACCGGTTATGGACAGCAAGAGGAAATTTTGATGGAGCTTACTTTGAATACCATATGGGAGGAGAATCTTTATGTGTACCGAGGATAGCATGTCCGGCGTAGTACACAATCAGCAGGTTGTCTGGCTGATCATTTTCCTCGATGAAACTATCAACTTCCTTTCGTACTCGAAAGTCAGCCTTGGAAGTAGGAATTTTAAACTGACGAGTCTTGTAGCTGAAGCCGTCTCGGAATATACTCTCCAGTCGTGCAATTTCCCTTGATAAATTAGGTATATCATTCTCTACCCAACTGAACATGAGTACATAGACATCGGAGTATGTAACATGTCGTCTAGGCCACGCAGCGTGGATAGCTTTCGTAAGACTGCCGAGCCAACCATCAAGGGAAGTATGACAACGGGAAGTTGATGTGTCATCGGAAAGGGGGTTGCCGTTATCGTGAGAACGTCCGCTGAGATACCCGTCTGCGACGGGGCTGCCATTACGAATTGCCGGCATGGAGTTCGAAATGGCATGTTCGGAATTGGAACCATTCTTCAATGGTCCATCTTGTTCCATGTTGTGTCATAATCCTCTGAGTCGTTCGTCTCTTTAGTTGATATGATGGGCCGCAAGTTCATACCAGATCTACTATCGTAGCGAGAGGAAGTTAGCCTAGGCATATTGACATTCGAGGCTTCATCGTGCGGGGAACGCTGAGGGAGCGGCCTTCTGCACTTACATTCTAGTAAAAGCGCTTCTTCCCCCATATCCTTGGTTTGAATTGTAACGGAGTATAGATAGAAGTCTAATCTATTCCACCAATATAAATCTCTGTATAACAAAACTCCTATTTCGTATCAATGACTGAAAAGTAACTGGCTAGATAGACTATGTAGGTAGGTAGGTGGGCTGCAAAACGACAACGAGCTGTACATCACTACGAGGAAATTGGGAGGCAGCCGAGTTACGCAAGTACCTAAGGCTTGATGGGTGTGGCTGGCCAATAATAACGAATATATTGCCTCCAGCTCATCGCGCTGAAAAAACTGCCTTAAGTACATCCTAGAGAACGCCAGACGCCACACTTTGCTTCACATGTCGAAGAGTGTAGGGGTCATCAAGATAATTGATGACACCGCAGTTCCATGTAGAACGTGACCTCGAATCTTTGTGAGCCTCTAGGCCCGGGATATAACTTAATTATTTCCCCAACTGGAGAAATACGACGAGCACAGCGGAATAACTAGAGCAAGAACTTTTAGCGCTTGTAGTTGAGCCATAGGGGCGAGGAAGCTTACCCCGCAGTTGCTGCTAGTCTCTCAAACGGTTTTCCCAGCGTAGCTAGGGTGAGGAATAATAAGCAAATAACCACGAAGAACGTAATAGTAGCCAATTTCCAATGGGTGTCTTCCAGGGCCTGAAGAATCCATAGCGGGGCAACTAGCATCAGCAGTGCTACAATAAAAACTGCAACTGACCCCAAGGCATCCATGGCCTGGTCGCTGAAGTGGTATACCTCGTTTTGGTCGCGTCTACTCATGCTTGGCGGCGCCTGTCTCTTAAAGAGGCCGAGAAAAACCATTGTACGCAGCACGATTTGGTCTTCGAAGAATTCCCGAAGAAAAGACTTTTCCCTGCAGCCAGATATGAGATCATTATGGTGTTTGATGAAATGTGTCTCTTCGTCCATGATCGCGCCGGGATTGGACAGGAACCAAGACTCGATATTCTTGATGTTCCTTTTGGGAGCTGTTGTCATGTTCCTCAACTGATGGTGGTTCAACAATAGATTATCTGATAAATTTGGAAATTAAAAGTTAGAGAACGAAATGCAACTGCTGCGTCACGTACTTAGGTAACCAGTAAAAGACATACCATATTCTTTTAGTTTGGCGATTATGTGCGCGACAAGTTCTACTCTTTCTGGCACATCATCCCTAATAGTACCATTGTTGACATCCCGAACCCCTAAAGGCTCTTGTGGGTCGGACCCCTTATTGGCATCAATGGTTGAGTTCGATATTAAGACTTTTGCTGCCTTCAAACTAAAACGTGCATCCATCTCATCGAGTCTCCCTTCAAGTTCGGTAAGGTGATCTTGGAGTGTCAATATGGCTCGCGTATGAAGTCTCCCAAACCTTCGAACAGCGAAGAAATCTGGATCTGCGGCAATGTATGAAGTGAAATCCCTGTATCCTATGTATTTCCTAAGGACATTGAGAGCCTACTTAGTAACTCCACCGCAACATTTGAATCAGCACACCTTACCAAGGACGCTCATTGATCTCCTGTTCCGTCGGCTCAGGGAAATCTAACATTGATATGGAGATTCCAGACAATTCAGATATCGTGACGGTCATCTTCTTAAATACCTACCTCTTAACTTATTGCTATTGCGAAAGATTGCTTTTCATACCACCATGGCCTATGAGGATGCCCTCTTATATGCAGTAGGCCTACGTTCATTTTGCACATTTGCTCACAAGCTGGGCGGCTAGGCGGACTTCCGAAATCTCATTAGGCACATACACCTAACCTGCAAGCAGGCTGAGACGCCATTATGAGCTGTACCCCGCTCGTACCTCGGAGCCGCCTCTTATGGCCTCAAATTTTAGAGGTATGTAGGTTCTTGTGGTGATACTCAATCGTTGCTATTCAATTGCCCAGAACTCGACGCATCCTCGAAACAAGCTCGCTATATACTGCCAACAACTTCGAGCCATTGAAGGTAAGTAATAAAGGATAGAATTTTGCCAGAAAATATACTAAAAGCGTAGCCTTTCAGCCTACAATGGCTAGCATAGAATCCGGCGGGAAGACCGAAACTAACGATATGCCTAATACCAACGATACGCCCGATGTCAATGACAATAACGACAAGCCTACTGCTATCGACGATGCCGAAACACGTGGTAAAGTAGACTCGAGTCATGAGCCAGACGAAACGGATTACCAAGCCGCCCACGCTGCCCAATTCTACAAAGACGAGCAAATGCATTGGGACGCTTCATATGCAGGAGACGAACCACCGACTCGCGGTGGAAAACATACAGGTCCGGTCCGTACCGTGCAACCGAAGCCCCCACCTACGAACAATCCCAAATAGGGACGACGTCATCCAGTACCAGGCTGGGGTTATACTGTATCATGGGAAGTTCAAGGTATTACATTTAGTAGGGCATCAGGCTGGCTCAAAGGGTGGCTGGCTGGCTGTCGTGTTAGAGCGTTTGGGGGGGGGGGGGGGGGGGGGGGGGGGGGTAAAAAAAAAAAAAAAAAAAAAAAAATAAATAATAATAATAAATTATATATTAATATAAAAAAAAAAAAAAACCAACCCAATTTTAATT